>CM057455.1:794801250-795414166 GCA_016271365.2 Neoceratodus forsteri
TTTCTCCATCCCCCATGAGCGCTCATTGGCTGGTGCCTCTGCTTTCACGTCCTTCCTTCCTTCCTTCCTCACCTCTGGAATCAACTACCTGCTTCCCTCTATGAATTCTGCTCCCTGCCAGCTTTCAAACAACAAGTCAGATCTATCTCCCCACCCCCTTGCATCTGTCCCCTCACCCACTCCCACTCCCCCTCCTCTACCTCACCTCACTCTGTTCCCCTGTTGCACCCTCCTTATAGCTCCCCTCTCTTTATGTACCATATGTAAATTGTATAATTATGTAAATTATGTTTTGGCTATTTCATACCTTACTCACTTCATATAAATAACCATTCTGCATTATTTTCTGTTATCCTGCTTGTGTGTAATTTATTTCATGCCTTACTCACTTTATGTAAATAACCATTTTATATTATTTTCTGTCACCCTGCTTTTATATAATTTATTGTACCTACCCCTGTATTCTTTATATGTTTGCTCATGTCCTCGGGGTCACACCTGGAAATGAGCATTGGCTCAGAGTGCCTTTCCCAGTTAACAAATTTTAACTGAATAAAATAAAATAAATTGTCAGCACTGCCATTTTATTACCCCACCTCATGTACCTGGTACAGAACATTTCCAAATCCTCACCAAAACTTAATTCTGTATGACTATAATGCCATTTCATGCCATTGGTGAGAAAACACATTTTGGCCAGGATTTAAAAAATGACAGCTGTGACATACATGAGCTGGGGTAATAAGAAGGCTATGTTGAAATTCTGGGGTGAAAATATTTAAAATGTCAAAATTTATAAGCGTGCATAGTGAAATTGCAATGAATGGTCATAACTTTTCAATTTTTACATATTTTAACTCCACAGTTTTGACATAGCCTTCTTATGACCCCACCTCATGAAGAAGGGCAGAAACATTTCCAAATCCCATCCAAAAGGTGAATTTGCCAAGCAACTATGAAGTCACTTTTTGGGTGGGAGTTGTGTAATGACAGTCCTGTTGTTCATGAGGTGATGTCCCCAAAAGTCCATGTTGACAATTTGGTGTCAAAATGTTAAAAAAATGACAAAGTTATGCACCAAAGTTGAACCCCCTATTGTTTTCTAGGTCAAAGTTCTCACTTGTGAAAATGGGCAATTTGCCCATCTTGCTTACACGTATAAAAAAATGAAAATGAAATGAAATACATTGAACCACATTTACCTTACAGTAGTTTCTCATATTGCAGTCACTGGTTCCAGAAGCAAGATGTGTCTTCAATCAGAGAGTGGATCTCAAACTTGGAACCTACTCAGGTGAGTGAGAGGGTATGGGGGTGTTCTGGTTGGATGGGGTGGTGGGTGCTGAGTGGGAGGTGGGGGTGGGGGCTGATTGGCAAGGACTGTTTCTTTTTTACAGGTTTTGGAAAAAAATCATTGAGGACCATTTTCTTCATTTCAGTGTTGTGCCTAAAATGGGAGGGTGGGGGTGCCACTAGACACAAGGGAATAAAATAAAATAATGGGGACAGTAATCAGCAGGTTGGGAGTGCCACAAGACATCAGTGAAAAAACTTAACATAATGGGGATGGCGGTCAGAGGGTGGGGGGGTGCCATTAGACACCAGGAAATAAAATAAAGTAACAGGGATGGTGATTGCTTAATAGGGGGTGCCACTAGACACCAGGGAATAAAATACAGGTAAGGGGATGGCAATCAGAGGGTAGGGGTGCCATTAGACACCAAGGAATAAAATAATGGGAACAGCAATTGAAGGGTGGGGTTGTGCCACTAGACATCAGGCAAATCAGGAATGGGGATCTGCAGGTGGGGGTGCCACTAGACAACTGGGAATATTTTGATTTAACTTATGGGGATGATGATCGGTGGGTGGGGGGTGCCACTAGATGCCAGGGAATATATAGTATTTTTTTATTTATTTATGGGGACACTGATCAGTGGGTGGGGGTACCAATAGATGTCGGGGAATATATGTATTTTTTTTATTTATGGGGACACCGATTGGTGGTTTGAGGGTTTCACTAGATGCCAGAACAAGGGTGGCTCACATTTTACACTGCAGCTGTCAGAATAAGTTCAGCTGCAGCTGCAGAATTCAAGAAATTCCCACTGTTCTCATACAGAGAATGCAGGTGAAGCACTCCTCTCTCTAATCTGGGCACCCAGGATTTTGGGTGCCCAGAAAAGGTATTTGTGTGCAGTATACTAAAGAAACAAACATCAGAATCTAGCTAAACACATCCATTTTAGCTAGGTTCTGATGTTTGTTTTTTTTTTAAATCCAAGCATTTATATGAATTTTTTATGTTTGTTACTTTGTGGAAAAAATCAATAAGATGGCGGTTGGCACAGTACAAAAAATGTTTGGTGCCCTGCCAATTAAGTGGTGCAAAAGCAAAAACCAGAATTTTCAGCATCAAGTTTTTACTTTCACTGCAGAATGTAATTTGAAAAACTCTACTGCGCATGTGCAGGTCAGAAAACAGTACATTTTAATGCCTTATAACTCAGGAATCCTTAAATATTTTTTCACCAGACCTATCAAAGCACTAATTTGGGACATGACACATGTCCCCTGCAAGTTTGGAGGAAAAATTCTATTCCATGTTGGCTGTAGGGGAGAGCAAAAAAAACTTGTTAAGTATAGGAAAAAAGTTAGATTTTTACAACAATGTACACATGCAGATCTCAGACACCACACGAGCTGCTGTCATAAAAATTTCCACACATCAAGACCTTGCCTCCTAGACAACACATACAATATTTCAGCTCATTTTGTCAAACGGAGCCAAAGATATTAATGTGCAAAGTTAGGGGTTTTAAATTAAATGTGCTACTCAACCCTAACTATTGGGGTGCTACCATGCCCCTATAATATATCTGTTATAGTGGTGTGGTTGTGCCCTTATAGTTAGGGTTGAGAAGAGGTTTCTGTGTTAAACCTCAGATTTTGCACTTTAATATCTTATCAACCATTGAATGTATTTGCACGAAATCTTGCATGTGTGGTGTCATGTAGCAGATCTCTGGACATTCCAAGTTTTGTTCTAGTTGGATGTGTGGATTCTGAGATGTGTATAGTGAAAAATGCAAAATAAATCGCCATTTCATGCCACTGGTGAGAAAACACATTTTGGCTAGGATTTAAAAAATGACAGCTGTGACATACATGAGCTGGGGTAATTAGAAGGCTATGTTGAAAATCTGGGTGAAAATATTTAAAATTTCAAAAGTTGTAAGAGTGCATAGTGAAATTGCAATGCATGGTCATAACTTTGCCATTTTTACATATTTTAACCCCACATTTTTAACATAGCCTTCTTATGACCTTCGTGGGTTTTTTCATTGCAATGTACCTAGAAGGTTTGGAATTTTGATCAGCTGTTTTCAGGGTGGAAAGGTCTTGGCCCACAGATGTGCCTTTTACTCTTTTGATGAAAAAATATGAATCTGTTCCAAAGTTATTTAATTTTAAAGTTTCTGGTTCTCAGCATGCTCAGTAAAGGGTTTTGTACAGAGGCTTGGAACAAAAACATTTGGTCCAACTAAAAAAGGATCCTTTTTCAGTTGCTTCCAATTTGTTTTAATTTTTTTCCCCAAAACAAACAAATTCAAAACCCTCAAAAGAGAGTTAATGAACAGATAGCAAGACATGCATCTTGCTAATCTGGACTCTGTTAGGTGGACTCTGCATTTTACTGTTGGAGAAATTACTCAGAATTTTTTTTTTTTTGCCATTTTAAATCCTTTTTCATCACTCTCTTATGCTTTTTCCATATAACCTTTTTTTGTTTAAACGAAAAAGGATCCTGTCTAACAGAAAAGGATTTTGGACTTAGTTTTTTGTCTGAATCCTTTTTTATTTCAAGGGATCCTTTATTATTTGATTTTTCATTCAAACGTAAAAGGATCCCTTTCTCAGGAAAAAGGATTTAGGACTTTGTTTTTTTCTGATTCTATTTTAATTTCAAGGTATTCTTTTTTGAAAACATATCCCTTGTCACGTAAAAGGATTTCAGACTCAGTTTTTCTTTTGTTGATTCTTTTTTCATTTCAAGGTATCCTTTTTCATTTGATATTTCATTCTGATGAAAAAGGATCCCCTCTCACACAAAATTATTTTGGACTTAGTTTCTTCTCTATTCTTTTTTGTGTCAAGGGATCCTTTTTCATTTGATATTTCATTCAAATGAAAAAGAAGCACGTCTCACGGAAAAGGATTTTGGACATAGGGTTTTTTATTCATTTTTTTGTTTCAAGAAATCCTTTTTTGTTTAATATTTCATTCAAACAAAAAAAAATCCCTTTGATACGGAAAAGGATTTTTGTTCTTTTTTTGTTTGTTTGTTACAGATTTTAACTTTGGGAAGCTATGAGTCTGTCAATATTTGGAGTAGAGGTACAATCTATATATCAAATCAAATGTCTTGATGAGTACTACAGGAATAACAAATGTGCCACCTAAACATTGAGGAACAGTATAAGAAATAATAACAACTTAAAAGCTACTCATTGTTGCAGGCTAACATTTAGAGTTCCAGTGTCATTTGCCTGTCATGGTGCCCGTCATGTGGATTTATTTATTTATTTATTTATTTATTTGAAATTTGGTGACCAGGTAAACCCACTGGGATGAGATGTTCCTTTTACAGAAGTGACCCAGAATTAGTTTCATACATTAAATAACAGACAAAATTATACATGGTTGTTTGCACATGCACTAGGAGTTGTCATACTAACAAGGGTTTAGTTACACACAATATAATTGAAACAAGAACATTCAAAAGTGTTATGCTGATGGAGAATACATACAGGATGCATATATACAATAGGCTTGACTAATTGTGAGTAACATACATATTGGAGTGAGTGTTCTGGGATAATATAGCCCCCAAGGAGTGAAGAAGTAAGTGGAGAGCATTAGATTTGGCAGAAGCAGTTGCAGGGGGTAGTTGCCCAAAACAGAGATTTAAGAGTCGTCTTAAGCTGTGTCTTAAGCTGTGGCAAGGTAGGACAGTCTCAGACCAATGAGGGCAGAGAGTTCCACAGATATGGAGCTGAGTAAGAGAAGGACTGTCTTCCAATTTTGTATAATACTTTGGGGATTTCCAGCACTGGGAAGGCTGAGTCTCTAAGAGGTCGAACAAATTGCTTGCATTGGATTATGCCAGAGAGACTTGGTGGGGTGAGTGGCTGCAACTACTTAGAGGTAAGGCAATACAGGGGATACTGCAGTCTGGCGTCAAAAGATGGCCAGCCTAAGGTAGTTAGCATTGCACAGTGGTGGGTTTTAGGGTGGGCGCTGGTTGCAAATCATCAAATCATCTGATCCAATGGTAGAGTATTCTTATTCTATTGACTGTGAGGTCATGTAAGGCCTGAAGTGTTGGGGCACCATAGAATAGAAGAGGGAGGAGGGAGCTGGAGGCAATGCTGCTATGCACCTCATTGGACACGTAGGGGAAAAGTCTATATAGTAGCCTGAGCTTTTGGTAAGTGTTTTGGTCAGGGCATCAACATGAGGTTCAAAGGACATGGACTGGTCTAGGGTCATTCCTAGAAATTTAATGATCTGGACCACCTCTAGCTTATCTCCAGTGCAGGTAGCGATTTTAAGTAGTTCTTGCCTATCTAAGCCAAGATTTTTCTGGCTGAAAAGCATTGCCTTAGTTTTTTAGCATTAAGTATGAGTTTGTTGTCTAGAAACCAACTTTTTAATGCAGCTGTGTATTGATCCAGGCTGGGTCAGTGGGGGACCTGTAAAGTATGGTGTCATCAGCGTATAGCTGTTTTGAGGCACCACTGCAGTTATGAAGTAGATCATTGATTAATGAAAATAGAAGTGGGTCAAGTATGGATCATTGGGGTACCCCATCTGTGATTGACTTGGGGGGAGGAGGTCTTGCCTTCCCATTTGACATAATGCATCTGTCCGGTCAGATAGTTCTGGAACCAGCAGCAAGAGAGATCATCCATGCCACAGTCCCATAGCTTTTTGAGTAACAAATTATGGTTGACCAGATTGAATGCTTTCTCAAGATCTACAAAGATGACCCCAGATAGGTATCCAGTGATATTAGCATGGATAAAATAGCACTGTAAAAAAGAGCGCTACCTTAATAGCATGTTACATATAAGCATGCAGCACAAATGGTCATGCAGCTTAAATAGCGCAGAGTAACATACATGATTGTGCACTTTACATCCTAGTGCTGTTTAAATTTTAAATTGTACTGTTAGTGTTGCAGTTTAAATTGGTGCTTAATTTGATTTCATGGGCATATGGATGTGATGTGTGCCATTACACCAATGTCTGCAACATCTCCATCCACCCTTCCAGCCTTTCAGCTGCACGTCCAGCTGTGGTCACCTAGGTGGGTGTAATGTGGCGTAGGACTGCACCCTCCTTTCCAGAGGAAGAGAGCACTGTATTTTTATGTACAGTAAAAGATAATGGTATGTTGACATCAATATCTACATCGTGATGTTGACACTCTTACGCTATTGTTGCGTGCTTGCCACTGATTTTGCTTTTTGTCAGTCGCCCTGCCCCTGTTTTTTAACATGGGGGCAAAGCCCCCCCAACACAAATAAATAGAAAAAAAAAAAACTCCACAGGCCGACGTGACATAGATCCAGGCTGCTACAATATCACCCCCAGCCACCCAGCCAGCCACACCTTTGGGCTGCACATGCACATGCTCCTGAAGCCTGTCAGTCTCACCCCCGCTATCTCTCGCCACCTGGATCTTGCATTACCTGTCTGGGGATTTCCCTTCCCCTGAAGGGGGGGCATGGGGAGAGAAATAACGGTCTCTGATCCCTCAAACTGCAGGCGCAGGGGATGGGAGTGGTGTGCCTTGGGGACTGCGGTGTGGTGGGATGGGCATCCGGCTTGGCAGGGATTGCCTTTTTTCCATTTTCTTTCCCAACCACCTCCCACTAATGTGTGTGTGGCTGTGGCATTGACTCTCCATGCTACTATATCCTGGTGCTTAATTGTAAGTGCGCTCATAAACTGCTGCAGCATTTTTAACGCGCCTTTAGTGTATGCGCTAATCGCACCGTGTTATTTTCACACTGACCCCCCAGATACCATGCCCATATTCATGGCATTAATTATATCGCTAGTGATGCACACTAGGGCTGTATCGGTCCCATGATTTTTGTGGAAGCCATGTTGGAATTGAGCAAGAGTGTGATTCCATTCGAAGAAGTCTAATAATTACACATAAACTAGGCTCACCTGTATTTTGTGAACTGCACAGAGGAGAGATATGGGTCTATAATTTTCTAATTTGTCCTTGGGCCTGCCTTGTGTAAGGGCACCACGAGAGCCAACTTCCATTTTTCAGGGATGGTTCCGGCTAAGAAGGACTTATTCATGAGGTTCCTAAGAGGGGTAGCTATAATTGGTGCAGCAATTTTTAGGAACTGAGGATCTAGAGAGTCATAGCCTAGAGATCCTTCACTTTTAAGTCTCATTAGCTGTCTAAGAACCTCAATTCTGGTGACTAATTTAAGGTGGAACTATGGTGAAGCTTTCTCACCAGACAACTGCGGTGGAGGGGATCAGGGGATCTGGTGGTATCCAAGTGTTGCTACTGTTGGGAAGGATGTGGGATGTTGGGTGGGAGGGAGGATGGACCTTGAACTTTTCAAGATCAGTGAAGGAGTGGTTGAAACCACAGGCAATAGCTTGGGGGTTAGATAGGACATGAGTATCAAAGAGCATTTTGTGAGCAGGGACAAATGTTTTCCCATGGAGCAACTGGTTGATCTGGGTCCATAAGTACTTGGGGGGAGGAGAGATTTTGTGTTATCAGGAACTTAAGGTAAGACTGTTTTGCACTTTTCAGTCAAGTTTTGCAGGTGTTTCGGAGTGATCTGTTAGAGTGCCAGTCAGAGGATAGGCCTGATTGTTTATATTGAGACCAGGATTTGTCTCTGAGTCTGAGAGCTTGTCGTAGTTCGCTATTGAGCCATGGTGCATGGAGGCCTTTAGCCCTCCTATGTCTCATGGGGGCATGTCAATTTACAACATTAGTGAAGTTATGTACAAAGTAGTCTAATGCTTGTTTGACACTGGGCAGGTAGGTAATTTAATGTGACTTCAGTCCAACACAGTGGCAAGTCACTTGACTTAGTAGGAATTCTGTTGGGGTACTGGTGCTACCGCATGTGTCAGTTGTCTATCTTATGCCAGCCATCTGTGTTCAGTTTCTTATCCCGCACCCCCTTGACCTTGGCAACAGACTGGCATGGCACTGGGCTTTGTACAATTCTACTGGGGTGTTGTTCTACCCCTTCTGAGTTGCATATCTCAGTGTGGGCCCTCTGTGTTCACTTTCTTTTCTCCCTCTCCTTTCTTACTGGTAGGGTTCTGTCTGGGTCACAGGTGGTGCTGCAAGACAGTTGGGTGGCAGTATACCAAAAGACTGCCACCTGATGAATGTGTAATAATAATAATAATAAAACTTTATTTTTATGGCGCCTTTCCAAAACCAAGGCGCCTAACAGAGTTTAAAAACATATCAAATATCACAGATATCACAGCAGTTTATTTAAATAAGATGAAAAGCATCTAAAATTAAAATAAATACATATAATCAGTCACCAAA
The DNA here is from genome assembly GCA_016271365.2 of Neoceratodus forsteri. NCBI lineage: Eukaryota > Metazoa > Chordata > Ceratodontiformes > Ceratodontidae > Neoceratodus > Neoceratodus forsteri. The sequence continues at coordinate 794,809,871 of CM057455.1, forward strand.
TGCTTGGTGCCAGAAATGGGTTTTCAAAGTTCATTTAAATCCCTTCACGGTTGCACACTCATGTAATTGGTGGGGTAGAGAATACCAGAGGGATGGGGCCATGTGCATAAATGCCCGGGACCCAGAAGATTTTAAACACACTCTTGGAATCTCTAGCAACTCCTTACCAGCTGAGCGGAGCGATCGCCTGGGGCAGTAAGGTACCAGAAGCTCTTTCAAGTAGTCTGGGCCCTGTCCTGTAGGGCTTTATCAGTCAGAAGACCGACTTTAAAGGTAATCTGCCATTGTACTGGCAGCCAGTGCAGACTGTGCAGCACTGGAGAAATATGGCAGGACCAGGAGGTTCCTGTCAGAAGCTGGTCTGCTGCATTCTGCACTAGCTGCAAATGGCGGATTTCCACCCGAGGTAGCCCTAGGTACAGGGAGTTGCAATAATCCAAGCATGAGGACACAAAGGAGTGAACCAATGTGGGAATGTCACCGGATGGAACAAGGTGCTTAATCCTGGAGATATTCCTCAGATGGTAAAAAGAGGTCTAGATGACAGCTGATACCTGCGAGTGAAGCGTTAGCCCCTCATTAAAGATTACCCCCAGGTTTCACACCCATTCAGAGGCTGGGAGCGATAAACCCCCAGGAGAAAGCCCTGAGGGAGAAACTACCCCCTATCCGGTGCCCTGGGTCCACAACCAGCACTTCAGTCTTTCCTGAGTTCAACTTCAACCAGCTCAAATCCATCCACTCCTGGATTTCTGTGAGGCAGCTGTTAAAGACTGAGAGAGCTCCATCCTGGTTGGGTGCAAAAGAAAGGTAGAGCTGGGTATCATCAGCATAGCAGTGAAACTTCAGCCCATACCTCCTTACAATGTCTCTGAGGGGCAGCATATACACTGCGAACAACATGGGGTACAACACCAATCCCAGAAGAACCCCATATGACAGGGAGGTTGGATCCGAGGAATAAATCCTGGACACCACCCTCTGAGTTCTTCCAGTGAGGAAAGATGTAAACCACCTGAGGACTGTACCTGACAGACCACAGATGAACCTCAAATGACCGAGCAGAACTCCATGGTCCACAGTGTCAAACAATGATGAGAGCTCTAGGAAAATTAAGATGGAGCAGTTCTTCCAATCTCTGACCATCAGGAGATCACTAAGCACCAGAACCAGTGCTGTCTCCATACTATGCTTCTTTCAGAAACCAGACTGGATAGGTTCATAGATGCCATGGATGGTCAAATGGCTCTCCAGCTGTTTGGCCACTACCTTCTCAACCACCTTCCCTAAAGAGGGAAGGTTAGAGATTGGTCTGTACTTCGCATGGCAGTTTGGGTCCAAAGAAGCTTTCTTCAGGAGGGGTGTTACCACTGCCTCCTTCAGGGAGCTAGGAAACTCACTAATTCAAAGGAGCACCAAACTATCTGTGCAAGGACCAGACCAATGGAATTAATACAACCCAAAATCAGGGAAGTTGGTCCTGGATCCAAACTACAGTACATAGGGCACACACCCTGGACAATCCTCATGACATCCTTGAACTCCGGGTGGTCGAAGGTACTCAAGAAAAGCTGGAGGCTAGTGGTCAAGCATTGATCAGAAGCAATGCCCATAGTGTGCCGGTCAGAGAGCTGTCCTAATGTCAGACACCTTAGCCACAAAGAATTGAGCAAGTTCATCACACTCGATCTGTGAAAACGCTTTCCGAACTTGTAGACAGGCTGGGTTGCACAGTCTGTCCACAGTTTGGAAAAGCTGAACTGGTCAATTCTGAGTGGCCACAATCTCCCCATAGAGGAACTCTGCTTTCTTATGGGTGATTTCAGATTGATAGACTTGATAATGGTCCATTAATCTAAGGTGGTTGGCATCAAGGGCAGATCTCCACCAGCAACGCTCTTACCTTCATCCTAATCGTTCCATCTCCCTCAAAGTCCCATCAAACCATGGGGACCAAGGGTGAAGGGAGAGAGGACAAATGCGGACAGGAGCAACAACATCCAGGGCCACTGAAATGACCATATTATAGGCCACCACGGGGTCCTCTGGGTCGCTGTTTGCCGCTGAAATAATAGATAGGTCAAGTACTGCTGTTAGGCCCTCAGAGCTAACATCTCGTAAAGGGCGATACGTGACCATCTCCACAGGGGTAGACCTTCTAGAGGGAGCACTAAAATTGAACCCCAAAGTGTAGTGATCAGACCATCTGACTGGTTCCACCCCCAGATCCAAGGCTTCGATCCCCAGGAGGAAGACTAAGTCAAGAGAGTGACCATGTTTATCGGCAGCAGTGGTAACAATCTGTGTAAGTCCCAGAGATGTCATCAGCTGGAGGAAGCATTGTCCAAATTGAGAGAGTTCATCATCAACCCAGGCATTAAGTCTCCCAGGACCATCAACCTGGGAGACTTAAATGCTATGTCAATGATGAAGTCTTCCACTTCCTGAAGGAACCATTTCCCAACCCCAGATGGACGGTAGATGAGGACGATCCTACAACCTACACCTGCTACCACAGTACACTCAAATGACTCAGTCTCTTCAACTGGTACACTTGTAAGGCCAAATTTGGTCTTGAAACAGACCACAACCCCCTGTGATCCAATCTCAAGCAGTGAATCACCGAGTAACAGGCTGGAATTGAGGCTTCTAATATAGGGCCAGAGTTGTCATCCAGCCAAGTCTCAGTGATGCAAGCCAGATCCACTGAATTAACAAGATCTGCAATAATTGCAGTCTTGTTTTTAATGGGTCTGGCATTGCATACCACCGCTCGAGTGCATCTGATACAGATGTATTGGTAGTCTCCGTATTGTTCTGTAGGGAATAATTTGTGTTGTGGAATCTACAGTGGCCCCCCTCACCCCATGTCCATGGTGTGAAGTAAGCAGGGAGCACTTTGTGGTGTGCTACCTGTAGTGGCTCCTGCCCCCTCTACCCATGCTGCCTAGCAATTGGATGACCCTTCAGTTTGACAGTTTACCACTGGACATCTAGGCCACTCCTCAACACAGTGGCATAGAGTGGATGCTGTGGCATGCCAGTGGAAGTTCAGGTGCCTGTGCAATTCAGTAACTTTCTTATCCCTCCCCCCTTTGACCTCGGCTTGTGACTCTGCAACAGAGTGGCATGGCGCTGGGCTTTGTACAATTTTATTGGGGCGCTTGCGCTACCCCTTGTGTTTTTTGTATATCTCATACCAACCAATTTGTGTTCACTTTCTCCCCCCAACCCCACACACTTTAACTCCAGCATGGTTATGTTTGATCTCTGTCACATGTGATGCTTCAAGACAGTGGTGTGGAAGTGGACCAACAGACTGCTACCTGATGCATGGGCATGCCAGTGCACCTCATACAGGCGTATTGTGAGCTTCTGTATAGGTCTGTAGGGAGCAATTTGTTTTGTGATATTCACAGTGGTCTCCTTCAGTCTCACTCCATGGTGTTCAGCAAGCAGGTAGCACTTTGTGGTGTGGTAATTGCAGTGCCCTCTGCCCCATCCCCCCCATGGTGTGCAGCAATTGGGCAACCTTTCTGCATCATAGTCTCCTGGTGGACATCTGGGTGCCTTCTCAACACAGTGGCATGGAGTGGATGTCATGGCATGCCAGTGGAAGTTTAGGTGTGGGAGGCAGTATAGCGCAGTGGTTTAAGGCTCTGAGCTGCAAACCTGTAGACTTGGGTTTGAAACCTACAGCCCCCACTTGCATACTGTGTGACCCTGAGCAAGTTACTTAACTTTCCTGTGCTCCCAGGTTGCACCTGTAAACAAGCTTTCAGCTCAGTGTGTCTCACCTGGTTAAACAATTGGAAAAGAAAAGAAAAAAAAAGAAAAGGTACCTGTGAAACGCACTGACTTTCTTGTCCCTCCTCCCCCTTTGATCCTGGCATGTAACTCTCTTTAACACACTGCAATGTCAGTGGACATGGAGGCAGTCTTTCATATTGTGGCATCACACTGGGCTGCCATGCTATGGAGTCTGACCTAACAGTGCTTCATTTGGTGTGCTTGTGCTACCTCTCCTATCACATTTCTCTCTCAGACAAGGCCTCCTTGTTCATTGCAAAATTGCCCAGGAACTGAGTATAATTTTGTGCAGTTAACACAGATAAAAATAAAGAAATAACACGCATAGTTTCATTAGAAGAATACTATTATTTTTATATAATTTTTAAAGAAAATAAATAGCACTTCTTAAAAGCTAAATTAAAAAATATGTGTTTTTTAATGATCTGACATAAATAGTATTTAAATATAAAAAATATATAATTATGCAATATACATTGTTTTAAATGAAACTGTAACACAGTAAAATAATTTTCTTTTTAGAAGTAAAACTTTTTTTTTCTGTAATATAAACAGGGATTTTTTTTTATATATAAACTTTTCTTTTTTGTAAACTTTAGGTCCTATTTCTATGGGGGGGGGTGAGATGAGGAAGTACCTGCCCTTAGATATCATGATGTGGGGTGTCACTGTTTGCATGAGACCTGCAAGTGGAAGCAGGTGCTCACTGGCGGTGTCCATGTTGGGGACAGTCAACAAGCGGATCAACAGCCTCGCCTCTTCAGGTGACATTTGAGAAGGGGCCTGTACTGGAGGATCTTGTGACTCCTGACCTTTCTCAGAGAGGGCTTGATCCCTTTGCTGAAGCATGCTGCAGATGTGTTCTCGAATGCAGGAGACCATGAGTTGCCTCCTGAGCTGCAATCCTGTCCTTGTCTCTCTGTGTGAGCACTCAGATACTCCAAGCAAGTTCAGGATTGCTGATCTGGAGGCCATAAAGGGTCTCATGATGTGTTTCTGCTTTTTCATAGTATCACCTTCATTAAGGGGTTGAGTGTGAAATTTTCCAAGTACACTGTTGAATATACTTGCATATTGTTTCTAAATACTATTATTTATATAACATGCTAAAAGGGTAATTAAGATTTAGTACTGAAAGATGGCTCACTTGTTTGTGCCATGGAAGATGACTTTTCCTTTTTCATAGTACTTGGTTTTTCACCTGCTCCAGGAACACGAGTATAATTTGGTCCTATTTCAATTGGCATTTTTCCAGTAAACATTTGAAATTTATATTTTGTGTCATGTCTCTTTCTTCATAGCCAGTGACAAAATTCTCTTTGGTTCTATTACTAGCAAATGAACTACCATTTAGTAAAAATATTTCAAGGGTGAACAGCATATGATAATTAGGCATACTGTATTTCAGTTTCAAATAGTCACATAAACAATTGTTTTTTTAGGCTTTATTGCTTAATGAACTATCAAACTTGATACAATACATAGTATGGCTAAGTCTTTAAGAAATATAGTTATTTGGTAACCTTATACAATAAAGTGTTGCACATGCTCTTTAGAACAATAGCGGTGTGAAAAAGTATACAACATGAAAAACAGCAGTGAACACAAAGGAATTGTTAATGCATTCAAAAAAGTAAGGACATTCTTTGTCAAAAAACTTTGTTAATGCAACAGTTAGGGTTGGTTTCAAAGTGACAAAAGTAGGGAAATGTGACATTAGGGTTTCCAAGCCTAACTCTGAATCCCCCCCCCCACAACCAGAGAAAGGGGCAAGGCAACACAAGCAAGCAGAGAGAGAAATCATCAGGTCAGTCAAACAACACACAACTTTCTGATGATAACTCAAGAGATATCCATCATCATGGTCCACTAGGTGTCTGAAGTCTTCTGCCTTGACAGTGTGTTGGGGGGACACCTGCATGCTGGGTACCATGGGGGAGGGGCCACTGCACCCCAAAGTGCCCCCTAGAGACCTATCAGGAGGCTGCTGGGGTTGTGGAGTATGGGGTAGTGCATAGAGAGGGCTGGAAGGAGACCACTCAGAGACACAACAACTGGTACCAGGAACATAATAGGTTTGTATGGTCTTCCTGGTATGCCAGTGTATTAGGAAGGTGCATGGATGTCTGCTAGCATGACAGTGTGTTGAGAAGGAACTACATCCTGTGCATCCTGGGGAAGAGAGGGTACAGCAGTGCATAGGTAGGGCTGATCAGGGTCTCACTGCTGACAGAGGAGGTTGCAATAGCATCAGAAGGGGCTTGCATGGGGTGTACTACCATGTCACTGTGTTCACTGGACACACGGGGGGGGTCTGCTGCCATGCAACTCTGTTTGACCAGCACTTGAGAGAGAGAGAGAGAGAGAGAGAGAGATCTAACAGGAGACTGTTGGGGTTATGTAGGGCAGAGAACTCAATGAAGATGAGTTGTGGGACACAGATAAGTGACATGACATCTGACAGCAGCACTGCAATGTCATTCTATCAGTTCAACCGCCATGTGAATGTATTGGGGGTTTGTACACATAGGCCACTATGCATGAATGGGTGGTAAATACATACCAGAGGTGTGTATCCCACCTGCATAGCTCCCCACCTGCGGACAGGTGTGCACTGGCCATTATTCACTAATGGCCATCACATGTCCATGGCTCTGCTTCCCCCAGTGCACAGGACTATGCAGGGCAGCCAGGGTTGGGGGTTGTGGACCCAGGCAGGCATCCAATGGAATGCCCATCCTGGGTCCCACAGTGACTCATATGTGCAGGGTGGTGCAGGTCCAGGTGCATGAATACCACCCGCAGCACCTGGACCCACACCACCATGCCCCATTGGCCAGAAGACCCCTGCCCAAGCCCTGAAAGTGAGCACCCCTACACACATCAGCCCCATCCCCCATACAACGCAATGCAAAGCCCCACCTCCTGGCACCTGTGTGCCCTGGCCCTGGTTTTGCACTTGACCACCCCCCACCCCGATACCTGAAGGAAGATACGTGACTGTGAAGATTTCATTATGGCAACTGTTGTACACTCATTCGATGACAGGCCTTTCCAGTGGCTCAATGCCAGCAGCTCACATATGGTCTCGGGTAACAGACCGATGTGCAGATCAGAAGTAGGTACGTTGGTGTCATTCCTGGGTTGTCCCACCTTGCTGAACCCATGTCAAATTAAACTGTAAGTGCCCACTTCTGAGGGGTATGCTGGATCATGCAAATGTACTGGTACCCCCCCTCAGAATGACCATTGAACATGGGGCCACCTGGTGTACATCAGCCACTTGCACCACCTATATGCTGTACGGAATGCCCCTGTATGTTTTACATTGTCCCTGTCAGCCACATACATGTCTCTGATATCTAGGACAGGGTGGTGGGAATGTATAGTATAAGGCTCATGCTAATATGGGCACCAGTTCTGTCACCATACGTAATGTGTGTGTGGTGACTAAATACTGCTGTACTATGGTGGACTGAATGGCAGTACCCAGAGATGGAGAACACAATATCGCATCCCCACTCTGCGGGACAAGTGTCTGGGTATGTGTAGCATGGTTCTGGATCATACGGGACCTAGTCCTTCCAGGACATGAAGACTGACCCTCTATATCGAATTTATAGGGGAATCATTGCCCTCTATACACTGATAGTCGGCATGGATGTTATGACTTTAACATGTCTTACTGTACTTTATTGGTGTTCAGTGTTGCAACAATGCCAGATTAGTCATGGTCGTGCACTACATTGTGCGGGGGATGTAGCATACGGATGCTGGGGGGGTGCCACCACTGCCTTGTACACCACAGCCCACGCTCTGCTTGGGGTCTGGAGTCTCTGAGCTGCGGGGGCATTCTCACATGCTGCTGGGACCAGTGGGACACTGTTTGTAGGCCACTGAGGCTACATATCGTGGTTATGGCAGGGTCCCCCCGGCATATCCTGCACGCTCTTATGTCTCCTTGTGAGTGGTACTACACACCTTTGTGACTGGCATGTAGTGCTGGCATACCCCTTGCTGCCCCTGGCTTGTTGCTCTATGTGCGGCCAGGGGATCGGGTGCGTACCAGTCTTGCACCCCGTTCATGAATGCCGCACAGCACCCGCTCCATAGCATTCGTACGTAGCAATACCAATACACCCAGTTTCTGTGGCACATTGGCATTGTGCATAGGGCCCAATGTGTGCACCAAAAGGCTAGTGGGGTCTTGGACAACTGGGCACTGAATAGAGACAGCTGGTGCAGAACAGATTTGTGAGGGGACGGGTGGCACCAGCACCACATTGAGGATGTATGACTTCCAGTTCCATGGCACTGTGTTGTGAGTGGGCCTATATGTCATAGATACATAGATACATACATAGACAGTGTCGGCAGATAAGGGCCTATGGCCCACCCAGTCTGCCCATTTGAGCTTGTAAGTTCAGTTTGTTTTCCTAGAAGTCTGTTTCCCCTTACCCCTGACCTCTAGAATTCCTTTATGTCTATCCCATGCATTCTTAAATCCCGTGATTGTTTCAGCCCCCACCACTTCCTGTGGCAGGGTGTTCCACTTGTCCACCACCGTTCTGTGAAGAAATTCTTTCTCATGTTTCCTCTGAATCGTCCTCCTCCAACTTCATCCCATGCCCTCTGGTCCTGGAACATCTTTTCGCTTAAAAATAGTGTTTTCCTGCACCCTGTTCCTCCCTGTAAGATACTTGTATGTCTCTCATCATATCCCCTCTCTCCCTCCTCTCCTCCTCAGAGAGTACATGTTCAGTTCCTTCAACCTGTCTTCATAGGACTTGTGATGCAATCCATGCACCATCTTTGTTGCCTCCTCTGAACCTTCTCTACCCTGTCTATGTCCTTACGTAGGTATGGTCTCCAGAACTGTACACTGTACTCCAGGTGGGCCTCACTAGTGTCTTGTATAGCGGAATTATGACCTCCTTTTCCTGCTGGTGATGCCCTGCCTATACATCCCAGCATCCTGTTTGCTTTACCTGCTGCCTTGTCACACTGTTTCCCTACCTTGAGGTCATCAGAGATGACAACCCCAAGATCCCTTTCCTGCTTGGTGCATGCTATATCCTCACCCCCCAACTGATGTATTGTGCAAGGGTTTTTGTGCCCCATATGCATTATCTTGCACTTCTTTGCATTGAAATTCAACTGCCAAACCCCTGACCATTCTTCAAGTTTCTGCAGGTTGCTTCTCATTCTGTCTACACCCTCTGGTGTGTCTACTCTGTTACAGAGCTTTGTGTCATCAGCGAACAGTGAAATTCTGCCTTCTAGATTCTGCACAATGTCACTGATGAAAATGTTGAATAGGACCGGTCCCAGCACTGATCCCTGTGGACCCCACTGGTCACTCTTCCTCTGTGGAGTGACAGCCATTTACCACCACCCTCTGTGTCCTTCCACCCAGCCAGTTACTTACCCACCACACTACTGTCCTGCCCACACCCATATTCCCCAGTTTGTGTAATAGTCTTCATGTGGCACAGTGTCAAAGGCCTTGCTGAAGTCCAGATAGGCCATGTCCACTGCCTCCCTGATCCACCTCCCTAGTCACCCAGTCAAAAGTCAACAAGGTTGGTCTGACATGACCTCCCCTGGTGAAACCATGCTGCCTTTGGGTCCTGTAGTCCATTGGACAACCAGATGTTCCACCAATCTCTCCTTCAGTAGTGCTTCCATGATCTTCCCCACTACCGAGGTGAGGCTGACTGGTCTGTAGTTCCCTGCTTCCTCTTTGTCTCCACTTTGTATAAGGGGACTACATCTGCTGTCCTCAGTCTTTGGGTACCTCCCTGTTTCCAGTGATCGGCTAAACAGGATAGCCAGAGGTTCAGCCACCACCTCTCTTAGTTCTTTAAGGACCCTGGGGTGCACCCCGTCTTGCCCCATTGCTTTATCAACTCTTATTACTTCCAGTTCCTTCAGGACCCTTTCTCGTGTAAAGGGACTTGTGTCCATTTCTGCACCGTTCTCACCCCTTGTACTCCCTTCAGACCCATTACCCCCTCTTCCTCAGTAAAGACTGAGCAGAAATACCTGTTCAACATGTCAGCTTTACTGTTGTCATCCTCCATGCGGCTCCCATCCTCCCCCTTCAGTCTCACTATCCCTCCCTTTGTCTTTCTTTTTTCACTTATGTACCTGTAAAAGGTTTTGTCCCCTTTACCCACTGATTTTGCAATGTGTTCTTCTGTCTGAGCTTTGGCTTCCCTTACTGACCTCCCTGCCTCCCTTTGCTTCGCCTGGTACTTCTCCCTATCCCTTCTGCCTGTGTCTTTTTGTATTGCCTGAATGCAATCTTTTGGCTTTCACTTTCTTTGATACCTCTTTGGAAAACCATAATGGTCTCCTCTTCCTTTTCCTCTTGCTAACCTGCTTAATGCATAATTCTGTTGTTCTTGTAATCCCCATTTTAAATACTGCCCACTGTTCCTCAACCCCTGATTCCTGTCCCATTCCCTTAATGCCTCTTTCAAGTATCTCCCATTTTCCCAAAGTCTGCCCCCAAAATCCAGGATACGTGTTTTTGTGTGGTTTGGTTCTGCTCTTTCTGTGATTTCAAACCACAATGACTGGTGGTCACTGTTCCCCAGGTGCTCCCCCACTGTTACCCCCATCACACTGTCCCTGTTTGTGAGCACAAGGTCCAGTATTGCCTTCTGCCGAGTTGGTTCCATGACCAGTTGCTTTAGGAAGGCACCCTGAAGGGAGTCCAGGATAAATCTGCTCCTAGTTGATGCTGCTGCTGGGATGCTCCAGTCCACATCTGGAATATTGAAGTCTCCAACCAGTACTACCTCACCCTTGTCTGCCATCCTTTGGATGGCTAGCATCAGCTCCCTATCTGTTTCTTCCTCCTGGGCTGGTGGTCTATAGACCACACCTGTGCAGATGGCTGGCCCCATTTTCCTTTCCAGCTTAACCCACAGTATCTCTCCCCCATTTTGTTCCTCCTGGATCTCTGTGGCCCTTATGTCATTTTTCACATACAGTGCCACTCCTCCTCCCTTCCTGCCTGCTCCCATGCTTCCTGCATGGCTTCCATGCCATGTCCCATGCTATAGCAGTGCTTTGGGGGGCCACCTGCATGCAGTCCACCCAGAAGGGTTGGCAGTGCATAGGCAAGGCACGTGGTAAATGGATACATGACAGAAGGTGTGCCGGCTATGCAATAGTCCTCTATGATGTCTGCTGCGATGCCACCATGTTTGGGAGCTACCTGAAGCTTTGCTGTTCTGACACATTGCAGGGGCACCACATGGAACAGAGAATTACAGGTTAGCCAGTGCAGTAATGTGGGATGTTCGAGTGAATGGGAGAGAGATGCATAACGAGACAGTTGCCAGCAGCACCACAGTGTGGCTGTATGAGTTGTACTGCCATGTTAATGTGTTGTGGAAGGTGTCTGGATCTATATTGCCATGGTACTGGGTTTGGGAGGCACCAATATGTGACCTACCACCAGCATACCTCTCAAATGTACCACATTATGAGGAATGTTCCCCATTTCCCTTCACAAAAGCTCCCTGTTCCACATTGTGAGGACTTGTTCCACATTCAGTATTAACATTTTAAAGCACAAATCTATAGTAAATGATGCCAAAAATATATTATTCAATTAATAACAGACTTTCTGAACATAAATGCAAACCTTTTAACAGTGTTCTGAGCCTCCTAGGTAAAGATTTGATTAAGTGTTCCACATTTTGCTCATTTGTTCCACATTTTGAGAGGCAATGTTCCACATTTGTGGGACAAAAGGTTGAGAGGTATGCCCTCCAGCCCTCCCTATACACTACCCCATCCCCCCATGACCCTGGCAGCCTCCTGGTAGATCTCTAGGGAGCACTTTGGAGTGAGGTGTATGCAGTGACCCATCCCCGATGGTGTCCAGCATGTGGGAGTCCCCCCAATCCATTGGCATGGCAGTGGACCTCATGCACCTGGCAGACCACGATGATGGATGTCTCTTGTCTTATCTTTGGAAAGTTGCATGTCATTTGTCTTACCTGATGATCACTGTCTCTGCTTTCTTGTGTTGCCTTGCCCCTTCCACTGATTGTGGGTGGGGGGAGGGATTCAGAGATTGGGTTGGAAACCCTAACACAGCATTTCCTTACTTTTGTCACTTTGGAACTAACCCTGTTTCATTAACAAAGTTTTTTGCAAAGAATGTAGAACACTTAATTAATGCATCAGTTAGGGTTAAAGCAACAAAAGTAGGGAAATGTGGCTTCAGGGTTCCCAACCCTAACACCCCACCCCCACCCTGCTGAGACAAAGAGGGGTTGGGGGTGGCATTGTGGTCATCAGCCCTAACTCTCACAGAAACTACTGCTCAACCCTAACTATAGAAGTGTGACTGTGCCTCTATAAAATATATATATATATATATATCCCTTACCATTGATTAACATATCAGCCTTTTTGCAGTTTCTGAGGAGTTAATGTCATTAATAGTTGTGCACTAACATTATTTTTCCTTATGCAGCACTACAACATCTGGGCAGGGTCTGGATGATGATGATGATGATGATAATGACGATGAAGATGAAGAGAAGTCTTTGCAGTCTCTCTGTCATTAGTCCCAACTGGACTGAATCTCATTTGCCTCCTGTCAAACAATCTCCATTCCTCATTGAACATCTTAGGCCTCTCTCCTTCTAGATCTTGATACCATTGGTGCCTGCCTGTTTATAATACTGGCCTGTCAATTCTTTGCTTGACTTTTCTGCAGTGCAGACTCCTGTCATATGCAACTGAGTTTCTGTCAGACTCAGCTCGATGTGATGCATTGCTCTCCACAACACCAGAAATAGTCCAGTCCTTATCTTTACCATGATGCTACCCACCCGACACTCCAGTAATGCCAGTCAAGAGAAAGAAGGCCCCTTACCTCATCACTATCATTTGACTCCCTCATTCTCTCAATGGTTTTGCAGCTCCTGTGGCATGCTTGTAGCAGGCGGCACTGGCAGGCTGACTGACAAGCCTAGCATGGCACCACAGCTCAGGCTGCACTTGTGTTTCTGTGTTCCAGCCAAACAGAAATGACTGTGGATCACAGGAAAAATCCATAAACATCTCAGTCTCACACAGTCATGCATAGCACTAAGACACCCATCCTTATGTTCCCCCACAGTGCCCCAAAAGCATTGTTCTCAACACAGTTCCTAGCTGACACTAATGCAGGGTGAAATTAGCAAATTCTAGTGCACAGAATTTTCATGAAATTTCTTAAATTTCACAAGCTTTTGATAACATTTTGTGAATTAGTTTATTTGACCTTAACTCAGGTGATGTTTTAGCTAGAGACCCCAATATCAGTGTGCTTACTGTGGTAAGTTGCCCACTGATGTAATATTTCAGACATATTTTTGTTGTATTTTTCTGTTATTTTGTTATAATTAAATTCTCAGACAGGCCTGGAGATGAGGTGACAGAAATATACCCCATGTTTGTTTTTTTTAAAAAAAGATTGTATGGGGATGTGTATTCCATAGTCTGGGAAAAACTAGCTTGTCAGGAAACCTAAAGTTGCATTTCAAAAGGATGGACGGTCCTGGTAAACTAATCAAAGGGAAACAGGTATTGTAAACTGTCAAGAATATGGGAGAAACTATCCCCTGTCATAAACCTTTAAAATCACTGAGAAAATGGGCTTTAAGCGGGAGGTGTCAAAAAAGGTTACCACCAGTCTATTTACATTTTATTAAGTGCAGGAAGTTGGGCTGTGGAAGGAATATAAAAGTTACTAATATTGATTACGTTAAAACTTTGAAAGAGCAAGAGAGACCCCTGCTGGCCTAAAAAGATAAGGCCATCAGCTAACCACAGACTGAAGGACCAGGGTATATAAGACAGCTCAAAACAGGCGCTCAAGGCATTTTGGCACACTCTTTCATGAGACACTCTTCTGACACAACACAAGACAGCCAGACTGCAATAAGAACTAGAACATTTGAAGAAACTTCATTTATTTTCTGGACTTCTGATTCCCCAAAAACAAGTTAGAAACTAGACAGTTAAATTTCACATTGCGTTTTGTATTTATATTTGTTTCCAACTTTGTTTTGTTATTCTGTGACCAAATTTCTGAATCTTTTGTTTGTAAGTCTTGTATGATAATTATTTAGTCATTAGTAAAAGCATTTGCTTTTAAAACACTGCCTGGAACAGATTTAGTTGTGTGTGTAAATTGTGAAATGGTTTATTTCAAACCTGAGATCAGCCTGGTTTAATGCAAGGTGCCACCATCGCTACCACAGACTAGGATCCTGGAAAGGGAATCTGGGTGCCTAAAGTAGGGGAAATACATAGGTCTCGCGAGGGGTCTGTAAGCTGGAACTAGGTCGCTGCACCACCCGTGGGAGAAGACACCAATCAGGGATTACGAGGGCAAACCTCAAAGAGCTCATAATGCCTGAGTCTTCCCCCCAGTACAGCAACTGAGGAGGGTTCTCATCTGGCTACAGACTTGAAACTGTATTTTATCCTTACCCAGATTAGAGAGGAAGCCCTGGGACCTTGTGGTGAGTGTTCAATTTTGAACTCAATGGGCACTCAAGGAGGACACATGGAGGGTATTTCTGTCCCCCCCATCATGGATTGCACTTAGGGGTGGACGCTGTCAGCTCAGTGGGCCTGGCCCACAGGAGTGGGTTCTTGACACTTACTTGTTGTTAGGTGTCTTAAGGAAGGTAGAATATATTGACAGATAGATGGGCAGTTCCAATCTTAGAGATGCTCAAAGTTTGGCAGAGTTTTTTTGTGAAATGTTCTGAAAATATTTTTCTGCCTGTAACTCAGCCCCTATTAAATCAGCAGTGCAATGAAAAAAAATGTTTTTGCAAAAAGCTAGTTTTAAAATACTATTAATAAAAATTATAGAATACATGCCATATCTACATTTCTAGGTACCCCCTATGTTGTGCACCATTATTTCTGTTACCATGGTGGCCTCTAGATCTGCCATTTTGTTACGTGGACTTCGAGCATTTGCACACATGGCACTCAATTTTGTAATGCCACCTCCCCTCATCTTGCCCTTTTGCCTTCCCCCATTTCCTCCACTACTTTCTTTCCTCTTTCCCCTTCCCTCTCCCTCCTGGTTGTCTATCTGTGTTTGTTCCTTTTGGGACTTCTCACCCTCAGGATTTCCACTGCTGACCCTGTAAGTGTGTGTGTGTGTGTGTGTGGGGGGGGGCGACAGACTATGTCTTCCTGCTTTTTTTAGCCTTCCTCCCTTGAGAAGTTTAAATGCTTACCAATGTAGCATTTAAACTGTTCACTGTGGATCTCAGTTCCTCCTCTATGGATGCAGGCCATCGCCCCTATACACGCCTTTTTCTCCTCCAGGTGGGGCCCCAGTCTCCAATGAATTCAAATTCCTCTTCTCTGCACCATTTCCTCAATCATATGTAGAAGTCCCTGATGGGCAACTGCCTGTCATCCCCCTTGCCATGGACAGGTAGTACCTCAGAGAAAGTAACAGATTGTGCTACTTGCCTAAGACCCCTCCCCAATTCCTTGAATTACTCCTGAACTATTTCTGGCTCCTCCCTAGCCAGGTCATTTGTCCCCAAATGGACAACATCACCAGCTCCTCCTCCCTCCCTGCCTCCCCACTGATCCTTAGGATCCTCCCTCCATCTCTTTCAGCCGTGGCACCAGGAGTGCACTTCACCACCCTTTCCTCATCCCTGCCTGTCCCTAACTGTATCTCCCTTACTATTGAGTCCCCCACCAGGATTCACTTCCTCTTCTGGGGTCCTCTGCTACCCCCTTGGGGTCTCCACCATGGAAGACCTCCACATCCATCCCAGTCACTACTTAAGGTACTTCTGTTGAACAGGTCCACCCTGCAAGTCTGGTGTAGGAGTTCTGTAGTGGTATGGAATGTGGGATGTGCCTATGCTCCACTACCCTAACCCTCCATGAGCCCACTGTCATCCAGCCGCTCCTCCTTCTTGGCACCCTTTGAGGCAGTGGAGGTGGACTAGTTGTTCCTGAGTGGGGGAGTAGGTCCTCCTAACACAAGCCATCTTGGCCTTCAGTCGGTAACCGCCTCCTTCAGCCCAGTGAGGTGCCTGCAGATGGGGCAGCACCACCATCTCCAGAATCTCTTCCTGAAGACTGCCATCCCACAGACACTGCACTGCACCACTCCCAGCATAGCTACTTACCTGTTTCTAGACCTTACCCACTAACCCTACAAAAAGTTTATTTTTCTCTCTCTCTCTCTCTCTCTCTCTCCCTGAGGATAGCAGCACTCAGATGCAATATTTACTTCTCCAACACAGTTACCAATCCCCTGATGTAAAATTAATACCCAATCACAGGCCACCAACTCCCAGATGCACATTTTGCACACACACACCCTATAGGGCTACTTTTTTGTGTGTGTTATTATTACTTTTCTCTCTTCCTCACTGCTTGAGGATAATATCACCCAGATGAAAAATGTATTTTTCTGACTCAGTCACCAGTCCCCCAACTGCAGGCTAACAACTCCTAGATGCACTATTTACACACACCCCTTTAAGAGCTACCTACTTCCCTTCAGCCTGAGCTCTCACTGCTATTTCCCCACCTTTGATGACAGACTATAAAGTTATAGGTTGGGTGGGGGGTGGGACCGGTGGTGTCCTGGAGTAAGTCCCTGCTGGTCTCCTACGCTGCTGCAACTAGAAACAAATGAAAGAGAAAACAAAGGTGTTAGTCCTTGGTGTGGGGGGGAGGGCAGGGCATGAATCAATCAGTCCTATCTTCAGACCCTGACTGCTGCAATCTCGGGTGGCTTCTTTGGAGAGATTTGTTGGTTCCTACTATTTAAAGTGCCCACCCCTTTTCCTTCCTTAGCTCAGTTCCAATCTCCTGGCTCCCCACAAGTACACTGATGCCTGCTCATTTGTTGCAGGGGAGGGCTCTTTTCCTCAAAGGCAAGGCACCCTCTCAGTCCTGTTGTCTGCTCCGAGGTCGACGTGAGTGTTACCATAGTAGTTTTAAAATTAGATGTAAATAACTGAACATTAAATGTTGACAAAATGTTTGTCTGCTTATATTCTGTCCCTTTAATGCTAGAGACATGAAGCTTGGTATGCATATAATGTGGTAGAATACTTCAAAAGTGCCAAATGTGATGAAATTTGGATTAGTAGTTTTAAAATTAGAAGGAAATAATAGAAAATTAAATGTTGAAAAAATGGTTGTCTGCCTACTGCATATCTCAGCCCTTTATAAAGTCTGTAACTGGAATATGTTAGACATACTAAAGTGGTATAGTATGTTACACTCACAAATCTTAGTGAAATTTCAATAAATATTTTTTAAATTTGATGGGAATCACTGAGAATTAAATTTTGACAATGTTTAGCTGTTCCACGGTTTCAGTGGCTTAGTAGCACACTCACCTCTAGGGTCAGAAAATCAGTAGGTCCTTGGATCTAGCTTAACACCAAGTACTTGGGGTAATACCCCTTACTGACACTGTAGTGCAATATGAAGGGGGTACTGCACTGTTGTAGTGCTGTCCTTTGGGTACGAGTTTTGCTGGTGCCATGACCAATAGTTCCCCATCAATAAAACAGATCCATGTTACCAGATCCCCCCAGGGTGCACCTGGAAGCAAGCTGTCAACAGCTGGATCCATGATGGGAGTCCGACAAAAGTTTTGTCGAATGCCCTGTCAGCAACACCGCCAGGCCGACTACATTCTGCAGTCGGCTGCTGGTTTGCACTTTGTTCTCTTGTTTTCTTCAGGGGACTATGAGCCCCGAACCCCCCACGAGCGGGGGCTGTGCCCCCACCCCCCCACGTAAGGATTCTCAACTCTAGTCGGAGCTGATTGGGGGGTGCAGGACCCCTGACAGACAGCACCAGGTTCCAGCGGGTCTCCCATTGTGGCTTGGTGCTGTAGTCACTTTGGGGACCTCGCTGGTGAAATGTTGCTGTCGGGAGGTAACCGTCAACAGCTCAGTGTGTGTTTCCTGGTCCAAAATCACAAATAAATAAAATATTAACTACATTATAGCTCAGTCACCTGTAAACGTAGAGATCTGAAGCTTGGTATGTATCCAAATATGGTAAATATGTCAACATGCCACACATGGTAAATTGATTTAACTTGATATAGAATTTGAAAGAAATAACAGAAAATTTAATTTTGATGACATGCTTGGCTACCTATAACTTAGCCTCCTTCAATGCTAGAAACATTAAACTTGGCACCCAGACACATGTGGCCCCATACTTTAAATGTACTAAATATGGGGACATTTGTGCACACAATTTTAAAATTAAATGGAAATTACTGCAAATTATATTTTGGAAATATTTTGTGAAATTGTTACATTTTATGAAAATTTCATGGCAGCATAATTGGTAATTCCACCTAATTTCACTGGCAAAAAAATTAAATTTCATCCAGCTCTATCTGACACATAAAAAAATTAAAATCAAAATAAAAAATACATGCTTTGGCTACAGACCACAGCCTTCACAAGATATAGAGCCATGTATAAGTACACACAATGCACATGACATTAATCCAGGCCTGTTTCCTCCCCCTCCCTTCCCCACCACTTTATTCTCATTTGTCAGCCATCTTCCCTGCAACTACTCTGTCTGCAATGTGCCCTTTAAACCCTTCTTAGGGACACAGACTGGATGGCCTGAACTCTAAATCTTGTCTTTCTTTGCCACTGAATTTGTTGTCTTTTTGCTGCACATTTTGTTCTCTCCATACATCTCGGTAAGCTCCCAGAGGCTTGGAAGTGAGCCAGAGTCCTCCCCTTTACAAAGATAGTGACTCCACTATCACAGGAAGCTTTAGTACCATCTTATCTATCTCTCTCTTCCCCTGTGCTAGCAAAAATGTAAGGAATGTTTGTCCTCTCTTAACTCTCTCCCTTCCTTGACTCCTATGCCTTTCTCCCCCCATTACAGTCTGGTTTTCATATTGTAAATCTCGCTTCATATTATTTTCCCTACCATGCATCATCAGCTTCATCTTGAAGGGGGTTGGACAGGGCTTTATAACCTGTGCCATTTTTGTTGACCATGTCAAGTCCTTCAACACATAGCTCACTCAATTCTCCTTGGCATGTTGGTGAGGGCTGAACTTTCTGACCACATCAAAAGCTGGATCCATTCCTACCTCTCTGATCATCACAAGTCAGTCCAGATTAGTGATGCCCACCCAGTCAGATCTGGAGCCCCCAATGCTCCCTTTTGAGCCACATCATTGGTTCCATCTTCCTGAATGACCTCACTACAGTCTGTGTCTTCTCAGACATTCGTATGTATGTGAATGACACTAAACTTTATGCTTCGGGTTCCTCAGTCCCTGAACTGGAAATTATCCCTTTAGTGGGACTTTGACAACATCTAATTCTGGTTCTCATCAAACCAGCTATCTTGTAGTGCCAAAATAAAGGGCTCCAGGACCATTCACACTAAGCATGAAGAGGCTTGCTAGGCTCTTCCACACCCTTGTCTTCATAACTCTCAATGACACCCCCCTTGAAGAAGCCCCCACTTCCCATATTGTACCTTTATGTGTGTGGTTTGATTGCACTCTTGATTTCTCTGTCCCAAATCAATGCCACATGTAGGAAGCTGTGCCCCAAACTTGCTGCATTGTACCATAGTAAACCCTGCCTTCCACTTCCATTCAGCTATGAGATAATACTTTAGATGATGCTGCCAGCGTTTGACTACATGGACATGGTTTAGAGTGCAACCCCCCAAATCTATTCTTATCAGCCTGGGTCCCCTTTTCCACTCTTTATTATTTTTGCCCTTAACTGCCCCTTGCATGAACCACTGCACCTTTTACATTAACCTTTCTCTACTCTCTCACCCATGACTTCACCTTTAATACTGGTTCTCTTCCTTTCCCTTACAGTAAGTACCTCTCCCCCACCCCTTTCTCTCCCCTTCCCTGCCCTCTACCTAGTCCCTCCATTCTTCACATGCCCATCCCTCTCTGTCAAATGAAAAACCTCTGCTAGGCAGTTTGACTTTTTCCCCTACCCCCTTGCTCCTAGGACAGCATCCTTATCAGTTCCTGCTACTACCCCTACTATATCTCTGCCCTCCTCTGAGATAATTTCACCCCTCATATATCTATCCCTAACACCCCTTTCTCACACTCCAGTAAACTCAGTGGCAGCCTCCCCATGTGTCTGGTGCTCATGCAGTATAACTTATACCCCTTACTCATCTTCAACCCTGTGCATGCCCCCCATTCCCCTAATCCATCATTTAAGGCTGCAGCTTTATTTTAAATATCCCTGTTTTAATGTATGTTTATTTATGTGTCGCTACTGCATGCATTTTTTCACCTGGATGCCACTGCTTGCTCAATGCTTTGCTGTGGCAACATTATGTTTGTAGTTTTGTAAGTTGCACCTGTTGTTTATTTGAACTGTTGTTGTAAATTGTACTTTTGTATTTATACCTCACTGTTAGTTTGCACTAGCATTGTTAATTGTATTTTACTGCCTGTTTTCTCTCTCATCTAACCCCCTCTCTTGTGTCACACCTGAAAATGAGATCTGGCTCAGTGTGACTTCTTGGATAACAACTTTATTGCCATTATATCAATAGATAAATAAACAAATAAATAAATATTCATGAAATCTGCAAGGAAAAAAATACTAGTAAATTTTGCACCCAACAATAATAATACGTTTTATTGCTTTCTATTTTTAAAACAGCAGTATTTCTTTTTAAGCAAAATTATTTATTATATAGTTTTTAGCAACACATAGTACCTAACTAGTAGATTAGAATGGTGCAAAAAAATGTTCAAATACATTGTATTTCTTTTTTACACATATGTAAATAAGATACGGTTTTCAAATACAATCTGTAATTTCAATTGAGTGTTTTGTGTCACACAGGACATACTGTAGTGTCCTCATTGCATCACACATCTTATTTATTTTTGTTGCTATTCTGTAAGTAATTTCATTCTTTATACAGAACTGTAGCAGAATCTTAGAAAGTAATTGCTACTGCATGTAAAGCCTGCTACTACACTTCCCAATTTCCATGAAAGCACTATTATACTGCAACAGTTGGAGAACTGTGAAGTAGAAATTAATGTCAAGCAAAATCATTTGACAAAAGTGGAATTTGATAACTATTCTGGACGTACCTGAAAAAGAGGCCCCAAATGCAGAAAAGTGAACCTGCACTAGGAAATAATCTCACCTGTCGAAGATAATTATTTGATAAAAGGAAACAGAAAATTCTAAAATGAAGCAAAAACATATGGAACTAAAAAAAGGTATGTTCCTTGATGGAACACATACCCATTTCTTTTTGTTTTTTATTTTAATTTTAATTTTACTCTTTTTGCTGCCTCTGCCATCAGGACGTCCGCCCCGGTTATGGCACCCACGGACTTCCACCATCCCTTACTGCCAGCACTCCCCCAGTCACCCCTGGCTTGCCCCCCAGAGGGTAGGGTAGTGGCACTGCCTGGCTTAGTGCCCCAAAACTGGTCCTGGTCAGGGGAGTCTAGTTGGAAGGCTAATTGAAGTCTGGAGCCAGGCTTCACAAAGATGGCAGAAGCAGAGTTTTTCCCCCTCGTAAGCAGCGGCAGGGAGATGCAATGATGACCAGCGTCCACCCCACCCCAAAAGTATTTTGGTGTCAGTGCTATGTGATGCACCCAGCCTCTGCCGGGTGTTGCTCTTGCAGTGAACACATGCCACCCTCCCCCTGGAGAAGGAGAGCAGTCCTAAGGATGCTCGCTCCTTCTCCCCCCAGTCGGCCCTCTGACTACCCGGACCTGTTCCTGAACCTGGTTTGCTGGTCCTGCAAGTGGAAATCCAACCATTGTGCCAGTGGGCCGGCACATACCCATTTCTTTCTAAGGTCACTAAGTAACTGGTGCCCCCCTCCAGCTCAACACCCTGACAGCTACACTCAAAAAAAGACAATTACAGCGACAGTTGCTATAATGGTCCATTTTTGAGTGTAACCATCCCCCAGTGTTCTGCCCCATCCCTTGACCAACTCCGACCTGGAGTTGATAATCTTAAAGTCCGGGGGTAAGGGGGGCAGTGTATCCCACATGGGGGTGTGGGGGGCATAGCCCCCCACAGAAAACACTTGTCCTTCATGCAGCACAATACCTGCGTCAGTATTGTGCCATCGCTGTGCAGGAGGTCAACATTTTCACTGTTGACCTCCCTAACAACTTGACAAGCAGCTATCACCATGTTTACAAATTTACTATTGAGTTACTAAACCATTTTTATGAGGTTTATACAACTATCTTCTTTGATTGAGATTCTATTTAAATATATTTTAGTATAACTTGCATGTTATTGCCTCATCCACTAACGTCTTAGAACCTTAATTATGTTGCACATCTCTAACCCAGTAAGTATTCAGTACCAAGAGGTTAGTGAGGGCTGGTTTTGTGAAATGGTTCATCTGTGTTATTCCTATAAATGAAATCTCACACTCCAGGGAACTTACCCAGTTAACAAAAACAAATAAATCATTAAATAAAGTTTTATCCCCACATGCACACTGCTGTTGTTTCTGCCACTGTAACTATCTTCACACAGATGTATGATATAAGAAGGTTAGTACAATCTCACTGGTGAAGATGTATGCAAACTAGTAGTATAATCATTTAGGTGATTTTGGTGGGTTCTATGTGATAACAGTGAATGCCTAAAGGCGATCACCCTTATCGCACAGTCAGAGTGCTGAAAACATTTTCAGCACCCTGACAACCCCAGCACACAGGACAACAGTGCAGAGACATGGATTTTAATGCTTAATGTGGAGGATTCTCAACTCCAGGGGGGGTGCATGTTGGGGGGGTGAAAGCATTAAAAAATAAATGTTCAGGCCTGGTGCAATAAAATCGTAAAAGCTCTCAGATCTAAACCGAGTACCTTACCCACCCCAACCACTAGCCAACCCCTAACACCACTACACAGCTCGGCAATCCACTGCAGCACTAATTCCTACAGCTCCTTCACCCCCTCCTAGCCCATGCTCGCAGTGCTTGCTACCCCCCGGGTGCGCATACACATAGCAACATCCTGTCTCCCAGTTGGCCCACCCCCTCATCCGGTCGCCCTACCCTCCCATCGCCATCAGGGATTGCACCACAAAGGAGTCACCATTAGGAACTATGCCCTTCCTCATGCGCCCACCTCACGGGATACCATTTTGGTAGTTTAATATAATCACTTAGATAACAGAAGCACATTAGTATTTCACTCTGAGGTGCATGGTTATTAGAATATTAAGGGAGTTTATTTTTACCAGGAAATAATCTTTAGTAATATATCATAATATATTCTCTTAAGGGTCTGGTGGTCTTATGGTGACAATTGCAGCCTCACTACCCAATAAAAAGAACTGCATACATTCACTCAGTTTTAAAGTAAAAACATTTTACTCAAGAGTTCAGTCTCACTGGCCGCCCTATAAAACTGACCTTGTGTTAATTTATTTTCCCATTTTATCAAGCCTGGTGTTTCATTTCTCTTGCTTTCATCCTTCTGTTTCTGTTTGTCACAGTTTTAAATCTGTATCATTCTCCAATTTTTGCTTTTCATTTTTTCTCTATCCTATGCTCCTATGCTCAGTGCTGCTTATCAAACTCCTCTGGGGGAGAAGTTAGATAAGGAGCTGGTGGAAGCCACTGGCAAAATGGCAGAAAAGATGGAGGTGCTGCTGGTGAGCCATTTCAGTCTGCCGGATGTCGGTTGTAGCTTCCCAACTGTGGCTTCGGCTAGAAGCAGAGACATTCTGGGAATCCCTGCAGGGGCATTCCTCAGGCAAGTAGTCAGCAAACCCACTTGTCATGGGGCAATTCTGGACCTGGTACTTGCTCACAGGGACAGTGTTACAGAAGTCACACTGGGAGGCCATCTTGGGGCCAGTGATCACACACAGTGTGGTTCAGTATAAGGATGGCTGTGGAATTGAACCACAGAAGGGTGAAGATACTGAACTTTGGAAGGGCAGATTTTATAAAGATGGGCGAATGCCTTGGGGATGTCCTAGCAGGGTGTGATGATAGAAGGGTGGGGGGATGTGAAGGAACAATGGGCAAACCTAAAAGTGTTCATAGTTAAGGCAACAAACTTCTGGATTAAGCAAGTGAGCAAAAGCAAAAGGAACAAGCATTTGTCAATGCTGAATGTTTGCTTGCTGGTATTAGCATTGGAAATGCAGGAGGTAGACAGATGCAGAATAGGAATGGCAGTGAAGTATTGAACTTCAAGCCAACCCCACCTCCATCCTAAAGAGATGGACAGGCATTGGGGTAAGTGTTTGGGTCCTCGCCCATGATGTTAATGCTATGTCACCTCACCCTGTTCTGCAGACACCGACACATGTTGAGGTGTGTCTTGAGGTATTTAGCTTTACAGTCACCCCATTCCATAAGAACATATCTTGAAATGGCTACAGCATAGGAGAATGGGGTGAACTGTGGGGTCAAAGAGTCCAAGGTACACCTCAATGCCTGTCACTGGGTGGGATGGCATGAGCAGTACAGTCGACAATCCAAAGGCACACCCCAATGCCTGTCAGTCTGTACAGGGTGGGATGTTATAGTTAGAAACCCTAACACCTCGGGCGTTTGTTAGTATTTGCACTACAGTTTTTCAACATGGCCTTTTTGTGACCCCCCCCCATGAAAGCATGTGGGACCTCTTCTCATGAAGAATTGCAGTGTGATTTTGTCAATGTGTCTCGAACTTTGACTTCCAAAAGCGACTGTGCCATTCTGTGCCACATGTATGAAAACACAGATTGGGCAGGATATGAAGAATGACAGCTGTACCATCCATAGGGAGGTGTGAAGAGATGGCAATGTTGAAAATCTGTAGTGGGAATGGGTAAAATGCTCACACATCCAAGCATACATGGAAACTGCGCAATGCATGCGCATAACACAGTTATGTTATGGACTTTCATCACCAAATTTTCAACATAGGCATTTTAAGACCTCTGCTCATGTACAGTGTCACTGTAATTTTATTAATGTGTCCTGGACACTGATTTCCCACAGCGACCGAGCTATTTTGCACCGGAAGTACGAAAACACATTTCAGTCAGGATGTGAAAAATTACAGCTGTACTGTTCATAAGGAGGTGCAGGAAAATGGTAATGTTGAAAATCTGGAATAAAAATATTTCAAATTTGCGAAGTTATGAGTGTGCGTGGAAATTGCGCAATGCACACTCGTAACACACTCATTTTATGAACTTTCATTATAAAATTTTCAACATAGGCATTTTAGGACCTCTGCTCATGAATAGTGTCACTGTGATTTTCTTAATGTGTCCCAAACACTGATTTCCCACAGCGACTGCGCTATTCTGTGCCGGAACTGCGAAAACACATTTCGGCCAGGATGTGAAAAATGATAGCTACACTGTTCATAAGGAGGTGTTTGAAAATGGCAATGTTGAAAATCTGGAGTGAAAATATTGCAAATTGGCAAAGTTACGAGCATGTGTAGCAACAGCTCAATGCATGCACGTAAAACAGTCATTTTTTGGATTTTTCCTACCAAATTTGCAACATAGACTTTTTGAGAGCCCACCTCATGAACACTGGCACTGTCATTTCATTAATCAGTCTCGAAAGGTGATTCCACACAGTGACTGAGAAATCACAATTTGTGATCGATTAACTCCATGGCAGTGGCTAAATTCATGAGGAGGGGGCCCAATAACCCCATGTTGAAAATTTGGTGCCAAAATTCAAAAAAATGCTTGAGATATGCAAAAAAGTTGAAAAAAATGTATTTATGCCATTATACAGCTTACTGGCATTTCCTCAATTTGCGGTTGGCTTTGAAGAGTGCAGACGTATTCTCGGTCCACCGAAGATCGTCACGCCAGACTCCAGAGGTAAGTATCGGGTGTGAGGGGGTAGGTGTGGGGATGCAGGGTGTGCATTGGGTGGGCATGGGTTATGACATGGGGCAGGGAGACCATGAGGGACCATTTTCCTTTTTACAGGTTTAAAAAAAAAACATTGCCAGACTTTTTTTCTTTACAGGGGCATTGGGCATCCTGGGGAAAGCTTCCAACATGCCACCTGAATGTTTTGGAGGGGCTGTAGCCGACAGGGGATTGGGCACCCTCGTCAGCACATATGGAGTGCTGGGGGGGACAAGGGCTCCCCCTTGGCATAAACCAAAATTTTTGGTGGGGGGAACCATTATGCCAATGAGGAGTGGGCTCCCCCATCAGCAACTTACAAGGGGGAGATGTGAATGATGTTGACGGGGATTGGGCCCACCATCAGCAAAACTAATTTCTTGGGGGCACATGATGCCAAGGGGGATTGGGTGCCCCCTCAGCAGAGGGGGGCTGATGAATATTGTTTGTGAACATGGCAGCAAGCAGCCGCCATGTTCACAAATAATATTACAGTCAGCAATGTTCCGCCCAGCAATGACGGGTCTCTCCCTCATTGCAGCAGAATGGCTGATGCTACAATGATGAGGCAGCCCCTGATTGCTGCGGTGAAAATGTTTCTACTTGGTGGCACTTTTAGAGACCAGTATCATCAGGACAGTGTGCCTTCATTGGTCCACCAGTGCCAAGCCCCCAAAGGTAGTGCCTCCGTTGGCTGCTACAGTGCTGATCCTGCACAACCCACTTCTCTCCTAAGCTGCTACATAATGTTTCTTGTGCATGCGCACAAGCAAACATAAAAAGAGATCACTTTGTTTCTTGAAAAGGTAAAGGTTAAATGGATAGCATTCAGAAGGTATCAGGAGAAGCCGAGGGAAGAAGTTAGGGAGGTGCATCGGGGAAACAAAGGGAAGCTGGGAAAGAAGTAAGGAGTACAAAGACACAATTGGAAGTTAGAATAACCCAGGCAGTAACAAAAGGGGACAATACATTTTGGGTCTAGTACGATTGCCTGACTCTTTTTTGCCCAGGAAATTTTTACCCATCACCAATTCCCTGAAATGTGGTTGCCCGTCTGCTTTATTTTACTGAAAAGCAAATGCCTGACAATAATGGCAATGACTTGTGGCTTTTAGACAGTGACGCAATTGCTTGTTTTTACATTTCAGCCAGACTTACCATTACTAGTTGCGTGATATACTGTAGCTCTGCTTGGTCTGTTTTCCTGTCACCAAATTAGATAAAATATGTAAAAAACCCCTTTCTATATGTCCAACTTTGCACTGGATTCTGCTTACAAAGTCCACAAAACAGTCCCTGATGAACTGTCCACAATCTGGTGCTGTGAATAGATAATCTCCCCTGCAATGACTTTTAAATTATTTATAATTCACACCTTTAACACAATTTAATAAAGACAGTGAAACTGTTGGTCCTAGAGCATGCATACATAGTTGCACGACTACAGAGCGGCTTGATTTTTTAACTGCACATAAAAAATGGCTCTGGATGCACTCCGTGATCATTTCTGCTGCAAAGTCATTCATTGAGCTGAATAAACAGGATGCACAGGTACCTGCTTTTCATAGTTCTGCATTGTGGAATGGGGAATACAAATCTGAAATGAAATGCTCTTAGTTTGTAATGTATTCTGATGCTGTTGAGCAATGCGGGGCAGGGGCAATACTGAAGTCGACCATGTTGGGCAATTGCATAGTGGGCTGATTTTGGTTAGTAAGTTGAGCGTGTCCGGCAATCAGTGTCGGCCAATTAAATGATGGGCCGATGTATGTCGGGCAGTCGTAAGGATCCCTACATTTTCTAAGTATGTAAGCAAAAAAAAGGAAGACTGGGGAGGGATTGTAAGTTTGAAATGGGAAGGGGGGGACTATGTAGAGGGGGTACAGGAAAAGGCAGACATCCTGTACAAATATTTCCCACTCAGTCTTTACAGAAGAAGGTGAGAGGGGCAACAAAAAAGTAACAGAATCTTTTGAGGGCAGGGAGGTGGACACTAGTCCTTTTTTGGAGAAGACAGTGCTGAAGGGACTCACAAATCTGAAACTGGACAAAGCAATGGGGCCAGATGGGATGCATGTAAGGGTACCGAGGGAGCTCTGGGAGGTACTGGCTACACTCTGACAGTCCTATTTAAAAGTTCATTGGAAGCAGGAGTTGTTCTGGAGGACTACAGGAGGACAAATGTAGTCCCACTTCAAAAAAGTGGTCACAAGAGGAGGCTGGCAATTATTGGCCAGTCAGTTGACTTCAGTAGTGGGAATGTTAATGGAAACACTGCTGAAAGAAAGTATTGTGGAATATTTTGAAACCGACAGGTTACAAGAATGGAGGCAGCATGGTTTCATGGAAGTAGGTCATGTCAAAAAAATCTGATAGATTTCTTTGACTGGGTGATCAGGGAATTATATCAGGGTGGAGTGGTGGAGGTGGCCTTCCTAGAGTTCAGTATGGCTTTTGACACTGTTCCACATAGGATGCTAGTAAGCAAGCTCAATAGGGTAGGTTGTGTCCAAGGGTCCTATGCTGGGTAAGAAATTTGTTATGTGATTGGTGACAGAGGGCAGTGGTAAACAGAGTTCACTACTAGGAAAAGAGAGTGACCAGTGGGGTGTCTCAGGGATCAGTGCTGTGACCAGTCCTCTTCAGTATCTTTATAACTGACATTATGGAGGAGTTGCAAGAGAAGGTCTGCCTCTTTGCGGATTACACCAAAATCTGCAAGAAGGTGGACACTTCGGGGAGGTGGAAAGGATGGACAGAGACCTGAGAAAACTTGAGGAGTGGTCAAGAATATGGCAGCTGGTTTTCAATGTAAAAAAGTACAAAATAATACCCATAGGGTGCAAGAAATCTGGGAGCAGAATACAAAATGGGTGTAGTGCTACTGATGACCGCCAAGCAGGAAAGAAGTCTGGGGAGTCATCATATCAGGTAACATAAAGGTGGCTAGGCAGTACAACATGGCTGTTGGGAGGGCAGGCAGTATGACAGGGTTGTTGGGAGGGCTAGTGTGATGCTGGGGTGTATAGTGCAGGGTATCACCAGCAGAAAGAGGAGATGGTGTTGCCCCTATATAGCTCGCTGGTAAGATCCCACCTTGAGTACTGTGTCCAGTTCTCGAAACCAGCTCCTGAAGAACATAGACAGAGTGAAGGTGGTCCAGAGGAGCATGAGTAAAATGGTGCATGGTCTGCTCCAAAAGCCCTATGATGAGAGACTAAAGGATCTCAATGCGTATACCCTGAAAGAGAGGAGGGGGGGATATGATACAGACCTCAACTGTAAATATCTCACAGAAATAAATAAGGTAAAGGAGGGAAGTATTTTTCAGAAAGAAAAGGAGCTCAGGTACAAGTTGGCATGCTATGAAACTGGAGGGTGGTAGATTCAGGAGAGATGTGAGGAAGCACTTCTTCACAGAAAGAGTGGTGGATTCCTGGAATAGCCTTCCAGGGTAGGCAGTGAGGGCAAATACATAGTCCTATGATCCAAGAGAAATTTGAGCTTGAAACATAAGCAAGAAAATAGGAGAAATAGAACACCAACCTTAATAAAGTGGGCAAGTAAGCCACAAAAAGTTGATTTTACAGGGTGGCTTATGAGTCTGAAATAAATAACAAGTTTGTATTTATTCTAAGCCTATCCACCCATTTATGGGGCTTACCTTCAGTTCCTGGGAACCCAGATGACCGGCTGTCATCCCTTATGGTTCTCTCCATCCCTCATGGATGTCAGTGCTGAGGCAGGTGTATAGAAGGAGATCTGCAAAAGTGTGGAGCTGGAGTTTTACAAAGCCTCCTGCACCACAAAAGCTGCTCCTGCTGCACATCAAAGACAGCTGGCAGCCACCGATAGTCAAGTATGAGTGATGCTCATGATGGACTGGGGATTCCCTATTGATAGCCCTTGTCCAGACTTGATACCTAGCAAAATCTTGCACTGTGCACAGGGAACTCCAAAACTGGATGTTAAGAGCAGGAGTCCTTTGTGAGACTGAAACATTTGCGGCCAGTTGCCCACAACAGTGAGAGATGCCACAGTTTTAGTGCATCCTAACTCCCATGACCACAGAAACAGGGGTCAGGGTTGCACAACAGTCAATTAGGCTGCAGAACCTGCAAAGGGAGCCATAAACAGCTCCTGGGTGTTAATTATAAGTCCAGCTTATAATTCAGGTTCTTGTATGCATTTGCTGAGTAAGGAAAACAAAGGGCAAATAAGTAATAAAGAAAATATTTACTACATACTCACGCCAAAGCATGTAACAAGGAGTTACTAAATGGATGATTTCCACCAGTCACCCCCGGGGTTACACGTATTAAATAAATCTAAACATGAAACGAACAAACGTATGGAAAGAACACTAAGATCTCAGACAGTGGGGAGGGCTGACTGGCAGTTACATATATACTCTGCTAATGTAGTAAACCTCCTCCCGGTCTTCACCCTCGGCCCCCCTTCCAACTGAGGTCAGTAACTCCCAATGAGACCCATAAGCTGCTCTCCAGCCTCTCCCCCCATAGCGGTGCAGGTCATGACACTCTCGAGCCGAAACTCCTCAGGCTTGGTGCCCACCTCCTTGCCAGACCCATCTCGCACCTATTCAACTCCTCCATTAACTCAGGGATCATTCCCAACCTGTGGAAAGTGGCCAAAGTTGTTCCTATCCTAAAACAGGGAATCCCAAGGACCCCCAGAACTACCGCCCCATCGCCATTCTGTCCGCACCCAGTAAACTGCTCGAAAAAACCGTTGCCTCCCAGCTCTCCCCAAACATCCTGGACTTCAATATACTCTCTCCTGCATGCAGCTTCAGGAAAGGTACAACATGTCCACCGCCCTAGCCACTGTCACCTCCTGATCAGGGCAGGCACCCGATCTAAACAATCTCACTGGGGCCATTTTAGTCGACCTGTCCAAAGCCTTCGACAGAGTTAACCACTCCCTCCTTGGTTCCTCGCTCTCACCCTCGGGTTCTCCCCTCCGCCCATGCCTGGTTCCAAATTACCTTTCCAACCGACAGCAATACACTACTTCAACGACATCCTCCAACCTTTCCCCTGTCCTCTGTGGTGTCCCTCAGGGGTCCATCCTTGGTCCGACCCTATTCTCACTATTTGTCAATGACCTATCTTCCGTCCCGACCCATGCCCACTCTACCCTCTACGCAGATGATCTTGTCCTCCTGGCCAGCTCGCGGGACATCTCAACTATTAACTCCCAGCTTAACTCCGACTTTGAACGTATACATACTTGGCTGGGTGACCACAGGCTCACCCTCAATCTCAAAAAAACTCAAGCTATGTTATTTGGGTCCTCGAACAAATTAAAATCCTGCCCTGCTCCCCTGTGTATCCTCGGGGCCGACGGCTCCCCCCTCGAGACGGTTACCTCCACTAAGTACCTAGGTGTCACCCTCGACCAGCAGCTTGACCTCACCCTGCACATCCGTAACATCTGCAACACCTCAAATTGCAAGCTTGCCCTAGCTTATCGTGCCAATAGCTGCCTCACCCCTGCTACCCGCCTAGCCCTCGTCCAGGGGGTCCTCCTCCCCTCTCTCTGCTATGGCCTCGTCACTTTTGCCCCTGTCCCCAAAACCAGCCTATCAAAATGGGACTCAGCCTACAATAATGTCTGCCGCTTCGCGCTGTCCGCCCCTCCCCTCACCCACCGGTGTGATCTCTACAACCGCCTAGAGTGGCTCTCCGGAGAAACACCGTCCTTCATGGTGCAACTTCATCGACAACATTGTCTGCTCTGGCTCCCCCCTGCCCTTGTCCTTCCCTTTAACCCTAGAGGCCCCATCCTACCACCTCAGGCCTGGGACACCCAAAGCGTCTGGTTCCTAGGACCCGTACCCTCGCGGGTGATCGATCCTTCCACATCTTTGCCCGCAACTTTGGAATTCACTCCCAGAACCTGTCAGGGCCTCTCCTCCCATCCAAGCTTTAAAACTTCCCTTTGGAATTTCCTGAAACCATCTCCCCTGTCGCCCCACCCTCCTCACCCAGGCTCAGGTGGGGGCCTCCCTCTCCTCCCCCACCTCTGCCCCACCTGCACTTCTCCCAAGCTCCATCCCAGTAACCTGGCCCACCCCGCCTTTGTCACCCCCTGCCTGCACTTACCATTGTCACCGCTACTATTCTATGCATAGTGTTTACCTTGTTATGTATTCCACCTACCCGTACCTATGAGTTATTTCCTATGTTACTACCTGTATCCCTCCCATATATTTTTATTGTAATGCCTAGCTCTCCTACGGACTTTTTCCCTACCCTGTAATCTGTTAACTGTATGATGTCTGACTCCGGTAACTCTCCCGGGTCGCACCCTTTCTGTAACTGTGATGTACACCATATGATGCCTGTAATCCTCCCGGGTCGCACCTGAAAATAGGCACATGGCTGTCTAGTGTGCTTACCCGGTTAACAAAAGCAAATAAATAAATAAATAAGAATGCAACATTTGGAAAAGGCAGACAAATACAATTGGATATAGTATACAGAGTGTAATATCAGGGTGAACCCCAGAAAGCAAGAGTGCATGGTTGGCATATATCTTAGAAAATGATAGCTCAGCTAGAATAAGTGTTATCAATTGTTATTACCAGACTGTCTGGAAATATATGCATCATAATCAGAAAAGCACACTACAAGTCACAATAGTGGAAAACTACAGGATATGAGTGATTATGAGTATAGCAGACTATATGGCAGAACCATAACATATAGGTAAATATATTTCAGACAGCTAGAAGCATAGCAAATAAAATAAAGAACACTAACATAAGTAATAAAACAAGGTAAAACATTACAAGACTGTGTAAGGCACTAATACCTGTAGCAATGTATGGTTACGGTTACATGTGGGTTAGTTGGTGGTATATAACCTGAACAATTATCGGCCTATTTCCATACTATCCACCCTTTTAAAATTACTGGAAAAAATTGAGAACACCCAAATTAGAGAACACTTGGATTTGCAGAAACTGCTAATCCCTGCACAGGGTTTAGGGCCAAACATAGCACAATATCTGCCCTTG
Organism: Neoceratodus forsteri; assembly: GCA_016271365.2. Classification (NCBI taxonomy): domain Eukaryota; kingdom Metazoa; phylum Chordata; order Ceratodontiformes; family Ceratodontidae; genus Neoceratodus; species Neoceratodus forsteri. Next base: position 794,842,677 of record CM057455.1, read on the forward strand.
CAAAAGTAACCACCGAATGGCAAATTGCCCTGGACTCTAAGAAATATGTGTTTGCATTTTTCCTCGATCTCAGTAAGGCCTTTGATACCATGGATCCCAACACCTTGCTTACTTCACTGAGCAATATCGGTCTTGATAATCCTGCCATTAACTGGTTCACCAGCTACCTCACCAATGGGTTACAACAAGTCAAATCTGCAGGTGACCTGCCTCCACAAAAATCTCTTCTATGAGGAGTCCCACAAGGCTTCATCCTGGGTCCCTACCCTATTGGCAATCTACATCAATAACCTGGACTCTCATCTATGCGCAGCTAATGTACACTTATTTGCTGATGATAATACAGTACTCTACACTTCAAATTTTTCACTGCATTCGGCCTATGAGGACTACAGTGAGACTTCATAACTCTTCAACATAACCTTATCAAACACAAGCTTCTACTCAATGCCAACAAGACTAAAGCCATGATTCTCTCACCTAAGGCAGTCTCCAGACCTACACATATCCCCAAGATACTAACGCTTTTGGGCGAACCCCTTGAAATAGTTGATACCTTCAAATATCTAGGGTTCTGGCTGGACAACAAGCTTAACTTTCTGTACCACTTGAACGAAGTCTCGAAAAAGCTAAGACAGCGGTTAGGCTTATTCTACGGTATTAAACACCTGCTAACCATAGAAGCTGGAAAGAGATTAGTCCAATCCACATTCCTACCCATACAGGATTATGCTGACTTCCTCTACAATCACTGCCCCTCATCAGTGCTAAATAAATCTGACACTCTTTACCACCAAGCCTTAAGATTCATCTTTAACCTGCCTCTTCACACACACCACTGTCTCCTGTACCAGGAGTCAGGATAGCCCTCACTATTAACAAGGAGAAAAGAAATGCTCTCCTTTGGCTTTTCAGAGCACCATCAGACAAACTTCCTGCATTCATCTCAAGCTTTTTCAAGTGTGCCAATGGATTCTATTGCTTAAGACGCTACACCACACTTTGTTTCCAGATACCCAGAGTGAATACTACCTATGGCTCATCCGCAATCAATTTTTCACTCCCATCTTTATGGAACACTATGCAAAGCTCACTAAAGTTCTCCTCACTCCCAAGCCTATTCACATTTAAAGCTCTGATATCTGAATATCTGAGGGAAACTTGTAGTTGCTTTAGGCGTTCTTGAGTACTTAGCTTCTGGCTCCTCCTTGATTCTAATGCAACAGAATGTCACTCAACTCACATCCCTCTCAAGGGAAACCCAATGCTTACTAGCTTTTCTCCTCCATTCTTGGTCTTCTGCATCCTTTCCCCTCCTTTCCAGCACACTAATGATCTTTCTGCCCATCCTTGATATCTTCATGAAGGTACTAGCCTCCATTTAGTAGAGCTAGCCTTGGATTATCATCTATTCTCTCCTATGAGGCCTCATTATGAACTGTAGCTGTGTGACCCTATATTAAAATTATGTTGGTCTATATCGACCTTTACCTGTATTATGCTATTGCTTCCGGGCTTCTGTATTTGTGACTATGTATTGTATTGTTTTTTGTCCAGGACCGCTTTGAAAATAAGCTTGCTCAAAGGTGTTGTTGCCTGGTTAAATAAAGTTTGATTGATTGATTGATAACCCAGGCATAACATGGGGCACAGTTGTAGACATTTGGGATTTTAAGCTGGCTATATCAGATCTAAATAGACATACCAGAACCAAAGAGGCTTGTGACAGTGCTAGTAGTTGCACCAGCCGATGTCATATCAGAATGTTTATAGCATTTCGGTATACCGTTTTTTAGCAAAAGAGTTAGGGTGGGGTCTTAGGACTCCCCTAAATTCAGTGTTAAGGATCCCAGTTAAGGGGTCACTAATGCGTGTTTGATATGCAGCAATAATGTCAGTAAGTAAAACATGAAAAAACTTGAAACATTTGTTATAGAACTGCTGAAATGGCTACATTTGAAGCTGCAGTTTCCAAATGATAAAGCAAAGTTGGATTTGGATTAACCAAAGCAGGAGCTGAGGCCAGCGACTGATTTAGGCTGGTTACAGCTGCTGTCTGTGTTGGACCCCATGTCCAGGGGACATTCTTTTTCAGTAACTCATACAGAGGCACTGCCCGCTGTGCAAAATCACAAATAAAATCAATAGAGTAGTTTACCATGCCTAAGAAATATCTGAGAGTTGCCAAACTAGTCGGTAGGGCCAAGTCTTGTAGTCCTTGAATCTTATTCAGGTCTGGACTTCTGCCTTTTTCAGTCATGCAGAAGCCCAGAAAGATGACTTCTTTCTGGCACAACTGTGCTTTAGAAGGGTTGCATTTGAGGCCTGCCTTCTGTAAGAGGGTCAGTAGCTCATCAAGTAGAACCAAATGTTCTGTTTTGGTAACTGTGGACAAGAGCAAATCATTCACATACTGCAGAAGGCATTTAGGGGCTGAAAATCCCCATAATGCATCTTTCATGTGTATATGAAAGAGGGAGAGGCTATTATGAAACACCTGAGGGAGGCGTATCCATGTGTACTGATGCCCTTCAAAAGTGAAAGCAAATTTATATTGGCTTTTCTTAGCCAATGGTACAGACCAAAATCCATTGGAAATGTCAAATACATTGAACCATTTGTGGCCATGTTTTAACATCCTTAACACTTCTGGTGCTGATGCCACTGTTAAAGAACAGCTTGGGGTTACTTGATTAAAGTTTTCGATAATCAGTTGTGAGTCTCCAAGCCCCAGTTGTTTTTTTTTTACAGGCCAAATGGGGGAGTTTGAGGTTAAAACACACGATTTAATCACTCCCTGTTGGAGCAGAGACTGGATAGTCTCTCTCAATAATGGCAGGGCTTCTGCAGGAAAAGGGTATTGTTTCTGTCTAACAGGGTCTGGGCCTGTTACTTTAATGGATGTTTTCATCCTGCCACAGTTATGTTTGTTTGTTGCAAGCACGTCTTGGTGTTTTGCAAGTGTATGCTCTAGCTCACTATATGAGTCATGATTCTTGTGGACATCTATGATATCATACTTAGTGTCATTGTGTGTAATGGCAGCCAGGACATGTGAATCACATCTCATGATAATATGGTACTGGCCTGGAATTTGAATCATTAGCCTGTTGGCTAAATCCACAACACAGCTGTGCTGTGCAAGGAAATCAATCCCTAAAATACTGGAATGATGACGTAATACCATGAAGTCAAAAGTGAATCAGGTGTTTAGGATACCCTCTACCACTGGAATGAGGATGGACCTGTATGTCTGTAATATGGTACCATCCACACCTTGCGCACCGGTCAACCTTCCGGTGGACCAGTATGATGAATCTGGGTCCTCATCATGTGGTACTGACATAGCTGCTCCTGTATCAAGCAGCATTACCTGTTGGCAGCCACTACCATGGCCTCTACACAAGGCTTTCCACTTGTATCCAAAACCAAAGGGGAAACAAAGTGGACAGGGTCCTCTAATTGTCATTGTGACATATTAGGGCTCCCCCTGTGAGTTGTGCAACCATTGCTTGCACTTTCTTACCAGTTCTGGCTTTATTCACATTATAAGTTGGAAATAACTGACTTTGGCTAGTAGTAGCCATTGCTGCAATGGGTGATGCTACAGTGGCAGGTGGCAGAGGAGAGGGCTGCATAGTAGATGGAGATGGTGCTGTTAATGTGGGGGTGGGGGTGGTGTTGGAACAGTAAAAAGGGGCTGCAAGACCTGAACTATTTCAGGTCCTGTATCTCCCCCACCCATCGTGGGTTGGAATGCTGGAACAATCGCTGCTATGATGTGATTACTACCAGGGGTTCTAGCACATCTGACATGATCTAACATCTCTTGCAACCTTTCATTTTCCTCAGCAATCTGTTTATGTGGTGGTCCAGTTTTGTAATTCCCACTGCCTTTAGTAATCCTATATTGATTAGCATTACTATACTCCATAACCTGATAGTTATTTTTGTTATACTTTTTTATGCTAATTTCTGTAGCTCTGGAGGTTTTGTGTGCAATTTCTGCAGCAGTCTGTGAACAGACTTCAGTACACTTTCCTGTGAACTATCTTCCTTAATCATTTTATTAATCTGCTTATGCAATCTGCTTTGCTGCTCATCAGCAATCTGCAGTCTCCCTATAGCCTCATCAATCATAACATTAATTTCAACTCTATTCTTTTAATGTAAAACAGCAGTTGCAGGGGGATAGCTTTAAGTAATCCTTTGCTTGCTGCCATCAGCCATTTTGTTGTTGGGAACAGGCTGTATGGGTGAAGCCATTTTGTTGTAGGTCATAGGCTGTATGGGTGTAGCCATTTTGTATGAGGGTATGGGCATGGCAGTCTTAGAGGAGGACCTCCCGAGAATGCCATCTAGTTGTAGGTCAGCACCATTTTGTGAATGGCACTGCTGCACAAGATGTTGACATCCACCTCCATTTTGTGAATGAGGACATCCACCATTTTGTGACAAAACAGGAACAGGGACAGCCGTGGGACTAGACTGTACTGATTGATCTACAGAACTCTCTGCATCAGAGTTCTCTTTTCCAGATGAATAAACATCAATTGGGACATAATTAAAGCCCTTTATATCTTTAAAGTGACCTTGTGAAAGGAACACATGATGGTATAACTTTGCCATTTTAGCAAAATATTTGTCATGATTAACCTTTGCATTTGTAGCAAACAAACCTCTAGACACATCATTTTGTAACACCCTGTAGGCGGCAGACAACTCTACGTGATCTAAATTCAATTGTTTTAAATCATGACTCCCCTGTTTGCAATCAGCTATGATGTCATACTCAGTGCCATTGTGTGTAATAGCAGCCAGGACATGTGAATCACATCTCATGATAATATGGTACTGGCCTGGAATCTGAATCATTAGCCTGTTGGCTAAATCCACAACACAGCTGTGCTGTGCAAGGAAATCAATCCCTAAAATACTGGGATGATGACGTAATGCCATGAGGTCAAAAGTGAATCAGGTGTTTAGGATAACCACTTCCACCGGAATGGGGATGGACCTGTATGTCTGCAATATGGTACCATCCACACCTTGAGCCCTGATCAACCTTCCAGTGGACCAGTGTGAGGAAGCTGGGTCCTCATCATATGGTATTGACATAGCTGCTCCTGTATCAAGCAGCATTACCTGTTGGCAGCCCCTACCATGGCCTCTACACAAGGCTTTCCACTTGTATCCACAAAGGGGAAACAATGTGGGATGGGTCCTCTAATTGTCATTGTGACATATTAGGGCTCCCCCTGTGAGTTATGCAACCATTGCTTGCACTTTCTTACCAGTTCTGGCTTTATTCACATTATAAGTTGGAAATAACTGACTTTGGCTAGTAGTAGCCATTGCTACAATGGGTGATGCTACAGTACCAGGTGGCAGTGGAGAGGGCTGCATGGTAGTTGGAGCTGGTGTTGTTAATGTGGGTGGTGGGGGTGGTGTTGAAACAGTAAAAAGAGGCTGCAAGACCTGAACTATTTCAGGTCCTGTATCTCCCCCACCCATCGTGGGTTGGAATGCTGGAACAATCGCTGCTACGATGTGATTACTACCAGGGGTTCTAGCACATCTGACATGATCTAACATCTCTCGCAACCTTTTATTTTCCTCAGCAATCTGTTTATGTGGTGGTTCAGTTTTGTAATTCCCACTGCCTTTAGTAATCCTATATTGATTAGCATTACTATACTCCATAACCTGATAGTTATTTTTGTTATACATTTTTTATGCTAATTTCTGTAACTCTGGAGGTTTTGTGTGCAATTTCTGCAGCAGTCTGTGCAACAGACTTCAGTACACTTTCCTGTGAGCTAGCTTCCTTAATCATTTTATTAACCTCCTCATGCAATCTGTTTTGCTGCTCATCAGCAATCTGCAGTCTCCCTATAGCCTCATCAATCATAACATTAATTTCAACTCTATTCTTTTAATTTAAAACAGCAATTGCAGGGGGTAGGATAGCTTTAAGTAATTCTTTGCTTGCTGCCATCAGCCATTTTATTGTAGGGAACAGACTGTATGGGTGCAGCCATTTTGTTGTAGGTCATAGGCTGTATGGGTGTAGCCATTTTATATGAAGGTGTGGGCATGGCTGTCTTGGAGGAGGACCTCCTGATAATGGCCATCTCATTGTAGGTCAGCACCATTTTGTGAATGGCACTGCTGCACAAGATGTTGACATCCACCTCCATTTTGTGAATGAGGACATCCACCATTTTGTGATAAAACAGAAACAGGGACAGCTGTGGGGCTAGCCTGTATTGATTGATCTTCAGAACTCTCTGCATCAGAATTCTCTTTTCCAGAGGAATACATATTAATGGGGACATAAGTAAAACCCTTTATATCTTTAAAGTAACCTTGTGAAAGGAACACATGTTGGCTTAACTTTGCCATTTTAGCAAAACATTTGTCATGATTAACCTTTGCATTTGTAGCAAACAAACCTCTAGACACATCATTTTGTAACACCCTGTAGGCAGCAGACAACTCTACATGATCTAGCTTCAATTGTTTTAAATCATGACTCCCCTGTTTGCTATCAGCTATTAAGTCATTTTCTCATGAATCAAAGACTCATTAGTATTAGACAGTATATCACTCATTTGTAAAACCTGCTGTTTATCTAGCTGAAGTTTATGCCAAAGTTCACTCAGCTCATGCACTTTCATGTCAAAGTGTTCATCTGAGGTAGTTAACTGGCAGTCACACTGTTGACGTAATGCCTGCAGCTCAGAATGAAGTATGTTTACATTTTTAGAGTGTTCTGCAGTGTTCTCACCAAGTAATCTCTTATAGTCAGTAAAACTAGATTTCACAGAAATCAACATATGTAATGAAGCCTCTAATGATGCTAACAACATTGCTAGAAGCAGGCCCTTAGTGGACCACTTGTTAGTTGACTGTCTCAGTGTAATATACTGCTCACATATCAACATGATCAGATCCAAAACATTTTTGATTAACTCATCTTTAGTTAATTTATCATAGCATTCCCTACCACCATGTGATTTGAGATAAACTGAGATATCTTCACTCAGCTCCTTGCTAATTACCATAGACATGTCTGTTAAGCTGGGGAAACCTGTAACCATTTTCTGGTCAGCTGCTGTGTTCAGAATCACAGTAGATGAACAATGGCAAATGGGAGATGTGTGTGGAGAACTTTAAAAGACAGAAAAAGATACCACAAACAGCTGCATGTTATATTTTCATTTGTTTTATTTCTCTACTCACTCCATAGGAAAAAACACAGACTGAGAAGAATTAAACAACACACACAGTGCCTTGCCTATTATGAATTTCTCACTAGTTACAGCATCAGCCATGGATCACCAGTAATGTTAATTATAAGTCCAGCTTATAATTCAGGTTCTTGTATGCATGTGCTGAGTAAGGAAAACACAGGACAAGCAAGTAATAAAGAAAATATTTATTACATACTCACACCAAAGCGTGTAATAAGGAGTTACAAAAAGGATGATTTCCACCAGTTAGCCCCGGGGTTACACGTACTAACTAAATCTAACACAAAATGAACAAACGTACGGAAAGAATACTAAGATCTCAGGAACTGGGGGAGGGTCTGGCTGGCAGTTACATATATACCCTTCTAATAAGACTGCAACATTTGGATAAGGCAGAGAAATACAATTTGGATATACCACACAGAATGTAATATCAGGGTGGACCCCAGGAAGCAAGAGTGCATAGTTGGCATATATCTTAGAAAATGATAGCTTAGCTAGAATAAGTGTTATCTATTGTTATTTCCAGACTGTCTGGAAATTTATGCATCATAATCAGAAAAGCACACTTCATGTCACAATAGAGGAAAACTACAGGATATGAGTGGTTAGGAGTATAGCAGACTATATGGCAGAAGCATAACATATAGGTAAATATATTTCAGACAGCTATAAACATAGCAAATATAATAAAGAACACTAGCATAAGGAATAAAACAAGGTAAAGCATTACTAGACTGTGTTAGGCACTAATACTTGTAGCAATTTAAGCTTACTATTACATGTGGGTCAGTTGGTGATACTGTATATAACCCAGGCATAACATGGGACACAGAAGGACTGCAGGAATACTGGCATAATATATTGACCAATCTTCTAGTCAGTAATGGACCTCCGGACCAGCCCCAGAGTGATTGATGGCTACATGACCACTCAGTAGCTGACATTCTTGAGTGAACTGCAGGAACTGTATCACGACTGAGGCAGTCTTCATGTATCTACAGTGAGAAGCAGACTTGTGCCTGTGTAGAGCTGCTGAAGGAGTCAGACCACATGTTTGCGAGAAACAGAGTGAGAAGCAGAATTCCAGCTGAAAAAGGAAGCAAACACTTGCTATCCAAGCATGGCAATGAAGTTGAAGGTTGCAGCAAATCTTTTGAGTGATAAAAAGAAAAAAAAAGTGTTTGCACTCAATCGCACCAAAACTGAGGATCAGTAAGAAATCCATTAAACCCAAGGAGGCAAATTGTGGTCAGTTTAATGTGCAGATCAAGCAGCACAGCAGTTGTGTGGGTAAAATACACCTGTTCAACTGATACACCTCAGTGTTTTGTGGCTGTGCATTTTCAAGAGATCAGTGAGCAACCAACATGTAGCCCATATATAGCAGTCCAGGGCTTAGTGAAAAATATTAACATGGTGCAGTGTCAAAAAAGTCAAGTTACACATAAACTATAAGACTGATTAGACACCTATCTGTGCATAGTACAGCTCAATTTTCATATAGCATACATGATAGCTGCTTATGAACACACAGTAACAGAGCTGACAAAAAGCAGGCAGAATCGGCTAATCTACCCTATAATGCCCAGACTAACTACTGAAGCTGGTTAAGTTACATAAAACAATCAATATAACAAAATATCACCATGTACCAGGATAACATGGCATACATACAGGGGATTCCTACAAAAAAGGTAATTTTTTCTTCATGTCAGTCAGACCAGGTGGAACAAGTGCCTTCAATTAAAAAATTCAAAAGGATTATCTGCATGCAAGATGAAGGTCCACATCCTTCCACCATGGAATTTAAGCCTGTTGGGATTATTCCCCCATGGTGGTGCTAGTACCCAAAGAGTCTCCCTACTGGTGTTCAGTGCCCTAGACCTTGCCCTTTGAATGTCTGTTTCTCTGTACCCTCTCTCAGCTAATCTGCTGATTAAGTTTTTGGCATTATGCTCAAATGCTATTTGGGTACTACAGTTTCAGCAAACTTGAATTGTTAGAAAATATTGGCCAGTTTTGCATACTGAACTTCAATTTAAGGATTACACATCTGAGTGTCCGTGTATTGATTTTATTCCAGCTGCCTAACAACTGTACACATGCTTCTGCTTATCTGAATTATCTCTACATTTTGCCCTGCACACCCACCCCAGCCCCAACCTCTATTAAATAGTCTTCCTCCCCCACAAGGCTCTGCCCTGACTCCTATCTCACTTGGCCCTTCTTTAAAGTGACAGTGCTATCTAAGTACCCTGCACTCAGCCTACTATTCCTTATTTATAAAGTCAGCTCTATCTACAGTATCTCTACTGCTGACTGCTCCAATGGTTCCCATCTAAAAGTGTTAACTTGTTCTGGAACTCTGCCTTCCCTAAAAGTCCACTCTGTCTACCCCTGATGCTGACTGCTCCTATTGTCCTTTTTTTAAAGTGATAGCTCATACTGCAACTCTGCCCTAGAAGTGCACAGTACTTTGAGGCAGTACGCCTTTGAGGTGTTCCCCAGAACTAAATACTCCCCTCTCTCTTTCCCAATCAGTGGCAGTGTGTTCTTGACTGCACACCCCCTCAGCACCTCAAATTCCAATCTAAAAGTGCATAGCCCTCCATTATGTATTTACTTCTATTTTTCTGTTTTTTCTCATTAGTAAACCTACACCATACACCTAAACCCTCTGTGTTCCCTGCCAGGCCAGTGTATCCAATTATCACAATACTGGCAAGTAGCACTGTCAGCTGTACCGATTATGCCTCATATGAGGATAGCCCAACCTTCGCAAATGGCACCTCCCCTCTCCTAGTTACAAGCCCACTAACTATTTCTTTATGGGTGGCCATCCATTCCTCTGCAATAGGGTTCCAATCCATGGACTGTTCTACCCCTCCTACACCTCATCCACAGACAAAACAGATTAAGATAAAACTCTGCAAGCTACTAATCAGGGCATTGAAAAAAATAATCCTCTTATTATTATTTTGTTCAAGAAATGTTGAACTCAACCAAGGTCCCCCTCTCCCCATCTCTACACCCTCAGATATTCAGCATCTGAAAGGCCTAACCTTTCTGCATCTAAATGCATGTAGTCTCTTAAGGAAATTAGACTCGGTCCAAGCATGGGTCACCCACACAAAACTAGATGTGATGGTTATCTCTGAAACCTGGTTGAAGAGTTCTACCTCCAACCACAAAATTAACCCCCCCAACTACAACACTTATCGGGCAGATAGACAGACCAGGGGTTGGGGTGTGGCAGCTTATGTCAAGGACAAGTTCATGGTCTCTCTTATCGGGTCTTTATCTGTCACAAAGGAATTTGAATGGGTCTCATTAAGGCTTTCCCTCCCATCCGCTGAATCCATCTGTATTGTCGGCTGTTACCGGCCCCCTCCAGAGGTCTTGCCCTTCTGAGTCATTTATGTAAATTTATGGACTCACAGTCAAATGAAGTAATTTTAATGGGAAACCCAAATTTGGATTGGCTCTCTAACTCCTCTAAACCTTTAAAAGATTTGTGCAACAAATTCGGATTCACACAGCTTTTAACAGAAACTACTTGCCCCAGTCCAAATAATCCTGCTAGTAGCATGCTACTTGACCTTATTATAGTAAATAAACCCCATCTTTTCAGCCCTGCTGGTGTACTTTTCAATGATATCAGTGATAATAGTGCTATAGCCTGTGCTGCCCCTTAAGTATCTTCCACCACTACCTATACTTTAAAAAGGAACCACCATAATTTCAATCTTAGCAAATACATAGCAGGCCACAACAGCATCCAGTGGCAGAACTTCTACCTATTGCCATTGGTGGACTCAGCCTTTGAGATTTTCCAAAAATTGGTCTCGAACATCATAGACAACATGCACCTCTATCCAAATTCAAATCAAGAAAAGACCCTTCCCTTGAATTTTCTGCTGAGATAAAGTCTGCATTACGCAACAGAGATGCTCTATGGAAAAGGGCCAGATAAACAAAGGACTCACTGGATTGGACCACCTTCAGAAAGTAAAGGAACTATTGTACCAAAATCATCAGGGCAGTCCAAGCAAGTTTTTTCCAATCTATTAGCCTCGGCTTCCAATCACTCAGCAAACTTTTGGAAAACCCTGAGGGAAATTGAAGGTCATTGCTCAGTTAATGCCCTCCCTGCTAAGATTAACTCAGGTAATACGAGTACCACTGACAGGCACTGCATACTTGACCTATTAAATAACCCTTTTGCAATGGCTGGCCTTGCCTTTGACACACCCACAGCCAGCAAGCTTTTCCAGACACTAGACCTTGGGTCTCTTAATCATCCCACCAAGGCCCCGGTCCACGAGACATGATTCTCTTTCAGTCCTGTCTCCTATAAACAGGTAGCGGATTTACTCCTGGGTTTAGACACCAGAAAAAGTGCAGGTGCAGATAACCAAGAACCTTATTTAATAAAAGTGGGTTACCATATCTTAACTGCACCCATCGTCCAATTATTCAACATGTCGTTAGCGCACGGTGAACTCCCATCGGTTTGGAAAGTGGCGCACGTTGTCCCATTATTTAAGACTGGGGGCCCTAGTGACCTGAACAATTACAGGCCTATATCCTTACTGCCAATCCTTTCTAAATTACTGGAAAAAGTAATCAACATCCAAATTAGAAATTACCTTGACTCGCTCCAGTTGTTAAACCATATCCAATCTGGATTCAGAAAAATCATACCACTATATCCGCTTTAGCAAAGGTAACCAATGACTGGCAGCTGGCACTTAATACTAAACATACAGTATCAGTGCCTTATTTCTCAACCTAAGTAAGGCCTTCAACACGGTTGACCATAATCTGCCATTGTCCATACTCCAAGATATTGATTGGATGCTATAGCTGTTAACTGGTTCACTTACTATTTTAAGGGACAAAAGCAACAAATCAAGGTGCATGAGGATTTACTCCCACTTAAAATGCTCTAGAGAGGTGTCCCCCAAGGCTCTATTTTAGGCCCCTGTTATTTGCGCTCTATATTAACAGTATTGACACAGGCATTAGTCAAGCAAGTGTGCACTTGTTCACATATGATACTGTTATTTATGTTGCCGAGCCCACTCTTGAACTTGCATGCAGCATGCTGCAGCGTGAATTCAACCTCCTACAGCATAATCTCCTAAACCTAAAACGTTTGTTGAATGCAAAGAAAACAAAAGGTATGATTCTTCCACCCAAACCTATTCTAGAAAATTCCCTGTCCTCAAGAGTGCCACCCCAAACAACATCTCTCTTGGGGGAGCCCATTGAAGTTGTAGACAAATTCAAATATCTTGTCTTTTGGATAGATCACAAACCTTCCTATGCGGTCCACATTGAGGAACTGGGTAAGAAGCAGAAACAACATTTAGGAGTGTTTTTCAGGATTACACACCAACTAATGGAGGAAGCCAAGCCAAGACTAGCACAGTCTACATTCCTATCCTTGCTGGATTATGCAGACATTTTTGTATAATCACAGCACCAGCTCGGTGCTGGCAAACCTTGACATACTGTATAATAGGGCCATAAGATTCATTACTGGAGCTCCTTTCATGACCCACCACTGTGCGTTATATGCCATGTTGGGTTGGCAGTCCCTAAAGACTAGAAGACTTATAAGTACGGCTACTTGGACCTATAGAGCCCTGATTGGTAAGCTGCTGTCATATATTTCCAGCCTACTCACCTATTCCATTGGAGCTTATTCTCTTAGGAGCTATTCTTACCTATCCCTTGACATCCCCAGCTATAGAACCAGCTTCGGGGCTTCCTCCTTAAGCTTTGCCCTACCAGCACTTTGGAATAATCTACGGAAATCGCTGGAGCTCTCCTCATTGATTAAATTGGCCTATTTCAAAACATTTGAAGGTAGCACTTTACTGAATCTTGCAACTGATACTCATAACCCTTGTTTTTCTCAGCCACTAGGGCCACACTGCCAGGCCCTCCCTAAGTGCTTCATCCCGGGCAAGCTTCTACCCACTCTGACTCCTTACAATCCAACTCTCACACATGTATACTGTGTATTACCCTCAACTCACAGTCATCCAATTCTCCCTCCCCTATCCTTTCTCATTTTCCCACCTATCCTTCTGCCTCCCCAAGTGTACTCTCCCTTCCAGCTTCAACCCTCTTTTCATGTCACCTCATATAAATGTTTTGCAGCATTACAATACACTTAGGTATATATCTCATAAGAGTGCTGCTTGTTTATTCTTCATTGCACAAAAATTCTTAGTGTCTTAGTTCCACGCTATATTATAGATACATCGATACATAGACAGTGTCGGCAGATAAGGGCCTATGGCCCACCCAGTCTGCCCATTTGAGCTTGTAAGTTCAGTTTATGTTTTCCTAGAAGTCTGTTGCACCTTACCCCTGACCTCCAGAATTCCTTTATGTCTATCCCATGCATTCTTAAATCCCGTGATTGTTTCAGCCCCCACCACTTCCTCTGGCAGGGTGTTCCACTTGTCCACCACCCATTCTGTGAAAAATTCTTCCTCATGTTTCCTCTGAATCGTCCTCCCTCCAACTTCATCCCATGCCCTCTAGTCCTGGAACATCTTTTTCGCTTAAAAATAGTGTATTCCTGCACCCTGGTCCTCCCTGTAAGATACTTGTATGTCTCTATCATATCCCCTCTCTCCCTTCTCTCCTCCAGGGAGTACATGTTCAGTTCCTTCAACCTGTCCTCACAGGACTTGTGATGCAATCCATGTACCATCTTTGTTGCCCTCCTCTGAACCTATTGTAAATATACTTCTGTTTTTTCCTATACATATCCCCCTCCTTCCTCATAGTAGCCGTATTAGTAGGCCCTTATGTACTGTAATGTATTCAATGTAATTATTTTTTGACACTGTTTATCTATGTTTGTATGATCTGTACAGCACTGTTGTCCAGGCCCACTTTTAAATGAGTTTTTCTCAATGGTGTTCCACCTGGTTAAATAAAGATATTGATTGATTCATGGTGTACTGCCACTCACAAAATATTGGTGATTGTGCGACTCATAGCTTGCAATCCTCATAGAAATTGTTCACATGGGTGCCAGCTCTCCCTGCTGGTTGCCATAAATGTCAGCATTGTAAGTACTGTAATGTGATTAGCAATACCCAGAAGTTTGTTAATCCTAGTAATGGTGAGGTTTTGGATATTAGGAGATTTATCAACTGTAACTCCACCTATGTAATTTATCTCAGAAGCTGTTCCTGTGGAGCATATTATGTTGGCAGAACTAAATGAAAGTTAAAGAGCTAGTGTACTGCCTAAAACTAATATTAGTTTTCAAAAGCAGTCACCCATTACCTTTTATATCTGAGGTACTTTTTCTTTTCCCCTTGGTTAATTAGAAGGTTGTTTACCTGATGTTAGTAGGTGTGGTGTGTGGGACAGCATTCTGCCTGTCAGCGGGATATCTATCTTTATTCCCCCCACTACATCATCAGCATTGTGACCTCAGTGACTGTGACATCACTTAGTACTGCTTAGGAACAGCCACTCAGAGGCTGCCAGGTCAGTCACCTCTGATGTCACTATCAGTGAGATCATAATACTGATGATGTAATGGAGGAATAGCGATAGATGTGTCAGCTGCAATTCTAAGAGCTGTTCCACACATCCAGCACAATATTATCACATAGAAGACTCTCGAATGAGCAAAAGGAAAAATAAAAATACTTCAGAAATAAAAAGGTGCAACTGATTACATCTTAAAATTTGTATTATTTTGTTGTCTGCCTGTTTTGGCTCCAATAGCTCTTTCAAGGAAAGGGTGGGTGAACATGTGAGGGCCTGGCGGAGCTCTTCAACAGGTCGCTTGAAACAGGGAGGGTACCTAGAGATTGGCGAGAGGCACATGTGGTGCCAATCCATAAAGGGGGGTCGCGGGAAGTACCAGGTAACTATAGACCCATCAGTTTGACCTCGGTGGTGGAAAAATTAATGGAGAGTATACTAAAGGAATGATTGGGGGTGTACTTGGAGGAGGTGGGAGGTCTGGATAGTCAGCAACATGGGTTTGTGCCAGGTAGATCATGTCAAACCAATCTTGTGGTGTTCTACGAATGGGTAACATCAGAACTGGACAAGGGAAAACCTGTGGATGTATTATTCTTGGACTTCAGCAAGGCGTTTGACTCTGTCCCCCACAATGGTCTGGTGGAGAAACTGACAGGGTTGGGAGTAGGCACTTTGATGGTCAGATGGATTGAAAACTGGCTAGCTGGATGCACCCAGAGAGTAGTGGTCTGTGGGGAGCTCTCGAACCCTAGAGAGGTTGGTAGTGAGGTACCGCAGTACTCTGTCCTGGGTCTGATCCTGTTTAATGCATACATATCGGACATCAGGGAAGGTATATGGTGTGAAATGAGTCTCTTCGCTGATGACTCCAAGATGGGAGCAGTAGTTGAGGGGGAAGAGGGGAGGTTGGCCCTGCAAGGGGACCTGGACACCCTGGAAAGCTGGGCTCATACATGGAAATTAAATTTCAATATCACCAAGTGCAAGGCGTTACATCTTGGGTGGGGAAACCCTAAACACAGGTACACCCTGGGAGGGGAGGTGCTGGAGGCCTCAACAGGGGAAAAAGACCTAGGGGTCATGGTGGATGCATGTATGAATAACTGTGAGCAGTGCAGGAGAGTGGCTAGCAAGGTAAACAGGATGTTGGGATGCATCGTAAGGGGGATCACCTCTAGGAGCAAGGTAGTGATTCTGCCGCTGTACAATGGACTGGTTAGACCACACCTTGAGTACTGTGTACAGTACTGGAGACCACACTTGAAGAGGGATATACAGTTCCTGGAGGGGGTACAGAGGAGGGCAACTAAGATGATACGAGGACTAGGGTTGAGGGCGAGGACAGACTTGATGAGCTCTGCCTGTTTTCATTGGAGGAGAGGAGTGACGGGGGGACATGATTGAGGTCTTCAAGTACCTCAAGGGAATAAATAGGGTAAACATGGAGAGGATCTTTAGACTAAAGCAGGGAGGTATCACCAGAGGGCATGGTTTGAATTTGGAAGGTGGAAGTGTGAGGGGGGAAAAGAGGAGGAGGTTTTTCACTGACAGGGTGGTGGACCCTTGGAATATGCTGCCTGGCATGCTGGTTCAGAGATCCACAGTGGAGGGCTTCAAGAAAGGGTGGGACAGACACAGAAAGCGGATGTATCAGATGATGGCCTGGCCCAGGGTGGTGGGGATGGATGATAGGGGTTTCTGGAACACAAGAGGGGGGAGGGCCTCAGCACTCAACTAGGGATCTGAGGTTCGAGCAGACTCGGTAGACCATAAGGCCTAATCTGCTGGCAATGAGTATGTTAGTATTATTAATCAGAATTTGGTTTATGTGACTGCAGAACACTCATTAAACACATATAGTCCGGGTCCACACACTTGGAGTTTTATACGTATTGAACAAGTGAGGGTGGGTCCACATCCGGGGAAGGGGGACCTTCATCTTGCATGCAGAGAATCCTTTTGGATTTTTTAATTGAAGGCGACTGTTCCACCTGGTATCAATGACAGGGTAGAAATATTACCTTTCTTGTAGGAATCCCTTGTTTGTACACCATGTTTATGCTGATATATGGTGGTATTTTGCTTTATGTTTGTTTTGTTTTATGTTACTTAATCAGCTTTGGTAGCTAGTTTGTGCATTACAGGGGAGATTAACCCAATTCTGCCTGCTTTTGTCAGCTCTGTTATTGTATATTCATAATCAGGTATCTTCCGGATGAGACGTTAAACCGAGGTGCCATCTGCTGGATTGGTGGTAATTCAGGTGGATGTTAAAGACCCCATGGCGCTTATCGAAAAAGAGTAGGCGAATTTCCCCGGTGTCCTGGCCAAATTTCCCTCATTCACTAAAAATACAACCAACAGCTTAATCTGGTTCAAGGTCAGTTGACATTCATCTGTATCCCCCTTCCCCGGGTCATGCCTGAAAATAGACAGGATTTGTCTAGTGCACTTACCCGGTCAACAAAAACTAAATAAATAAAAAAAACTAAAATAAAATAAAAGAAATAAAAAATGCTATATGAAAACTGACCTGTCCAAACACATTGTGTTGTCTGATCAGTCATGTAGTTTAATACTGTATCCTCACTTTTCTGCACTGCACTATGTTAATTTGTTTACTAGGCACTGATTGACTCATTACATGTAAGCCAGCATGGTTGCTGACCCTTTAATGATGGACTACTATATAAGGGCTACTTGCTGTTGCTCACTGGCCTTTTGAAAAAGCACGCAGATTCAAAATGTTGAGGTGTGTCAGCTGAACAGGAGTATTTTACTGGCAGGACTGCTACTGCTGTTTTATCTGCACATTAAACAGAACACAATTAGCTTCCTTTCACCCAATTCTAGGATGCCTTACGCATGGCACAAGGTGATTTACGCCAACCCTATGGTGCAAGTCGCACCTTGGGCCATGTGTTATGCTAGGTGCTATTCCAAGTTGTGGGTTGCGCCAAAGGTGGGCTGTGCCACCCACTATGCCCGCAACCAGCAGCAGCATGGTGCAAGGGTGGGTTATGGCAACACCTGCACCCTATTCTGAAAGAGCAACTGCTGTAACCCAGGTACGCCATTCAAAGTCCCTCTATGGTGCTGCTGGTTAGACCAGCATAGAGGTGGTCTAAGGGGCATAAATCCTGGCAAAACAACAGATGCCACCCATGCAGTGCCACAAATTGCACATTGCCATGCCCCACGAACCCCCACCAGCACAGTGATGCCCCACCCCCCGCATTTTGGGGTGCCACCTGGGTCATTGTTCCACCTTGCCCACCCTTGTGCCTGTGCCATGCTGCCTACACCACCATGGCCCACAGGGGATTGTGGGCATGTTTCAGGCCAGGGGGGCTTGGAGGAGCTGTCCCCTATGACCTCTCGCTTGTGGCACCCAGGGCTGTGCACCATTCCCGTGGCGTAACCCTGCTGCTGCTGCAAGTCATGGGATATAGGTGCCTGGGACCCTGCCTGTCCTGGAATAGGGTGCAGGGTCCCATTGCGCCATACATTCTGGAGTCGGGCCCAGTGTTTAATGGATTTCTTACTGATCTTCAGTTTTGGTGTTAGTGAGTGCAAATGCTTTTCTTTTTTTTTTTCTCTTAGTAATTTGTTACACCGCCAACATCATGACTCATTTGAGAGTGGCTCTTTTTGTTCTACTCTTTTGAGGGATATTTGCTGTGCTGCAGCTGGGGAAGCCAAACATTGACTGCAACTAGTATGGGAAGTCATCCTAGCCAATATTACAGCCCAGTACTGGTTATCACCACACACTAGGGACTGAATGCCAGATGAGGTGTACTGGGCAGATAAGATCAGGTTTTACAGACCAAGCTGCCCTGAGTGCATCAGAGGATCATCTGCCAAATGTGAAGGTCAGGAAAAGCCTGACTGAGACTGGAGACAACAGCCATCTGTCAGCCAACACCAAAGGCCTTGAGCTGAACTGAAGAGTGAAAGAGTGAAACCAGTTAGAGCAGTATTCACTGCAAACTACATTGCATTTCCCCTGTGCATAAAGGGAGATCCTCTTGTCTGGGAGAACTGTGAGTAAACGTGGGGCTTGCCCTGTATCTACATCTTTTTATTATTGTTAGGAAAGCAGTAAATGGATTAGGCCATCTAGTTGATATTTACATATATACTTTGGGGATATTTGGGTTTGAGGTTTTAAATTGCAACTAGGCAATGATTTAATTTATTTAAGTGCACCACCACCGGCTAGCTACAGGAACCATCATTATTCCCACACCATTTCCATGGATTGATGTCCAGTGAAGCACTGGGAGCTCTGTAAGCAATAATACACAACATGGTGGGAAGTATTGTGATATACCAGACCGCCCAGGAGTGTAATGAGGCCCAACGCAAAAGGCTAAGGGCCTTATAGCCCCTGGAAAGTCCAGTATAGCACAATACCGCCCACCCTGGAGGACATCATTGCACTTAGAAAATGGGCCACTGTATTATACATGTTGGGGAATGTTGGGGAAAAATAATGTTATCTCTTATTTTTTTTATTTCTTTTGTAGCAAAATAGTGCCTCCATCTATTTTGTTTTTTGAGCTAGGGTCTTTCATCACAGTGGAGCTACTGCTACTGCGGTTGGAGTTTGTAGTCAGTTGACCAGTTTAACCCCCCTCCCTCCACACACACATAAAAAGCGCGGTACTGGTGCTGAAGCAGGTAGTCAGCATTTCCCACTTTTTTTTGCCAGAGTGCAAATGAAAAAAAAACAGAAAAGTGTACTGTACTGCCCTTATCGGTTGTCGGGTCTGAGCAGAGTGTGGTTCTCCTGGGCATAGTGCGTGGTATGGGGTACTGCTGCTGTGTTCGGCCAGGGGAAAAATGGGTAGAGGATCATGAAAAGGACTGTTCCAGGACTGGCCAAGGTGGCTACCTGCAGAGTTGCTGGGGTGGAATGGAAGGTCGGGAGTTGACAGCACGGACAGAAGCAAGCCTGTAAAAAACAGGTAGATTGCTTTTTTTGTGGTTTTCCTAAGCAACACTGAGCCAGGTTACCTAGCAGAGTGGGTTCCAATTTCAAAAATTATGAGATCAAGAGAATCAGGCCGAGGAGTGGTGGCAGGCTTTCCTTGGTTGAAGCCCCCGGAAATGTAGACTTGCTGCTGGCTTTCAGCAGCTACTACTTCAGCAGCTCTTTGGGGAAGTGGGGGATGTGAGTAGTTCTCTCATAGTGGAGCACTCTACTTTATCTGAAAAGGTTAATTTTATAGAAAATATCATTTTGTTTGTGACTGATGATTTTGTGACTTTGGCTGAGTTGGGGGGAGGAGGAAGGGACTGTCCGATATCAGTGGGATTGTCCATTACCAAGAGGAAAAAAAATGGCGGCGCTGATCTTTGAAATTACACAGTGCCCATTGATATTGGCAGTATTACTGGTTGGCACTGGCACTTTTTCTAACTCAGGCTCTGTTGTCTGATACATGTCCACCTTGCAAGGGGTATCAGCCAATCTAAGCCCAAGAATTTCCAAGCCCATTTTCTAACTAGTAGTGACTAAGGTTTATTATACTGGTATCAGTGGGGAGAGGAAAGCACCCTCCAATACAATTGGGCAACAACGAACAGTACTGTGCAGTGTGTAGGTTGGTGGTGGGCACAGATATTGAGCTGAGCCTGTACAGGCATTATAAGCATAGCCCCAGATTACTAGTGATATATGGTGTGTCTAGCACGGTAAACAAAGAGCAGCCTGGGGTGTATGTAAGCTGGGCTTGGAAGGGCATAAAAGAACCAGCCAAGGTTCTACATTACTGCCTCAATTCGCTAACCCTGTTTACCTTTTTAGGGCCCAAAGTACCCTAAATAAAGCCTTATTATTCTGTTTTATTTATTGTCTGTGTATCTTTTATTTTAAAGTGATGTTGCATGCTTAGTGGGGAACTGTTATTGCACTGTTTTGGTTCATGGGTGGATTGATCCTCTAGGGAGGTGGATAGGTACTACATCCCAGGGGGTGGTAGCATACTTACACCAGGCCTACTGAAACCTCTCTCTGGGTGGAGGCACTACACAATTTATCTAAACCTTCAATATAAACCCCCCAATTAGGAGTTTCTGGACCCAGGCCCCTCAGACATCTTTAAGCCCACGTGGCACAATTTGGAGCTGCTTCAATTTTAGTGTGAATGAGTGCATGAGGTTTTTATTTTTTTTCTCTTAGTAATTCATCATACTACCAGCACTATGACTCCTTGAGAGTAGAGATGCAGCGAATTTAAATTCCACCTGCGAAGTGAATACGAAATGGGCACTTTGCGTTGCCACTCCGCTACGTGGAGTGGGCATTGCAAAGTGCTCACTCCACCTTGTCATTACCACTTTGCGTTAAGGAGGAATGGCAATGCAAAGTAAGGTGAAGTCATTGTTTTTAATGGACTTCGTGTTCCTCATTTTGATTCTAAGTGACCCACTTGGTGTTTCAGATTTGGCAGCCCCCCCCCACACATCACATGGCTTACAGTACTGTAAGTCACATGCTCTTTAGCTAGGCAGACAGAAAGTGTGTCATACAAGCAGACACTTTTACTTTCTCCTGTGCAGACGGAGAGAGTAGTGTGTTTTGTGATTGTTGATACTTTTAGATCAGAGCAAGGAGGAGATTTAAACTTTGATTTAGACCCAACAGCTTTTTTAAAAGCTAAATTTTTTTGTCTTTTCTGTATTCTTTTTTTGCTTAATTTGTTCTTGCTGTAAATTTTATTTTTCTTACCTTTATAAGTAGTTAGTTGTTTGTGTCTGTGTGACTGTGTGTGGGTGAGTGTGTGTGTGTGTGTGTGTGTGTGTGTTGTGTGACAGTGTGAGTAGTGATTGCTTGGACTGAGGGAGCTCATTAGGAGAGATGGACCAGGGTGAGGGAATGTCTGGGGCAGGGCAGCTCTGGGACAGCGTGGTAGTGGTAAGTGTCATACCATGCACATGTGTGGAGGGCATGGGTGCCCATTCATGTTGGACCACTGAAAACTTGTGAGTGCCCCCCTGAAGCAGGACCAGCATTTCCTTCTGTCCTGACTCTGAGGCAGTTGAACCACCACCACCGCCACCACCAAGTTCAGCACCAGGTCCTCTGGAGCAGGATGTGCCTATCTCCCAGGGCCCAGGTGTGGATCCCATACCTCTTCAGCACCGTGACCATCTGGCTGCCAGTTCATCTGGCCATCCCCTGCCTGTGCCTGGTTCTCCCCACACCTCCATTGTTTGGCAGTTTTTTGATTGTGTCGGGGGGGACAGCAGTGTGGTCAAGTGCTGCCTATGTGAGGTGGAGGTACGCCGTGGCCCCTGGGGGACTCACCTAGGGACTGGGGGCCAGCATAACCATATGCTCAATCACCAGCAGTTGGAGTAGCAGGCTGCCACAGAACAGACCATGTCTGCACCTGCTGGCCATTCTGTGGCAGAGGGTGCAGCTGTGCATTGCGGCATCCCAAGAAGAAGAGGGCCACAGCAGCACCTGCTGCTTTACCAACACCCCCACTCCCCCCCACCACCATCACCAGGCCAGTCTGTGGAATGTGTGGACCCCAGACAACTGTGTGTAACACAGGCTGACTTGGCAGTTCTCTGGAGTGCTGTTGAGGAGAACAACAAGAGGGTGAGTGCTGTGGAGCAGTGGCTGGATCACATAGAGGAACATCAGTTGCAAATTATGTCCATGCTGGAACTGCTGCTGGATCACCATGGGATCCCACATTAGTTTTTTTTCCTCACACCATGTGCCCCCCCACACCTTCCTTGCTGTGTTATAAAACGTATTCCTCCACCATCCCCGACCCTTGTATATAATTATGCCTTTTTGTTGTCTTCCGTATATGTGACTCTTTGTATTCTGAGCAGTGAAAGTATACTGTGCTAAACTGCATGTTTGCAGTCAGTCTTCTTTCCAGTCTGTCTATGTACTGCAGACACTGTCCAACCCCCTGACTTAAAAACAAACATTAATGAGTACAATGGTGGGGTGGTGAAGCATGGAGAGATACTACAAAACAGGCTTACAATACATCCAAGTAACTATTAAAAAAAATTAATGTTGTGATTCATGACGTGATCGTAAATCATGATCTGTGACTGCATTTCTGACCATGATGATGAAGAAACGTGAATGCCTACAGCTGTACTTCCCCGGGCCCCAATGAGGTGTGGCACAAAACTCCCTGACTTAAAAACACACATTAATGAGTACAGTGGTGGGGTGGTGAAGCCTGGAGAGATATTACAAAACAGGCTTGCAATACATCCAAGTAACTAGAAAAAAAATTTATGTTGTGATTCATAACGTGAATGATCGTGAATCGTGATTTGTGACTGCATTTGTGACTGTGATAATGAAGAACGTGATTCGGTGCTGATGGTGTGAGATAACCAGTATGAAACTGTATTGGGAAAGCGAATGCCTATGGCCGTACTTCCCCGATGAGCTGTAGCTTAAAACTCCCTGACTTAAAAACACATATTAATGAGTACAATGGTGGGGTGGTGAAGCCTGGAGAGATACTACAAAACCGGCATACAATACATCCAAGTAACTAGAAAAA
The DNA here is from genome assembly GCA_016271365.2 of Neoceratodus forsteri. NCBI lineage: Eukaryota > Metazoa > Chordata > Ceratodontiformes > Ceratodontidae > Neoceratodus > Neoceratodus forsteri. Next base: position 794,866,024 of record CM057455.1, read on the forward strand.
AAATTAATGTTGTGATTCATAACATGAATGATCGTGACTCGTGATTTGTGACTGCATTTGTGACCGTGATGACGAAGAACGTGATTTGTATCACGAGTGACTCATAATGATGGTCCTGACTTAAAAACACATATTAATGAATACAATGTTCATGCAGATTTAAGCACCACACCTGTCCTGTACTCTGAATGAAAGTCAAAGAAGCAACTGTGACTTAAGTTACAGATGGAGATTGGGCCCTAAAGAGATGCAAATGCACAGACAGATTAAGATTGTGCTACGCACTGAATAGATGCAGATACAAAGGCACAATACCTCACCAGTGCTCACCATCAGAAATTCAAATCTGGAAAAGAATACCTTTACCGATTGGGAGGGTCATGGGGCAGTGAACTGCACTGCTGCAGTAACAGTCACTAGTACTAAGTACCAGTAAAGATACCAAAAAGAAGTACAAAATCATACAGCTGCAGTGGATTGCAGCTTCACATTGCTGAAATTATTATGTGGCACAATAAAAGGTGTCTGATTTGATGGCACGCGTCACACACATACTCACACACACACTAAGTAATGCATAGCAAATTGAAAACTTCAGTAATATAACCACATATTTTAAACAAACTAAAATTATACACTGCTACAGCACAACAATCAGCAAAAAATGGCAAGAGATATTGAAAATATTACCTTGTGTACATTAACAGAGTTATACAAGAAAAATATCACCAAAACAGAAAGCACTGTCTTTTTCTCCAAGTTAATCTACTGACACCACAGATACGCCCCTCCCCCAAAGCACACTTCCACTGTCTCTCAGTACACAGACTGAATGTTGTACATTAACATTCAAAATCCATACACAAACAATAAATGCTCAATTATATGAGCACAGGAGGGTTTCCTATAATCAATGAACTAAAGTTTCAGCAAAAAAAATGACCCCAAAAAGGCTTTTTTAACTGCTTTTTGAAGGTTTTAATCACAGAGAGCTCTCAGAACAGATTGTCTCCTACAGCTTCCTACACACACTACCCCGAACTGAGGCTGTGCAGAACAATCTAGAGCCAATGTGACCTGAAATCCCATGAATCACTGCAAAATTCACCTTTGGAGCTTAAAAACAAGGCGAAGTGAGGCGAAGTGGAAGGTGGAGTTACGCAAAGTCATTGTTTTCAATGGACTTTGTTTACCCATTAGAACATGAATTACTCCACTGCTGCTGCACAGCACTCCGCACCACCTTCACCTCAAGAATCACTTCATGAGCGACTGGGGCCACTTCGCCCATCATTACTTGAGAGTGGCTGGTTTTGTTTTGCGAAACAGTTACATTTCAAATTGAGTGAATGTATGCTGTTCTTGTTCTTGTTTACTGTTCTGGCAGTGTGACCTTCAAAGAACCTGCTCCTACCCCATATTTCTTTTTGAAATCAAACATCTGCTGTATAGTACCTGCACATCCTTAAACTATAAGGGTGTGTGGGTCAGCTTTTCTGGTTCTGATGGGCCTGGTTGGGTCAGGCCTGGCAAATCAGAAGGAGAACCAAAGTCATAAATAAATAAATAATTAAATAAGAACCAGAACCAAAACCTGGTCCAAAAATGCAATTTATAGGGAAAAGAAATGATACACCCTATCTAAAAAATAAAGTTGCATAGTGTCTTGGGGCTACTTCACTCAAAGGGCCAGTGTGAGCAAGTGGATTCATTTTCTACCCCTTCTGTGCTACTGTGTTCTCACCCAACCTATTTGAGGTCACCTAGTATGGGAAACTTATTACCTTTTCACCCTGTGGACCGCGAATAATCCTATTTATGCAGTACTAATGATGATACAGAATGGAACATAACAGTGTTATTTTACTGTCACCCTGTAGCAACAGTGAGAATATCATAGTATTCTCACTCTAGGTCCCCTTGGCAAAAAATATTCTTACTGTTGGGTCTAATTGGTTGGACTTGGCATCTGTGTATGCCCCCTATTTTCAAAACTTACTCCGAGTCAGTTGGCTTCTCCCTCGATGCCTCATTATGTATGGAGCAGAAGAGTAACCCACATGTGACTGGCTACATATAAGGAAGAGGAAAAAAGCAGGACATTCAGTGACGTTCAGTGACACACTAGTGGTAGATCTCATGTAAGAGTGTCTTTGTAATTGGAAGCTCTTAGTCGACTCCGACACCACACACATCCCTGTGTTAGCCAACAGCAATTTGTTTGCTCTGCTGTCTTTGCCTGTCTGGCTGGTCAGGACATATTCTGCTGCTTCCCCTTGTAACAGGGGATCGAGGCAGCAGCCAACGAGTCTGGAGGATAGGGGACACACACAACTGTGCACATAGAGAAGTTCTTTTATTTATTTTTTGTTGAGGGAAGAGGGAAGAAGCCCAGTGATGGCTGCCACAACATGTTTGAAGTTTTTGAACCTTTGCTTCTGCCATCTGCTGCTGAACTGCCTACCCTCCAGTCAAACTCACAGTTGCCACTTAAATCACAGCTGCGCTGGGGCCAGGCCCAGTCCACTCTGTGGAGTTGACTACACAGGTCTGACTGTGACACCACTGACAGTCTCTGGGATACTGACTGATTTAAAAAAAAATTATTTCCAGCAGTACTGTGCTGTGCAGCATGGTCAGTGAGTGTCCACCCCCTGGCCTGCTCCTCCTGCTCTATTCCTTACATCCTCCTCATGCTAGTATAACATTCATGACTTTGCCCCATGGGGCTCAGTTGGGCAGGGTCAGTCCAGTCATCACACACTGCCTGTCTTCCCCACAAACATATTAGGGCTACAAGCTAAGCAGGAAAAGAATGAACAGCCTAGACAAACCTCTGTGCTGGCCACTGTGTATTTCATTTTCGGTCATCCTCCTCCCATTTCTTTTGTTGGCCATCTGGTTGGGGCCTGGCTGGGGCCTGTTGCATGTACAGGTCCCTCTAGCAATGACTGGGTGTCGGGTGTGGCATGAAAGGGAAGACTCAGAGGAGGAGCCACTGTGCAGCCATAGCCAGTCAGGCATAGACACCGCTGCCAAATGCCTGTCAATCCAAAGCAAGCCACCCAATCAGCTACCATTCTGCAAGTGGATGGCGCATGGCATGCTTGCTCAGGTGCCTGTTGTCGGAGGGGTGGCTTACTGACAGTCACAGCAGATAGCAGGAGTGAACACACTGACCTTTGCAGATGGCAGATGGTGTGCAGGCACAGGTGATCATTCTCGAGGCAGGGGGGAGAGATGGCCTTCTGATGCTCACAGCAGGTAGCATCAGTTAAAACACTTGCCTGGACTATCTGTAGCCATTATGACACAAATTGGGTAGGCCCAGCTGTGACCCGATTCTGACCTGACAGGTTGGACCGACCAATACACAATCGGCCAAATCTGTGGCCTGGCCTGCTGCACATCCCTACTGAATTATGATCTTTAAATGTGCAATTTCAGACATGAAAATGTTACTAGAAAAAGGAACCATAATATGATACAGTGTCACACAAAATACAAGTCAAAACACAAGTACATGTAAATGAATGTTCAAGGGGTAATGAAATATTAATATATGCACTCTAATCATTTTCAGATAGTAAGGGTTCTATGTCAGATTTGATGTCGATGAAATTCCATATCTTTCTGATGCACACAACATTAACTTGTTAAAAACTGTGTACTATCAATAGCATTACTTCAGGTATTATAAATATTTGGCACGTATAATTATAGTTGTTTAAAAAAAGATCTTTGTTGTAAAAGTAACATTATTACTGCACAAATAACAGCAGCAAGCAAATCTTATTTTTTCCTTAGAATCCAAAATTAGCAAATATGAAAAAATGTACAAAAGTGAAATAGTAGCAGCCGTGTTAGAGGCCACGAATATTCAAAAGTGCAATAGTAGCAGCCGTGTTAGAGGCCACGAATATACAAAAGTGCAATAGTAGCAGCCGTGTTAGGGGCCACAAATATACAAAAGTGCAATAGTAGCAGCCGTGTTAGGGGCCACGAATATACAAAAGTGCAGTGCACATAAAAATAAAAATCAAGATGTATAGCAAATAACAGGCATTTAATATGGCAAGTGAAACAAGGAAGTCTACATCAGAGACAACACCAGCTCTTTGAATCCAAACTGATTCTTTAGTAGAAACACAGTATGCGTACACCTGGTCCCAGCCGTTTGGACAGCAGCAGCCAAGATGGTGAGAGTAGGGTCTATGATGGTCACCATTCACTGTTCAGCCTACCACATCTGTGGATCTTTTACAGTGAGAGGCACTGGGCAGGGGGGTGGAGGGTGGTGAGTGCTGAGTGGGTAGACTGGACTGGGGGGGGGGGACAATTTTACAACAGGGATTGGGGTGCAGGAGATACATACTACTGGACTACAAGGGTGCTTTCTTTTCACAGTGGGGATTGGGGTGAAAAGGGGGTACACTGGACTTCCAGGGTAATTTCTTTTCACATGAGACATTAGAGTGGGAGGGGGGTGACAAGGGACTACCAGGGTAATTTCATTTCACAATAGGGATCGGTGGGAGAGGGTATACCACTGGACTACTGTGGTAATTTAATTTTTCAATGGGGAGCAGGGTGATTTGGGTGCCACTGAACTACCAGGGATTTATACTTCTTGTACACAGATCAGGAGAGGGTTTGGGCATTGTACAGATATTCTAATGGCCACATAATGGCATGCAAAAGGCCACTTAGCACATTGCATGCCATATGTGGTCATTCAGCATGCAGGCTGCTGAATATGGCACCCAGGAGCAAAGGTGCTACTCCGTTTGGGATGGGCTGTCACCCTTTGCTCCTGGGTGTCTGTTGCCAGCAGGGGGAGATGGTGCACTGAGCATATTTGCTTTGCATGAAGCTGCAACAGCCCCCCAAAAAAAGACATTTGTAATTAATACCTTATGAATATTACTCCACGATGATCATGTGCTATTTCATGTGGCTCAAGCATCCGTGTCTGAATATGGAGGCTTCGACTGTTAGTGCATGTTTATTGTGACACTGGATGTTTAGCTAGCATGACTGGAAATTTAAAATGTTGTGTTTTTCAAAAGCAAAAGATAGCATACTTACTAAAAATGGCTAAAACCTGACATAAACTGAAACCCAGACACTGATATGCTCAGTAAACATGATCCTGCTCTTCAGGTGTATCGGTTATCTACCCTTGCATTAATTTTTTGCTGCTTACTCCAAAGGATTGCATTCAGCTTTGGAACTGAATATGAGTTGGAAAACAGAAACATAGATGCACAGAATTTTGTGGGCAAAAAAGGACTGCTTGGCCCCCCCCTCAGTCTGCCCAGATGATCCCTGCCTAGTCTGTCTCCGCAGACCCTACTTGATCTCCGGTGACACTCTCTCCTCCTTATCTATTTACTGATAGTCCCCTGTATCTATCCTCAGCATGCTTGTACCATCCAATTGTATTTGCCTTCACCACTTCCACTGGCAGTCTGTTCCAGGCATTCTTAACTTTTTCAGTGAAGTAGTACTTCCTCACATCCCTTTTACCACCCGCCCCAGGTTTATTGCATGCCCTCTGGTCCTGGTGTTCTTTCTTATTTGAAAGAGACTCCACTCATGCACTGTGTTCACACCCATGAGGTACTTGTAGGTCTCTATTACATCCCCTCTTACTCTCCTCTCCTCTCCTCCAGTGTGTACATGTTTAGATCTGTCAGTCTCATCCTAGGCTTTTGATGCAACCCCTGCACCATTCTAATGACCCTCTTCTGGATTGCCTCCATCTTCTCTATGTTCATTCTGAGAAGTGGCCTCCAGAACTAGATAGAATGCTCCAGGTGGGGTCTCACAAGTTAACAATACAGTGGCAACACTATCTCCCCTTTCTGCTAGAGGTACTTCTCACTACGAATCCCAGCATCCCACTGGTCCTATCCACTGCTTTGTCACACTGCTCTGCCACTATGATAATCCTAAGGTCCCTTCCCCTACTTAGTTATCGTCAGTAACCCCCCCCCCAATACTCAGCTCCTGGGTTCCTATGCCTTAGGTGCATGAATTTTTTGCATTGCACCCTGACTACCATGCTCTTCTTGACCACTCCTCAAGTTTCCAAAGGTCTCTACACATTCTCTCCACCCCTTTCTGAGTGTCCACCCTTCTACAGATTTTGGTGTCATCTGTAAAAAGGCATCCCTTCCCTTACAGTTCTTCTGTAATGTCTCTTATGAAGACACTGAAGCAGACCAGTCCCAGTACTGAGCCCTGTGACATCCTACTGGTCACTTTCCTCTTATTAGTGTGAGTGCTGTCAACCACCACCCTATCTCCTATCATTACCCTGTTCCTTATCCAATTCACCACTTTTGACCCACCCCAGGCTGTTCAATTTCTTTATCAGTCTCCTGTGAGCACAGTGTAGAAGGCCTTGATAAAATCTAGATAGGCCAAGACCACTCCCATCTCCTGATCTAGAGTATTTTCCTGGTTACTCAGTAGAAGAAATCAATCAGATTAATCCAGCATGACCTCCCTCACTGAGAATCCATGCTGCCTTTGATCTTGGAGCCCACTGAATTCAAAATACTCGAACAGCTTTCTTTTAACAGAGTTTCATTTAATTTTACTGCCACTGATGTGAGACTGACTTATCTATAGTTGCTAGCCTCCTCCCTGCTGCTGCTTTTATGGAGAAGGACCACCTCTTCTCTCCGCCAGTCCTCCAGAGCCTTGGCTGTGTCTAGAGAGCTGTTAAATAAAGTCATCAGTGGGGCAGCAATCACCTCCTTGAATTCCTTTAGTACCCTTGTGTGTGCCCTGTCTGGTCCTATAGTCTTGTTCACTTTCAGAGCTGCAAGTCCATTCAAGACTTTTTCTTCTGAAAATGAACTTGAATACACCTCCACCCTCTTTGTTCCTGCTGCTCCATGGTGGTCCATCCCTTTTCCCTGCACTGCGAAGACTTTGCAGAAGTACCTGTTCAGGATGTCTGCATTTTCTTGACCTTCTTCAGTCTTCCCCTGTTGTCCTACTTATCCTCACTAACCCTCTCCTTGCTTTCCTATTTTCACTTTTGTACCAGAAGAAAGTCTTATTCCCTTTAGCCACCACTTTGGCTATATCCTTTCCTCTGTCTGTGCCTTTGTTCCCATTACTGAAAAAACAGAATAACAATAAAAAGTAAACGGGGCTCCAGAGATGTCTCTTGTCTAATAAAGAGCATTCCACTGTAACTTGTTAGGATTCCAGAAATATTTAACATTGCTTCTGAGTGGTGTGTGTGTGTGTGTGTGTGTGTGTGTGTGTGTGTGTGTGTGTGTGTGTGTGTGTGTGTACGTGACCCCCCGGTTGGTGCAGTAACCAAATTCACACCTCTGACTGGTGACTATACAGGGCCCACTTGGTTGAGGGGTTTGGTTAATTCTTTCTCCTGTGATGGGAGTTTGACTCAGAAAAAATAATAATTAGTGAGGTGCAGCCACTCAAAGAGAATAGGTGGGCCAATTGTTGTGTGCAGTAATGCCCTCTGGAATGCAGTACCTACCCACCTCCCTACACTGGACAAGACCACCGCCTAGGGTTTACGAATACAGTTGCTAACTTCACCAGTAAGCACGTCAATAAGATTGTACAAACTGAGCTCACACACAGAAGTAAAATTCAAACATTAATCAGTGCTTTTATTATTTGACACGAGCCCGGTAACAAGAGAAGAAAAATGTGTTAAGCTGTTGCAAGTCACCTAAAAGACCTCCCCCATATATCAGTACACCATAAGCCCCTCTGTAAGATGTAACACCCCACACAGTTGACAACGCACATGCTCAAGTAAGTGGTACAAACAGAGGACTAGTTATACAGGATGCAGTATACTCTTTAACTTGTACCAGTGGTAGAACTATAAATTCAAGTATAACACAAATATCAAACAGACACTGGGTACCCAAGAGTTACACTGAGTCCTGGTGTAGGCCTGGTTGTTATGTTGCCCAAGTTCTGTCAGTGGTGCACTAAGGGAAGTTAGCAAGCTTGCAATTTAACCCTCAACAGGCCTTGGTGAGCTAGCATAAATTTAGTGAATGTCTAATTCCAGGAAAACAGCTTAGAAACCCAACAATTGTAGTCCAAACAAGGAGAAGTATAAAATCCAGTGAGCAATGGCAGCACTCACATGACCCGTGGATGTAGTCATTCAGGCAAAACATGGAGCAGCACACAGGAGTAGGATAAATGGCAACCAGGAGCTTTGGATTCTTTCAAACAAGCAACAACAGTTCAGCCCTTCTGGCTCACACCTCTCAGGATTCAGCTCTTCTGGAACGACTCTCAACCCCAAGAGCCCAGACCCAGGAGTGACCCCATGGTCTGACTCCCCTGTGGATCAAGAGTATACCTGCACTCCAGCATGCATCCGTGGCTCCCTGTTCCCCGAGTCACCTCACTAGCAGGCCCATTACCTGGCTCTGGAGCAGTATGTACAGGATGCAAGTCTCTGTACACGATTAGATCAGCTCAGCAACTTTGGAATGCAGCAGCAGTCTACTGGTTCACACTTTCAATAATTTCCTCCACACAGGGCTCATCTGGAACAGTCTCTAAATTTGGTAAACCCAGGGGAAGGTTCACAACTGATTTTCTGATCGACCCTGGAGACACTCACCGGAATTATTTTTCTGGCTAGGCCTCTTGTTTTCTCTTACCAACAGCAGGTCTTCACCCTTCTCCATTCCTCTAGAACTGCCCTAGCTCCTCAATTGCCCAGCAACCTCTTTCCCTCCATTCAGGGTCCCATTAAATAAGCAGGGCTGTCCATTGGTCTTTTTGCCCTGTTCTGCCCTCTGATTGGCAACTCACAACCTGCCAGTCCATTTGGTAGGGTGCAAATGCATTAATCCCCACAATCCTCTGTGGGACTAGATGCTGAGATCCCTGACATCTGACTTCTGCCAGTGAAGTCAAGGGTCTGCAAAATGGTGGCTGCATTTCTGCTGACACAGTGCTTTCACTTAAAAATTTATTTTCAGGGTACCCACATAGTTTTTTTTTCATTTATACTGTCCCCTGTCAGGTAGGCACACCTATGCCTAACTATCCAGTGGTAGTGTGGAGTGGGATGGGGCTTTCTGCTCCCCATCAAGAGCTCTGTTATCTTGTCCGCCTCCCTATGCAGGCAGTCCACGTAACTGGCAGTCCATTATTCCCTTAAAGGGGCAGCATGTCAAATCTTACTGTCCATCTATTTTTCTTCCTCCCCTTCCAAGTATCTCCATGCCCTTAGATGCCCACTGCTGTCCCTGGGGCCAGAGCACACTTGGGGGAGGGTTCTGTGGTTGGCCACTGATGCAGTCCTTGTTGCTGCAGTGGGTTCTCCCAGGGCTGAAAAACAATCAAGCTGAAAAGTCAGCTTGCATGTTCGAGCAGGGGGCTCTTTGAATGTGAGCACATTCCCTGCACAAATGTGCTGTGGTCTTTGTGTGGTGGCTCCTCTTGTTCCACACAAATGGCAGTCCTGAGGCTGAAGCAAATGGAAAGACAGGAGGCTGGACTCCAGGGGCAGCACAACAGATGTCCAGGTAAGGCCTCTCCCAAGGAGGGGGTTGTCACAAACCCACTCAGCAGGTCAGGCACTCTGCTCCTACAATGCCAACCTCAGAGCACAGTATTGTGAACTGTTAACAGAACAGGGTAACCCTCCTGTCTGTTTATGGGTCCGAATCCCCTTTGGTCTCAAGTTCTGGAGGGATTCAAACTGTGAACCTTATGCTAGCATACCCAAATGTACAGGCTCAGATAATCTGTTCTTCGGGAAATGCCAGATATCTTTCGCCAACGGCACCTAACCAGGTATCCAAAATGAACCCTTAAAAACTCTGTGAAAGACCTCAGGAAAATTCTTACCTTTCCTAGTTTGGTATTACCATTAAGCTTACGAACTGTGTCAGCTTTAACCATCTGTACTTCACATGTAAAAGAAAGAATTTTGAAGGCACACCAGGCAGTCTCTTTATATATAGATTTATTTAAAAATAGATACAAAATATGTAAAATGTAAACACAGAGGCATATATCACAAAGCATACAATCACTTAAAAGAACAAGGTTAAAATACAAACATAAACTCCTACCACACTACAATTAGACTTGTCTATCGAGCCGGCCCGGTGGCACTGAGGGTTGAGGCGAAGGATGCCACACCTCGCACCACACTGGCGACCCAGGTTCGGGAGCGAGCCCGGGTCGACGGGGGTTGGCAGGGAAGGAGAAGGATCGAGCGCCCAATGGCTGCTCTCCTTCTCCAGGGGGAAAGACCATGCTCTCCACCACGATACCGCCACCTGTTGGGGAAGCTCAGGGTGGTCGGTGCGAGGAGATCCAGTTGCGAAAAGGGGGAAGACGTTGGCAGAGGGCCGGCTTCGACGTGCGCCTCCACACACGCCGGCAGCCTTGCACCTCATTGCATGCCAATGTGGGGGAGCAAGCAGGAGGAAAAAAGCCCTTCAGCCTACCTGGATGACATCTCTCGGAGCCAGTCTCACCACCCGCCGACAGATTAGGGCAGACCCCGCTGTACAGCTCGCTGCAAGGACAAGAAGTAGGTAAGGTTGGGACCTCTCCTCACCCTGCCTGGGCGGCAATCTGGGCCATCAATGTGGTCTGATTGCAGTGAGTGTGGTACTCTAGGGGCAGACCCGGGGGTCGGTCAGATGGGAGGGTGGTACTCCTTGGGGGAACGAAGGAGTGGAAGGATGAGGGAAGAAAAAACAGGCAGGGAAAATAATAAGTAGAAAAAAAAAAAGACTTGTCTATCCAATGTATTATTACCTTCTTAGAGTGCTTATAGTTAGCTGTTGTTGTTTCAGAGTCCAACAGGAATGTGTCTAAAGATCAGCCACAGAATAGTTTGAAACTGTCTTTGAACCTACCTCTTGCATGATGTCACCTAGCTCCTCCCTGTTAGATATAAAAATTAATACACACAGGATGTCCCATCCCTCATGAGGTATATTAAATAAGATGACATCAGCAAAAACTAATTTCCCTGTATGACTCTATGATCTTGAGACTTTCCTTTGATCTAGTGTGGTTTCCTGTTTTTTTCAAAGGCATCACTGGACTTTTACAACTCTGCAGTTTTCTCACCTTGATACCATATAGCTTCTTTTAGCACCAGTTGAAATTAACTGTCCTTCCTCTGAAGATGTCATAAAATGAATATTTTATGTTCCTAGCTTCAAAGCAACGCAGATCATAAACAAGGCTATAAAATGCGACTTCTTGGAAGTTAATCACATTACAGAGATCTGCTTGTTTAACATATCCTGTCATTTGAACTGAAACCTGGGCGGGGGGCATCCCTGGAGCACAGGATGTCACATGACTGACAATCACACTCTACATTTTTTATATTACAAAAATCATAGAGCAATCAGAATCAGCTGGTCAAGCATCACAATCCTCCCTACCTAGACTGAATTTGGGGGCTCTATCCCCTGCATGGGGTGAGCTTCTCAAATCAGTTCATTCCTCATAGACATGCGATAAGCCATCGCTGTTCTGATTTTTCACTCCAGCCCCATGTAGGATTGTCATGTCGTATCCTTGCAAAGCAAGACTCCATCTTAACAGTCTACCATTAATTTTTCCCATTTGCATCAGCCAAACCAGGGGGTTGTGGTCAGTTTGTACCACAGAATGCTGCCCATATAAGTATGGATCTAGCTTCTTTAGAGCCCACACTATGGTAAGACACTCTTTTTCCACAGTAGAGTATGCCCACTCCCTGAGAAGTAACTTTTTACTCAGGTACAGTACTGAGTGATCTTTCCCTTTGTTTGGATGTCTGATGCAGTACTGCCCCAATACCCACATCTGAGGCGTCAGTCTGAAGTATAAAGGGTTTGCTATAGTCAGGACTTGTCAGTACAGGAGCACTGCACAGTGCCTCCTTCAGTCTGGTAAAGGCTTCTTCACAGGCTGGTTCCCAGGTAATTTTCTTTGGCATCATTTTCTTTACCAGGTCAGATAGGGGAGCAGCCAAGGCACTGTAATTGGGTACAAATTTCCTATAGTACCTTGCTGTCCCTAAAAAACTCCTGACCTACTTCTGGGTTTCTGGTCTGGTCCATGCCTGGATCACCTCTATTTTTATTTGGTTAGGATGGAACTGTCCCCGGCCTAACACATGCCCAAGGTATGCCACTTCTCCCATGGCCACCTGGCACTTCTCAGCTTTGACATTGAGCCCAGCCCTTTGTATTCTGCCCAGCACTTCCCTCAGGTGGGACAGATGTTCCTCTCAGCTGGCACTAAAGATGGCAATGTCATCCAGGTACACCACTGCGTACTCCTCAGCACCATTTAACACCTGTTTCACCAACCTTTGGAAAGTGGCTGGGGCATTCTTCATTCCAAAGGGCATTACTTTAAATTCAAATAAGCCTATAGGAGTGATGAAGGCTGACCTCTCCCTAGCTCTGTCTATTAACTCTACCTGCCAATACCTATTGGTCAGGTCAATGGTCGTAAGGTAGGTTACTCCTCCCAACTTGTCCTGGAGTTTGTCCGTCTGGGGCATTGGGTAGGTGTCTGATTTTGTGACTGCATTCAGTCACTGATAGTCCACACAGAAATGAGTAGAGCCATCTGGCTTGGGCACAAGGACTACAGGTGAGGCTCAGGGGCTGCTGGATCTCTGGATTACTCCTAAACCCATCATCTCCTCCACTTCCCTCCTAATTTCCTTTTGGACAGCTTCTGACACTCAATATGCTGTCCGCCATATGGGTGACTATATCCCTGCCTCCACATCATGTGTCGCTATGGGGATTAGTCCAGGCTTGGCGCTAAACAATGGGTAAAAGTCTGCTAAAACCTCCCTTACTTCCTAGATCTTGTCTGGGGCCAGCTGAGGAGACAATTTTACTGCCTCCACAGAGGACTCCCACTTGCTTTCTTCCAGCAAGTCCAGAAAGGGGTCTCCTTCGTCCATCCCCTCCCCAGGACTACACATTGCAAACACCATGTCAGCCCTATTAGCATATGGCTTCACCATGTTGACATGGTACATCCTTTCTGTCTGTCTTCTGTCAGGTAACTCTATAAGTTGAACTTGGAAAAAACAGAGGTACTAGTTGTGGGCCTGGGTCAACAGATAGGGGGGTCAGGTGTTGGTGCGCCTTCCGTAATTTTTCTTGGTGACGTTTCTCTCCCAACCTCCGAATGGGTGCGTAACCTGGGGGTGGTTCTTGATGATAGAGTGACACTGCAGTCGCAGGTGTAGGCTGTCACCATGACTTCCTTTTACCATCTTAGGAACATCGCCAGGGTTAGGCATCTGGTTCCATCTGACGACCTTCCAACTTTGGTCCACGCCTATGTGTCCTCACGCCTGGGCTACTGCAACTCCCTTTTTCTAGGGCTTTCAGGGGTTGAAATCCATCACCTGCAGCTAGTGCAGAATGCAGCAGCCTGGCTTTTGATGGGCTCGAGTAGATCCTGTCATATTACTCTGGTGCTGAGTGAACTGCACTGGCTGCCGATATGGTGGCGGATCACCTTTAAAGCCGGTTTTCTGACTTTTAAAGCCCTACACGGGCATGGTCTGGTCTATCTGAAAGAACTTCTGGTACCCTACTGCCCGATCAATCACTCCACTTGACCGAAGAGGGGTTGCTAGAGGTTCCAAGGGTGAATCTGAAATCATCTGGTGCTAGAGCTTTTTCTTATGCTGCCCCCACTCTTTGGAATTCTCTACCACATCGGTTACGGGAGTGCACTTCTGTGAAGGAATTTAAGAATGGCTTGAAAATGTTTCTTTGGAAAAAAGCCCACTTGGAAAACTGAATTGTTTATCTGATTATGATTTTGGCTTTGTTGAATATTTTTAATGGTGGTTTTTAATTGTTTTATATGTACGGCCACTTAAAAACAGAAAGGCACCATATAAATAAAAAAATATTATTATTATTATAATATAGTCCACATCATTTACCTTCCTAATTACTTTGTACGGTCCTGCCCACTCAGCCTGCAGCTGGTCTTTCTGCACTGGAATAAGAACCATGACTTCGTGACCCACCATGTACGTGCGAGCTCTGGCTCTGCTCTCATACCACACTTTTTGTTTCTCTTGGGCAGCTGCCAGGTTGCTCTGGGCTGTCCCCATAAGCTACTTCAGCCTTTCCCTAAACCTAAGGATATAATCCACTATGGGAGTTCTCTGGGTGGCGTGCTTGCCTTCCCAGTCTTCCTGGATCAAGTCTAGGGGCCCACGTACCTGGCGTCCATATGAGTTCAAAGGGGGAAAATCCTGTCATTCTTGGGGCACCTTCCTGTATACAAACAACAGATGGGGAAAGTATTTCTCCCAGTCCCTCCCATGTTGTTCAGCAAATGCCCGGAGCATTGACTTCAGGATACCATTAAATATTTCCACAAGCCCATTGGCTTGTGGGTGATATGGTGTTGTGCATCTCTGCACCACCTCACACTTCTCCCACAAACATTTTATCAGGTCTGACATGAAGGAACCCCCTCAATCGGTGATAACATCCTGCAGAAACCCAACATGGGAAAAAATCCCAAGTAAGGCGTCTGCCACTTTGTCTGTCATCAGTGAAGATAGGGTGACTGCTTTGGGGTACCGGGTGGGATAATCTACCACAGTCAGGATGAATTTCTTCCCTGAAGAGCTGGGGGTATGTAAAGGCCCCACAATATCCATTCCCACCCTCTGGAATGGCTCCTGCACTATGGGCAATGGAATCAGGGTGGTTTGGACTTTCTTTCCTGCCTTCCCTATTTCTTGGCACTAGTGACAAGACCTGCAATACTCCTTAACCTGCTCGGTGAAGTTGGACCAATAGAAATTCTGGGCCAACCACTGCATAGTGCACGCAGTTCCCAAATGACCAGACAAGGGAATATCATGTGCAATCTTAAGCAACTGCTCACGATACCCCTGGGAAATGACATGCTGCCTGCCTATCACCTCTCCCTCTGTCTGCACAGCCTGAGTATACATCAGTCCATTTTCCCAATAAACCTTATGTCTGCTGTCACCTCCCTGTGCTCTGTCAGAGTCTGCCTAAGCCCTCAGCTTCTCTAGAATAGGGTCACTTCTTTGAGCAGCTGCAAACTCCTTACACATTCCCAAGGTATAGGACAGGTCCCCTTCAGTCTCTAACCTAATGTCCCTAGCAGTAGCATCAGGGCACTCAGGATCACTGTCATTCCTAACCCTCTGACAATAGGTCACCCCTCCCTCTTCGGAGTAACTCTCTGTAGCTGTGTGGTTAACTGCTATTGGGGAAATTTCTACTCCCTTTTCATTAGTCTCCATATCAGGAGATACAGGCTGGGGAACCACTCTCCCAGTGGTTTCCACAATGGCTTCTGTGGGGTTCAGAAAACTACAATTTTCCCTTGCCGCATGGCTATGGGTAACTACTCACACCATCCCCTGTTTGAGATTGTTGCCAAGGATGACATCCACTGCTAATGTTTTGGCTATAGCCACCTGTTGCACAGTTCCCCCTGTTTCACCCCAGTCTAGGAGAACACAAGCGAGGGGCAATGTTTTCTCCTCACCAGTAAAGTCCTGTACAGTGACATATTTATTGGGTATAAGCTGACCAGGCTCTACTAGATCCCCTTTTATCAATGTCAGGGATCCCCTGTGTCCCTTAACCCTTGTGTCTGTACACCATTCACCATGACTGGGTGCATGTGTT
This sequence comes from Neoceratodus forsteri, assembly GCA_016271365.2. Lineage (NCBI taxonomy): Eukaryota > Metazoa > Chordata > Ceratodontiformes > Ceratodontidae > Neoceratodus > Neoceratodus forsteri. Next base: position 794,881,737 of record CM057455.1, read on the forward strand.
CCCTCATGTTCACAGGCATGCTTCCAGGGATACACAAACAACCCACTTCTTTCCTAGCCCCCTGTTGCATATTGCTCACCCGTTTGGGACAGAGTCTGGCAATATGCCCAGTTCTTTACACAACCAACATTCATTTCTTTTTTCAGACAAATCTTTTCTTTGAAACCTGGGACTAACTGGTTTTGGTGGAGGCACTGAAGGTGCGCTTTTCCCTTTCTGCACTGCCATGCCCACCCCATTCTCTCTCTGAGCAGATCTGCTCTTGGTATAGCGGTTCAAGAGTTCAGCAGCCTCTTGCACTGTTTTGGGATTTTGGTCCTCCAGCCAGGTTTTCAGCTCGGCTGGGCATGCCCAAAAAAATTGTTCTAACAATATAGCATTTTCAATTTTATCTACAGAGTTTGCTTCAATTCCTTCCCACCAATGTTTTAAAAACTGACGTTGTTTCGTGGCTAGCTCCTCATAGCTCATATCAGGGCCTCTTCTGAGCTTACAGAATTTAGCTTTGTAAGCTTCAGCAGTTAAATCAAATTTTTTTAAAAGTGCAGCTTTAAGTGTGCTGTAATCATTACTGTCCTTATTGTCCATTTGACCCAATGCATCCCGAGCTTTCCCGGGTAAGTAGTGAGGATAGCTGGAAGCTCCAGGACAAAAATACAAACTTTTTCAAAGGAATTTAAAAAGGCATCCATATCCTCCTCCTCTTTAAATTCAGCTATCAATTTGAAATTCAATTTGTAACCCAGTCCTGTAGTTCCAGTTACACCCAAGTCACTTACCTGCTCTTGTGCTGGTGGTTGGAGTCATAGCTTCTCCAGTTCATGCTGCCTCTGGCACTCTTGCTCCTCTCAGTCCACCTCTCGCTGTTCCCAGTCAGCCTCTCGCTGTTCACCATCCCTCTTCTCCTCTGCAGTTTGCTGTTCTCGCTCCCTCTTCTCCTGGAACTCTAGCTCCATTCTGCGCAACTCAGTCTGCAGCCTGAGTACTTCTGGCTCCACAATGCTGGTGACCTTCCCCTGCTGGTTTGGCCCTTCTCTGGCACTGGCCCTGCTGTCATCCTCATCAGATCCAAACACTGCACTGGCCACTAGCCCTTCCACACTCAAGGTTTGGTCTTTTACAGTCACAGTCAGTGACTCAATGCTCTGGGTATCTGTTACCATCAGGGCATCCATGAGGTTCTGCTTGGTGGCTCTCACCTCATACAGGACTCCTCTTTCCCTGCACAACTGCCTCAAGTCATCTACAGTGTGCCCGCTGTAGTTGGAAGCCATCTTCTTCCCTAACTATGGCTACTCTAACTTGCACTTTAGAAAAAAACTTAAAACAGGTAGGAACTTGACTGTAAGCCAAATTATATAATTCTGTTTCCTTTTTTTTAAATAAATCACTGCCTTTTTTTTTTGCAAGTGAGCTGTACAGTATCGAGCTGATGCACTGAACAATATAAAGCTTGTGTTTACCAAATGTATGCACACCACTGCCAACCAATCTGTCACAAACCCACTCGGCTGGTCAAACCCACTGCTCCCACAGTGTCAACCTCCGAGCGCAGTATTGTGAACTGTTAACAGAACAGGGCAACCCTCCTGTCTGTGGGAGAGTCTGAATCACCTTTGGTCTCAAGATCTGGAGGGATTCAAACTGTGAACCTTATGCTAGCATACCCAAATGTACAGGCTGAGACAATCTGCTCTTTGGGGAATGCCAGACATCTTTCACCAAGAACACCTAACCAGGTACCCAAAATGAACCCTTAAAAGCTTTATGAAAGACCTTAGGACAATTCTTACCTTTTCCTAGTATGGTATTACCATTAAGCTTATGAACAGTGTCAATTTTAACCAACTGTACTTCACATGTAAAAGAAAGAATTTCGAAGGCACACCAGGCAGTCTCTTTAAATATAGATTTATTTAAAAATAGATAAAAAATATGTAAAATGTGAACATAGAACCATATATCACAAAGCATACAATCACTTAAAAGAACAAAGTTAAAATACAAACATAAACTTCTACCACACTACAATTAGACTTGCCTATCTAATGTTCAAGTTCAGTTCAAGTTTATTTCAGGAAAACTCCATTGAGCAAGCTCATTCACAAGGAGGTCCTGTGACATAAACACTAAAAGTACAAACATAGATAGGTAATAACAGTATATACATGAAATGCACGTTACATGATACAGGCTGGATATACATACAAGGGCACCACATAGGGTGACCGCAGGTGGTAAACATTAATATGACACAGGGAAGCGACTTACAGGTTGCATACTGATAAATGAAACATGATGACTGGTGTGTGCAATACATATATTTTGGCAGCTAGAACAAACAACAGACTACAACTGATATGGGGGGGAGGAGTGATTTGATAGAGTAGCAGTGGAGCGTAAGCATAGATAAAGCCAGGAGTAGAAGGGGAAAGGAAAGCAGTTAATATGACAAAGCAATTATACCTTACCAGTGGATAAATATGGCACACATGGGGAAGGAAGAGACTTAATGACAATTACAGGTGTCTTTTATTTTGGCTTAACTTAGCGATTTGTAGGAGTTTATTGAAACTGTGCTAGTTAGTTTCAGTACGGTTTGTAATTGGTTCCAAATGGAGGGAAGGGCATATGCAGTAGTACGTTCACCAAAGGAGGTCTGCGTCCTTGGTATGTCAAGCATAATAAAGTCAGATTTTCTTAACGAGTATGCACTATGTGAGATACTAATAAGGGAAGAGAGATAGCTTGGCAATTTCTGCAGGAGCAGTTTAAGAGTCCATAGCCCAACATGGAGCAAGCATAGAAACATAGAAACATAGAATTTGACAGCAGATAAGGACCGCTTGGCCTACCCAGTCTGCCCATTTTCCTACCTAACAGATAAGCTGCAGATCCTAGTTAACCAACAGCTTACTTCCTCTTACCCGCCACTAGGACTGCCTTATGCCTGTCCCATGCATTCTTGAAGTCCCCCACTGTTCTTGACTCCATGACCTCCTCGGGGAGGCTGTTCCATACATCCACAACCCCCTCAGTGAAAAAATACTTCCTCACGTTACCCCTGAGCCGTCCCCCCTCTATCTTCAAATTGTGCCCCTTGTTCTTACATCTCTTTTTCTGAAAGATGCCACCCTCTTGGACTTTGTTAATTCCCTTGAGGTACTTGAAAGTTTCTATCATGTCCCCTCTCTCCCTTCTTTCCTCAAGAGTATACATATTAAGCTCCTTTAGTCTTTCTTCGTATGTCTTCTGGTGCAGACCCTGCACCATTTTGGTTGCCCTCCTCTGGACAGCCTCCACTCTGTCTATGTCTTTGTGGAGATGGGGTCTCCAGAACTGCACACAGTACTCCAGATGGGGTCTCACCAACTGTCTGTACAGAGGGATAACAACTTCCTGTTTTCTACTATTGATGCCTCTTCCTATGCATCCCAGTATCCCCCAGCCTTCCTTACTGCCTTCTCACATTGCTTTCCCACCTTTAAGTCATCTGATACAATTACCCCCAGGTCCCTTTCTATTTTTACTGTTGTCAGTATCTCACCCCCCATTGTGTACGCTTCCCCTGGGTTTTTGTTTCCCATGTGCATTACCTTGCACTTCTTTGCATTGAATCTGAGCTGCCATACATTTGACCATTCCTCCAGCCTTGCCAAGTCCCTTCTCATCCTTTCCACTCCATCTTGTGTATCAACCCTGTTGCAGATCTTTGTGTCATCTGCAAAGAGACATACTTTTCCTTCCAGTTCCTCTGCAATGTCACTTATAAAGACATTAAAAAGGACCGGTCCCAGTACTGAACCCTGCGGTACCCCGCTAGTAACCCTCCTTTCTTCACTGTGTACTCCATTTACTACTACCCTTTGCATCCTGTTGTCTAGCCAATTTTTTATCCAGGCTACCACCTTGGGACCCACTCCAAGACTGGCTATCTTGTGTATTAATCTTTTGTGTGGGACTGTATCAAATGCCTTGCTAAAATCTAGGTAGGCCATGTCCACAGCCCCTCCCTGGTCTACTACTTTAGTCACCCAGTCAAAGAAATCTATTAGATTCGTCTGACACGACCTTCCCATCGTGAATCCATGGTGCCTTGGGTCCTGTGCCCCACTGGCTTCTAGGTACTCAACAGTTCTTTCCTTCAGAAGTGATTCCATCGTTTTCCCTACCACTGAGGTCAAACTTACTGGTCTGTAGTTTCCTGCCTCTGTCCTGCTCCCACTTTTGTGAAGAGGAATCACATCTGCCCTCCTCCAGTCCTCGGGTACCACCCCATCCTCCCATGATTTGTTAAAGAGAGTAGTCAGCGGTGTCTAGCAGTAAGGGATGTCCAACCAACAGCTGCATATAAGTCACAGTGATGAGAATGGTAAGGGGAGTTGGTAATGAACCGTAACGCGCGGTGATAAAGGATGTCCAGTTTACTTAGATTTGTAAGAGTGGTGGAGGAATAGATTACATCGCCATAGTCGAGTAGGGGGAGAAAAGTGACCTGCTCAAGCTTGTTTCGAGTTTCAAGGGGGGAAAAGGGGCCTATTTCTGTAGAAGAAACCTAACCTTGCTTTTAACCTTCTAGAGACATCTTCGACGTGGTCATTGAAAGATAATTTATTGTCAATCCAGATACCCAGTTATTTAAATTTGGTTACAACTTCCAGAGGCTCGTTTAGCGTGGTGACAATGAAGTCTTGGGCAAGGGTATTGGGGGGGGCTGTGACAGCACTGCAGGAGAATATCATCGCTTTAGTCTTCTTAGCATTGAGCAGAAGCTTTGCCTTTATTAGATTATGCTCAAGTTGTGCGAAGTCCGCTTGAAGCACTCCCTTGACTTCAGATAACGATGAGCCAGAAGTATACAACACAGTATCATCCACAAAAAAGGGCAGATTGGACGTAGATATGTTAGCATCTAAGTCATTAATGTACAAAGAAAACAAGATAGGGCCTAAGATGGATCCTTGGGGGACTCCTCTTGCAACTGGCTAGGCAGCAGAAAAAAAGCCTTCCGCCTTTACTTTTTTGGGATCTTCCAGTTAGGTAGCTAGAGAACCACTGGGTGGTATGGTATGTGGCACACAACTTTGCAAGGCAATTGACTAATAATTTGTGATCAACAGTATCAAAAGCTTTGCTGAGGTCCAAAAAGACTGCGCCAGTTACCTTCTTAGCATCTATAGCAGAGATCCAATCATTGGTTACTTTTGCTAGTGCAGTGATTGTGTTATGATTAGCCGGAAGCTGGATTGAGCTGGGTTAATGAGAGAAGGTTTCAAGTGAGATTTTAACTGAATATGGATCAGTTTTCGAGAACTTTAGAAAGGATAGGCAATATAGAGATAGGCCTATAGTTGTTTACATCGCATGGGTCACCAGATTTAAATAGAGGAGGATATGTGCTGATTTCCAGCAGGACGGCACAGTAGCAGATGTAATGGAAAGATTGAAGATGTGGAGAATGGGGCAGTGAGATGGGCGTAGTCTGACCTTAGGAAAAAGGGTTCCAAGCCATCGTCCCCTGCGCTTTTTTTGGTGTCTAAGTTAAGAAGAGAATCTTCTACTTCTTTATAAGTTATCTCATGCAATTGGAAGGGGCTGGGTGCAGGACTAGATGTAGGGGGAAGGGCATGCTGGCTCACCGCAGCACCAGCATAAGGTGACGAGTCAAAAGCTAATCCAGCTGTGGCAAAGTGGGAGTTAAGTTCCTCCAGGATTAGGGACTTGTGTTCCACAATCTTGCCACTTGCAACTAACTTTGTTGGGACAGAGGGGGCCATGGGCCGTCCTTCTATAACTTTGATAGTCTTCCATGTTTTATGAGGGTTACCTTTAGCTTGTTTGAGAGTAAAAATATAATAGTTAGCTTTAGCAGAGCGAAGTTTTTTCACACAGTTATTCCTGGCTGTTCTAAAGGCCTGCCAATCCGAAGATTCTTTGGAATGTCTAGCTTTAGCCCAGAGCTTATCTTGAGCTATAAGGGCTGCCTTGAGATCCGAGGTGAACCAGGGGTTGGAATTGTTCTGTACCCTTATTTTGATGAAAGGGGCATGCTTATTTATTATTGTAGTGAGTTTGTCATTAAGGATGTAAGCTGCCTTGTTGACATCTTTGGCTAGGTAGAGATCTTGCCATCTGATCATGCTCAGGTCAGATAGGAAGTTTACTGCACTGAATTTGCGAAAAGTATCTTTTTGTTATAAAGATGGGCTGAGGCCGAGTCTTAATTTGAGATCTTATGCAAGCAACAATTCCATGATTGCTCATATCATTGTGAAACACTGCCGAATGAGATATTTTGTGTGGATGGGTGGTTAGTACCACATCTAGAATGGAACTGTTGGCAGTATTTAGAGTGTTGTTCCTAGTGGGTCCACTGACTAATTGCCCAAGACCTAGCTCGTCACAAAGGGATTTGAGGCCGTGTGATTTAGGTGACAGCCAGTCCATATTTAGATCTCCTAGAAATATTGTTTCAGTTTTTGCATCTACGAACATGGATTTCAAAAGATTAAGGACTTCATCACCACCAGACGGGGGTCTATAGCCACCTAGGATAGTGATACATTCCGAGAAGGGGAGATGAAGGCTCAGCGAAACTAACTCAAATTCCTTGGCTAGAGATTTGCAACTAACATTGGTGACTGAGTACTTAGATTTGGCATAGATAACCACACCCCCGCCTCTAGACTCTCTATCTGCTCTAAATAAATTGTAGCCTTGCAGTGATATTTGTTGATCAGTGTTCGTCTATTTTAACCACGACTCAGTAATTATGATAAGGTCAGGGTTAACGTGTGCAGCCCAGGCCTGCAGCTCTACAAGTTTTTTAGGCAGGCTTAAAAAGTTGACCATCATCATTTTGAGACCTGTGGCCTCAGCAAAATCGATAGGTGAGGTAAGTTGTAGGGGGGGCAAGAGTTGAGCTCCACATTTCCTGAGCAGAGAAGAAGCAGAAGTATAACTTTCTTTAAGGAGCTTATAAGAATGGAGACTGCTTTTTTATTTCTTAGCAGTAACCCATATTGTGCTGTGCAGCGGCACCACTGTAATGACAGTTTATCGTGATCAATGTAAGTGCTTGAATAGACATAGGTGAGGACAGTAGCAAAGGGGTGTAGGCTAACCGGGGGGAATAGGCTAAAAGGGGAGAGGAGAATGACATAGTGTCTGCACGGTAGACCGTTATAACATTAGGTATTGATAAGGTACATTGGAGAACTGAATTGCATTGAGGTACTTCGAACTGCACTGTATTGCTGAGAACTCTGCACCTTAGGAGCAATAAAAACACAATAAAGAGAGCCATGGTCCCAGATTGAGTGGTCTCGTGATTTGTATTAGTGCAATATTTTCTAGGCAAATAATTTGCCCACCTAGGTACTCACTTAAAACCTAGATGAGAAAATACAGCAGAAAGGGGAACAAGGAGAGCAGGAGAAGCTTAGTTAGTGGCGGGGCTCAAGAGATATTCACACAGGGCAGTCTTATTGGCCACACTCAGATACCAATCATAGGTTGGCAGCAGTCGAAACTAGGCCAATGAAGCAGTAATATGATATAGGAGGCGGATCATGAGTGTATTTAAAGGAGGCCTGGGAGAGGGGTGGTGAGGGTGGGAGAAAATTTCAGGTCAGAGCAAGGCTGAGAAGTCAGAATTAAGAAGGAACACTGTAACAGGCTATAGAGAAGGTGCCCCAATCAGAGCAAAGCAGGCAAGCAGGCGTACCAATCACAGTCCCCCTAGGGCAGTGCCACACCAATCAAGGGTGCCCAGGCATGCTGGCTCTCTGCAGAGGATTCTATCGGTATCTATCGGTATGACAGCATAGCGTAGGTAATAATAGGGTGCTCAGCATCTATCTGACTTGAGTCTGAAGGGTGGATGGCAGACACTGAGGAACTTCCTGTTTTCAGCTGCAGAGCTGTCGCACAGGCAGTTTTAAGGAAGTTGTCAGCCTGTTGAGTGAAGCTTAGGGGAACCTCAACTACAACCACCCCTTGTAGCAGCACCGGGAAAGAAGTAGAATGATAATGCAGGCCATATTGCCCACGAATGAGTACAGTGATTTATGTAGGAGACCAAGAATCCCTCTACTGGCAGGTCTGTATAACCTGCTAATGGAAAAAAACTTCTATTACTACTCTAGAGATGGGTTAGAGCTGAGGTAGTTAGACTTATCGGTGCCAAGGCAGAGTGCTTGGATGGGGGGGGATGTATCATTACCTTCTTACAGTGCTTATAGTTAGATGTTGTTCTTTCAGAGTCCAACAGGAATCTGTCTAAAGATCAGCCACAGAATAGTTTAAAACTGTCTTTGAACCTGCCTCTTGCATGATGTCACCTTGCTCCTCCCTGTTAAATATAACAAGTAAAACACACTGGATGTCCCATCCCTTAGGAGGTATATTAAATAAGGTAACATCAGCAACAACTAATTTCCCAATATGACTCTTTGATCATGAGTCTTTCCTTTGATCTAGTGTGGTTTCCTGTTTTCTCAAAGACATCACTGGACTTTTACAACTCTGCAGTTTTCTCACTTAGATGTCATATAGCTTCTTTTAGCACCAGTAGAAATTAACTGTCCTTCCTCTGAAGACATCATAAAAGGGAAATTTTAAGTTCCTGGCTTCAAAGCAACACATATCATAAACAAGGCTATACAATGTGACTTCTTGGAAGTTAATCACATTACAAAGATCTACTGTTTAACATATCCCGTCATTTGAACTGAAACCTGGGGGGGGAGGTCATCCCAGCAGCACAGGATGTCTCATGACAGACAATCCCACACTATATTTTTTATATTACAAAAATCATAGAGCAATCAGAACTAGCTGGCCAAGCATCACAGGGATTATATGTGTATGTGTGTCCATGCACACAGGGACATAAGTGTGTATGTTCAAGTGTTTTTGAGTGAGTGTGTGTTAATGGGTGTTCTGTCATTTAAATCTTGGCTCTTTCTAGCATCACTGGTACTTTGTTTTAATATATGGCAATTGTAAATGTGGTCATACGTCTCTGTAAATTTCTTTGTGTGTTTGTTTTGGAATAGTTCAAATTTTTCCTGTTTATATAACAAGCACCCTCCGCACCCTGGATCTATGGGTATTTGGTGTCACTTCTCATTCAAGAGGGGGGATCCTTACTGAACCGAATCTTCATTTTACTCTATCACCACATCTGAAAGAGTGGGGGCTCACTGAATGCTGCACTGTGGCTAAGCTTCCTTTGTGGTGGTTCTTCTCCATATTACTTCTCTATTCTCTCTCCAATCATTTCTGGCCACCATACTTTTACCAGCTCCTAGGACAAAGCTGCTGGCCCTGCTGTGGATGAATGGATCACCCTTGAGCAATGGTTAGTTCAATTGCAAATAATTTAATGGACTCATTTAAATGGGTGCATTAAACTTACTGCCCCTGGGTCTTTGATTTCTTGGTATACAATGATGCATACAGCATATTTTTCAAAGTTCAACTGATTCTTCAGGTAAATAAGGCCTAAACAGTTAATGCTTCATTTTTTTTGTCTGGACTTTTATGAAAACATCAATGCCTTCCTTCATGCCACTACTGGATTCTGGAGCTTTGCAGCAACCTTCATGCCTTTTCGCTTTACTTTGCCACCTGATTCTGTGCCTGCTGAATGTCTCAACTTTTGGCCTGGTGCTCCATAGACTCAGTGTGGTAAGAACAAGTGGACACCCAGAATCAAGACCCTACCACCATCCTGAGCCTGGGAATCCCTCTCCATTAGTCACAGCTGGAATGTGAATAGAAAAAGACCCATACAGCTTACATGGACTGCCTTACTTCCAGCTACTTTTGATTTGTGCCTCTACTTGGTTTCCTGATGCTCCATGCTTCTGCCACCATTCAGGCCTTCCTGGAGGCCTAGCTTGGTCTTCCTCTGGGTCCCTAATGAACCCCTTCTCACTGAGCCCTGGAGACCAGTCACTACTCCCTCTCTCTTTAGAATTACTGGTACTTTTTTTATCCTTAAGCTCCACCTACCGAGCTGCTCCAGCTATTAACCCCTTGCTATCTATTCTGCTCTATCTACTACAGTATCTACATTTCGCCAGAGAAGTAGTAACATCTGGTTCTGTCTAGTGGGAGGAAGAGGGCATTACATTTTCGTTCCCTCAGTAGTGCAGCCTTTTTCATGCCCAATAATCATATTTTTTAATACTTTGCAGTTTCAGAAACCTATGACATCAGTTTAGCTGAAGACTACATAAAGTGGAACACAGTGCTGTCAGTTGGGACAGTGCTGGCCATGCTAAGTAATTCAAAAATAAATATTGGGCAGGAAAAAGGCTGAATTAACAAGGGACCCTAAATAAAGAAAATACAAGACTGTTTCAAAACAGACACACAAAACAATTCACTGGGGTGATTTTACAGAATACACACATGCCAAATGTAGAATTATCTTAAAAACATAAGCTGTGCTCTTGCTCCCTTTAAGGAGTGCGTCTAGAAGAGTTGCCTATTATGGGTGTGAATTAAGGATTCATGGTAATAACATTTAGCATCCAACAGTAACTTATTATGGTGTTTTCATGACTTGTAGTACGCCTTAAAACAGTTAAAGGGCATTTAACCATTCACATACCATTTGCATGAACTTCTTTTTTCATCTTTCAGGGCAGGAGTAACTCAGGAAGTAAAAGGACACATTTCAGCAGCCACATTCCATCCCTAGCAGTTCTGCATAATTTTATATTACTTATCTCAGTAACAGTGTACTTTAATAAATAAAACTCACAACCATTTTTGGTGTCTATGGTCTGTCATATTTGAAAATGTCTATAGCTGCAGTGAATAGACATGACCTCTGTGAATACAGTGAACTGCATGTGTGCATGGGATCAGCTACTGTCTATTAGGAATGGGCTAACTGTCTGTGACCTGCTGCCCCATTCCTAATTGCAATGGGAAGTGGCACAAAAACAGGGTGCAACCAGCTCCTGTTGTGCTGTCACCTACTTTTGGTGGCCCAGTTATGGCCCCTCATAGCCCAGTGTTCACCGACATAGTCTGGTGCTTGCTTTCAGTGGGGCTATTTCCCGATGACTTGAAAGATGCACCTTCTGAAAAAAAGCATCTCTCAATCCAGATGTTTTGGCAAATTATGGACCAATCTCTTACCTGCCATTCCTGGGTAAAGTTATTGAGAAAATTGTGGCTCAAGGCATACCTCATGGCCTTTGACATCTATGAGCCCCTCCAGTCAGGATTTAGGTCCAGACATGGCACTGAAACTGCATGGGTCAAGGTGCAGAATGCTCTCCTCAGGGCTAGAGATAGAGGAGAGTGGTCAATATTTGTCCTCCTCAGTCTATCATCAGCTTTTAAAACAGTGGATCATGTAGTGCTATTGGATCACCTGAGGGGGCTATGCAGACTCTGCAGCACTGTCATCAGCTGATCTGAGTCCTTTCTCACTAGCAGGACTCAGAGGGTGGTAATGGAAAGTTTTTCCTCCTGCCCTAAGCCCCAGCTCTGTGGAGTTCCCCAAGGGTCTGTTCTCTCGCCCATTTTGTTCACAGTGTTTAAAGTTCAAGTTCAAATTTATTTCACCAGAAAGTCTCCATTGAGCAAGCTAATTTACAAGGAGGTCCTGTATGGACATGCTACATACAAGATATAGTCTGCTACATACAGTACATATATATTCAGTTTCAGACAAGATGCACAGGTACCATATTGAAATATGCTTAACAAGAGAGATATATAACATACAAAGTAAGTGCCAAGTGGAAGGATCTGTTCCAAAGTGGATTTTATTTATTTATTTATTTAGTTTTTGTTGACTGGGCAAGTGCACTAGACAAATCCCGCCTATTTTCAGGCACGACCTGGGGGAGGGGGATACAGATGAATGCCAACTGACCTTGAACCAGATTAAGCTGTTGGTGGCATTTTTAGTGAATGAGGGAAATTTGGCCTGGACATCAGAGAAATTCCCTTACTTTTTTCGATAAGTGCCATGGGATCTTTAGCATCCACCTGAACCACCACCAATCCAGGCAGGTGGGACCTCAGTTTAACATCTCATCCGAAAGACGGCACCTCAGAAGTGCAGCACCCCTCTCATACTGCACTACAGTGTCAGTACTGGGATATTAACCCAAGTGCCAGATGTGGGAACTGAATCCACAGCCCTCTGATCTCCCGGCCTCAGAGGCGAATGTGCTATCTACTGAGCCACTGACACTGCTAGCAGTATGATAACAATACAAAGTATGGGAGTGCCTAGATAAAATATTGTACAAAAACTGGCTAGCACACAATGAACACAATATACATAATGAATCTGGGAGGTGGGCTCATTGAGGGGGGGGTTGCAAGCAGCTAGGAATTAAGTGGGTAGGGGAAGGCAAAAAGGAGGGAATACTAGGCTGTTTGAGAGGGTGGCAAGGAAGAATATTTCTCTGGAGAACTAAGCTGAGTGACATCAGCAGCCATCATGGGAGAAATTGGCAATAAGGCTTTTAAAGGTATTTAGGGGGACTAAGCTGGCTAGTTTGAGGGATGATTGCAACCTGTTCCAAGACAGGGGGACTGCATGACTGACAGCAGCCATACCAAAGCTGGTTTGATATCTGGGGACTTTGAGCATAATGTAAGAATTCTTTCTAAGAGAAGAAGGGCATGAGCTGCACTGAAACAGGTTTGAGATATAAGGTGGCACTTTGCAGAGCAAGGCTTTATAAGTCCACACATACATATTTAATTGTCTTCTTATGGTGAGGGAGGGCCTCCTTAGCTCAGCATAGAGGTCACAGTGATGCATCCTGGCTGGTGCATTGGTAATGAAACGTGTGACGCAATGGTAAAGTATGTCCAATTTATGCAGGTTAATCACTGGGTAACGGTCATATAGAATAGTAGCATAGTGGGGGTTAGGAAGAAGTAGGTTGTTGGTTAAGTAGGATCTGCAACTGGGGAGAGAGTCACGTAATGCAGAGCACGAACTAGCTGCTTTCTCCAAGTGCCCCGACCACCCTTCCTCCTAAACAGCCCAAAGTTAAGCTCCAGTTTTCTTCTAAGGAACTCTTGCATCTCTACTAACCTGGAAGAGTGTGCAGATACGATAGAAGTCCTCATGGAAGCAGAAATGCGCTAAGCTGCACCCAAACATACCCCACCTGCAACTCCGGAGAAGGCCCCGAAAAAATCTAGGGCCTCGATTTCTCCGCAATCTCAGATCTCCGCGACAGGGGCTACAGAGGAAATACCCCTTACGTTAACTAAATTCCTAGAAGAATTTCGCCCTTTTAAAATGGAGATGAAGGAACTAGCTGACTAGATTAAGAGTGTTACCTGTGCGCTTGAAGATCTGGCTCGGAGGACCACGGACAATGAAGCACGTATACGGTTCCTGGAGGGGAGCAGCACAAGAATGGATCCTGTGTTGAGACAGATGAAACAACGTATTGCCAAGCTGGAATCGAAGGTGGAGGATCTGGAAGGAAGGAGTCGCCAAAATAACGCGGTGATTATCTGCTTGCCAGAGAGGGAGGAAGGCCCAGATCCGATTAAGTTTGTGCAGAAACTTGTGGAGAAAATTGCAGGTCCTTCTCCTTTTGGACCCTCCTACACCATAGAAAGGGCTCACCGTGCCTTGCGCCCACTACCATCACAGTCTGCACCCCCGCGTACCCTCATATTCCGATTTCTTAATTACCAGGAAAGGCAGCTATTTCTAATGAAAGCCAGAGAAGTTAAAGAGCTGCAATGGGAAGGAGCAAAGATTAGAGTAGCTCAAAACCTACCCTTATCTGTCCGGCAAAAAAGAGCTGCTTTCCATCCATTGGTTACCAAATTAATCGCGGCCGGAATTAAATTTAAAATGGGTTACCCCGTTAAATTTCAGGTGCAAATAGCAGGAGGCTGGAATTCCTATGAGAGTGTGGAAGCTGCATCAACCGCTCTCCAAACTGCATTCCCCAATCTTTTCAGAGACCCCTGAGATGTTTAGAGGGGTTGGCTCAGATTTAGGGACACCCGATGTCTGTTCAGGGCTCATGGATGATCGTTTGGTTTGTGTTCCTGCAGGGGGACTTGCAAGTTGGCCAGTGTGGCTTCACTGTTATTAGCTGCACTACGGTCGAAGGGTTTTGATCCTCCGGGGTAGATGGACTTTCCTCGCTCCTGTGCGAACTGTTTGATTTCGTCTCCTTGCGACAGTGTTTTCCTCTATGGAATAATCGTCTGTTTGGCAGCATAACAGTCTGTATATTCATACCTGGATTTCACAGAGAAGAAGTGAAGACACGGTGAGCTCCTGGTATTCGGTGCATCCAGCTAACATAGTGGGAAAACCTATGTTCTTAGGCTTTAATTTAATTTAAGTAGAAGCTGGTACGTTAATTTAAAGAATCCGCCACCAGAGGGAGCCAGAGACTATTTGGTGGTTCAAGTACAGCGTAACAGCAGGACTTATGTACATTAAAAGGTTGAATGGACTCTGAATTGTCACGTTTTATGTGTTGAATATATAAGCACAGTAGTCCAAGATGTAACCTCATTTACAGTTATTTGCAGGATAAAGTTTTTGTTATAGAAACATGAACCAGAATGGGTTAGATCAATATGGTTTGAATAGGATTTAATTCAGCTGGGTAGCACAACTTATTGCAATAGTATGGTGGATGGTATATACCCCAGGTCTACACAGCGTAGTAGGTCAAGTTTTTGATAGAGAAGGGGTTAGATAGTTTACTTAGGGGGTGCTACGGTCATTTTTCTAGGCTCATTGCCCTATTGTTGGAACTGTTCTAGTTAATGAGATTCTTAAAGTGTGTAAAAGTTGAGATATGAGGTAGATAATAAATATAGTGGACTGTCAATAGTTTCGTTAAGAGAGGTTGTGGCGGGGGGAGGGGGTGAGGGGTGGTGGAGATCGGGCTTTGTGTACTGTTGTCATGGACCATGATAGTATGGGTCGGGTTGGGGGTGGGGTGGTTTCGACTGTTGTGGTTATCATGGTGGGGGGAGGAGGATGAAGGGGTTTGGGCGGATACTCTGTATGGGGGTTTTATTGGGATTTGGGTAGGGGGGAAGGCACAAGACCTCAGGTTTGGAAGTTGGGGGTACTGAAGTGGGTTGTGCGGATCATGGTGTTAAGTTAATATGAAGTAGTATGGCATCGAATAGGGTTATTAAATTTCTCAGCTGGAATGTCAAAGGGACATGACAGAAATCCAAACAGTACCGAATCCTGAAACATGTAGAGGTAGTAAAGGCAAATTTTGTGTTTCTACAGGAAACGCACTTACTCCACACGGAGAATAATAGTATGAGGCGTTTACAAATAGGGATGGTCTTCTTCTCTCAGGGTAATACACAAAGTAGGAGTGTTATGGTATTAGTGCACAGATCGGTTCCCTTTACCCCTCTGCAGGTTATCCACGACAATGAAGGCAGATACATCCTCATCAGAGGGAAGTTGCAGAACACAGAGATCTTGGTAGGATCTATCTACGGTCCCAATGCTGATGCGCATGATTTCGCTGTAAAGTTGTTGGAAGCGCTTACGCCTTTCAGCCAACTCCCCATGATCTTAGGGGGAGACCTTAACCTGGCCTTGGATCCCTTAATGGATAGGTCCAAACCTTCCCAAATGGGTCCTACTCCAGCCCTGCGGGCCCTGAGGGAATTAGTTGACCGCCTGGGCTTAGCAGATGTGTGGAGAGTGCTCCACCCGCAATCTCGGGAATATACCTTTATCTCTCAAGTTCATGGCACGGCATCCCGTATTGATTACATATTGCTTTCTCGAACTCTCCTTCCAGGGGTGCTGGACTCTACAATTGTGGCGGGGCCTCCTTCAGACCATGCTGCAGTGTCGGTCTTAATTTCCTTTTCATCTTTGCCCAAGAGGGGCAATAGGTGGAAGATAAACAACCAGATTTTGAGGAGCCCTAATGCAGTTCAATACATTTCGGCACAAATAGACGAATTTATAGCAAATAATCTAAGTGATGATATCCAGCCAGACATGCTTTGGGGGGGCATTCAAGGCCTTCATAAGGGGCATTTTAATTGGGCAGGCTGTTAAAATGAAGAGGGAGAAGGAGCATACCATGTCGGACTTATTGGACCGGATAAGGATCAAAGAGACCAGCATGCTCCCCCAATCCCAGGAGAAAGATAAACTTGAACTAGTTAAGTTGAGGGATTTGTACCTTAACTTATTAGGGGACAAGCTGAACTAGCTTTAATTAAAACTAGAGCCAATTACCTAGATCAAGGGGAAAAGGCCGGAAGGCTCCTTGCAAGGTGTATTACGCAGTTAGAATCCACTCGAATAATTTCTGGATTCAATCCAGGAAGATGGTCATATTAAGACCACTCCCGGAGAAATTGTCCAAGAATTCAAATTATTTTGAATCCCTGTATGGGGCTATGGAATCCCCTCCTTCTGAGATGGAGATACTTGCTTTTCTTGAAGACTTGGAGCTCTCCTTACTGGCGGAATCCGACCGGGCACGACTGACTGCTGATATCACCCAAGAGGAGATTGAGCTGGTTATTCAGAACCTCCCGTTAGACAAAACACCGGGTCCGGACGGGTTCTCATCCAATTTCTATAGAAAATTTTCTAAACAATTAACCCCACTGTTGCTTATGTTATTCCAGTATATTCTCAGCGGCCAGGAGCTGGACCAATCGCTTTTCGAGGCGCTCATTGTTCTAATTCCAAAACCAGACAAGCCCCCCGAACAGCCAGCGAGCTACAGGCCTATCTCCTTGCTAAATTGCGATATCGAAATCCTGGCGAAACTATTAGCAGAGCGAATAAATAGGGTGTTACCAAACTTATTGGAGCTGAGCAAGTCGGTTTTATGAAGGGCAGGTCTGCTGCTGATCACCTCAGGACGTTGGCTCATGTCTTCTCGGTGTCTGAGGACAGTAGTTCTCCTATGGCCCTGGTCTCCTTAGACACCGAGAAGGCATTCGACAGGGTCTACTTGGGATTTCTGTTTACCACAATGGGTAGATTTGGGTTTCCAGAGATGTTTTTAGAATGGGTAGGTTCCCTTTACTCAAGTCCCACAGCTAGGGTCACCTGTAATGGGGCTACTTCGGATCCCTTTGCCCTGTAGGTAGGTACTAGACAGGGATGCCCCTTATCTCCCCTCCTATTTAATTTGTATTTGGAACCCCTTATTAGGAGTATAGTGCGTAACCGAGATATAAACTGCATCAAAGTACTGGATCAGGCTATTAAGGTAACAGCATATGCAGATGATCTTCTGGTGCACGTTTCTAAGCCGAGTGTATCCATTCCAGCTTTATTAGACTCTATTCGGGAATATAGTCATTTGGCTAATTACAAATTAAATCAGGATAAATCCTTGGTTTACCCTCTTAGTAAAAACCTCTTTAAACAGGAGATCACCGAGCTAGGCCTAGGGTGGAAATCTGACTCTTTCAAATATTTGGGTCTTACCCTAATGAGGAGCATGACACGGGTACTCCAGTTGAACTTAGATTCTCTGGTGCATACCATTGATTTAGATCTCAAAAGATGGGCACAACTTCCACTCTCCCTATGGGGCAGGATAAATATAGTTAAGATGAATGTATTCCCGTGGTTGTTTTATCCTTTGAGTATGCTAAATATTTGGCTTCCACTCTCATGGTTTAAGAAGCTCCATGGGTCTATAGCCAACTTTGTGTAGGGATATAAGAAAGCTCGGATGGCCTACCACAAACTGGCTGCGCCTAAATTGTCCGGAGGGCTAAGAATGCCACATTTTGCCCTTTATTTTTGGGCGGGTCATGTTAATAAATACCTTAGATGGGTTCTGAATACGTATTCTCTTACTCAGACAACTTATGTGCCCTTGTGGATACAATCTGAGGTAGCTCTTATTAGGAAACATGGTCTTGTCCGAGAGGCCTTACTCTATCTCAACCCAAAACTACTCCCCTCCCCCCTTAGGAAATCTCTAATAGGGGTCTCCCTAAAGATCCACGCACAGCTCTGTAGCTTTTTAAAATACCACCATGTCAGGGACTGGTCCCAACCTATTTGGGGCAACCTGCGTTTTTTAATCGATAATAAGCCTATTAGCCCCACTTGGTTATCTCTGCCAGACAAGTGTTGTTTGAAAGATTTCCTCAACGAAGAGGGAAACGCGTGTTCCTCATTGGAGATCCTACATAAATTCAGTCTGCCCATTACGGGGATCTTTAAAGTGTATCAACTTCGACACCTTTTACTTAGCAAGATAGGTAGGAACCCAATCCAGATCCCGAAAGTAGACTTTTACAAGACTCTGGGATCTCTGGTGGGCCTTTCACAGGCAATCTCCAAGATATACAATGTATTATTTAACTAGGCCTACTCTCAAAACCTGGCTCCAAGCTCCTACTGGGCCACAGTGTTCCCCGATGAGGAATTTAATTGGACAGCCCTCTGGCAAGGTTGCCATAAATTTATCCTGCAGGACCAGTTAAGGCTTATACAGTTTAAAATCCTCCATAACATTTACTACTCCCCACAAAAACTAGCGAATCTAAAGTTGGTGTCGGATCCCACATGTTACAGGTGTCATTCCGGAAATGGGGATCTGATGCATATTTTTTGGAATTGTCCGAAGGTAGTCCCACTTTGGACAGCCATTAAAAATAAAGTGGATCCATTGCTGGGACTGGAAGACCTTTTTACACCTGAAATATGCCTGCTGGGGGATGTGTCCCGTATTACGATTAGGAATAGGAAGTTCTATATGGCTCTGATCTCGGTTACCCTTAAAAAGGTGGTTCTTAGACACTGGAAAGACCCCGTCGTGATCAGCTACTCCGAATGGCTGGAGGAACTACTTTCAAGCCTGAGGATTGAGAGGATGATAGCTGTCCTTCAAAATAAGCTTCCCAGGTTTGACAAGATCTGGGGTCCCTTCTATACTACTTACTCACTGTAAGATATATGGGTCCCCCCTTTGAGTGAAAACGTGTTAAAAGGTCTTGTGCGGGGAGGGTGGTGGGGGAGACTGGGGGGAGGAGGGAATTTGTTCTTTCTTGGGTGTTTTATTTCTTTTTGTTTACTCTCTTTTTTGTTTTCTGTTGGGGAGTATTGCAGATAATGACTCCTGTCATTAGTTATAACAAGCATCAATGTATACACGCATGTTTGTACCTATGTCTTCCTGGAACCATTCTCTGTAAATAAAACTGGAATAAAGATTTAATGGCAAAAAAAAAAAAGTAGAATCTGCAACTTATCCAATAGGTAGGGAAATGGGCAGACTGGGTGGGCCAAATGGTCCTTATCTGCTGTCATAGTCTATGCTTCTATGTTTCTATAGTCTAATAGAGGAACGAAGGTGGATTTAGCTAGCCTTATTCTAGATTCTTTGTGAAATAGTGCTTTGTTTGCTTTGTTTCTGTAAAGGAATCCGAGTCTTTGCTTTAGCTTCTTTGTGAGCACTTCGATATGGGGGAGAAGGAAAGATTGTGGTCCAGTAGAAAGCCAAGAATATTTAAACTTTTCCACCCTTTCCAGAGTGTCACCTAATAGTATTACGATTGGCGATGGGGAGATTGGTTTAGTGGATAGCGTGGCATGATTGCTGGGTTGGAAGAACATGACCTTTGTTTTATCAGCATTTAGTAGTAATTTAGCACAAAGGAGATTTTGTTGTAATTGGTTAAATTCTGACTGGAGTTCGAGACAAACATCTGCGATAGAGGGTTTGGAGATGTAGAGGACAGTATCGTCTGCAAAGTAGTGGAGCTTTGACTTCGAGATGTTGTTACTTACAGTAGTTATGTATAACATGAATAATAAGGGACCAAGTATCATGCCTAGAGACCCTCCTCTAGTAATCGGGAGAGGGGAGGAGGAGATGACTTCATCAGCCTTGATTTGTTGAAGGCAGCTGGACAGATAACTGGAAAACCAGTTTAATGCTGAGCCGTTTATACCATGCTTGTTGAGTTTATCTAACAGTACGGGGTGGTGAACGATGTCTAAAGCTTTGCTCAGGTTAAGAAATTCTGAATCTGTG
Source organism: Neoceratodus forsteri (assembly GCA_016271365.2). Taxonomy (NCBI): domain Eukaryota; kingdom Metazoa; phylum Chordata; order Ceratodontiformes; family Ceratodontidae; genus Neoceratodus; species Neoceratodus forsteri. The sequence continues at coordinate 794,901,776 of CM057455.1, forward strand.
GTAAGTTTACTGTCCAGGGCACAGAGGCAATTGTCCGATATGTTTGTAAGGGGTGAGGTGGTGCTGTGAAGAGGCCGAAAACCGGATTGTAAAGAGATACTTAGGTCTGATTTATCTAGGTAGTCTCTGACCTGGATGTCAATTAATTTCTTTAGTAGTTTTGATAGGGCGGGAAGAAGGGATATAGGCCTATAGTTTTTTTAGATCTCCAGAATCCTAGGATTTAAAATGTGGATGTATGTAAGCCATTTTCCATTTAGCAGAGACTTCACTATTAGTGATGGACAGATTACATAGATGTAATATTGGAACTGTTAGATATTTTAAACCTATTTTTAGGAATAGGGGGTCTAGGCCATCTGCCCTGTGCTCTTTTTAGCATCAAGATGCAAGAGTAGGTCTTCAACTTGCTTGAAGGTGAAAGGAGGGAAACAAAAGGAATCCTGCAAATGAGGTTTGACACTTAGTTCAATTGGAGTACATGTAGGCTGTATATTGGCAGCTGTGGAGGAGTCAAAGGGAGAAATGGGAATTAAACTTTTCTAATATTGTGGGTCTATCTGTAATGGTTAACCCCTGACTAATTATTTTGTGGGGTAGGGAAGGAGAGGATCTATGCCCTTCAGCTGTTTTAACTATACCCCAGAATTTAGCAGGATTGTCCTTATTGATCTCAAGGGCATTAAGGTAATATTTCAATTTTTTCCCTGATCAAATTAGTACAAATGCGCTGGGCTCTGAAGGTTGCCCAGTCATTTGGGTCTTTGGTACACCAGGCAATTGCCCACAGATGATCCATAAAGGTTAAGGCTTGGTTTAATTCCCCTGTGAACCAGGGGCATGATGCTTTTCTAGTTCTACATTTGGTCAGTGGTGCATGTTTATTGATGATGACAAGAAAAATGGAGTTAAAGATCTCCACCACATCATTAATATCTGGGGCAAGGTAGAAATTCTCCCACTGTATTGTGCTAAGGTCTAAGAGGTAGTTGGCTACAATAAACTTCCTGAGACTCCTTTTCAAGATGAATTTATTTGGGTGACTGAGTCTTTCCAAATCCCTGACACAGACCACGATATTATGATTGCTTATATCATTGTGGGAAACACCAAGTTTTCTCATCAACGAGAATACCGACCCCCCCCACAGCGATGGCACAATACCGATGCAGGTATTGTGCCATCCTTTTAAATGAGTGTTTTCTGTGGGGGGCTGTGCCCCCCAACACCCCCCTCTAGGATTACAACTCCAGATCAGAGTTGGTCTGCGGAGAGGGCGGAACTCTGGGGAAGGCAAAACACAGAAAAAGGACCATTACCGTGAATGTCGTCATAATGGTCTTCTTCTGTGTTTCACCATTGTGGTGTCAACAAAAAGAGGTGATATGATAGTTGTGGAACACTGCTGCATGTGAAATTTTATATGGTTTATTACTGGTGATCAAATCAAGAAGAGAGCTGTTATAGGGATTTTTCTGTTTTTTCCTGGTGGGTTCAGAAACTAGCTGGCTAAGGCCATGCTCATCGCAAATGTCCTTTAGGACATGAGATTTATTAGTAGACCAGTCATGATTCTGTTCACCAAGGACTATTGATTCATTGTGATTAGAATCTAGGAAGCTACACAAATATAGCACTATGTCTAATTCTCCTGATGGAGGTCTATAGACGCCAATGACATTAAGGGATTCAGCAGAGGGAAATTGTACTTTTAGGGCCAAACATTCAAATTCCCTGGATTTTGATGTGGCAAGGAGGATTTTGGAGGAAAATTTAGCTTTCACATATATAATTACTCCCTCCCTTCCCGTTGTGGGTCTGTCTATATGAAAGGAACTGTAATTTGGTAGAGCAATGTCTTGATCTGGAATAGTTCTCCTTAGCCAGGTTTCAGTTAGCACAGGAATGTCAGGATTGGTTTGAGAGATACAAGATTGCAGGGTATCCAATTTCTTGATGAGACTACATACATTTATTAGCATACATGTCATCTCTTTAGCAGATGAAAATTCCATTGTTGATAATAAAGGGGCAGGAGGGCCTGGATTTAGTTCTATGTTTCTGGAGCATAGGAGTAAGAGGAGGATAACTTGCTTTAGCCAATAGCGTGGGGGCATGTTTTTTAATTTGGTGGAAGGATAGTACGCAGGTTTAATCCTGTTAGCATGGAGAGTGCAAAGAGTTGTTGCAGAACACAGTATGATAGCCCGCATCAAGACAGGGTGATGGACAACAAGAGTGGCAGCTAATGTGGTTGGGGGTATGTTCCATGGCATGGCGGAGGTAGCCATTACAGTGGAATAGGGGGTATAGGTGGGGGGGGCACGATATAACAGGATGGGGGCATAGGAGGATTCCCCATGAGAATAGTGATCCTCATGGCATATATATTTCAGGGATGATGCAAACACAGCAAATAGAAGGATTAAGTAATGGGAGGGGCATAATCAGAAAGTGAAACGATTTTGAGGTGATGCTGGTGCTTTGGGAATGGTATTCAGGATATTCTGACATAAAAGACTAAAAAAAGGAGGCACTGAATGGTGTACCACTATGTAATAAAGGTGCTATGGGCTAAACAGAGCTGAGGGGAAAGAATGACAATTTGGTGACCTCTAGTGGTACAATGATATAACTTGCAAGAGGAAAAGTTAGGTGTTCCAACCATGAGGTCTCCCCTCCTATAAGGTTAAACTGGCCAAGGGTTGCTGGGTGGGGGAGGGGGCAGCAGTTTTGCAGGCGGCCGCTGGTTCAAACAGGGATGCACAGTATGTGGTCTCTTGTGTTGCAGCTTCCTGTATCTGCTCTCTTTTCTCTGGGTGGCTGGTTGGGTACATGTTACCCCTGGGTGAGATTGTCAGATGTTACAGTGTGGAGTTTCAACGCTATGCAGATGATATCCAACAGTACATGTCTTTTGTACCTGGGACATGTGATGCAGTGGTGGTGCTAAACCAATGTCTGGCTGAGATCCAGGACTGGATGTCCTCTAACTGGTTGAGGCTCAACCCAAGTAAGACAGATGTGGCAGTAATTGAGTTGGGCTGCCAGGGGAGATGGATGGTATGAAAGTTGAAATGGGCCTGATGCTTTGGACAGTTCCTTTCTTGGCATGTGCCAAGGTGAAAAATCTGGGCATGATGCTAGACAACAGACTGACACATGAGACTCAGGTGTCATCTGTTGTCCAGATTGTTTTTTACCATTTTAGGAATATCACCAAGATTAAGGCCTTAATACCTCCTGTGACCTGCTGTCACTAGTGCATGCTTTTCTGATGTCAAGACTTGACTACTGCAATGCGCTATATCTTGGGATCATTTGAGGAGTCCTGCTATTGCAGAATGCGGCAATGAGGTTGCTGATGGGCCTCCTGAGGTCCTGTCATGTGACCACAGAACTGCACGGCCTGTGAGGTGGAGGATTTCCTTCAAGATGGGTTTACTCACCTATAAGGCCCTATATGGATCAGGTCCAGGCTATCTGAGAGACCTCCTGACCCCTGCCGCCTCCTGTGCTGTCTCCGTTCTGCTGAGGAGTATCTCCTAGCAGTTCCCAGGGCTTGGTTGAAAACATCTGGTGATTGTGCCTTTGAAGTGGTGGCACCAGTCCTGAGGAACTCATTCCCCAGATCTCTAAAGGAGGCCTCCTTGGTGGAAGTCTTCAAACGGGGTCTGAAGGTGCACCTTTTTAGATCTGGATCTCAGTATATTGTTTTAATTATTCATTTTACTGCTTTTTTTTTATTATGTCCTACGTTTATTATAGTTTCTCATCTGCCTACAGAATGTTCCATATAGCACCCTAAGCATCAGGGAAAGGGTACTTAATAAATAAAACCTTGCTTGCTTATGCTTTACATAAATTATAGGAATAGTCACTGGAGGGAGGAGCCTCTTCAGTTGCTATGCCAAAATACAAATGGAAATGCTAGGAGTTGGTGGGTGCTAATGAGATTTATATCTGTTAATATTTTGGATAGTGACACCCATAGAGTTCAGTGCATTGCACAGTGCCAGTTGTATGGCACTTTTCCATACACAGTACCTTTGGGAACTACCACCATACTCTTCCCTCCACCGACCTGCCATACACTTTTAGTAGATCCACCACCCTTTCTAGAGTCCCTATCTTGTCTAAATGAGGCACAAGTGGGGATAAGCTATGTGCGCAGTTGTTTAAGGAGGAGGAGACAATGGTAGCAGGACTGCTACACTAGTTTTATATTTTAAAAAGGTATGCCATCTATGCTATTAGTTTTGCAGTCTTTCCAGACCTTCTTTTTGCATACCCTGCCTGTGTGGCCCACTGTCCCCTGTTTTGCATTTGTTTGCAGGAAAAGTTGATGGCAAGAGTGAACAACTAGAGCAAAACACCATTTGGACCGGCAAAAGGGGAGAAGAGGGCAGACGAGTCTGCTAAGTGGAGAGAAGCAGAAGACAATGAAAATTAAATCTTTGGAAAGTGGAGTGTTAGTTTTCCTTCAATCCACTGTTTGTCCACGCTGTATTTTGTGAATCTGAATGCTTGTTGTTTTTTCTTAGAAATGTACGCGCTTATGCATTCTTTTAGTCTGGCAGTGTTTTAGGTTTTAATTTACACATGTGAGGCATATGTATGTTTTAGAGGGGTTTATCAACAGTTTGAGAGATCACATACTTATACTCAGTGCTGATTTTATTTATTTATTTATATATATAAAAAAAAAGGAAAGTCAAGTTTTCAAGTTTACCGCTGCTGCTTCGGTCATCTGTCCATTTATGCCCAATAGAAAGACATGCTATAGTCACTACTGTCCAGAGCAGTACTTAGGGTGCAGGCACAGCTTGCCAGGGAACCAGAATCACCAAGGGATTGCAGTGGTAAGTGACGTGTAGCAGTGTATCAGCAGCAGTCAGAACAATTATTACTGTCCAGAACTTCTGCTCACAGAGTCTGTTTGAACTAGAATTTTACAGCAAGTGAGTGAGTAGTGCTCAAAAAAAAAAAACAACCAAAAAAACAGACTGGTCAGTAGTTTGTGTTTGTCACTGGTTATCAGCAGCTTTTTTTCTTCTAATTGTCCATATGGTCAGAATGGAGAGTAAGTAAAAACCACTTACATTTTTATAGCCCCTCTTGGAATTGAATGAATTTGTTGTTTTTTATCAAACTAGAGAGAAATAGCAGATACTTCTATTTATCGAAACTTGAATAGTTGATTACTGCAGGGGGCTGCTAATTAGTTCTGGCTGTCGCTGTCCAGCGTTTTTATGTGTTGCCAGTGTTTTCATGCCACATATTAGTTTAATGCTTTTGTAGTCATTTTCTTGCACAAATAACTAGCCAAATTGGCTGTGTGTGTATATTATCTTTTTTTGTGTGTTTAATGTGACGCTCACTTCAGTACTTAAGTTTTTCGTTTAATTTTTTAAGTTTATATCAAGTTGTTAAAGTGTATCGTTGTGGAGTGCTGAGTCTTTGCTAAAACTCTCTCCACTTTTCTTTTTCTCTCAGTGGGTACTTCGAGGGAATCAGGGGAGTCAGTTGAGTGGTGGCTGTAGCAGTGACGAGCTGTAAAGCTTGCCCCAAAGTATTTTTTGGATCAGCTACAGCCGGCCTATGAACTTTTCAACATCAGCATTGCTACAGTCTTGATTCCCTTAAGCAAGTTCTCTCTGCCTTTTATATCGACTTACATTGTCTTAAAAAACTTGCACTGCTGGATTTTATGAACATGCCATGTGGATGATACGGAACTTTCTCTGACAAGGCATTTTTTTATTCTTTGAAGCAGCATCATTAAGGACATTGGCCTGAACTATTAACTATACTGGACTATATTACTAACCATTACTGGTGGTCTGCAGCAATCAGCATCTATTAATTAGCAAATTACTAATCCACACTTATCAATTATTAATTAACAAATGAATACATTAGTGTGTATAGTATATCTGCTGATTTATATTCTGGAATGTTTAAAACAACTGTGGTATCTTAGCTGTGCTTTACTGATTTGATCAGCTGACCGGTTAGTAGCCAGCTAGCTGATTGTTTGATTGACTGAGTGGCTGATCGGCTGATTGATAGGCTGACCAATTATTTAATTATTTAATTAATAGATTGAACTTGTTTGTATTATTTATATTTTCTTTGATATTTTTTTCCCTGAAAAGTCTCAGGGCCGGATATTCAAACTGCACCCAAAAAGTGTGCAACAGCAAGAGCAAGCGCAAGTCAACTGCGCCCATGCGCAAGACGGGCGAAATTCAAATACTGTGCAGGCCAAGATGCGCCTGCAGCACATGACTGAATATTGTGCCACCTGTGCCATAGTGCAACCAGGGATGTGCAGTTGTGCATTTCAGATGCGTCATAGCGCAACAAGGGATGCTCAGTGGAGCAGTCAAGATGTGCCATAGCATAACCAGGGATGCCCTGTGGAGCAGGGCAGCAATGCAACAGCACAACCAGGGATGCAGGGGCCCACCACCCATGCCACAGATGGGCAGAGGAGCACACAGCAGAACAGACATCGTCCCACATAATCCATGCACTGCACAACCGGGGTACAGCACCCTGCACACCTTCCCAAGGACACATCCCGTCCCAGCACTGGCCACAACAGCCAGCACAAACACACACAGTGTTGCATGGAAGCATGCGCCACACAGGATGCAACACAGTGCACAGACAAACAGCCACCCATACCCAAGGGGACACCAACACAGGAACACAGTAGCGGGTCAACCAAGCCCCCAGCTTGTGGCCACGGCAGCCGTGTGCACATGGCCAGAACCCCTCCTCGGCACAGGTGTGCCAGCAACCCTGTGCAGGCACCACAATGCTGTACACCACCAGCATGCGGCTGGAGCACAAGTGACAGACAGTGGAGCACATCCCTTGCAAAAGACACAAGTGATAGCATCGAGGTGGCACAACAACAGCGGAGGCAACAGTGCCACCCGAGGCAGACATGCACTCCACCAGTGACAGGAGGCAACCCAGCATTGCGCTGGGTATAGTGGCAGCCCAGCATGAGCAGCCACCACTGACATGCCAGCGGACTGTGCAGGTCACAGACATGCAAGGGTGGCAGCTGCACAGGCCATGGATGGTCTGACAGGTGCACCATGGACACAGTGCATGCACCGTGTACCACTGCACACAGTCATCCAGTGCACAGGGAACAACACGCAAACCACAGACAGTGACTGAGAGCTATGCCCACACCAAACTTGCCTCCCCTACGGACACACACACACACACACACACACACACACACACAGCACCACCCCCGACACCATGCACACCACTGCAGCTGAGCACCATTAGCCCACTGCAAATCAGAGACCACCACAGTAGGCATAACTAAACAATTGTATTAGAAGTAGAAACAAAACTTGTACATATTTACAGTAAACAATGGGGTGAGGGCCACAAACTGGGTGGAGGTGGGTAAGGGGCAGGGGTGAACAAATGGGAGAGGGAAGGAGGGGTGTGAGGGTGGGTCCAAGGGGGTTGTAGTAGTCCATGGGTGAACAGTCTTCAGTGGGAGCCCCGCTCCCTGCTCCTGTGGCACCTCCTGCGATGTCTTCTCTGCATGCCACCTGGGGGTGGGTGGCCTTTGCTACTGGATTGTACTAATGTTCCTCTCTCCAAGTTTGCACCCTAGGCCCTGAGGAATGTCACCGTGTGAGGGAGGAGTGGCAGTGGCGTGAGGCACATCCCGATGTAGGAGGACCCTTACTGGCTCAGCACCAAGACCAGCCTGATGATGGTGAGTGCCTTACATCCAGGATTTTCTGTGCATGCTGTGTAGCAGGGCGGGCGGCAGGGCATGGCCACCATCCATTGACACCACTCCCGTGCATGCCACATAGTACAGTCAGCACTGTCCAGTGGCACTGCATGTCTGGGAGTGCATCACTGGTGGTCCATGCGTGCACCGGGTACATGGCTGTGCCACTGTCTTCGCATTGCAAAGCCATGTCACTGTACAGCCACGGTGGTGCTATTTGGGACTTGGGCAGTGGGTGTGTGCAGTGGTCCATGTGACTGTGTGCACCTGGGAGGGCAGGTCTCATGGACATGATCACTGTGGGTGGTTGCATACCATCACAGGGGTGTGTCCTATGGCTGTATGCAATGCACAATGGGTGGGCTGCAGGGGGCTGTGCATTCATGCCTATTGACTCTACTCCCTTGTCCTAGGTAGACGGAGGATGGTCCTTATAGAGAGGGCATTGCAGGAGCTGCTCCAGGTGGTCAGGGCCTCTCTGGCCATTCTGGAGAGCTGACCACCTGGAGCAGCTCCTGCAATGCCCTCTCTATAAGGACCATCCTCCGCTCACCTAGGACAAGGGAGTAGAGTCCACAGGCATGAATGCACAGCCCCTGCAGCCCACCCATTGTGCATTGCATACAGCCATAGGACACACCCCTGTGATGGTATGCAACCACCCACAGTGATCATGTCCATGAGACCTGCCCTCCCAGGTGCACACAGTCACATGGACCGCTGCACACACCCACTGCCCAAGTCCCGAATAGCACCACCATGGCTGTACAGTGACATTGCTTTGCAATGCGAAGACAGTGGCACAGCCATGTACCCGGTGCACGCATGGACCATCAGTGATGCACTCCCAGACATGCAGTGCCACTGGACAGTGCTGACTGTACTATGTGGCATGCACGGGAGTGGTGTCAATGGATGGTGGCCATGCCCTGCCGCCCGCCCTGCTACACAGCATGCACAGAAAATCCTGGATGTAAGGCACTCACCATCATCAGGCTGGTCTTGGTGCTGAGCTGCGTGGGTCCTCCCACATCGGGATGTGCTCACGCCACTGCCACTCCTCCCTCACACGTGACATTCCTCAGGGCCTAGGGTGCAAACTTGGAGAGAGGAACATTAGTACAATCCAGTAGCAAAGGCCCTCCATCCCCAGGCATGCGAATGTGATCCCACACACGAGTCATCTTCAGCCCCCCCACCCCTATACCACCACTCACCCACCTGCCCACACTGGACGGACCACCCCGCTGTGTGGTGGAGACATGCCTGCTGCGATACCCGTATGTACATAACCAGTGTATGGATGGGTCACCTACCTGACCGTGGAACCACGCCTCTCCTGGCGCATGCCCGCAGACAGGTAAGCCTGTCCAGGTCTCTCCGCTGGAGGTCCTTGTACTGGTGCCTGCACTGCTCCGAGTTCTCTGGATTCCTGTCATCTCCCCCAGGGCCACAGCCACCTCCTCCCACACGGCACTCCTGGCCTTGTCCAGGGGTGCATCACCAAAGAGAGCACCAGCATGAGGCTCAACTAAGGAGACAAGGTTAGCCAGTTCTACCTGGCTCCAGATACATGCTCGTCTCCGTGACATCTTTCCACTGATTCAGAATCGAAATGGAGCTCCCTAGCACGTCTGCCACATGCAGATGCTGCGCGGTACTGCACTGCCATTCCCCATCGCACTGTCACTGAACAGCATGATAGGGGTGCACCCATGCAGACACATGGCACCTAGGGGGCAAATGTCAGGTGCATGGTCAAGGGTCTCTGGTGCACGGACAGCCACAGCGTGATTGGAACCCAATGCGTGTAGCGTGATTGGGTGCCTGTGTGCCACCTCCTGTAGTGGCCAACAGTGCTGTGGCCCCAGTGTGCCTACAGTGCCCCAGTGCCACAGCGCCATGTATGTGAACAGCACAGTAGCACCACTGACACAGTGGTGGCCGTGCCCTGCATTGCCTCCTATGAACAGCATATCAGCAGCGCAGCAGGCGTCTGCGTCATCACCCTGGGTATGCACAGTTCAGTGTGTACTGTGCATGTCACAGAACTGTGCCCTTGGCTGAGCACGTTCAACACAATTGCGCAAAGTGCAACAGTGTGCTATTCAGCCCGGCATATGCAAATCAGCTAATCAGCCATTCAATGGCACAGACACTGCATTTGCATCCACTAAAAAATGCGCCTCGCTTCATTTGCATGTGTTGCACTACAAAAATGCGACATTGGGCTGCACTGGCCATAGTCGGTTACTGCAGTCTAGTGTGGTGAGTTACATGCTGTTTGGGAGTGTGGACTGTGGTGTGTGGGACATGCATGGGACTGCACAGTCACAGGTAACACCTGTCATTCTCACAGGACGAATAATGACCAATCATGAGGTGGAGGAAGAGGAACAGAGACATGGGTGGAAAAGGAGGCCTAACTTCACCAAGGCAGAAACAGATGCCCTGTTTGAGGTCTACCTTGACCAGGAGCTGCTGCTCAGCGGATGCCAGGGAACACCACAGGCCTGTGCTGCTGCATGGGAAGAGGTGGCGTGTGCCATCAACCTGCATGGCAGCCACCAGCAGTCCATGCAGGAGTGCAAAAAGAAGATGGGCACAGACAGGTGGAGGATTAAGGAGAAGGTGGCTGCCATCAGGGCAGCACGGTCTGCGACCAGTGGGGAACAGCCAGACATGCAACGCCTGACCCCACAAGAAGAGTGGGTTGCTGGCAGCATGCAGCGTTGTGCCATCAAGGGTGTTCCAGGTGGTGGATTCCAGATGGGTGGTAGCCCGTCACTGCATGGTAGGCCCTGGTCTCTCAATGGGGGGGGACAGGGTAGGTCACATATATTAATGCTACTGTTTTTCCCTTACAGCTCCTGAGCATCTACATGGGTTAGCGGTGGTGGGCTTGTCCACTGAGAGTGGTAGCATGGAGATAGAGGAGGGCCCGTCCACATTCACAGGCATATGAGGGTCAGGGCAACGGTGAGCCCGCCTGGATGTCTGGACTGATGTTGGTGGAGCAGGTGCTGAGGAGGCCCTTCCCATGTCCCAGCATGCCAGCGTCCATGGAAGGAAGCAAGAGTATTGGACTTTAGGAGGGTTGACTTTGAGAAAATGAGAGAGTGCCTCAGAAAAGCACTAGCAAACAGGCAAGAAGGAGGGGTGGAGGAACAATGGAGAGTAATCAAAACAGCCATCACAGAGGCAACAAAGCTTTGTATAAAGCAAATCAACAAAACACAACAAAGGAAAAAAACGCTTTGGTTCTCAAAAGAGGTGGCAGGGAAGGTTAAGGAGAAAAGGATAACATTCAGGAAATATAAGGAAACACAGAAGGAGAAGGACAGAGAACTTTATCAGTTAAAGCAGAAAGAGGCTGGGAAGGCAATCAGAATAGCAAGGCCCAAACCGGGGAAAGGATAGCCAACTCTATTAAGAAGGGGGATAAGACCTTTTATAGGTACATTAGGGAGCGAAGAAAGACCAAAGGAGGGATACTGAAGCTTAATAAAGGGGAAGGAATGTGGGTGGAGGGTGACAATGAAAAAGCAGGGATACTGAACGAATATTTCTGCTAAGTATTCACAAAGGAAGAAGAGGGGGAGGTACCTAAACCAAACAAGAGAAACACTCTGAAGACGAGGGTCGATACCAGTCCATTAACAGAAGAAAGGGTTCTGAAAGAACTAATAAAATTGAAGGTAGACAAAGCAATGGGGCCCGATGGGATTCAATCAAGAATTCTAAAAGAACTAAGGGTAGAACTAATGACACTGCTGACTACTCTGTTTAACAAATCATGGGAGGATGGGGTGGTACCTGAGGATTGGAGGAGGGCAGATGTGATTCCTCTTCACAAAAGTGGAAGCAAGACAGAGACAGGAAACTACAGATCAGTTAGTTTGACCTCGGTGGTAGGTAAAATGATGGAATCACTTCTGAAGGAAAGGATTGTTGAGTACCTAGAGGCCAATGGGGCACAGGACCCAAGGCAGCATGGATTCACAATGGGAAGGTCGTGTCAGGCGAATCTAATAGATTTCTTTGGGTAACCAAAGTAGTAGACCAGGGAGGGGCTGTGGACATGGCTTACCTAGATTTTAGCAAGGCATTTGATACAGTCCCACACAAAAAATTAATACACAAGTTAGCCAGCCTTGGAGAGGGTCCCAAGGTGGTAGCCTGATAAAAATTGGCTAGACAACAGAGCATAAAGAGTAGTAGTAAATGGAGTCCACAGTGAAGAAAGGAGGGTTACTAGCGGGGTACCGCAGGGTTCAGTACTGGGACCGGTCCTTTTTAATGTCTTTATAAGTGACATTGCAGAGGAACTGGAAGGAAAAGTATGTCTCTTTGCAGATGACACAAAGATGTGCAACAGGGTTGATACACCAGATAGAGTGGAAAGGATGAGAAGGGACTTGGCAAGGTTGGAGGAATGGTCAAATGTATGGCAGCTCAGATTCAATGCAAAGAAGTGCAAGGTAATGGACCTGGGAAACAAAAACCTAGGGCAAGAGTACACAATGGGGGGTGAGATACTGACAACAGTAAAAATGGAAAGGGACTTGGGGGTAATTATATCAGATGACTTAAAGGTGGGCAAGCAATGTGAGAAGGCAGTAAGGAAGGCTGGGGGGATACTGGGATGCATAGGGAGAGGACATCAATAGTAGAAAACAGAAGTTGTTATCCCTCTGTACAGACAGTTGGTGAGACCCCATCTGGAGTACTGTGTGCAGTTCTGGAGACCCCATCTCTGCAAAGACATAGACAGGGTGGAGGCTGTCCAGAGGAGGGCATAACAAATGGTGCAGGGTCTGCACCAAAAGACACTCGAAGAAAGACTAAAGGAGCTTAATATGTATACTCTTGAGGAAAGGAGGAGAGAGGGACATGATAGAAACTTTCAAGTACCTCAAGGGAATCAACAAAGTCCAAGAGGGTGGCATCTTTCAGAAAAAGAGATGTGCAAGAACAAGGTGGCACAATTTGAAGATAGAGGGGACTGCTCAGAGGTAATGTAAGGGAAGTATTTTTCTCACAGAGAGGCCGTGGATGATGGAACAGCTTCCTGAGGAGGTCGTGGAGTCAAGAACAGTGGGGGAATTCAAGAATGCATGGGACAGACATAAGGCAGTCCTAGTGGGGGGTAGGAGGAAGTAAGCTGTTGGTTAATTAGGATCTGAAGCAAACTGTTAGGTAGGAAAATGGGCAGACTGGGTGGACCAAGCGGTCCTTATCTGCCATCAAATTCTATTTTTCTATGTTTCTATGTCTATGGATGCCAGCATGCTGAGACTTGGGCTGGTGTCAGATCTGCCACCGATGATGATGTAGCTAAAGTCATGGGTGGTGATACATGTGGGCCACAGGATGGCCACACAGCAGGTGACATCATGGGCATGGCAGTGGGTGGTGCTGCCGTGGAGGCCTGCGTGACATCACAGTCCCAGCCTGTGCTTGTCTACACCAGTGGGGCAGCACTGGTGTGTATCCAGGACAGTGGGGCTGCTGCAGCCACTGCGGCAGCACCGTTGAGCCCTGGAGAGCGGCAGCTAGAGGGACAGTGTCAGCAGTTGGCCAATGGCCATGGGGGTACAGTGTCAGGTGGTGGCATCAGTGCACCACCTTTGGACATGCCCAGGCCTGGCCCTGGTGTGCAGCACCCACCCTCAAGGGGTGCTGACCATCAGGGCTGCGAACACCATGAGGGACAGCATGCCGATCAGGCAGATGGCCTCTTAGATGAGCACACCCGCATACTCCAAGCATCAGTCAATCAGCAGGTGTGGCTTGTGACGGTGGTGGATGCACTCAGTTCGGCTCAGCACCAGACAGAGGAGCAGCGCAGCAGAGACACCACTCTGCTCCTGGCAGGGATGGACCAGTTGCGGGAGGATGTGACCACTGCCATTGACAGGCAGACACAGGCAATCACAGCTGTCATGCCACAATGGGCACACAGTTATTTGCCCATGCATCGCAGACACCGTGCAGTGCAATGTCCACCCCCCATTCCCGGCGTTATGTGACACCCTCCTTGTCAACACCGGGTTCAGCTGTGGGCATCCCGAGCATGCCTGGCGCAGGCATGTTCGGTGTGCTGCAAACCCCTGCATGAGCACGGTCACGTTCACGCAGTGGAACACCTGGGGAACCATCGGTGCCACCCCATGAGGCCATTGGTCAGCCTGTCACTGCTGGTGGGTCTTGGCGGGGCCGCCCATGCATCCATGGTGGCCGTGACACTGTGGCGCATGACTGACCTGTCTCCCAGCATGGCTACTATCTGATGCTGCTCTGTGTGCATTGTGTTGTTCAGTGTGCAATGCACGGGTGGGGTACCCAGCCCTGCACGCATGCACACGTTCCATCTGCACACCCCCTTGGCTGCTGTCCGCTGTGGCATGTGCATGATGATGCCTGCATTGTGCTGTCTGCCACTGTGCAATGGTGCCCAGCATCTGACACACGCACAATGACAGGCACTGGGAGCGGTGGTCTGTGGACATGTGTGTGGCTAGGGTTGGTGGTCGGGGTCGGCGTGCCTCCTACCCTTTGTGCATGTCTTGTGGTGTGTGTGTGTGTGTGTGTGTGTGTGTGTGTGTGTGTGTGAGCCGCGTGCCGTGTTAGACCTTGCCCATCCCTGGCGGCTTGTGCGGTTCCATGCTTGGCGAATTCCCTTAATGACATGCACCCCTGGTGTTTGTCCATGCGTGTTTGTGGGTTGTGCCTTTGCCACTGGTGGTTGCACATGGCCCCATGACTTACCTGGGTTGGCTTAAGTGCTCCTCTGTGATAGTGTCCCGGTGCAGCTGTGCCAGCCGGATCAGTCGGGGGTCCCTTCACCCAAGGGGGGGGGCTGCCCATCACCATCTTCACCAGCGTCCTCATCGTCCCCATTGCTGTCCCCCTCTTCGACCTGTATGGCTGTCCCACAGTCATTGGCCATGTTGTGCAGGATGCAACAGGCCAGGAATAGCCCACATGGCTTTGAGGGGCTGTACTGTGGGGCACCACCAGATGTGTCAAGGCAACAGAAACATGCCTTCAGCATCCCGAACACCCGCTCGATGACATTACATGTGGTGGCATGTGCCTCATTGTAGCATTGCTGTGATGGGTTAGCGGGCCGCCAGTATGGTGTGAGCAGCCAGAGACAGAGTGGGTATCCACTGTCACCTGTGTGTAAAGGGTGGAAGTTAGTTTGGTGATCAGCGTCGCCCTACCTTGGGCCATCTAGGCCAATACCCATGTCACCTCTGACTATGCCCCTCCCAAGTTCCATGTCTTTCTGCGTGGTTTGCATACCCACCCACTAAGTGGCCAGTGGGGATGTCCCCACTCTCGAATCTGTGGCACAGTGCTGACTGGTGCCAGATGAAGACATCATGTGCTCCCCCAGGGTGCATGGTACAGACATTGATTATGCGCCCCATGGCATCGCACACCACCTGGCAGTTGATGCTTGCAGACCCCTTCCGATTCATGTATGCAGCCCCTTTAGGGCCAGGTGGTGTGTGGATGGCCACATGGGTGCAGTCTATTGCCCCGAGCATGCCAGACATACGTGTTAACCTGTGGAACTTCTGTATGTTTGCTGTGCTCTCCACCGGTGTTCTGGGGAAATGGATGTACTCCACAGCATGTGGCAGCAGTGCGCTGAAGAATTGGGTGAGGTGGCATGATGTGGCTGACTGGGTTATGCCTGTTGTGTCCCTGTTGGTCTCTGAAAGGTACCCGTGGTGAGCAGGCACATGCAAGCTGTCACTTTGATCTCCATTGACAGAGCATGACTCCGTCGTGTGGGTGCCTGCATCACATCACTGCACAGCTCACAGAGCTGCCTCAGAATTGCCTGGTTCTGGCCCATGATATTGGTATCGGTGTACAGCTTGAAGCTGGTGCGGGCTTGGTACTGCCTGTTGGGGGGCATACCGCTGGTGGTCCCTTCCATGGCTGCGTCCCCCTGCTGCCTGCCTTCTCACCCCCTCATAACTGCCTCCATCTGGATGGTGGCACTGGCCATGTCCCTGGCTTGTGTTCCCCACTGGCAGCTGTTTCTGTGTTCCCACCGCTGTCCTTGCTGCTACTTCCCCTGCACCAGGAACACCATCCTGTGGTGGCCTCAGTGCTGTGTGGCAATTCCCCCTTTTGCACTGCACTGTGGCTGTGGCTCCTCACACCTTCCCTGTTCCTGGTGGCTCCAGGTGCTCTGTCTCTATCCTGCCCTGTGTGTGTGTTGCCTGTGTGGCTGCCTATGGTTCAGCAACATGTGCCTTCCCTGTAGCGTTCTTGCGCCTCTCTCTTGTTACTTTTTATTTTGGCTCATTTCCGCTATCAAGCAACTTCTGCTTGCTCCCCTATTGCGCTTGGTGCATGTTGTTGAATATCGCACTGTACCATTTATGCATGGTTCCTCCCCCTTCAGTTGCACATGCATTCATTATCATTGCGCTCTTGCACAGTGTGATTTGGGAGGCACATCTGCCTCCCACTGATACTCATAGAATGGTGCATTTTGGACTTGCTGGCCACATCCCTATTGCGCATGGCGCAACCCTTTTGAATATCTGGGCCCCGGTATTTTTTTGCAATATGGTGCTGACATGGAAACAAGTTCATGAAAAGGGTTTAGGAAAGGTTTTTATAGAGCCTTCTGATTGTTCAATTATAATTGAGCTATCAACATCACCATGTATTGTGCTAGCTGATGATGGTTGCTCAGATATTACCTATTCTAATTTTGATGCCCACTCAACCCCTTTTCAAAGTTGTCAAGCAGTGGGTATTATTAAAGGCAAGCAAAATCAAAAGAAAAAGGTTCTCAAACCCCCTAAAGTTGAAAAAAATCCCAGGGAAGTCAGTTAATTAAGCAATATCCCTTAAATAATAACAGTAGTAGGAGTTTAAAAAATATGCTCTTGATAAAGGAGAACAATTATTCTGAGGCAAAATATCAATCTCTGGTTTAACAGCCAAGCGCCAGACAAACTAAAATATTTGATCATTTTGAACCCCTCAACCCAGAGAGCTTTGGTGAAAGGGATTCTGACACCTTAGCATTGGGTGTAAATTATTCTGTTGAGCAATCTGTATTGGCACCTGTGTCCCTGTTAGTGGCCGAATCTATTCACAGCATTGTTGCCATTTAGGATAATGATGCTGTTATTATTAATGAGACTCCAGTGCCAGTACCAATGGTTTGCTCCTTGGAAGTGGTGGAATTTAATTATACCATTGCTGCCATAGAGGACAACAATGCCACCAATTCATCTGATATATCAGTGCCACTAGCCTGTTCTGGCACAGTGGGCCATGATTTATGCTCCAGCTCTAATATTGAGGCAGTAGACCATAGTTACAACAACTTAATATCTCTTGATGCTTTATATTCATCAGTTTATGAGTATATAAAGTATTTCAAGATCTCTGGAATTTTCTCCAGAATATCATCTGGATTATAACTCCAGACCAATATAGAACATGGAACAATGATTTAAGACAAATTGTAACTGATTTACAAGAAACTATAGAGGGGTTGAAACAAATTCACATCCTGAGTACCAATTGAGTAGACATTCAGAGGACTGCAGTCCAGAATGGGTTAAGGACTGATTATATCAACCCTGCTGTGTTGAATGTTAACTCCCCTATTAGTTTAAGTGATGACATCAAAAAAACTGCCCAAGACCCATATGTTGCTAATCTTATGATTATTGAGTATTTGGTTAATTTGCATCTTGAAACTGATACTCTTAAAGGGAAAAATGGGCATTAATGGCAGTAGGTTAGATGATATTCTACTTAAACTAAATAAATTAGTTCCAGACCCTGACTCGTCGGTAGAAGTTCCAGAGCTTGCTTCACCATTATGTCCCAAATTCCCTACAACTGTGATTCCAGACTCCCCAATTGCTAATAGATCTAAACTAGGTAATGGGAAAATAAAAAAAGGAAATCTAAAGTGGGCAAAAAGAACGCAAAGGCTAATAATTCTAATATTTCTCCCTTAGCTGTTTCTCAATTAGTAATTGCTAATAAGAAAATGGACCCGGAGATGGTAACAGAAATTGGAACAAACGTCTCTACTGTCGATTTAGGTGAGGTAGTCATCATTGCTTCACCAGTGTCTACTTCTGCCCATCTGTTGGATAAATCAGTTTGTAAATCAAATAATTTTGAGACTGAATCCCAGTCCACTATGAAGGAGTGAAGAGATCAATTTTCGACAGGTGTTAGTGATCACAACTCCTCTAATGTTCCTTTCCAGTATCATTACCAGCAGATGGTGGAATTTCTCAGAAGGTTATCAAAAGTGGGACTTTTGATATTATGGATTGTGCTATTCTTTGTCTGTATGGTGCAGTATTCCCCTCGGGACCTGTGCTCCAGTTCCATTAAGGAGCAGATTGTGCACTTGCTAAGGGTTACAACTGGGGCAGATATTGCCCTGACTGATGTTATACAGGTCTGGAGGGACAAAGACCATTCCGGCAAAGATTGTTACTTTATTTTTTGTTCTGCCCCTTGTATAGCAAATCAGATATGGCTAAATAATTTTGGGCTGAAAGATATGGGCTACTCAGTTGATTTTGTCAACAGGGATTCGCTAAATTCCACTGGAAATATGGTGACATCTAAGCCCACTCAATTGAGTATATTTGGGCTGAAGTCATCCCCCAAATGAAACCACATCTAAGCTGGGACAAACAATATATGACTTATTGGCTCATGTCTTGAAGATGCCAATTACTGATCTTAAAATTACGAATGTCTTTAGACATGAATCATGGGGTACATACGGTAGAGTTGATTTTGTGATCAGTAGTCAGACTCTGGCAAAAGCAATAATGTCTAAGGTTGCCATTTTAGATAATGTTGGTATACATATACTGGAAAGTGAGATTCTATCTATGCAGAATCTGGGGAAGTCCAGTAGATTAATGATTGCTAGAACCTCAATTACCTTGTGCTTATATGGTCTAGGTTGTATGAAAAGGGAGAATCCTAAGACATTACGAAGTACTGTTCTGTATTTACCGTAATTGAGCAGCTTCTAAATATCTATGTTGATGATCCTACTGCTCTTATGGGACCCAGGCAGAGTTTGAATCCTGACTGTGATCTTGTATTTGTGAAAGTTGCTTATAAGAGCATTTCCAATAAAATACTGGAGAATGCTGCTCTGCTGGACTCAATTGGTCTGTACGTTGTTCCCTCTGATAGTATCGTTGGGTCTGTTTTATGTACAGACAACCCCCTCTGTTAATTCAGTTGACAATTTGGTATACAACATTCCAGTAAAAAATAGATTTGAGATTTTCTCCAATAACGATGGGTGACTATCTAATTTAGATGTGATGAACTCACCCATTATTAAATTAATATCTCAGAACATAGCTGGACTTAGTTCGAAATGGGTGGATTCTGAATGGATAGAACTAATTAGGAGTCAAGACCTGATTTGTTTACAAGAGTCCTGGTATAAGTCTAATCAAGATCTTTGTCTGAATGGTTATGTAACTTATCATGTTCCTGGTCATAGGTCTGCCAATTTTGGTAGACATGTCAGGGGTTTAGTTACTTGGATCAGAATTAGCTCATTAATCAAGGTTGAGATTATTTTGTCTAATCCTAATTTCCAGGTTTTTGTTATTCATTTTTCTAAGAAAACTTTTTGTTTAATTAATGCTTATGTACCACTGGTAAGAACTAAAAACTATAGTTCTGAAATATGAAAAACTTTAGAGGAAGCAATTCATTTGGTTTGGGCTGGCACTGGTTATGAAGAAATGTTATTATGTTGTGATTTTAATGCCAGGATTGGCAATATGATGGGTATGGGGATTGTAGTTTTCACTTGCTTTCTCATCAGCAATCCTACAATTTGTTTAGGCAAACAAAGGATTTGAAAGTAAACAGCTCTGGCCTTAGGTTAATTGAGCTACTGTCATCTCATTTTCTAGCTCCAATTAATGGTCAAATTAAGGGTGACCGTATGGGTGATTTCACACATTATTCTGCAAAGGGGTTTTCTACAATAGATTATCTGCTGTGGAAAGGAGATATGCATTTCTGGGAATCATGTAAGGTGGTCGTAAAAACAGAAAGAGACCACTTTGCCTTGGTCTTTACTTCCATTAAGCTTTCAGAGAGCTGTGAACAGTGTGTTCCCCTACCTCCTGTTGAAATAAGAAATCAAGTAAGAGTTAAATGGCAGGTGTCCAAAAGTCCTAGGATCTTACATACTCTACAAGATTTCATTATAAGGCCCAGTCATCTCTGATATGGATTATTCTACTATTAAAAGTATTTTGGAGTCGTTGTTTCAACAAATAAGAGATCTACTAATGGCTAAGGATAAAAGTGTTAACTCTGCACATTTAAAGAATGGTTGGTTTGATGAGGATTGCAAGGTTGCTAAATCTCAATTAAACCACTTAATTAGATGTTACAGAGTCAATTCTTCTCAAATGAATTTTAGGAATTTAAATAGAGCTAGGGACAGCTATAACAGCTTATTGAATGTAAAAAGAAAACAGTTTCAACAATGTCAATGGGATAGGATGTTGGAAGCTATTAATCATAATGATATCCAATCTTATTGGTTAATGGTGGCCAATGGCACCAATAACCTCAAGTTTGAAATCAATTCACACATCAGCTTTGATAGCTGGGTAAATTATTATAGCAGTAAATGTTTTCAGCCTAATATTGTACAGAGTAAATGGCAGGATATCATTATGACTGGTTTCAATTTTTTTACGAGATCTGAGGTATATTTTATTATAGCTTCACTAAATTGTAATAAGGCCTCAGGCCCTGACCTTATTCCCAATGAAATTTTTCTTGCAGCAGTTTCAGATTGGTCATCTATTTTGATGTATTTTTTCAATCAATGTTGTTTTCATTTATGTCTCCCTAAATCTCGGAAGGGGGCCATTATAATATCCATTTACAAAAAGGGTGACAAAGCTGATCCATCAATGTATCAACCTATTTCTTTACGGATAATTTAGGTAAGATCTTTGCGAAATTAGTTTTGAATAGACTGATGGAACAGCTTCAAACTATTGGTGATATATCCGAGTTACTGTCTGGATTTAGAAGAGGGTTTAACACAGTAGATAATTGTTTCATAATAATGCACCTTTATGAGAAATACATTCATATCAGAAAACAAAAACCCCCTTGGTGCTTTCATAGATTTTAATTCAGCATTTGACACCTTGGACAGAGCTCTTTTGTGGTTATGTTTGGAGGAAAAAGGTTTTTTATCATGTAACATTTTATTAATTTTCAAACTTAGCACAGCATTGATAAAGTACATATAACAGTACCATCCACATCAACAGTAAGCCAGTCCAAATAGATTCAGATATCAGCTTTCCACTAGGTTATACATCCTGTGTCAATGTACCTGATTTAAGAAAGAAACAGCTTATCTTCATGTCTCTGAAATTACAAGGAAAAAGGTTTTTCCCCTGAAATAACTACAATAATTAGGGAGCTTTATACCTAGACTTGGGCCCAAGTAAGGCTAGGCAGAAACGGTGAACTTTCTGCTAACTTTGAAACAAACACTGGGGTAAGGCAAGGTTGTGTTCTTGCCCCAATAATGTTTTGTCTTTATATAGACAAAATACTCAATCAGTTATAGTCATCAAATACCGACTCCCCAAAAATTCTAAACTGGCATGTTGCGGCACTTGCGCACGCGAATGACTTAGTGTTGTTTTCTCTCTCAAAATCTGGATTACTTTGCAAATTAAAAATCTTGGTAGATTATGTGGATGAATTTAAATTTAGGATTAATGCAGATAAAAGTCAAGTCTTGGTGTTTGGCTCCAATCGTATATACAAATTGTGGAAGGTGGGATCACAAGATCTTAATACTGTTTCTCAGTATACATATCTAGGTTTAGTTCTTTCTTGGAATGGTAAATGGACAAATCATATTACAAATTTAAAACTGAGATTAAAACAAAGTGCTGGCTCACTTGGTTGTTTCAATAGAAAGTATGGTGGTAACACCATTAGGCCATTAATAACATCTATTAAGGCAAAATATTATGCATAAGCATCCTTCAGCAGTGAAATATGGTCTGTTACCAGTGGTAATTTATTGGAGACCCCTTTAAATAACTTACTGAGATTCAGTTTGGGCCTCAGTAATTTGGTTCCCTCTTCTATTTTAAGAGCTGAATTGGGTTTAACAAATTTAGATGCCATCTACATAGCCAGAAAAGTAAATTACTGGATTAAGCTGTTACAATATAATCCTAATTGAATACTTTATTCTGCCCTGATCGAAAAGTACTCATGGTCCAATTTAGAGCATTTACAATCAAAATGGATCCAGGGTATCGTTCAGATTCTCGGTGAAAATGACCTAGATTATTTAAATTTTATCAAGAGAGATGTATAAAAATGAGTTTAAAGTACCAAAAATGTGTGTAAAATAAAATTGCTGCCAATTACAAGAATTATGATTTGAAGAGTATCCTAGTGCTTCACGTCTCTCCTTGGTTAAGACATAATGACAGAGCCCACTATTTGTGTCCTTATCTCGCTATAATCCCAGATATTAATAGTAGATCACTGTATACCAAATACAGACTAGACGTTTTTCCAAGTTCTGTACTTTTAGCTAGATTTCAGAAGAGTTCTAATATACATGACAGATTTTGCCCTTGTACTTTTCAACATATAGAGAATTTGTCTCACGTTATTTTTGACTCTGCCTGGTACTCTGTGTACAGGAATAAGTGGTTAAACTCAATTTTTGATTCAATATTGACCAAAGATCAATTTGTTTCATTGAGAATTCTCTTTACTACATGTGATGAAATGATTGTCTTGGCAGTATCAAAATACATTAATGCAATACTTAGGCTACGTACAAGGTTAATTAAGGCTGGGGGTTCTTGAGGCAGTTTTTTCTTTTTGCTTGTTTATCTTTATTCCTGTTTTGATAATAACATAAGTGTCTGTAATATAGTATTGTGGGTTCTTAATGTTGTATTTTGCAGGAAGCATTTAATGATGAGTCAAAGTTGATGATCTATGTTAAATGATGCCGCCGTAAATCACTTATATGCTGCCTGATTGATTTATGTAAATGCTTTTATTGTCTTCTGTACTTCCACTGGTGCACTTTATTTATGTTATTATTGTATTTTGTGTGCTAAATTGTAATGGCTGATGACTGATCTATAAAGTATTTATTACATTATTACTTTTAGGACTACTTCCTGGCTGCCAGGTACATGAATATTGATGGCTGCCATGATTGATCTCTTGTGTTCCAGTGGTCTCCACATCCCTACCATATTCCAGTAGCATTTCCCTGGTTTCCAGTAAAACCAGCATCCTTAGCCCCATTATGCAGCATGGCTCCATCTAACATAAAGCAATCTCCATCCTCTGCTGGCTGTCATCAGTCTCACTTTGGCAGATGTTGAAGTCTTGGATTTATGTGGTGCATGTGAGCCACATTTGCATGGCAACTTCTGTCATCTCATGACACAGTTTCAGTGTGTTTAGCAAATGTGCAAGGAAGGACTATGACCAGGGCTAGACAAAATCAGAAAAATCCATATAGCACACTTTTCACGGACCTGTGCCATTTTCACAAATTTCACCTCAGTTTCATAAATTGTAGCGTTATATTTTAATTGCATAATTCCACATTTTGAGAATGCAGAGCTTGGTAAAAAATAATTTGCACTTTGATTTGCGCAAGGCGATAATGATTCCAGCACTCACAGCTGTAATCTCATAATATAGACAATATTTTATGAGCACCTTGTTGTTGTAACTTTGTGCCATGGCTGTGCCTGAGTAATAATTTTGTTTGAGCAACAGATGATTTAAGGGCAAACCATCAGCCTCACTACAGCATACCAATATTCTGTAATGCATGGGATTATTACATTTTGTAATGTGCAATAGATGATTTAAGGGAGAACCATCAACCTCACTATTCATTACCAGGGATGTCCTTTTTATTAAACCATCTCCTTACCAAGGTAATTCAATTTTCAGACTGTTAAGCTCTTTTTAACTCTGATCTAGTTGTGCATTATCAGGCGACAATGTTATGTATTTAACCATTGGATAAATTAACTTCTGGACCACAGGCAGAAGAGACAAGAAAACTTTTGTAACATATGGAGATAGCCTAATAATACCATCGCATCCCATACAAAAGTTTTCTTGTAATACCACAGTACTGAAACCGATAATACCATCATTCCAAACTGATAATACTATCGTTCAGAAGTGATAATACCATCGTTCCACTCCTGAACGATAGTGTTATCACTACAATCATAGAGCGCATGTCCAGATCTTCCTGCCAACAAACCTAGTTGCCATGGTCACACATCCCTTCCTGCACAACCGTACTGATGGCGTGCATCTCCATTGGTGGCTTTTCTTTAGTAGGTGGGCACAACAGCATGAAAAACATGGCGTCTTTTTCGTCTCGCTTAGCGAGAGGAATCTGTTCAGTTTGTAGTTTCATTTTCTTGAAGAAATAATGGACTATGTCACTCATCCTGCATTTCCCAAAGGACAAAAAAGCTGAAAGGTAGTACTGCCTACTAAATTAACAGAACATTTTTTTTATTTTTATTTATTTATTTTTTTTATTTAGTTGTTTAACCAGGTATAGCACACTAAGCTGAAAGCTTTTTTACAGGAGCGACCTGGGAGCACAAGGAGGTTAAGTGACTTGCTCAGGGTCACACAGTAAGCAAGTGGAAGCTGTGGGATTCAAACCCATTTGAAAGGAGCGATGGGACACTCATTACTGCTGTGGGCAGTTCAGAGACAGCACATGCTGAGTGCGGCGGCTGGCCAGCCTGTTTCACAAAAAGCACATGAGAAAAAGGAATGTTCACAATGGGGCCCATATATTACAAAAAATAACAAATAAAGGACTATGTATTATAAGGCAGTCAGACCATCTCGAGGTTTTGGGGACTTTAGGAACCAAGTCCCCAAAACCTCTCGATGGTCTGACTGCCTTATAATACATAGTCCTCTATCTATTATTCTATTTATAAATCAAAATTAGAATCAAGTAAGCATTCTGTTTTATTAAAAAAACATAAATAATCTAATTGTAACCCCTCATGGTGACTTTACTTTTATGGTTCCCTGCACTCACACATCACAGGTGCCAGCCACCACTGATGGAACTGCCACATCAGCACTCTCGACTGAACTGGAACTTTCTTGATCATTGCCCTGACTGAACAGGACATATAAGCACCCCTGAGCAGGACTGGATTGGGGTGTGATTGAAATATAGTTAAATTGCAGAGTTTTGTGAAAATGGGGATATCTGGGGGACAAAAACATGTTTTTGACCACACACTGGTGGTCATCTTTGTCACTTCTTACCTAGGCTGGCAAAACGTGTTTGGATGCTTACCTTCTTAGCTATTCTCACTCCTCTCACCCAATCCCTCTGTCTCACGCTCCCTCTAATCCATGGATCCTGGCACCTTTTCCCTTCCCCACCCTCACACCTTTGCTGGGCAGTCAGCCTTCTCCTATCATCTTCCCTTCCTCTGGAAACTGCTCCCCTCCTCTCTTCATCTCTCTCCTTCCACCTTCTAACTTAGGCACTAACATAAACTCCTTCCTGCCTCCCCTGCTTCTGTCAGCCTTCTACCTAACCCTTTCCAATCAGAGCCCTTTCCGCCCCTGCTGTTTGCCTTCATCCTGGGTTCTACTCCTGACTGAGTCAATTGTTTATCCCAGCTACCACTGCACTGCCATTTTCCAGCCTCATCTGGTCACTTTAACTGCACATAACGTTGCTCATAGTATCCAGTTTTGGCACCTTTTATTGTTACTGCACTTACCATGTTGAATCTGTTGAATCATGTACTGCTTGCACTATACATTGTACTGCTTCTCCTTGCTGTGTATGCTTTATGAATGTATTCCCTTTCCCTTCCCTCCATGTCACACCTAGTTATGAGCCATGGCTCAGTCTGCCTTTCCCAGTTACCAGTTTTTGAATAAATAAATAAATAAATAAATGCTGGTTATCACCAAACTCTAGGGACTGGATACAAGGACATGGTATGCTCAGCAGGTAGGATTGGGCTCTCAAAGACTGAGCTGCCCTAGGTGTTCTTCAGAGGACTGTAACTGAATGCTACAGTCAGAAGAGGCTTGAACTGGACCAGAGAAACTGCTGTATCAGCCAACATCAGAGGCCTCCAGAGAGGAAGGTGAGGGAACCAAACCAGAGAGAGAAGGTCACACTGCAAATTATACTATCTCCCCTGTGCACTTATGGAGAAAACTCTGGTCTGGGAAAACCCCGAGAAAAATCACTGCTTGCCCTGCACCTGTATATTTGTGTCATAATTTGGGAAAACATTTGGTAGACTTGGCCATCTGGCCAGCATTTTCAAATACCCTTTATAGGATTAAGAGCCTTTGGGTTTATTAATTTGAGTTGAAACAAAGCATTGCTTATTTGTTTAAGTGTACTATAACCAGTGGCAAAACATGTAAAATGTTATTGGGCCTGCAAAATTTAAGTGACTGGGTACCCAATGAAGCAATGGAAGATCCCTTATAGTATGACAGGATATACACTGGTACCAGTGGAGAGATGGTAGAGCCTTCAAGTACAAGTGAGCAAATGAAATCAAACCATGAATACTGTGCACTGAGTGGTGTAGGGGTGGGCACTGTTATAGGGTTACACCTTGAAGAATACGTAAAGCACAGCTCAGGTTTGACATTATTGTTGGTTGTGCTAGGGAGAGCACAGTAGAGAATCTTGATGTTAGTGTCTGCTATGTCTACAGAAACGGCACAATGCCGCTAGCACCCATTTCATTTCATGGCTGGAAGCTGACCATAATAAAGTCCCTGTTATTTGTTTCTAATAATGGTCTGTGTGCATTTATTTTAAAGTATAGCTGGATCCATTCACATATCGGGACTGTGTAGTATGGTATGGTCTGCGCTGTTAACCAATGGGCATACAGTCATACAGCCATTCTGTATGTAGTCAGTCGGTTGGTGGCCAGGCGGCTTGTGGGTGGGGAGCTGCCACCCACCGCTGACCAGGGAGGAGCGGGATGGTGGGGCTTAGTGGGTAGGTGGGGAGGGAGGTACCACTGGACCACCAGGGATGATTCATAATGTTTTTATATATACTTATGCCCATGATCAGGATGGAAATGGTCCACTGGACCACCAGTGATATGGGACATGTTTTTATTCATACTTATGCCCGCGATTGGGCTGGAAGCGGTCCACTGGACCACCAGGGATATGGGAAATGTATATACTTATACATATGCCTGCGATTGGGCTGGAAATGGTCCACTGGATATCAATTCTATTACAATGCCTGTGATCGGGCTTGGGGGTGGTGCGACGCTGACAGACCCTGGCTCCGGAGCTCAGTTGGCCACCCACAGCTGGCGGCTGCCGTGTTGCACCCTGCAATATGGCATCTCACCTGTGGGTAGCCAGCCCTTGCTGCTACTTCTTTTTGGCTCAACTTTGAGCACTAGTGTGTGGCACAAGTAGGGGTTGCACCACCATATGCGCCGCACATCCTGGGGTGAATATCAGGATGTGCGGAATATGCATGGGCACCCCCCCACACTTGTGCCGCATACATTACTGATGTGCCCCAGCACATTGGGATTTGAGCAGCACAACATCCCCTTCTGAATATCGCACCAGGGCGCATCAGTGGGTTTCACCTGGTGCAACACTGTTGCGTCATGCGCAACCCCTTTGAATATCCCACCCTCTCTTTCTATGTTTCTTTAACAACTACAAGTGCAGCCACGATGAAGAATCCTGGGAGATATATCAGAGCACACTGAAGGAGGCAAAGAAGGTGGTCATATATGCTAAATCTGCCACCGAACTGCATATTGTTGAAGGGGTGAAAGATGGAGAAAACTATTTCCTCTGTTACATCTGAGAAAAATGGAAGACAAAGGGAGGAACTGTGAGGCTGTCAAAGGATGGGGAGATGATAAAGGAGGATGGGCAGAAAGCATTAGTTCTAAATGACTACTACTGCTCAGTATTTACAGAGGAAGCAGAATGACTACTGCTGAGAAAGCAGAATCAAAGCTTCAGGCAGAGGCATTCAGTAACTGTGACAAATTTAATTCACTGCTGATAGAATCCTGAAGGGGCTGGCAGCACTGAAGATTGACAAAGCACTGGGACCAGATGGTTTATACCCAAGGGTGATCAAAGAACTGTTGCTAGAGCTGGCAGAACCCCTAGTGGGCTGTTCAACAACTCACTTTGAACTGGAGAGGACCCTGTGGATTGAAGGATGACTTAAGTGGTCTCACTCCATAAGGGATGGGACAGAGAGGAGCCATGAAACTACAGAACTGTTAGTCTCACCTCCATCGTGGGCAAGCTGATGGACTCAATAGTTAAAGAGGATCCGGTAGCCTACCTGGAAAGCAGTGGGCTCTTGACTAGAAAACATTACAGAGTCATGGTGTGGAGGTCCTATGAGATCAATCTAATTGTTTTCTTTGACTGGGTTACTCAAGCTATAGACAAGGGCAGGCAGTTGATATACTCTACTTTGATTTCAGCAAATGTTTGATACTGTGGCAGACAGGAGGCTGCTAAGAAAGCTAGGGGATCTGGTTGTAGGAGGAGGAACAAATCAGATGGGAGGAAAAGTGATTAGAAGGCTGTAAACAGAGAGCAGTGGTCAAGGGGCTCAAGTCAGGAGACAGTAATGTCATGAGTGGAGTGCCATAGTAATCAATCCTCAGACTGGTCCTCTTCAACATGTTCATTTGTGACACTGGTGAAGAAATACAGTTAAAGCTGTGGCTCTTCACAGGTGACACAGAGCTCTGTGGCAGAGTGGGTAGCCAATATGTGATGAAGGAGCTAAAAGTGGCTCTGGATAGGTTGGAGAGGTGGTCCAAAGTCTGGAATTTTAAATTTAATGTGAAGAAGTGCAACATTATGCTTCTGGATAAAGGGAAACTAGAGCAGATTATTAGTTTGGGGGGTGTCAGACTGGCAGTCTCATTGGAAGAAAAAGATGTGGAAGTGATCATTAGAGACTCACTTTAACAATCCAATCAGTTTGACAAGGCCTACAGTAAGATGGCTAGGATGTTGGGGTGCATGGGAAGAGGCACTGTCAGCAGAAGGAAAGAGATGAATATTGTCCCTCTACAGGTCCTTGGCAAGGCCACACATGGCGTATTGCTCCCAGTAGTGGTCTGTAAATTTTGTGAAATTTGATCCTCAAAAAAAAATCCATGAATTTTGGCAAATTTGCTAAGATGAAGGCCACAATTTTTATCATTTGCCAGACAGATTGTCCAAATTCATGTGGAAATTGGCCAAGTTATGAGCAAATTACAATGCAAATTGCAGCCTACACGTGAAAACGAAACCACCTACCACCACCCAAAAAGGTTACAAAACATGACATGCCCTCCCACCCCACCCCACTGGCACCCTTCTCACTCCTCCCTCCCTTCCCTGGTGAAATACTGTTGAAAATATATAATTAAATAGTATAGTACTAATCTTTTTCCCCCACCCAAGCACCAAAGATGCTCCATCCATCTCCCCCACCTGAGTCCTGTTGTCTTTACGAAAGCACACACATCTGACTGACCCCTCCACCCAACCACCCACTGCACCCTCTGATCTTCACCACCCTCTTTCACGCCACCAGCAGCACCTACAGTTTTCACAAATAAACATGTAAAAATGACCCCCAATGCAGAGTGTCTGCTCTGCTATACTCAGTGTTTACGATGTGACTGAATGAATGATGATGTCTTTGCTCCTAGTAAAACCAAATTGGCTGAATTTACAGCCAAGCAGGTTTTACTAGGAGCAAAGAAACTCCAACAAAGGACTCTTTACACAGAGAAAATACTTTGTGACACATTTAATATTAGATTTACGTTTTCTTCACAATTTAGCATCCCAAAATTTCCATTTTACATGAACTGAGTAAGCTATAACCCACAATACAGCTTGGGTATATTGGGCATTACTGCATGCCCCAGGTGTGTTGTGATGCGCAGGCCGAAGACCGAGTGATCTTCAAACACCCAGGAAATGCATTATTGCCCAATACACCCATGCCTTAGAGTGGGTTACTGCACATATGAAATGGGTTAGTCAATTGAAAAAAAAAATAAGAGAAAGGGTTTCTGTTTGTTTAAATATGATAAATGTATGTGTATCCAGCCACTTTTAAAAGTAGTTCACATACATATATAACCTCTTAATTAGTTTTATGACAACAGTTATTTCAGAATTAATATAAAAATGTGACCTGTGAAGTTTGTTTTTAAACAAAATCATTTCAAACACTTCTTTTGTGTCTTTGCATTTGTGTGATGGCAGCCACTCTCATGCGGACTGCCTCTCCTTACTGCCATTCAGAAATCTCTACCATTGGACAGACACTGCTCTCTCTCTCTCTCTCTGGCTGTAATGAATATGATCCCTGCTGTGAGATGGCAGCCGCTCTCTCTCCCTGAGGCTGTGATGGAAATGTGGTTACTAAATAAGAGCCATTGGGCTCCAGTGGAAAGTGTGTTTAGTGATTAGATTTCTGGTGTCCGACGGATGCCAGAGCTGAAGTTATGGCTGTTAGGGAGCAGAGTCTGGGGATAGTGTGCGATGGCAGATCAGTGTTACTGTGCATTGCAGGTTAATTTTTCAAGATCCTCAGCAGGGGTCTGTGCTTCAACACTGACAGTTTATATAGTTTGTTGAGGAGAAAAGAATGGGTTGACTGATTTAATAAAAGAAATGCATAAATCTTATGGCTGCTAACATTTTTTCTGGACTGAACCAGTGGATGATTTGATATGTAGTTAAGGTAGATTAGATCACTTTGGAAATGAAGTGTGCATGTACTATACATTACTCGACAGTAAGGTGACAGTTTTTATCCAATGATGTTTGTGCTTATGACTTGTCTTTCTCAACCCATTTTATAATATTCCATTCTGGAATAAAAAGAATGTGCTGTGGTGCTAATATATCCTGGTAAATAGCTAATGTTAACATTTATTCAGATGGCACTTTAAAGGCTCTTTTGAAACTTATGCTTTTTTGCACTGGTTATATCAGCACCACAGCACCTTAGTTTCAAGCTGTATATGCATAGCAGTGAAGTATTTATTCAATTCTAATATTAAATGTGGCATGAAGCATTTCTCGGTGTAGAGTTTTTACCACTTGGATGTCACTGTTTGTAAAGGGTGAAGTGGAATCATTAGGGACCTGAGTGTACAGAATAATTGTTTTCTGATACTGTCACCTGATAGTGCGGCCTGTGCATACATGTGCTGATGTGAAGAGGGCCACTGTGCAAGTGAAGAATGCGATTGAATGTGAATTCACCATGAGAAAAGGATGAACCGTGACCAGGATGCACTGTGCAGACATACATAGCAATACAGCCCAAGTCTGTTGTAGAGATACCTAAACAAGGCATTGACCCTACAGCTTTGATGTCAGAATTTGACCACTGCTACAGGGGAAGAGCATCATATCTGACTGCATGGCCATCTCTCTTTTATTTATTTATTTAAAACATTTTACCAGAAAAGTCATACTGAGCAGGCATGAGCTCATTTCCAGATACGTGGGGAGGGGGGTGGAGATGAGAGAAGAACAGATACAAAGTACAATGTATAACATAATGCAATAATATTGAGATAAGTATATCAAAACTTACACTTTTAAGGAACACTTGAAGAACAAATTGCCAAATAGTAAATTACCATACAATAAAGTGTGGAACGGGCAAAAGAACATTAAACACAAAGCAACACAACAAAATAAGAAAAAAGGAGAAAAGACTAATACTAGGGGAGTAAGGCAGTGCTGTTGTCAGTGATGGGTGGAAGGCAGGTGAACAGGAGTCCACCCTAATATCAGGAACAACTGCAGGAGTAAATAGAGAACTTAAGGAGGAGACATTTCAGAGCGGGAAAAAGAAGGAGCAAATCTAATAGATGGGGAAGAGAGCCCCATAGTTTAGGGAAACAGAGCGAGAAGGTGGCTTGGCCAGCAGTAGATTTCATTTGAGGGAGAGAGAGAGAAAGAAAAAGAGAGAGAGCAGGCATTATAAAGGGAGTAAGAGGAACTAGGGGAAAGAGAGGAAAGAAGCAAGAGATGAGGGGAGAGAGCCAAACCATTGTTTGGAGATAATGGAAACACTGTGAGTAAGGCACCTGGCATCAAGAGAGGAGAGTAAGAGGGAAGAATACAATGGTGTGTACACAGGGGTTTGTCAAATGCAAAATGACAGAAGGAGTGAAAGAGAGGGTCCAATCTAGATAAAATGGATTTAGTAGAAGCACAGTTTCAATAACTGAAAATGAGGAGAATCATATTAGTGAGGATTTCTCTGCATGCATGAAGTGGAATGCTACTCTTATTTCTGTACAGCGCTTCAAGCACAAGAAGAAAAAAGTCACGGTGGCAATCCAGCCATACCCCAAAGTACTTGAATGAAGAGACATCTTCAATAGTTGCGTCATCAAGGGTATGAAAGGAGGGAAGGGGGAGACTCCAGCAAGCCTCTGCCTGATGCAAAAAGTCACAAAGACCGTTTTCTTAGCTTTGAGTGAAGTGATCTTCTTGGAACCAGAACTGAATGCTAATATCCCATTGGAGCTGGTTTGTGAGGTCAGGAGCAGAGAAGCCAGAAGAAAAGAGTACTATATCATCTGCATACATATGAATGAACACAGAGAAACAGTCATTGGGGAGGTCATTTAGAAAAATGGAGAAAAGAATTGGGCAAAGGACAGATGCTTGAGGGACACCTGAGCTGAAAGGAGGTGTTGGTGGGGCAGAGTCTAGAATATGGACAACTTGTGACCTGACTTGAAGGTAGGAGTGGAACCACTCAGCTGAGGATGCTGAAAGACCAACTGCCTTAAGCTTACCCAGGAGAATTGTATGGGCTACAGTGTCAAAAGCTTTGGCTAAGTTGACAAAAATGGTGAAGGTGACAAGGTCCTGATCCATGCCAGACAGGATAGTATCAGTGAGCTGGAGGAGAGAGAGGTGTAAGTGGTGTGTGATGTTCTAAAGCCAAACTGAAAAGGAGTGAAGAAGGAGGGTGAGTCAAATAAAGAGAGAGCTGTGAGAGAACAAGTTGTTCCTGGTCTATAGCCA
Organism: Neoceratodus forsteri; assembly: GCA_016271365.2. NCBI lineage: Eukaryota > Metazoa > Chordata > Ceratodontiformes > Ceratodontidae > Neoceratodus > Neoceratodus forsteri. The sequence continues at coordinate 794,934,774 of CM057455.1, forward strand.
AAGTAGGAAAGAGAGATATAGGACAGAAGTTACTAAGAGAAGAGCAGTCACCCCCGTTTGAAGGGGAATGGCAGTAGCCAACTGCCAAGAGTCAGGAATACAGGATAAGGAGAATGAGAGGCTGAGGAGGTATGGTAGGTAATAGGGAGGTCAATGGCATAAGCAGAGAGAAATGGGACTCTAGAGTCAAGACCATCAGGTCTACCACCCTTGTGAGAATTTAGAGCCAAGAGAGCCTTAAGAGCATCAGCAGGGGTAATGGGTGAAAACTGAAAAAGGGAGGAGGGGGAAGTAGAACAAGCAGAGGAGAAGAGTAGGAGGGATAAAAAGGAGACAAAGAGGGAGAGGAGGAGGATGAGGGAGAGAGGAGTAAACTGGCACAAGAGGTGAACAATGAATAGAAAGATGAGGTGACTGAAGAGGGGTCAGAGATAGGAGTGTCACCTATCTTCAGAACAGGGGTACAGGACTGGGTCAGAGGGGAGAAACGTCATGTATTACTTTCCAGAATGTAGAGGGGTGATTAAGGTTGTTTTGGAGTATGGATATGAAGTGTCAGACTTTGCAAGCCTAGTAGCTTTAGTACAGACATTGTGAAGGTCGTGGTAATTATTAAGGTCAGAAGTGAAGCCAGAGGATTCCTAGGTTCTCCAGGCAAAGTCATGAACATGGTGACAAGCCAGCAACTCAGTTGAGATCCATGGGAGCATGAACCTCAGACCATGGTTCTTCTAAGTGGGGGCATGATGATCCTGGACAGACATGAATTTAAAGGAGAACAATTTGAGGGCATTGTCCACATTGCAAGGTGCAGAAATAGGGCACCAGTCAGTAGCAACCAGGTCAGCATGAAGGCGGGTCAAGTCCAGCGAACAGAATGACCGGATCTGGATGAATTTGGGGAGATCTTTGAGATGATGGGTCTAGCACATACAGTAGACAATAAGGTAGTCACTGAGGGTATCAGGGAGGATGCTACCATCCATAATACAATGGAAATGGGAGGAAAGAACCTAGTCCAAAAGGGAGTGATTTAGAGATTTGAAATAATAGTAAGTAGGGACAGGAGTCAGCTGAGTCAAAATTAAGGGAATCCATGTTAAGGCAAAATATATGAAGGGGGGAGAGAGCCAATTTAAACTGAAATCACCTAGCATGAGAAACTCACCAGAGGGGGCCTGGAAGGAGATGGAGGTGAGTAACTCAGTTACTGAAGGTGGGGCATGCCAGGGCAGCAGTAGACACCGATAGTAAATATGGGTGCAGATAAGGGTAATCAGAGTTTGATAAGAAGCATCTCATAGCAGCAGGGCTAAAGTTAGTAAGCACAGGCTCAAACTGAATATTTGAGGAGATGTAGATGGGTACACCACCACCCCTCTTTGCTCGATCTTGCTGCATAATGGTGAAACTGGGGATGCTAACAGAGGACTCAGGGATCTTGTAAGAGAGTCAAGATTCCAAGATCACCAACACATCAGGGGCTTGATTTTAAAAAGACCCATTAGTTCTGTGCATGGTGCGCTGAACCTCCACCTGCGACAAACTCGGGTGTGCCAGGGACCCTGCACCTGATTTTATCAAAAGTGGGGTCCTGGCACCAAAGTCCCCAGGTGTACTACAATTCAACAACTGTGCCAAAGAAATGGTGCATGGGGGGGAATGCCATAAGCCATGGGAAGGGCTTACGGCAGCAGAGGCCAGCAATGGTGACCTGCCACCTGGTCATCCTGGCGGCTGTTGGGTCATCCTGGGCATGCCCTGGCACACAGGGTGGGTGAGACAGTTTGGGCTGGGGGAAGGGATGGCAACTCTCCCCAGTGGAGCAAGTGCACAGGCAGCATGGGTCTGTGTAGGGGGGCAGACACATCAGCACCACCACGGGGGCGTTGATGGTTATGGGCTTATATCTGCCATGGACCACCAGCATCTCTAGCTGTGGTCTGGCAAGTGTCAAGGGCTGTGAGGGTGCCTTTCCCAGGGGGGGTACAGCGTTGCCCTCCACCCAAATGATGGCTCCTGGAGTAGCACACAGCAGGTTAGATCAGCTCCAGGTTGGTCTAATAGCAGGATCCATGTGCCCATTGGGGTTGCTTGCAAAATTCCACTTATGAGGATATTTCAGCCTTGCCATGGTATGCAAGTCCCCTTCCACCATGGTGCACCATTGTAACCATCACAAGGATGGTGGAAGCCCAGCTGGTGCAGGTGGTTCCCCCTCTAGCACAGGGTGCTGTAGAAAATTGGGACTGGTTCAAGGTGTGGTGCAAGGAGCTCTTTATGTCATTTTTCCTTGCCACAAGCTCAATGTGCCAGTCCTGAGTATTTGAAAATCAGGCCCCAGGTTTAAGGTTAACCATAAGTGGTTACAACAGGTTAATCTTAGGGATAAGGTTATAGATGTTGACATGGGCCACTCTCACACCCTTGGGGAGAAGAGAACATAGGGAAGGGCCATGGTTGAGCTCAGTATCTCCTGCAACTAGAAGCAGCAAAGAGACAAGGAGTTTAAGAGAACATATGAGGTGCTTATGGAAAAAGGAAGGAGGGGAGAGTAGGAAGAATAAGAGTTAGGGAGGTAGCAGGGACATGAGAGTTTTTGGATGAAGCCAAGAAGAAGAGAGGAGACCGCTACCAGGATGCCAGCAGAGTGAGGTAAAGCAGAAAAACAAGAAGATGGGAGGGTGGGAGAGGATGAGGGAGGGTAGAGGGCAGGAAAAAGTTAGGAAGGGGGAGGGAGGTGAGGGAAAATAGGAAAAGGAAGAGAGGAATTGGTGGGAACAGCATAGTGGAAAAGTAAACAAGGCAAAAACACACTCTGCAGTTTACAAGTAGTATGGGGGGATTAGTTTCACTCCAAGGAGTGAAAGCTGAGTAAGATGAGTACAGTCTACCAAATGTGGGAGTCCAGAATTCAAATAATTTCCAGGAGGCCTAGAATAAACAGTTTCATTTGGGTGGGATGTAAATTAACTTAACCCTGTGAGGAGAAAATTAGTAAAACAAAGTGGGAAAGTGGGGAAAAAAAATACTGTACAACGGTAATACAAATTAGGATGGATGACAAAATACAAATGAATAATACTACACAGTAGACAACCCTAGTAAAACCAGCTGAGAATCAGATCACAGCAGAGAAATAAATTAATAGCAAAAATAACGGAATACCCTAATAGGGTGTGCTAGGATAACTAGAGATTTAGGCACATTAGCGGGCTAGAAACTAAACTAGCAGATTAACAGGATAATAGTGACTCAAGTAAATAAATAACAGGGTTGGGAGCTCAGAAAGAGCTAATTTAAGCATGTAAAGGAGGGAGGAGCATTCTATCAATACTGTACAATACTACAGTGATTTACTTTTCAAGATAGGGCACAGTGTGTTTTGCTTCCAGACAGCAACAACACAAGGAAACACCTGCAAGAGCTCTAAGCATCTAGAATCATCCAGAAAACAAAAAGTCCCTATGCATCATCCATAGTAGTTGTCAGAAAAAAGAATGGGACAATACACATGTGCAGGGATTACAGAATGCTCAAGAAAAGAACCATTCCAGACCAGAACATGATGCTTAGGAATCAGTAGGTTTTGGATTGCCTGCATGTGTGTAGCTAGTTTTCTGTACTGGACCTGAGGAGTGGGTATTATCAAATACCCATGGCCCATAGATATAATTAAAAAACACCTTAATATGCCCTCTTGGAGTCTATGAATTCTTACTGAGGTTCTAAGGTATCCCTGGTGCCCCAACAACATTTCATTACCTAATGGCATGTGCCATGTGGCATATGAACTTACTGGAATGCCTGGTCTATCTTGACATACAGAAATAGATTAGTTGCCATATTAGTCCTGGTAAGAACAGATTCAGAAGCAAATGGTTTGATACCTTTTATTGGACCAACATAAATGTTACAAAAAGAAAACAATGTCTAAGCTTTCTGACCAACCAAGTCCTTCCTTGGAGACTTAAGTCTATCTTGAGGATGTCATTCTGTTTGGAAAGACTCTTGCTGAACATGAAACATGCTTGTTCGAGGTACTGGATCAATTGGAGGAATTTGGGCTCAAGCTCCCCATCAAATAAATGCCTATTTTTCCAGAGTTTCATGAGATATATGGGACATATCATATCTGGAAAAAGTATCCAAACTGACCACAACAAGGTCAAACCCTTTACCTCCTGTCCTAGACCTCAGAACCAGAAGGATCTGCAATGATTACTCAGATTTTGTGGGTGCTACTGGAATTTGTCAAGGACCATGCCCCAATGTGTGAAAACACTATTGAACCTTACTCATGGATGCCACCATCCAACAAATCTAAGCATGCCCCTGTGAAGGACAAGGACCAAACCTATTTCAAGGTCGACAAGCCATTTGGACCACAGTGGGATGCTTCCCGCAGGAAAGCATTCCAAGAAATCATTCATCGGTTGATAAATGCATCTTAAGTGTATGTGTAATCCAGGCGCCATCCAGTCTGCACTACCCCTGCCTTGTAGACCTAACTAAGGTTGAGGGGCCTGGGTTCCCATTCCTGATTTAAAACTGGTTCTTCCCCAAGATAACATAAATTCACAGTGCCTCCGCCCAGAGTATACATTTATGTGGGCTAGAAAAAAATCTGGTACACCCCCCTGGGATTCTGTACCCACCCACATTACCAGAGTGCTACCCCAAACATGCTCCAAAAACAAAACCCCACATTTCACATTTTAAAGAATTATACACTCTCTCAGTAATAATATGCTCATGACACAGAGTTATGCAAGAACAGCAAATAATTTATTTACAAGGGGTAAGGGTTAGAAATGGGGAATTGGATGCAGAAGTTAAATATTTATACTTGATTGGCATTGGTTTAGAATGGTATTGCAACTAGGAACAAGATAATTATTTTGCATTTAAAGGCAAACAATCACAGTGGCCATCCACCAACCTTCTGAGGTAGTTAATATAGTTGATCTGGCTATCTAATTAGCTGCGTTAGATTTCAGAAACATATTCATAATATGCCCACACAAAATACTTGTCCCAAAATGTATTAGAACTCTGCAATCTAACATTTTTCTGAGTACACAGTACTACAGTTTTTAAATGTTGCAGGCCTGTTAATGTTGCAGCTGAGTTAGGCCCTTAAAAGAAAATCAGATTGGCATTCTTTATTTCTTTGCCTTGCCATTTTAACTTCAGGATTTGCAGAAAACAATTACCTCCTTTGCTATACTAGCTTGGGCTTTAGATGGCTGAACTTGGAAAACACTTTAAACTATTTACAGTTCCCCATTTTAGTTGCTGGCAGAGGGTGGGTCTGCCTACTCATGGTCTGAAGTCATCATTTGGATTTGAGAAGCATTGCTGAGGAACCAGGCAGGAGCTGAGGATGATCCCTGGAACAGGCTTAGAAGCTTGCATTTCTGGAACTGTCTCAGCATGAATTTGATGCCCCTTCTCCCTGTGCTTTGCAGACACATCTGATGCAGAGTGGGCCAAGACCAGTGCTGGCACACTTCAGACCTCCATGTCTGGCTATACCCATGAGGAGGAAGCCCATTTGGCAGTGCCCTAAGTAGTTGTTCACTACCAGGTGGTCTCTCAGGCCAATCTGGAAAAGTTTCTATCATCCAGCACATTTATATGAGCACATTTACATGTAAGCATTGCAGTTGCTTTTAGTAGTCACAATTATGTCAACCATGTGCTAGCATGGCCACATGGTTCTTTAGCTTACAGACACAATTTCTTCCTGACGGGTACTTTCCCCTAAGGCTAGGGTGACCCAGACTCTCACAGTCCATACAAAACAAATCCCTTTCCTTGTGGCACTTTAACACAGACGGAGCTTGAGGCACGGCTCCCCATCATTTAGCAGACTTTACTCATTAGCAAAACTGATGCTGTAGCTTCTCTCAAGCTTGAAACACAACATGGCAGTCCCTTGTGGCTTTCCTGGCATTAGCAGCTCCAACTTGGACACTCAGAAAATTCACTGGCCTCCCTGGCACTGTTAGGCAAAACTCTGCATGGCTAGGGAACTCCCTTTCCAGTCCTGTAGGTACATATCATAGTCAAAATCAGCACATTTGAATCACTGGACCCTTTATTGGTCACTTAAAATCAGATGTCCACCCATTTCTTAAGCACTGGTTAATAGCAGGGTGCAGACAGATAGTCATAACTTTAAGCTTTGCTGGGCTTCTCTGCCCCACCACAGATCTCTCTCTAGCTTGCACTTTTAAGTAGAATTTTTACTCATGCAGAAGAATTTAGCAGACTTTACTTTTCTGGAAGTTACAGATTATCTTCAGCACTCTCACTGCTGAGGCAGAAGCATGCCTTGCAGCTCTCTCACAACTGCAGGTGGATGCTAGCTTCTTTTCCACATTTTCCTAATGTGGGAAGGAACTGCTAGCCCTGGAGTACAATTTCTCGGAACCCCCAGGCCAACAACTTCAATTGCTTGCAGCCACGCTTTCTCTCTCTGGCAGAGACAGCACCCCCCGTGGAGAGGCTCACACTAAACTGAACTAGGCCCATTTTCTCAGCTGTGGCCCTGAACCCCCTATTCCTGTGGAAGGGCTCCCACTTGAACTGAACTCAGCCTGAGAATCCCTGGGTTTAATGGAGTCCTTCCGGGGCTCCCGATAGGTTGAAATCTCTGGTGAGTCCAAAAGCGATTGGCTAAACCCAATTGCCAGTCCCCAAAATGAATATTCAGAAGTCTCACATGTTGCTTAATAGGCTCCCTGTTTAGGTGACTAAATTAGTTCCCTGCTTTTCCTCCCAAGAGTTTTTTGCAAAGACCCACAAGTCTCTGGCACTGTCCCAACAATCCTTGCACTGAAATCCTGCCTTTCCAATTGGCTGCTGTGCTGCAAAACATGGCTGCTAGTACTCAAAGTCCCCTTGCACTTTAACACAGTCCCCAAGATAAAGCTCTGGTGCAGCCAGGTAAAATATAGTTATGTATTCCGTGCCCCTCTGCTCAATAGTCACTAGCATGCACTGGTAAATGCTGCCCTTAATAAACATTTATGTGCAGTCTTTAGCCTGTCACTGCTGCTGAAATACGAGGCCCTTATGCAGCTGACAGGCAGCTCACAAGGGTCCCACTTTAGAAGTCCAGAGCAGCCAACATGATTACTTTATTTTAATCATTTCCCCCTTGATTAACAGCCCTCTTTATGCCCTGTACAGTGCTTACATTTATTTAAATTGATGTCCTCTTTTGTGCCTGTCGCTAGCATTAATATTTAGAGCTGTCTTGCACTAGGAGAGGTGATTTATGAATAAAAATGAAACCTTTATTAATATTCATGAACCCAAAAGGAACACATACAGTGCTCTTTATTTACAAATAGTCTTTCAGCTCCCCATACACCTGCCAAGAGTCTCGGGTCCTCTTACTGCCCTCAAGGACTGGGATGATGCAAGGGGCAACCAACGTTTGCCTTAGAATGTAGCCAGAGCACCAGGAGATGGTTTGTTGGACCACGATCATGGTAGGGAGTCTGGGCACACTTTTGTGCATGTGGGAGCTGCCTGCTGGCCATGAAGAGTGAAGGAAAGAAGCTGGCAGCTCCATGATACTGCCCTAGCTCATATGGAATAAAGAATAAATGTAGCTGCTGCTTGGGAGCCCTTGGGCACATTTTGACTAGGACCAGGCAGTGGTGCCAATCCAGGAAAAATTGAGGGAACCAGAAGGTGGCAGGAGACAGACAGGAGCAAAACAGGCAATAAGATAAGCCCCCATTTGGGGTGGGCATTACACCCTCCCCTACCTGAGAAAACTTGGCATCCTCACCAAGTCTGTGGCATAGCCTTGCACTCAGTAAGTGGTATTTTATTAACTTTCAAACATTTAAACAGTTGAACTAGACACTTGGCTTCCTAGTTATCACTGGTTACCAACATGTCTTAGTCTAGACAAATACATCTATCTAAGCAGCAATAAACATTTGTAAAACAATGGTGAGCATTACTAGATGTTGGGCTGGCAGGATAGCCTAGAGGTTAGAGGAACGAGGTGTGAACGAGCTTGGTACATCCAGCAGACCAGACCTGAGTTTGATTCTCACAACCTCCACTTGCATACTGTGTGACTCTGAGCAAGTCACTTAACCACCCAGTGCTCCCAGGTCACCCCTGAAAACAGGCACTTGTGCCTAGTGGGCCTTACCTGGTTACCAAAGACTAAAATAAAAAAAAATAAAATGTTACATTTTCTATGGGGACCATTGCAGTAAAACATTTTACATTGGAACAGTACTTCACTGCATTTCCACTTTCGGCCACTAGGGGTCATCACTCCACTAATATCTTTACTGACCTGCAGAGAACAATGGCTTAGAGCAGAGTTGGTGCCAAAACACATTTCCAGGAATTTCTATGCGCTGCAGCCATTTTAAGGGTCCCAATGAGAGCTGGGGAGGACATGCTGGGTGTGACATGTCATACAGGAGATCCCAGTGGATCCTCCATTCATTAAAAACCATGGCAGCGTCCAGGATACACTACCCCTGCCTTGTAGGCCTAATCAAGGTTGAGGGGCCTGGGTTCCCATTCCTGATTCAAAATTGGTTCTTCCTCAAGATAACATAAATGCACAGTGCCTCCACCCACAATATACTTCTACGTGGGCTAGAATAAAACCTGGTACTACCCCCTGGATTCTGTACCCACCCAGATTACCATAGTGCCACCACAAACTTGCCCCAATAAACAAAACCCCACATTTCACATTTTAAAGAATTGTTGACTGTCTCTAACAATATGCTAATGACACAGAGTTATGCAAAAACAGCAAACAACAATTTATTTACAAGGTGCAAGGGTTAAGAAAGGGGAATTGGGTGCAGAGGTAAACATTTACATTTGATTGGTATTGCAATTAGGATCAAGATGATCATTTTGCATTTAAAGGTAAACATTAATCACAGTGGCCACCCACCAATCTTTTGAGGTAGTTACTATAGTTGATCTGGCTATCTAGCTAGCTGTGTTAGATTGCAGAAACATTCATAATATGCCCACACAAGATATCAGTCTCAAAATGCATTAGAACCCTTCAATATAACCATTTTCTGAGTACCCAGTACTACAGTTCTTAAATGTTGCAGGCCTGTTAACATTGCAGCGGAGTTTGGGGCTTTAAAAGAAAATCAGATTAACATTCGTTATTTCTTTGCCTTGCCATTTTAACCTCAGGATTTGCAGAAAACAATTACCTCACTTGCTGTTCTAGCTTGGACTTTAGGTGGCTGAACTTGAAAAACACTTTAAACCATTTACAGTTCCCCATTTTAGTTGCTGGCAGAGGGTGGGTCTGCCTACTCACGGTCTGAAGTAATCATTTGGATTTGAAAAGCATTGCTGAGGAAACAGGCAGGAGCTGAGGATGACCCCTGGAAACAGGCTTAGCAGCTTGCATTTCTGGAACTGTCTCAGCATGAAGTTGGTGCCCCTTCTCCCTGGGCTTTGCGGACACATTTGGTGCAGAGCGGGCCAGGACTGGGGCCGGCACACTTCGACCCCCATGCCTGGCTATACCCTTGAGGGGGAAGCGAATTTGGCAGTGCCCTAAGTAGAGGAACACTAACAGGCTGTCTCACAGGCTAATCTGGAACAGTCTGTATCATCCAGCACATTTATATGAGCACATTTACATGTAAACATTGCAGCTGATTTTTGTAGTCACAATTACGTCAACCATGTGCCAGCATGGCCACATGGTCCTTTAGGTTACAGACACAGTTTCTTCCTGATGGGTACTTCCCCCTAAGGCTAGGGTGACCCAGACTCTTACAGTCCATACAAGACAAATCCTTTTCCTTGTGGCACTTTAACACAGACGGAGCTTGAGTCATGGTTCCCCACCATTTAGCAGATTTTACTGGTTAGCAAAACTGATACTGTATCTTCTCTCAAGCTTAAAACACAACATAACAGTCCTGTGTTGCTTTGCTGGCATTAGTAACTCCAACTTTAACACTCAGAAAATTCACTGGCTTCCCAGGCACTGTTAGGCAAAATTGGGAATTGTGGTGGTGATCACTAAGGATGGAGGTGCTGCTTTCAATTGGGTATACTAGAAAAGTCTGTGAAGCTCACTCACCCCTGCTCAGGAACTCAGGAAGAAATGAATCACACAAAAAAGTGTAGTTAGAATCTTTATTCCTCCATAAGGCATTAAGCAAAACATAGCTGTACAGGAGGAGGCAATGAAAAGACTGCCCTCTTACATTTCACCCGTCCATACGGGCTTCTTCAGAGATAGTGAATAGTGGGAATGAATGGGTTTGCATACATCACCCATGATTCAAAAAAGTGCTTTAACCAATCAAAATAAAAGTGTCACAGTACACGGCCAATCAGGAACTCCAAAATAATATCATACACATAAATAAAATGACATGAAACATGTTATACTGTTTTTATTGTCTGTGCTACTTCATGAACAAAAGGTCCATAGGCTTAGCGCTTTTTTCATTTGTGCTGAAGTCATTCAGTCATAACTTCTGTAACTTGGCTTCTTAGCTTAGAATCACATTTTCTTCATCTCTCCTAAATTTTTTTTTTTTTTTTTTAGCTTTTGTTGACCGGGTAAGTGCACTAGATAAATCCTGCCTATTTTCAGGCACGACCCGGGGGGAGAGGGATACAGATGAATGCCAACTGACCTTGAACCAGATTCAGCTGTTGGTGGTATTTATAGTGAATGAGGGAAATTTGGCCAGGACACCTGGGAAATTCCCCTACTCTTTTCGATAAGTGCCATGGGATCTTTAACATCCACCTGAACTACCACCAATCCAGGCAGATGGGACCTCGGTTTAACATCTCATCCGAAAGACGGCACCTCAGAAGTGCAGCACCCCTCTCATGCTGCACTACAGTGTCAGTACTGGGATATTAACCCAAGTGCCAGATGTGGGAACTGAACCCACAGCCGTCTGATCTTCTGGCCTCAGAAGCGTGTGCTACCTACTGAGCCACTGACACTGACACTGCAAATAAAAGAACATCATAAGAGGTGTTAACAAATATGCAGACCATCTCTACCAGGTTCCAAAATTAGTTCTATAGACTTAAGATGTGATGTCATGGGGGGGGGGGGTATTATTTTATCTCAAGTAAAAATTGCTTCAACTCAGATTTATCATTCAGTCCACCTTGTTTCACAGCTCCTAATTTAAAGCTCCATTCTTGTTCTTTTTCATTCAGGACTGCTCTCTTTCTTCATTGGCCATATTACAGAATGGGAGTCTGGGTGCATTTTGGGACTGGTATTTTGTGTGGGCATATTATGAATATGTTTCTGCAATCTAATGTGGCTATTTGCAGTCTGGGTGTGGAAAATCGGGGTGGGGGGGGGGACTAGGATGCAGCAGGAGACAGATGGAAGCAAAAGGGCCAATAAAGTAAGTCCCATTTGGGGGGGTGGTACATATGTAGTCAATTAAATCCATGCACCCTGCAAACAAATGCCAGCCTAAGTGGACTCCACTTGAAGAAGCCTTCTACCTAACAAATCCTGAAGAAATGAGACTTTTGGCCTTCACCAGTAAGAGCTTTCTGCCATCAGAATGAAACTACTTTGTTCACAAGTTAGAGTTTCTGCCACATAATGTGGGGTACAGTGGACCAGTTTAACAAGTACCTGTGCATAGTGCAAATAACGGTAAAGGCTGATAACAACCCCTTATGTATATGAAGAAAGCTAGGTGCTGCTGGACACAGATGGTTAGCAGTGTTGTTCACTTATGAGAATTGCATGGAATAGTGACTTCAATTGAACCATGTTGACACAGATATATTGTCACCATGCCCAGTAACTGCCCTACAGGGAGACAAGGAATGGCTATGCATTCCAAAGACCACAGAAAATGCAATATTCACAAAGTATGAGACAGATACGAAGACATCACCCACTTATCTTTATCATCTCATGGGCTGTTTTGGGGCATCTGGAGAATGTTTTTCCACTGCCTATTGTACAGTTTCTGCACTGAAGCATACATCATGGCCACAACTGAGTCAGCATGACTTAAATATTGAGCAGGGACTGGTCTCCAGTTTTCAGGACATCAAAGTTGCCCTGTAAAAGGGATGGGATGCAAACTAAGTGGAATTCAAACATGGAGATACTACTTAGTTGCTACTGAGAAAGTGGTCAAAGTTAAAGTTAAGAACAATTGCTCCATTGACAGACACAAGGGTCACATGCAGTTCTTAAACAGCAAATGCTATTGCCTATGAAATTAAGGAAGATTGTAATGAACAGTATGCCTTGAGTGATGTGATGGGACTCTAGGGAGATGAGAGAATGCTGCAGTAAGCACAAGCTCACTTTTTTATTTTTTTTTACTTGATCATTTTTCTTACCTCTTTGGCTCCCAGTCTGTCAACAATGTCCAGGACCCCACCTCATCCGGCCACCATGCAGACCACTCCGGCTCCTACCAGGAGCTCATCGTATACCCCGCAGCTTGCCCCCCATGGTAGGGTGGCGGAGAGACCCCACTATCTCTGCTGACACAGGATCCAGTTTTTTCAGTGAGCCCTCGGAGCTGGGCGTCCCGCTGAATGGCCATCAAGCTGCCATGACCGGTGCCATGTTTTTCCCTATACTCAAATTCCCCAGAGTCGGAGGGCATGCAATGACGCCATCAGCCATAAGCGAGCACGTGTCTGCGTGCATCCCCATCCAGGCGTCTGCCCATCAACTGCTCCCCAGTGTATGGCATGCATCCCCGACCCCCAGCCTCCACCAGAGGGCAGTTGGATGCCGACCAATGTGGACCCCCCCTTCCAGGAGAGGAAGAGCAGTCCAACGGATGCTCGATTCCTCTCCTCCTCTGCCAGCCCACAGTGACCCGTGCTCATTCCCGAACCCGGGTCGCCAGCATGACACAAAGTGTGGCATCCAGTGCCTCAGCCCTCAGCACCGCCAGGCCGGCACAAGCTCACTTTTATTGGTCACATGTGGGAAGTGACATGGAGCACTACTGCAGACAGTGTAGTTGGTGTGTACAGAAATATATGTTGCCTATGAATGCTTCCCCTCCTCTGAGTATTTCTGCACCCATGGAACTGGTATGCATTGACTTTCTCAGTCGAGAGACTGATTCACAAAATTTTATCACATTCTGGTGGTAACTGATCATTTTCTAGGGTTTGTTCAAACCTATCTAATAACCAAATAGCCACCATGGTTGCCAAAATCTTGATAGAAATGTTTATTATGCAGTTGAAGGCACAAAAGAGGATCCATTTGGATCAGGGTCAAGATTTGGAGAGCAGACTCATAAAAGGACTGATACACCTGTGGGGGACATGCAAATCCCATACCACATTCTATCTCCCATAAATGTTATCCACAACTATAGTAATGTAATCAGACTTTGCTAAACATGTTTGGCATGTTGGATCACAAAGACAAGGCTAAATGGAACCAACAAGTGAGCACACTTGTAAGTACATATAACTGCACCAAAAGTGACACTACAGGGTACTGGTCAAACTATTTGATGTTTGGCGGGGAAGCCAGGTTACCATTAGATTTGTTGTTTCTGCATTTCTACCAATAGCACACAGCCAGAGACTTATCTCCAGTATGTCCAATGTCTCAAAGACCAGTTAAATACAGACTATCAGTTGGTCTCAAAAATGCCTGGAACATTGGAGAGACCAAACAAAATTCAATATGACAAATAGGTAAAGGCACAGGACTTGCTGCCTGGTAACAGACTGATGTTATGGAACCAAGAACTGCCTGAAAAGTACAAAATTGCTGATGGGGCAATACCACTTATTTTGTTGAAGAGCAAGTACAGGGCATGCCAGTTTACAGCATGCCACCAGAAGGAGAATCAAATGGGACTTATACAATTCACAGAAATCACTTGCTGACTATTGGGCAAATGGACACTAAAGTTACTATTGAAGAACCTGAATTGTCTTGGTGGTCTAAAACGAGATCTGCTGACTGCAGAAAGAAACCTACTGTCAGAGAAAGACTCTGTGCCACTCTGAGAATAATGGATAGTGATACAACAGACAAAGAAACAGAACTTGTGCAGTATTACTTTACAGTAGATATCCCAAGCTTGATTCCAGAAGTTATACCTTTGGAGGAATCCAACCAATGTGAGACCAAGCTGTGTCCAAATACAGGCCCTAACATATCCTCTGGTATAAGGCCAATAGTTGAGGAGAGGAACATCACAGAAAAAGGATGAAGAGCATGCAGAACCAGAAGGCACAGTGGAGCTGATTTCAACTAAGGATACTCCAGTGTAGGTTGGGGGGAGAAGAAGTTGCAACCCTGAACTCAGAACGTATCATCTCCATTGTGCTACTCTGAAAGACCTCTCAGACTCTTAATTAGGCTGACATATGATTCCCCTAGTGCCTCTACTAACCTCCCCATGCACTTAGCACATAAAGGTACTGTGTATATGTAACACCATGATCTTTTCCCTGTATAGTGTTGACAGATATTAGATATCACCAGGTGGCCCATAGGCAACAAATACAACAGTGAGGGAAATATTTGCTAAATATGATCTTAGACAGGAAATCATGTGTATGGACAGGATGTTGGATACCTGTTAAAATACTGTATGCCTAATTAGGAATTATTTTTTTCTAGACAATCTACATGTCATTGTATATATATTTAGATTTTGGACTTTACTGTTTGAATTACCAAAAACATCAATTACTTAGCACTGGGAGAATGTAACCCTGCACCTGCATCTTTGTACTGTAATTTCCTTTCCATTCATTTTAGTCTAAGCAGCTCTTTTCTCAGATTTCCTGAAACTGCACAATACTTTTTTTTACAAAAAATCAGCAATTTCAAAACAACATTGAAATCGTTCATTTTTTAGGAGCTATAACCCCCTTTCCATCCTCTCTTCCAGTGTTTACAAATTGAGGTCCTCAAGTCACTCCTTGCAGGGCTTCTGATGCAGATCCTGCACCATTTTAGTTGCCCTCCTCTGGACCACCTTCACTCTGGCTATGTCTTTCTGGAGATGTGGTCTTGAAAACTGAACACAGTACTCTAGGTGGGGTCTTACCTGTGCTCTATACAGAGGCAACACCACTTCCCACTTTCTTCTGGTGATACCCCACCCTATGCACTCCAGCATTCCACTGGCCCTCCCAACAGCAATGCCACACCCCCTGCCCACTTTTATGTCACTTGATATGATTACCCCAGGTCTCTTTCCTGTTTGGTGGTCATCAGTACCACCCCACCCCACCCATTTTGTACCCCACCCACTGGGTTTCTGTGCCCCAAGTACATTATTTTGCACTTTATTGCATTGAAACCCAGCTGCCATACCCCTTAACCATTTGGTCAGGTTTTCTCAGGTCACTGCTCATCCTTTCCACACACACACACGTGGAGTGTCCACCCTATTGCAAATGTTGGCATCATCCACAAAGAGGCAGAACTTCCCTTCCAGTTCCTCTGCAATGTCACTTATAAAGGCATTAAAGAGGACCAGTCCCAGCACTGATCCTTGAGGCACCCTGCTGGTCACCCTGCCTTCCTTGGAGTGAACAGTGTTTACCATCACCCTCTGCAGTCTATCCATAACAATTTCTTACCCAGTTTTCCACCTTTGGACCCACCCCTAAGCTGCCCAGCTTGCTTATTAGTCTCCTATGTGGAACGGTGTCAAAATCCTTACTGAAATCTAGGTAGGTTACATCCACCACTCCCCCCCGATCTAGTTCCCTGGTCACCCAGTCAAAGAAATCTATCAGATTCATTTGACATGACCTCCTCCACCCCCTATGAATCCATGCTGCCTTGGGTCCTGTAAACCACTGGAGTCAAGATATTCCACAATCTTTTCGTTCAGCAATAATTCCATTACGTTCTCACCACCGGTATCAGGTTGACTGGCCGATAACTGCCAGCCTCTTCCCTGCTACCATTTTTGAGTAAAACATAGAAACATAGATTTTGATGGCAGATAAGTACCGCTTGGCCCACCTAGTCTGCCCATTTCCCTACCTACTGGATAAGCTGCAGATCCTAGTTAACCAACAGCCTATTTCTTCCTATGCCCCACAAGAATTGCCTTATGTCTGTCCCATGCATTCTTGAATTCTTCCACAGTTTAAGACTCCACAACCTCCTCAGGAAGGTGGTTCCACGCATCCACCACCCTCTCTGTGAAAAAATACTTCCTCACATTGCCCCTTAGCCATCCACCCTCTATCTTCAAATGGTGTCCCCTTGTTCTTGCACATCTCTTTTTCTGAAAGATGCTATCCTCTTGGACTTTGTTGATTCCACTGAGGTACTTAATAGTTTCTATCATGTCCCCCCTCTCTATCCTTTCCTCAAGGGTATACATATTAAGCTCCTTTAGCCTCTCCTCATATGGCTTCTCTTGCAGACACTGCACCATTTTAGTTGCCCTCCTCTGGACCGCTTCCATCCTGCCTATGTCCTTGTAGAGATGGGGTCTCCAGAACTGGATGCAGTACAGCAGATGGGGTCTCACCAACTGTCTGTACAGAGGGATAATAACTTCCTGTTTTCTGCTGGTGATGCCTCTTCCTATACATCCCAGCATCCCCCCAGCCCTCCTCGCTGCCTTCTCACATTGCTTGCCAATCTTAAGGTCATCAGATATGATTACCCCCAGGTCCTTTTCCATTTTTGTTGTTGTTACTACCTCCACCCCTCTGTGTACTCTTCCCTGGGTTTTTGTTTCCCAGGTGCATTATTTTGCACTTCTTTGTATTGAATCCAAGCTGCCATACTTCTGACTATTCCTCCAACCTTGCCAAGTCCCTTCTCATCTTTACCACACCTCCTTGTTTATCAGCTCTGTTGCAGATCTTTGTGTCATCTGCAAAGAGACATACTTTTCCTTCCAGTCCCTCTGCAATGCCAGTTATAAAGACTTTAAAAA
The DNA here is from genome assembly GCA_016271365.2 of Neoceratodus forsteri. NCBI lineage: Eukaryota > Metazoa > Chordata > Ceratodontiformes > Ceratodontidae > Neoceratodus > Neoceratodus forsteri. The sequence goes on from CM057455.1 coordinate 794,951,726, forward strand.
GGACTGGACCCAGTACTGAACCCTGCGCTACCCCACTAGTAACCCCCTTTCTTCAGAGTGGACTCCATTTACTATTACCTTCTATGTCCCGTTGTCCAGCCAATGTTTTACCCAGGCTACCACCCTGGGACCCACTCCCAGACTGGCTAATCTGTTTATTAATCTTTTGTGCGGGACTGTGTCAAATGCCTTTGCTAAAGTCTAAGTAGGCCATGTCCACAGCTTCTCCCTGGTCTACTACTTTGGTCACCCAGTCAAAGAAATTGATTAAATTCATCTAACATGGCCTTCCCGCTGTGAATTCATGCTGCCTTGGGTCATGTGCCCCACTGGCCTCTAGGTACTCAACAATTCTTTCCTTCAGAAGTGATTCCATCATTTTCCCTATCACAGAGGTCAAACTGACAGGTCTGTAGTTTCCTGCCTCCGTCTTGCTCCCTACTTTTGTGAAGCAGAATCACATCCACCCTCCTCCAGTCCTCAGGTACCACACCATCCTGCCATGATTTTAAAAATGGTAGTCAGTGGTATCACTTGTTCTCCCCTTAATTCTTTTAGAATTCTAGGGTGAATCCCATCAGGCCCCATTGCCTTGTCCACCTTCAGTTTTAGGAGTTCTTTTGGAACCCTTTCTTCTGTGAAAGAACTCAGATTGACCTCCCTATCTAGAGTGCTTCTGTTAATTGGATTAGGTACCTCACCCTCCTCCTCTTTGTGAAAACTGAGTAGAAGTATTCATTCAGTATCCCTGCTTTTTCACTGTTCCTCTCTTCCCACCCACCATCCATTCTATTCAGCCTCACTATCTCTCCCTTTGTCTTTGTATGTTCCCTAATGTACCTATAAAAGGTTTTATCTCCCTTCTTAACTGAGTTGGCTATCTTTTCCTCAGTTTGGGCATTTGCTATTCTGACTGCCTTTCCTGCTTCCTTCTGCCTTAACTGGTACAGTTCTCTGTCCTGCTACTTCCAGGTTTCCTTATGCTTCCTGAATGCTAGCTTTTTCTCCCTAACCTTCCTGCCACCTCTTTTGAGAACCATAGTGGCTTTTTTTTTTCATTTTGATTTGTTTATTTGCTGCACACAAAGGCTTGTTGCCTCTGTGATGGCAGTTTTAATGTTTCCCCATTGTTACTCCACCCCTCCTTCTTGCCTGTTTGCTAGTGCTTTTCTAAGGCAAGCTCCCATTTTTCCAAAGTCAGCCCTCCTGAAGTCCAGCACCCTCACTTTTGTATGGCTTGACTCTTCAGCTGAGTTTATCATGAACCACACTGTTTGGTGGTCACTTGTTCCCAGATGGCTACCCACTTCTAGATCTGCTATCCTCTCACTGTCCCCATTTGGGAGTATGAGGTCTAAGATTGCTCCCTCTTGAGTGGGTTCCAACACTAGCTCTCTGAGATATGCCCCCCTGTAGGGCATCAAGAATGGCCCAGCTCTTGATGCGGCTGCAGCAAAGGTGTTCCAGTTAACATCTGGCATATTCAGGTCCCCCATCAACAATATCTCCCCTTTCTCTGCCATCCTAAAAATACCTTCTATCATATCCTTGTCCATTCCCTCCCTCTGACATGGGGGTCTGTATACAACCCCTGTGCAGATTGTGGTGCCATTTCCAGTCTCTAAGGTGACCCACAGTGCCTTCTCTCCTCCCTGTTTACTCTTTTGTTCCATTGCTTTTATCCCTTCCCTTTCATAGAGAGCTACTGCTGTCCCTCTTCAACCCTCCCTGTTCCTCCTGTAGGTTGTGTACCCTGGTTATGTTAACATCCCAGTCATAGTTCTCTGTGTACCATGTTTCTGTGACTGCCACAATATCCAGGCATCCCTCTTCCATCAAGTCTTCCAGTTCAGGGAGCTTGTTGCCTAGTCTACGGGCATTGGTACTCATTACTCTCCATTTCTTGATGGCCTCACCCCTTTTTTGCCCCATCCCTATCCTTATTGCCTTTGTCATGTTCTCCATTTACCCCTGCCCTTCTCCCTATCAACCTCTCTGTCTTGGTGTTTACCTCACTAACTGCCCTGATTTTTTTGGGGGTGGGACTACATTTTAATTTTTTGTAGTGGGACTACATTTGCCCTTCTTCAGTCCTCTGGAACGATTCCTGTTTCCAATGAGTTGTTGAATAGGACTGTCAGAGGTGCAGCCAGACCCTCCCTGATCTCCCTCAATACCACTGGATGCACCCTGTCTAGACCCATCTCTTTGTCACCTTGCAGATTAGCGAATCCCTTCAGGACTATTTCCTCTTACAGCAGACTAGTGTCCACCTCTCTCTCCCCTCCAGTGCTCCATTTACTTCTTTGTGGCCAGTTCCTTTTTCCTTCCTCTATGAACACTAAACAAAAGTATTTGCTCAAGATATCTACCTTTTCCTGGTGCCCCTTTGCACAGTATCCACCTTCCCACTTTAACCATACAATCCCACCCATTCTTCCTCTTTTTGCTTACATACCTAAAAAATGTCTTGTCCCCTTTCATTACCACCTGGGCTATTCTCTCTTGTGATTGTTCCTTTGTGCTCCTCACTGACCTCCCTGCTTCCTCTGTTTCCTCTGGTACACTTCTCTATCCTCCTCCCTTTGCATCTCTGTATACCTTCTGAAAGCTACAGTACCCTCTTACCTTTTTCCTTTTTTGCCATCCTTTTCAACAACCATAGTAGTCTCTTTTTCATCTTACTTTTGCATAGCACAGTGGGGGTCAAAAGTGAGGGACTATCTCTAAGAGGTCACAGTGACCACTTAGGGAGTCTCTTTCAACTTTGTAGGGGGCCCCAGCTCATGTTCTGATTTGACATTATATATTTTCTAGAAATACTTTTATTTACTCTAATTAGTGTTAGTTCTGTTTTATCCTATGTGACTATGGAAACATTTCCTGAACAGCTATTTTAGCTTCCTTCTTCATTCTGCCTGATTAAATATTTATTTTTATTTTTTTTATTTTGTTTCCCCTTGCTATTCCTTTTCCCAATTTTTCTCTCTTTTCCGTACCTCCCACCTAGCCCACGCTTTGTGCATTCTTGCTTCACACAGTAGTTGCTTTATTTGTTTTTTTACAAGATTTCATGCATTTTATGGGTTGTTTCCTATTGGCTGGATCCCTTAGTTGAGCTTATTACATATATATTTGGATAGGCACAGGCCAGCTTAATCTTGTACTACATGACGTGCCATGCTCATGGGGAACCTCATTGGCATGTCACTTCCCAGCTAAGGAGGTAAACCTCCTTGGCTCACCACAGGGGTTGTGGTGACCACAGAACACAGTACATCCCTTACCCATTGAGGGCATGCTGCCAGCAGCAGCAAAATCTCAACCCTGGCCATCCAGTTGCTGAATTCCCTGGCTCATTTACAAACACAGTTCAGCAGCATCAGCTCTCAGATTAATACAGCTGTGTCACTGGGTGTCCCAAATATGAGTTCTTCTTGAAATGCATTTAAACTAAATAATTATGCATGACTAATTACTGGTGATCCCCATATAATCCTAAAACCAGCACTCTTTAAATGACATAATATGTGATTGTAACATTATTACCATGGATTGTGGCATTTCATAACACTTTTCTAATCTTTATCATTATCATTACTGAACACTCAAACCACCTAAGACCTTTTATGTTTTTATTTGTTTAACATATCTGTTTGATCTTGCCATTCTACTATGCTTCTAAGTTTGAAATAAACAGAAACTCGCAGTTTTGAGTCACACTCCATTTCCTAAGCTTCTGTCTTTAATCATGTCGATGAAAAGGCCACGCTGAAAGTATCTGTTTACTTGTAAATTAAAAGCATCACAAAAAATGGCAGGGTCAACCACATAAGTAAACAAATTATAAATTAAGTGGTTTGGGAGGTGGATGGGTTTGGTGACGACATTCACAGGGTGCACAATGCTAGTATTAATTTGTTTTCAACACTGGGGAAATAGTGGGTAGATGGGGTGGGATTAAGAAAAATTAATTATAACAGATAAAACATAGGAAGTAATTATAATTCATTTTTGTACATACCTTCAGTGTGTGTTATCAGCAGAAACCTCTCAAACTTTGCTCTCAAGGTTTACAGACATTACTCTGGGGGTGTAAAAAAACTCATAATACACTACTTCCTATGCATTATTTAATATTTTACAAAAGAGATAATTGGATACAATGCTTGTTTCATGTATTAGCTGTCATGAGTGATAGGGAAAACATCAAATAGTGACAATTAGAAAGAAGGAGGTAAGGAAGAAACAAGGAAGAAAGAAACAGTGACTGCAACATTTGCTTCATTTAATATTTTTCTGTTTCCATTTAAGGTTTTTACACATTGGGATTTTCTGCTTTCCAAAATCTAGAAATGCTTCTAAATTTATTATGAAGGAAGACGAGTTGTACTTCCATTTGGGAAAAAAAAAATCTGAAACACTGCTTTTGGTGGCAGCTTTTTTGTTTTATTAATACTGTGTTTAGTATGAATCTTTAGATACAGACAAAACTGGTCTGACCTTCACAAAGTAATAGTATTTTTGTAGACTAACATGATATAAGAAACAGTGTAACAAAAAAGAAAAAAAAAGGATTGCCAAACTTATGATATCATAGTATCGTATAATAATAGCAAAGGGTATAATCAAACAAAGGGACAGTCTGTACTGTATCAGTGAGTCATTTAGTTGATAGTTTCCTTTTCTCCTGTTCTATTCCACCCTTACAGTGGGTGTTTCCCAACTGTTTCTATATGCCAAGTGGCGAAAAATCCAGTGAACACCCTTTTACTGGCATTGCAATTAGATTACTTCCATAATTATATTTAATTTTATGTAAGATTCCAGCTTTGAAATTTTGCCCACAAAAAGACTTTTTTTTGTTTATGCTATGAATCACTCCTAAAGTTTCCTTTCTAAATTAAGTGAATGCACCAAACAGTCATGCATTTTGTACAGGGAGCGTGTACTGAATACGTTAGCTGAAAGTTGTGACTGTTTTAAAAATAGAAATACTTTCTTCTGTAGCCCTTCCCATGTTATGTCAACATGAGGTGTAGGATTTCCAGTATTTTACTCCTAAAGTGACCCAAAACTCCTCCCAGCACATATGATCCAACAACATACAGTACTGTAGTTCCCGATATTTACTTTACTAAAATAAACAAGAAAGAGGAACTACCTCAGTGGTCAGACTTATTATGACTACTAAATTCACATAATCATACAGTGTAGAAGTGGAAAACAGGATTCCCCAAATTTTAGTGTGTAAACACTAAGGGTTGTGCGAAAGGTTCACTCTTTACAATGTTCAGCTGCAGCCTGATATCAGTTCCTTTAAAAATGATATGCTTTTTCTTCCCCTTTTAACAGTTCATTTACATTACCTGGAGAGCCGTGTGTGCAAATGCTCAAGGTCTAAGCAACATGTTCTGCAGACCTAGAGGCTATCATGGCGGAGGCAGACCTAGACATAGTTGCCATAACTGAGACCTGGTGTATTGAAAATCAGGACTGGGAAATTACCATTCCATGGTATATCATGTTTAGGAGAGACAGGGAGGGTAGAAATGGAAGAGTGACTCTTTATGTAAGGGACAACATAAAATCCATGGAAATGCAGGGGAAATGGGGGAAGGTGAAGGCACTGTGGGTCACACTGGAGAGTAGGAATAGGGCAGCTATTCACATAGGAGTGATGTACAGACCTCCAGCTAAGGGGAGGAGGTAGATAAAGGTATGTTGCTAGCAACTGAAAAAATGGCTCCCAGGGGATAGGTATTGCTAGTAGTGGACTGCAATTTACTGGACATGGATTGGAGCCTCCCCACTGCAGCATCAGCCAGGAGTAGGAACATCCTTGACTCCCTGAAGGGGGCATTCCTCAGGCACTGGTTATGGAACTCACTCAGGAGGAGGTGTTACTGGACCTGGTGCTGTCAAATGGGGACAGTGTCATGGAAGGCATAGTAGGTGACCACCTAGGGCATAGTGATCACAGTTCTGTGTGGTTTGGTGCAAGAAGTGCACGGTAATGCACCTGGGAAACAAAAACCCAGGGGAAGAGTACACAATGGGGGGTGAGATACTAACAACAAAAATGGAAAGGGACCTGGGGGTAGTCATATCAGATGACCTAAAGGTGGGCAAGCAATGTGAGAGGGCAGCAAGGAGGGCTGGGGAGATACTGGGATGCATAGGGAGAGGCATCACCAGTAGAAAACAGGAAGTTATTATCCCTCTGTACAGACAGCTAGTGAGATCCCATCTGGAGTACTGCGTGCAGTTCTGGAGACCCAATCTCCGCAAAGACATAGACAGGATGGAAGCTGTCCAGAGGAGGGCAACTAAAATGGTGCAGGGTCTGCACCGGAAGACATATGAAGAGAGACTTAAGGAGCTTAATATGTATAGCCTCGAGGAAAGGAGGGAGGGGGGACATGATAGAAACTTTCAAGTACCTCAAGGGAATCAACAAAGTCCAAGAGGGTAGCATCTTTCAAAAAAAGAGGTGTGCAAGAACAAGGGGGCACAATTTGAAGATAGAAGGGGGCGGCTCAGAGGTAATTTAAGGAAGTATTTTTTTCACAGAGAGGGTGGTGGATGTATGGAGCGGCCTTCCAGAGGAGGTTGTGGAGTCACAAACAGTGGTGGAATTCAAGCATGCATGGGACAGTCATAAGGCAATTCTAGGGGGCGGGGTAGGAAGAAGTAGGCTGCTGGTTAACTAGGATCTGCAGCTTATCCATCAGGTAGGGAAATGGGCAGACTGGGTGGGCCAAGCGGTCCCTATCTGCCGTCAAATTCTATGTTTCTATGGTATAAAAATGGGATCAGAATCAAATCACACAAGGACGAGTGTCCTGGGCTTCAGGAGTGCCAACTTCAAGAAAATGGGTGAATGCCTGATGGACAACCTGGAAGAGTTAAAGGAAGGGGGGGTTAGAGAAAAAAGGGGCAAAAATTAAGGAGGGCATTGAGTAGGCTACAAATCTCGGTGTCAAGTATGTTAGTATGGAAAAAAGGAAAAAGAGGCCGCTATGATTCTCCAGGGAGGTGGCAGTGAAAGAAAAAGCAAAAAAAAAAATGATGGCGTTTAGAAGATATAAACTAGCACAAATGATGGGGAACAGGGAAAGTTACCAGGAGAAGCAAAATGAGGCAGGAAAGACAGTTAGGAGCACAGAGGCACAAATAGAGGAAAAGATTGTCAAATCAGTGAAAAGAGGGGATAAAACATTTTTAGATACATAAGTGAGAAATGAAAGAAAAGGAGGGATAGTAAGACTGAAAGATGATGATGGGGTAGTCTAGAGGAGGACCACCAAAAGACAAACATATTTAACAAATACTTCTGTTCAGTGTTCACAGAGGAGGGGGGCAGGGGATGGGCCAAGATTAAAGGACAGGGGCATTAGGGGCAGCGAGGGGGACATAAGTCCCTTTACAGTGGAGAGGGTCCTTAGGGAACTAATGATGCTAAAGGTGGACAAGGCAATGGGGCCAGATGGGGTGCACCCCAGGATACTGAGGGAACTCAGAGAGGGAACTGACAGCACCTCTGACATCCCTGTTCAACCTGTCATTTGAAATGGGGGTGGTGCCAGCCAACTGGAGAAGGGCAGATGTAGTCCCTCTACACAAAAATGGGAATAAGGAGGAGACAGGAAACTACAGGCCTGTCAGTTTAACTTCAGTGGTGGGTAATGTAATGAAATCACTGTTAAAAGAATGGATTTGCAAATACCTTGTTGACAGTGGGCTTCAAGATCCAAGGCAGCATGGCTTCACAGGGTGAAGGTCGTGCCAGACTAAAATGATCACTTTTTTGACTGGGTAACCAGAGAAGTGGATCAGGGAGGGGTAGTGGATGTGGCGCACCTAGATTTCAACAAGACTTTTGACACCATTCCACATAGGAGATTGATAAACAAGCTGAGGCAACTAGGAGTGGGTACTAAGGTTTTTAAATGAGTGGACAGCTAGCTGAGTAATATGACTCAGAGGGTGGTGGTAAATGGGACCCACTCTGGAGCAGGCAAAGTGATCAGTGGGGTGCCACACGGATTAGTACTGGGCCTGGTCCTCTTCAGTGCCTTTATAAGTGACATTACTGAAGGATTGGAGGGAAAGGTATGCCTCTTAATGGATGACACAAAGTTCTGTAACAAAGTGGACACAGTGAGGGGGGATAGAATGAAAAGGGATCTAAAAAAGTTGGAAGAATGGTCAGAAAATTGGCAGCTGTGTTTCAAAACAAAATAGTGCAAAATAATGCATATGTAGCACAAAATCCCGAGGGCAACATACAAACTGGATTAGGGGCACTGACAGACACAGATCAGGAAAGGGACCTGGGGGTGATCACTACAGATGACATAAAGGTGACAAAACAGTGTGACAAGGCAGTGAGGAAGGCTAGCCAGATGCTGGAATGCATGGGCAGGGGCATCACCAGTAGAAAGAGGGAGGTAATGATACCCCTGTACAGACAATTCATGAGACCGCACCTCAAACACTATGTCCAGTTCTGGAAGTCCTTTCTTCAAAAAGACATAGCTAGGGTGAAGGTGGTTCAGATGGGAGCAACCAAAATGGTACAGGGAATGCATCTGAAGACCTACGAGGAAAGGCTTAGGGAACTGAACATGTACTCTGTGGAAGATAGGAGGAGGAGGAGGAGGTGGGATATGATAGAAATGTGCAAATACCTCATGGGGAAAAACAAGGTACAGGAGGGCAGCATTTTTCAGAGGAAAAGATACTCAAGGACGGTGGGACACAATATGAAGTTAGATGGGGAAGGTTCAGAGGAAATGTGAGGAAGCACTTCTTTACTGAAAGAGTGGTAGACAAGTAGAACAGCCTACCTGCAGAGGTGGTGGGGTCAGAAACAGTTACAGGATTCAAGAAGAAAGGGGGGTTACTAGTGGGGTACCGCAGGTTTCAGTATTGGGTCCAGTCCTTTTTAATGTCTTTGTTAGTGACATTGCAGAGGGACTGGAAGGAAAAGTATGCCTTTTTGCAGATGACACAAAGATCTGCAACAGGGTTGATACACAAGGAGGCATGGAAAGGATGAAAAGGGATTTGGCAAGGTTGGAGGAATGGTCAGAAGTATGGCAGCTTGGATTCAATGCAAAGAAGTGCAAAATAATGCACCTGGGAAACAAGAACCCAGGGGAAGAATACACAATGGGTGGGGAGGTAGTAACAACAACAAAAAAGGAAAGGGACCTGGGGGTAATCATATCAGATGACCTTAAGGTTAGCAAGCAATGTGAGAAGGCAGTAGGGAGGGCTGGGGTATACTGGGATGTATAGGAGAGGCATCATCAGCAGAAAACAGGAAGTTGTTATCCCTCTGTACAGACTGTTGGTGAGACCCCATCTGAGTACTGTGTCCAGTTCTGGAGACCCCATCTCCATAAGGACATAGACAGGTTAGAGGCAGTCCAGAGGAGGGCAACTAAAATGATGCAGGGTCTGCAAGAGAAGCCGTATGAGGAGAGACTAAAGGAGCTTAATATGTATACCCTTGAGGAGAGAAGGAGAAGGGGACATGATAGAAACTTTTAAGTACCTCAGTGGAATCAACAATGTCCAAGAGGTAGATCTTTCAGAAAAAGAGACATGCAAGAACAAGGGGACACAAGGGGGTTCAGGGGCAATGTGAGGAAGTATTATTTCAGAGAGGGTAGTGGATGCATGGAACAGCCTTCCTGAGGAGGTTGTGGGGTCTAAAACTGTGGGAGAATTCAAGAATGCATGGGACAGACATAAGGCAGTTCTTGTGGGGGGTAGGAAGAAATAGGCTGTTGGTTAACTAGGATCTGCGGCCTATCCTGTAGGTAGGGAAATGGGCAGACTAGATGGGCCTAGCAGTCCTTATCTGCCATCAAAGTCTATGTTTCTATATTTCTAAGAAAGCATGGGACAGGCACAGAGGGATCTTGGAAATGAAAGTGGGGAGGGAAGAGGAACGGGAGGCAGAGTAGGGTCTACAGTGTCAAGGAAAATCTAGGGCAGACTGGGTGGGCCAGGAGGCCGTTATCTGCTGATATCTTCTATGTTTCTATGTTAGATAGCCTAGGAACATCTTGCTATGAGTGGGGTCCTACAGTTTTACATCTGGGAGGGTAAAAATACCATATAGGGAGGACAAAGGACTTGCTTATGGTCTCATTATAAGACAGTGGTTGTGCTGGGATTCAAGAAGCTCTATGATCTTCATTTTCTTTTTAATTTATTTAGATTTCAGATAACACCTTTGAGCCAAGGCTCTTTTGCAAAGGTTCCACTTCAGACATTGAGATACAACATAGAGGCAGCGAACATAGGATGAGACAACATAGAGGCAAAATACGTACATTGAGACTATGACAACTTTAGCAGCTAGAGGCTTTGTCAAGCACAGGGAGCTAAGGCTACTTAATCAAAATAAGACAGAAAACAATTAGGTTGATTAGAAAAGGAGACTAAGTAGAGAAACTGGAGTAGAGGCAGAGGAGATGATTAAAGCTAATTACAGGGAGGAGAAGGGAGGAATGTTGAGAAAGACAAGGTGGAGGGGGAGTGAGGTGGGTCATAGAATGAGAAGGGCAAAGGGGAAGGTGGGACAAGTAGATTATTGGCATGCATGTAGGATTTGTGACAGCAAGGCCAGGGTCAGCAGTCACAGGAGGCAATAGCGACGAGGTGTTGGCGAAGATTTCGATTGAAGGAGATCAGAGAAGTGTTATTTGTAACATTAGGAGAAAGGGAGTTGTACCACACTAGGGCACTAGATATGAAAGAGCGTTGCCCTTGAGAAGTCCAACTGCAGGGGACAGAGAAGGAAAGAGAGGTCGAGCTTCTGGTATGGCGTGAGCTGCCATGAGAGGCCAGCAAGGCCGAAACTCCAGGGGGTAGTAAGTTCAGCATGGCCTTTTTGGCAATGATGCAGGTTTGGCACATGAGCCTGCCAGATAATTGTAGCCAGATAGCTTGTTCATAGAGATTACAGGTGAGCAAAAGGCAAGGTGCTGCTGTCAGAAGGCAGCAGGACTTGTTTAGCCCTATGCGAATATGTCTGGGTGCAGTGTCAGTGGCTGAGCCGTATATCACTAGGCCATAATCTATTATAGACATGATTGAGCTCAGGATTGCGGTCCTTAGTGCTTCAGTTGTAAGGCAGCTTCTATATTGGTACAACATTCCAATCTGGGTATTTATTGTTTTGGAAATGTTTATGTGTTCAGAGTAGGCTAGGGTGGAATCGAGGGTCACTCCCAGGTGTTTGAACAAGTGAACTTGTTCAAGTTTCTCTCCAGCATTGTTAACAACATCTAGGCCTGTATTTTAATGTTTGTTGTGCGAGCCATGGAAACATCATAGTTTTGCTTTTTTTGTAGTTGAGGATGAGTTTGTAGGAGTGAAACCATTTCTCAACTACTGTAAAGCTTGATTGTAGCTGTCGCTGAAGATGAGATGAGTCGGAGTGTGATGTAAATATAACAGCATCATCCGCATAAAGAAGAACTCTATCCTGACAGGAGGAGGGGAGATTGTTAAGAAAGATACTGAACAGCAAGGGACCCAGAACTGATCCCTGAGGGACACCAGACTGGACCAGTTGGCGGGCTGAGAGGGTGTCACCAATTTTGACCAGTTGGGTGTGATCACTAAGGTAGCTTTGAAACCACCTCATAGCATCAGTAGAGAGTCCTAGGCAGGACAGTTGTTCAATCAGTAGTGAGTGGTTGATGGTATCGAATGCCTTTGTCAAGTCGATGAAAGTGGCACCAACCAGTTGTCCCTGGTCAAAAGCGGTGTGGATATATGAGGTGAGATCAAGGAGGGCAGTGATGGTGCTGTGCCTTTTACGAAAACCGTGCTGCTCAGGGCATTGAAGGTCATATTTCTCTAGGCAGTCAGTAAGTTGATCAGCAACTATTCTCTCAAGTTCTTTGGAGAGTGGGGGGAGAATGGAGATAGGACGGTAGTTGCTGATAGTGGTCTTAGCACCACTTTTGTAGACTGGTGACACCTCTGTGGATTTCCATTTCTGGGGGAATTGTGAGAGCAAGAGGGACCTGTTTAGAATTTTAGTGAGTGGTGACAGAACTTCGTCAATAGTGAGAGCAAGGAGATTGAGGTCCAATGAATCGGAACTTGTTCTGGACTTTCCAAGAACTTTGAGAAAGTACTTTTTGGCTGAGGCCTGAGATATATATTCAAAGTAGAAAGGCAGTTGGCCCTGTGTAGCACTTTCTTTTGCCAGATTTTAGGACATCTGGAGAGGGATCAAAAAAAGATTTAGGGAGAACATGACTGAAGTCAGTGAAGGCCGTATTGAACACGTCTGCCATGGCGGTTTGATAAGTGGTAAGAATACCATTTATGTTGAGTATAGTGGGCTGTGATTTGGGGTCTTTTCTGATGATTTCAGTGATGTTTGCCTAGAACTTCTTTCTGTCATTCCAAGTGTTTGTGAGAGCATTCCTGTAGTAGGAGACCTTCTAGGAGCGAATTGCTTTGGTGCAGGCATTTCTTGCTGCTTTGTAGGCCTGGGCATCAGCTTGGGTGCCAGATACATGAGCACGATGCCAGAGTTGGTCCCAGGCCTTCATTTGTTCAATGAGATCAGGGTTCATCCAGGGACTGTATACTCCCTTGATCTTGCGTTTCTTAAATTGGGCATGAATATCACAGGCAGAGTTAAATCTGAGGATAAAGTACTCAAGAGCTGAGTCAATGTTGAGAGCTAGGTCTATTGGCATCCAGTTGTGTTCCCGTAGGAGAGCTTTCGGGGCCCAAAGTGACCCAGGATAAGTTTCCTGCAGTTAATTGTTTTTGGAGGGGGGCTTAGTGAATTAGTTGGTCCAGGAGCAGAGGACTGGAGAATGATCACTAATAGAGTCAGGGAGTACTTCGGTTTTTGTGATATGGTCAGGGCAGTTAGTTAGCACCCAGTCCAGAAGTGTTGCAGTACTTGTCCTATAGTTCAGTCTTGTGGAAGAGTGTACCATTTGAGAGAAATTTGCCACTGACAGGGTATCTTTATATTTGTTAGTGCTAGGGGAGGACCAGTTTATGTAAAAATCCTCTAGCAAAATTGTCTCTGAGCTATGATCCAGGGAGTGGATAGTGTCCAGTAGGGGGTCTAAGCTAGTATTTGTTAGTTTAGGGGGAATGTAGACTGATGCTACTATCAAAGTTTTGTTATACACCCCAAGTAAAATCTTCATGACGAGGACCTGTAAATCATTTCTAGGGTGGGGGAAGCTCATGACATGCCCAATTAGGGTGTCTTTTAGGTAAATGGCACACCCTCCACCTTTCTTAGAGAGCCTATCAAGCCTAAAAACAGCATATCCAGGGACAGAGATTGCTGAGTCAGGGACCTTAGGAGATAGCCATGTTTCAACTACTGATAGAATGTCGGGATTGTGCTGTGTTACCCAGGCAGTGAGGGAATCAAGCTTATTGAGGAGACTGCAGATATTTAGACTTGCCAGGGAAAGAGTCCCAGCCCTCATGGAGTTTCTTGACCAACCTTGTGCAGGGCCAGGGTTGGGATGTACATTCCCTGATATGAGGAGAAGCAGCATTATTTGGCATAATAGGAGTGCTTTGAGAAGGTTCTTTCTAGATATTAGAGTAATGGATTTAGAGCTGACTGTCAGGGGAGGTTGCCAAGGGGAGCCAAAACCTGTCATTAGGAGTGACGTGCTAAGGAGCATGGGGATAGGCACCTCAGTTTGAGGCAGCAGCCAGAGGTGTAGCGGCAAGGGTGCTAGTATCCCTGTTTTAAACTCGGGGTGGCTACTAGTTATCAACCAATTAGCCAGTAGGGAGAAATCCTGTGATATTTCAGGGGATTGGTGACGGGGTATATCACTTCCCAATCCTCCAAGGTTGCATAAGGTGTGCCAGATTAAGAGGCACAGTAGTGGATACACCGTGCCCATGCTGAGAGAATAAGACAACCCTGTGTTGCAGGGCACCTCACCAGTTACAATTGTTAATTAAGATGCAAAGGGTAGAATAGGAGTGGTCTTATTTGTTTGATTACTTAAGAGGGAGAAAGGTGCTTTGTGGGGTGGTCTACAGGAGAGGATGTCTTAAAAGAGGGTGGAGTTATGGTGTATTTAACAGAGGTCGAGGTTGGGGGTGGGCGGTGTGGGACAAATTTGTACATAGGAAGCCGAGAAAAGACTTTTCTCAGCTCAGAGAGAGAGACAGGCAGAGTCCTGGTTAAACAGTGGCAAGCGCCAATAAGGAGGCACTCCTGGCCACAGTGGGCAAATTGGAGGAGTCCTGTTGAAAGTTCTTTTTTTTCCTGTTTTTTTTTTAACTTTTTATTTATAGTATTTTATCACATCACATCACATCACATGACATGACAATCAAATATCCTGAGTGAGTACAGAAAAAATACATACATTCAGAAGTACATCATTAAGGGATGAAGACTACCAGCTCTATAGGTACAGCATCAGGGATGAAAGGCATCAATGTACACAATTCAATGGCCTATGCAACCAGTATAGTGTTATGCTTGTGTAACTGTGTTACCTTGTTTTGGATGTTTGCATTCTCTATTCCATGAGGAATTACCACCCTCTAGGGGTACCAAAAGGCAAGGAACCCTCAAAGAGGGTGCAACCCCTAGAGGTGGTGTGGGAAGGTTCCCTTGGCTAAAGGTACCTTAGGAAGAAACCCCCTAAGGAGACAGGTGAGCCACTTAAGGAGGAGGAGTGGATGGAGGGGCAAAGAAAAAGTGCTTCAGTGAGAGACTGGGAGGAATTGCTTATATAGCTCAGGAAGGGGGAGTGGCTGGTTGCTTGTCCACTGAACCACAGGCATAGACTTTCAATTCAATGGTCTACACAACCAGTATAGTGTTATACTTGTGCAACTGTGTTACTTTGTTTTGGCCATTTGCATTCTATATTCCATGAGGAATTATCACCCTGTAAGGGTACCAAAGGTAAGGAACCCTCAAAGAGGGTTCTAACCCTTGAGTTACCATGGGAAGGTTCCCTTGGCTAAATGTACCTTAGGAAGAAACACCAAAAGAACTGTAGCAGTGCCAAAAAGAACATTAGCAGTGATCGTTGGCAACAAGGTAGAGAAGCAGAGTGTCAGAAACAGGCAGCTTAATGAAACATAAATGAGAAGCGTGGGTTAGCAGAATAGCATGGGTACAATGGATTGCATTGATGACTACAGGGGACTTCCTAAGGAGAGAGGGAATGGCAAGCATGGACACCATCCATCTCCATCCAACAGCGGAACCTACCTAAGTAAACTAGGGAATACTGACTAAGACTAAGTATTCAATTGTGATTACACAACTGGATAAGATGTATGCGTGTGTGACTTTGATACATTGTGGCTGTTCACCTCTCTATCCATGGGATATTCCACCCTGTAGGGGTATGATGCAAGGAACCCTAGAGGAAGGTTCCCCCCATAGGTGCCACAGGAATAATTCCCTTGGCTAAAGGTACCGGAGGAAGAAGTCCACGGGAAAGAGAAATGAGCCACGGGAGGAGGAGGGGTGGATGGTGGGGCAATGAAGAACAAATTCTGGAACAGTCCAGGAGAAGTGGCCTTTTAAGGCCTGATGGGGGAGTGACGTTTGTTGCTCCGCCCATTGAACCTCAGCTGTAAAGCCTTCCCATTCAATTGTGCTTATGCAACTGGATGAGATGTATGCTTGTGTGACTTTTATACATTGTGGCTGTTCACCTCTCTATCTGTGGGATATACCACCCTGTATGGGTATGACGCAAGGAACCCTAGAGGAGGGTTTCCCCTCTATAGGTGCTACAGGAATATGTCCCATGGCTAGAGGTAGCTTAGGAAGAAGCCCAAAAAGAATACCCAAAAGGGTGTCAAGCACTGAAGAGGCGAGAAATCAGAATATGTCAAGACAGGAAAGTAAGGAGATAGACAGAGATGGGAAGGACAGGGGAAGAACAAGATAAGATGAGAACAAGGAATGAAATGAAAGCTGACAAGATGCAGAAGGGCAAACTCCTAAGGAAAGAGGGAACAGCTGAGGCCACCATCCAACTCCATCCGACAGCGGAACCCAACTACAGAATCTATGAAAACACTAACTCTGTCTAATATTATGGCCATTGGCAGAGAGGAGAGGAAAAAAACCCTTTGAGGAGGAAACCTCTTTGGATCCAAGGCCTAGGTCATCTTCCCTCCAGGCTGAAGGATGTTTTGATTAGTGACGGCTCAGTTACTGCAATTTAGAGTTGAGATTGGGGGAGGAGGAACATTTTCCAATTTAGAGGAGGCTCTCACTCTGTCCTTCTAACTGGATAGCTGATGAGGGTTGTGAGTGATGTCTTTGCAACTAGACCCTCACGTGCAAGACAGGAGAGAGATGACTGCTGAGGCACTCCGCTGGCTTATGCAAGCCTGTGAAACAGACCAGGTGAACCAGAGGTGGTCTCGGTGGAGAATAGCATAGAGGGTGCCTCCAAACCTGCTCAGGCAGCCAATGGGACTCTGATGATGAGAGCCCCACCCCTCGCAGCTGGAAGTTGTAAATTCTACATGCAGAGGTGTCACTGAGATGAGGGGCAACTGAAGGCCAATCCTGGAGTGAAGACATTCCCGCTATGGGCCAGGGAGAAGGATCCCACTCCAAGCTTCCCACACTCTAGATGCAGACTTCATGGGTGCAGAGTGAGACCGTTGGCTACAGGCTAGCCCCAAGTCAAGGAGCAATGGACATGGAAGGCATGTCTCTGAGTGGAGAGCAGATCGAAGAGGTAGCATAAGACCCAATGAGATGTATGCTCGATTAATCAATGTGAATAAGTAGACCCCAAGGTCAGATTGAGTGAAGGAGAGCCAGACTCATGTCATGTCATGAGGAAGCTATCGTTAATGGTAATTATGGGAATGCATGCAAACCAGGTCCACTGAGAGCCAAATTAGGAATGGATAAAATTGCATGAAGGTAGGAGCAAGAGTGGCTGGGTGAAGCTGGCAGCTGACAGCTGACAGTGAGGCAGGCAGTACCAGGAGAACATCTGAATGGGTTTGAATAGAAAAAGGGAATAGAGTCAGAGGAGGAGAAGTGTAAGCAGGGTGATATGCAGGAGGGAATAATAGGTGAATTGAACGAGGAGTGTATGGTGGTATAGTGGGACAGCAGGATAGGGAAGCCCCCCCAAAAGAAAGCAGAAGTCAGAGAAGGAGAGGAAAGGGGGGGAGAAGGACAGGAAGGGAGGGTGGAGGAAATGGGAGGAGGAGGGCAACAAGAGGAGTCGAGAGGGGTGGACACCCCCGATACAGGGGATAGAGGTAGAAAGAAGGAATGAGCAAGCAACAGAGGTCAAGGATAGAGAAGGGAAGGCATCCACAAAGGGGAAATAACAGCAGGAGGAACATCAGGAAATCAATGTGGAGCAAAGGGAAATCAGAGAAGGAATCATAGCAGTGGAGAAGTATGCAAGATAAAAGGGAGAGGAAAAAGCAAAGTACTAAGCAACAGCCAGAGCAGCTGATAGACATGCAATGAACTGTCCCAGGCAGATGCTCCAGCACCTGGGAGCATGCAAATCCGGTATCCTCCTGAAATCACAACAAATGACAGCACAGTACCAACAGATGAGGCACTATGATGACATTAAATGGCATACTAAGCCATGATCTAGGCAAGAAGAGGTAAAAGGGCAGCAATGGATGGAAGGTGAAGAACAGCCCCAAGGACCAGTACTACTAACTTCCCTAACAAATGGAAATAAACCACTAGTTGTACTGAGAAAGAAAAAAAAATGCATGGATGGGACCATTGAACTGAGAGCCAAGAAAACAGAAAGGACAGGAAGCAAATGAACTGGAAGTCAAGTCAGGGTCTGCCAGAGATGGAAACGGTGGAAGAAGCAGTGAATGCCATTCCACGGGAATAGCCGGCTCAGTCATGTAGGCTGGAGAGTCCCACAGTGCGATGTGAGGAGCGAGGTATGAAGAACAAGATCTGTGCTTGAGAAAAGGAGTAAAATCAAAAGTGCAGTACATCAACAGAAAGGGCCAGAAGCGCCATTCACTACACAGGCAGAACTCTGTACTCCCCGACTGAGCTACAGCTGGATGCAGGATGCCGGTGAATGACATCACACCCCGATGCTGGAAGAAACAGAGCCACAGAAATATAGACAGAGGAGAAACAACCTGAAAAAGCCAGAAGACCCCCCCCCAAGAATGAAAAAAAAAGGTACAGGGTGGGGAGGCACAGGGGAGCAGAGACAGCTGCAAGCATCAGCAAGAAAAATGAAGATGGGGGCTAAAGCAGTGACAAAATGCTACAAACCAAAAAAAGGGACAGGACAAAAGCAAATGAGAGACTGAGGCAGTGGCCAGAGGTGACCACAAGGATGGGAGGCGGAGAAGCAGGGGGCTTAAAGGCTGGAGTGGAGAAGAGGGTTTCAGCATAGAAGAGCAGCGCCTCTGGCCACAATGAAGAACGAATCCTGGAACAGTCCAGGAGGAGTGGCCTTTTAAGGTCTGATGGGGGTGTGACGTTTGTTGCTCCGCTCATTGAACCTCAGTCTTAAAGCCTTCACATTATGACCATCGGCACGGAGGAGAGAAAAAACCCTTTTAGGAGGAAATCTCTGGGGATCCAAGGCCTAGGTTGCCTTTCCTCCAGGCTTGGGATAATTTATTTAGCTATGGCTCTGCTGCTGCAATTTGAAAACCTAATTAAAGGGGTGGAAAATATTCCAATTTCAAGGAAGGTTCTCACTCTATCCCTCTAACAGGAATGCCATGAAGCATTGTGAGCTAGCTCTCTGCAACATGGCTCCTCCAAGACAGGAGGAGGAGAGTGATGACTGCTGAGGTGCTCAGCTGGCCTACCAGTCTAAAAACAAACCAGGTGAACCAGAGGCAGTTGTAGGGAGAATAGCTTAGAAAGTGCCACCAAACCCACTCGGCTAGCTATCAGAGCCCCTTTGGGCTTAAAGGCACCACCCCTCAAAGCTGAAGTCTTAAATTCTGCATCAAGAGATGCCACCGATATGCCTGCATAACTGAAGCTCTGCCTACAGCAAGGACATTACCACTATGGGCCAGATGAGAAGGACCCCGATCCAAGTTTCACACACTCAAGATGTGGACTTTGTGAGTGCAGAGTAAGACTGTAGGTTACAGGACAGGCCCAGAGCCATGGTAACTAATGGGTGTGGTTGGATTGCCTCAGATTACGGATGGGACAAAATAGGAAGGAGAACTTAAAGGAAGTGTGAGCGCTGTAGACCCTCACATAGGTCATACATGTTTTATAACAAGCACAAAGCAGACTAAACCTTCAAGGTCAGTGTAAGCAATGATCAGACCTGCATGTAGGTCTGTGAGGCAGCAGTTCACATGACTTGCAAGGAGGCAAGCCAACCAGCTCCATTAAAGAAGCCAATTAAAGGTGAGGTAAATACTTGGAGGATTTTAGCGGCAAAGGCAGTATTCAAACATGAGGTATCTGAACCACACGGGGCCACAACTCTCCACTATAACCCCCTTGCCCTCCACCATAAGAAAAACAAAGAAGCCACTGTAAAGTGCTGTGACCCACAAGCAGATTTTAAAAATTTAGTTTACAGTGACAGTTGTAGCTAAGCTGACCTCCAGAATGTAATGAAGCATGGTACGAAAGTAGTTGAGCAGCATCCAGCAGCAATTAATTATAGCTTCCAGGAGTAGCTGAGCTGAACAATCGAACAAGCATAGGAATTATAGGGGAGAGACAATGCACTAAAAACAACAGCAATAATTGCTTAGTGCAGTTGCATATAAACAGGTTGGAATACCATGGAGAAAGTAGATAGCATTGCAGGAGTCTAAGATTTAAGTCCCACCGAGTACCAATAAACATGTTTGAGCAGCTATAAATCCCCAAAAGGGCTGTATGTAAGCTGAGCACCATAAGACCAAACAGTAATATATTTCTGGCTGAGCAAACACTGAAAAAATGGAGCAGAGCACATTGAAATCCAATATTGAATGAAGTGAGCTAGCACGGATAAATGTGAGCGGAGCTGCAACAGGGAGTGGCAGCTAGCTGATAGTAGGAGCCTAGACGAGGTAATGAATGAAATGGAAACAGCAGCATCAGAGAAGCTGGAATGTAGCTAAAACATACAACAATTGCAGAAAAACTGAGTTTGGAAGGAGACTGGATACAGGCAAGATAAACACAGAGTAAACAAAGGGCAACAAGATGTTAGGAAAACTAGAAAAGCCCCAAAAAGAAACACAAAAGAAAAGCACAGATGCAGGTGAACAGAAAACAGGCACACAAGGAAGCACACAGCAATAGCCTGAGGCAAGCAGTATAAACCAAAAGCAGGAAAACACAAAAAATCTGAAGTTCAGCACAAACCAAGCAGAGCCCAAAGCACAGGAGCATGGGGGGGGCAAAGACCCAGTAGGCCCCAAGGGAGAAGACACACCCACAGAGCCTCTGGCTGGCAAAGAAAAATGCTTCAGAGAGAGGCTGGGAGGAACTGCTTATATAGCTCAGGAAGGGGGAGTGGCTGGTTGTTCACCCATTGAACTACAGGCATAGCCTTTCTAGAAACAGAAACTGTATGAGTGCTATTCAGCAGTCAATGCCCAATATAGGTGGAAATATTAAATTCTAGCAATGTATTTTAACTGACCAACTATGTCCTTTAGTTAATCTTAACATTTTTAATAAAAATTTCCAGTAAAACAGTACACGTTCCAAAGAGTCCTACATGAAAATATAAACTTTGATACTATCACAGGTTACTGTTAAAAGAAAGCCAATGCCCTATACTGTATATAGGCGGAGGTTACCTGACAGTGCTTACCATGTGGGAATGTATCTGATTACTAAAACACTATGGGCCAGATATTCAAAACTTTGCGCTGGGCAAAAAACATTTGCGCAGGTTTAGAGCGGGATTAGCGCGGGTCTGCCATATTCAAAAGGACAAATAGCGCGGGCAAACTGCATTATCGCTGGGCAAAATTATAATGTATGCAAGGGGCAAACTGACATGAATACAGGCGCAATGCTATATTCAGCGACTAGCGCCGCGCTAAGTGGTTTTGCGCGACTTAGCGCGACACAGCGCGGTGCACATTAAAAAGCTGGTCTTAATCCTGGGCAATCAGCTTTGCGCGACATTATGGCTTTGCGTGGCGTTTGCGCGGGTTTAGCGCGGGTTTTGCGCCACCCTAACAAATAAATATGACACATAGATAAAGCCAAACATAGAGGAAGCATGCTGCTAACTGATGGCATCACAATGATGCCATCATCTGTCACCAGTCCCAGCCATGCCAGGCAGTAAGTGGTGACCCTGCCACCAGTGGACAGCATGGCAGTGTGGCCATACAGCACACACCTGTGGACCACACTTCCGTGGACACCAACAGATGCCAGCACACACATGCAGCACTGTGAGCATGGAGGATGTTGAGGGGAGCATATATGGGTGGCGAGGCTGTGCTACAGATCAGGTGTGGCCACAAGGGTGGAACACATCATGCAGTGTACGTGGGTCAGTATTGGGAATACCCCAACACCAGTGTGCCTTTTGGATAATATATGCCCCCCCCCCGGCCACATACCTCACAGCTGTACAACTGCCATAGCACACAAAGCCAGAAATGTACATGTCACTGTGAGCATCCATGCCACAGGTGCAGCATCTGTGGGTCACACAACAGCGTAACAGTAATGTCCAGTGTCAGAAAACATCCGCAGGTTGGGCGCTCACTGTGTATAGTGCAGTCATCATCACTGCCCTACACACCATAGGCATTGCTGTGTCCACACACTACTGGCCCCTTACTACTGTAGTTTCTGCTGTGCACTAGCATGCCCTACAATGTGACAGTTGTCAGCACCACCACCACCTGTGCCTATGGTGTCCTGTCCCTGGGGTATAATATGCTATGCTGTGCTGTACTGTTTACATGTAGCCTGCAGCTATCATCATGCACTGCCAGACTGACCTACAGGTGGAGCTGCGGTTGGACCTGGTCAGCCCTGTACTTCCAGACTGACCTACAGGTGGCTCTGTGGGACTCTGCAGTAACGCTGGGCAAACTGCATGCAAATCAGGGTATAATGAGATACTAATCCGGTTGTTTGCCCAGAGACTACGAAGTAGGCTCATTTGCATGGCACTTTTGAATATGGCACATTTTAGCTCCGGGCAAACGTGTTTGCTCTGGGCTAACTGCTTAGCTCCGACGCTAATGCCGCGCTAATGTGTTAGTGCGGCGCTAACGGTATGGGGAATATTATACAGTTTTGATCACTGTTCTTTCACATCTGCTGCTTCCTGCAGCTGTACTGAGTCCATGCATTTGCTGGCACACACATTGGCCACGTAGTTCGTCTGTACCTGCCTCATGTTGCTGTGTACTGTGTTGTTGTTAGGGTGCACTTCCTGGTTGCTTTATTCAGTGCTGTCTTATTCCAGGGCTATTTTGCCCTGCACTCCCAGCCCAGTTTGCATGGCCTCATTACCATGCCATATTCGGAAGCTGTTTGCCCTGGGCTATTCCTTTTGAATATAGCGTGCTCTGTGCTCCGGGCTAAGTTTGCCCGCTGGGCAGTGCTAATTTTGCCCCGGGGCAAAGTTTTGAATATCTGGCCCTATGTGTTCTTATGCAGGCTTGGTCAAAACCATAATAATTATGACAGCCACCAGAGCTCGGGCACCCCCAATTCCTTCGAACAGCTTCCCCAACCCAACAGACAATGACCCATCTGCAGAAACACTGTACTTGATTTATCAGCTTATTGGCATGCAGAATGGATTACCACAGTTATCAAACTAAAACAGAGCCTGCAAGTCAAAAGTGAAATATGGTATGCAAGTAAACTTTTCATTAAACTGATTGACTCAAACACACTCCCCCTCTCCTGCCACACCAAAAAGGAACAAACTAGGGAAGGAGAAAGGAGGTATGTGCCATTTTAGATCATCTAGTTAGAGGAGCACATCATAACATTCAGAAGTTTTAGGATGAATAGTCTGAGAATCGCATATAAAGTCCAACAATGCCCATTATTCATGGTTCAGCAAATAATGCGATAGTCCACCACTCCTCGACAGGTTCCCCCATAGATTTAAGCTATGAAGTAAACATTTAAACTTTAAAAAGACAAGTTTAATAGAAATTCTAATGTTTCACATATTCAATGCGTGGAGAAAGTCAAACAGAAGGGGAGTACCTTGTCCCAGTTATAACACAGAACCTGGCAAAAGCCCTCAATTGTCCTCCTCTGAAAGATTGAAAGAATTTCTTCCTCTCATTCATTTCCTCTAAACCAATTTTTTTAGTGCAAAGACCCACTTCCCATGGGTTGATGAACTGATACTGTGTACACCCAACACTGATGCACAGCTTCATCAGGAAGGCTAGGGAGTACAGAATCTCCAGCTCCTGCATTTTCTTCTTTACCCTGTTGAACACCTTGTGGAATGTTTGAATGGCATAAGAAATGTCAGGGAAGAGGAGAATTCTCTCCTTGTTGAAGTTAATCAGCCCTCTGACTCTTGCTGCACCCAAAATCTAGTCTCTCCTGATGATGTCAGCTCCATAAAGGGTCCATGGTGTATCCCAGGTCACGGATGCTCGTCTTTGGGTAATCCTCTATGCTTTGGCAACTAAGAAGTTGTTACATCCCTTTGCCTCCAGTATCCAGCTCATAAGGAGTTGTGTCCAGCCATTATCCTTGGTCTGCCCTTCCAGGAGACTGACGATTAAAATATTTGCAGCTCAGCAGCAAACCTCTAGAGCTCCTCCACAGAAGTCCTCAATTTTGAACAAAAGCAAACTTTTAAATTTGAAAAAGTGGTTGCACATCAGAGAGTTGAAACTAATTTTCTCTGCTAAACATTTTGACACTTTTTTGGGGAGAATGGTGCATTCCAAAGGCAGCAAACAGGACTTTACTTCAGCCAAGGTCCAAGAAGATGGAGAATGTGGAGGGTGCTGCAACTTCAGCAGGCTAAACATCTGCTTTTCTCGACTCGCTGCAAATCTCTATGAATGCTTAAATGAAATCGGTACAGCAGATTGACCATAAACTTGATGCTTTTAAACAGAGAATGGTAGTACTGGAGATGAAGATCGAGGTAATGGGTGAAACAGTAAAGGACTCAGAGAGGGTAGCAGGTAAAGCAATGGTGGCGGCTGCCACAACTACCAAAGAATAATCAACTCATAAAAGCTACACTGAACAGCTTGATCTCCTGTTTTTCAGTCCAGTACTCTAACCAGTAGACTACAATATAAGTTACTAGGTCTTCATGGAGCACCTCTTATGGTGAAAGAAAGATCAGATAAAGTCCACATATAAGGTTTTGGTGAGAGAAAGCTGAGTTGCTCTGGTTGTCCAAAACTCACACAATGACTCTCAAACCATAGCAGACACCCCAAAGAAAACCAACCCATCCATGTAGAAATCACAGGAGTCAGCTACAGTGATTAAGTTTTAAGTCAAATTTTTAAGTTCCAAGGTTTATGTAACAATTTCCCCCTAGCCGTGAAGTGGAATGTTCTACTCTAATTCTCCTGCATGATAGACAACTGTAAACAGATAACAGACCCTTTGCTTCCCTATGGTTCTGAGTGCTGATTGGCTGAAATCACACAAGTGATTTATAATGCCTGGAATATTGCCAAGAGTAAAGACATGCAGTGATACAGGCAATCTGTGAATACATACTACAGTTAATGTTTGACATGCAGTTTTAAAGTGATTTTCCTGGATTTCTGCAAATAATTTGCAGTTAGCATTGGCAGGGCTCAAATCTCATGACATTTCAAAGAAATATACATTACTGAGCCTCATTTATTTAATAATAATTATCATTATTGTTATTATGAATGTAAATTGCTGAGCATTTTACTCTTTGGAGTCTTTGCATGAAAAGTTGCTTTTTGCTCCTTATATGTAATCTATTCTTGCTGCTTCTCCTGCTCCCTCAAGTCATCATCCTGTGTCTTTGACAGCAGACTCAAACGTTAGACACTTTTCGTTTTGTTCCTGACATCAACACCAACTTTGCAAAACTTTTTTAAACCCTTTTTTGTATTACTAAGCTCCCACCCACTGTGTCTCATCAGAAATATAGATCAACCCTTTACTGTAAGATAACCTCACCTTGACTCCCTCTGTGTAGAAAAAAAACCTCCACCCTATCCCAGTGAAGTTCACCGCTACCTGGTAATACAGTATAATCAGCTGTTGTAGTAACCCTTCCCCCCACATCAATACCCAGCTCTCCCCACTTCCCCAAACCCAAACTAACCCCCATCATTCAGTGAATTCCCCCTCCTAATCCTCCTCAGGACAGAACCACTCTATTCTCACCAGACCCCCTTAAAATCTTTTATGTACCTGTAAAAAAGAAAATCAACCTGCAATGCATAGAGATGTCCTATTCATTTGTTATGTATCAGATGAATGAGTGAATGACATATTTGCCTGTAGTAATATATGATTAGCTGAGCCTCAGCTAATCAGATTATACTATAGGCAAAGACATTCAGTCAGTCATGGTACTGCTCTTAGGTAATTCTCCTGTTGAATTTTATGGACCACATCTGTCAGATGTTGAGCTGACTGGGTTGGATTGGTCTTGGATTTAGAGTTTCACAACATCCCTAATCACTTGATGCCCATAATGTTGGGAAACTCACTCTGGTGATGTAAGGTGGAGGGGCGCTCCATTGATAGACCTTGGCGCATGTCACTGAGGCATCGGCAGGTTGTGCACTGGAGTTCCAGAAGTCTGAATCCTACTTCTTCCAGGAATGGACAAGCTCTAAGTGCTCCTCATGAGGCCTATAATCAATGCCTCTAGGACTACAAAGAAAAGATGTGACTGAGCACTGCAGGTCATGAATGCTGCTACAGTCTGTGCATGCTCATCTTGAAGGCTATGGTCCATGTGTCTCTAGGGCACCAGAGTGGAAGATGTGCGAGTCTTGGATTAGGCACTAGTAGATGATGAAGGGTGATGTTAAAAGTGCCTACAACTATATCACTGGGATACTGGGCAGGAAGGCTATTTGTGCCCTTCCCAATAACAATGGTCCATTCCTCTAGGATATGCGAGAGAATAAAGGGTGATTCATAGACAAAGGCACTGTACATGGTGATGGTTGCTGCTGCAGGAGCCTATGGCCCATTTCGCTTGCACACAAGGCAGGCTGGAGGGTTAGGAAAGAGCAGTGCTGAGGTGGTTCTCAGAATCCTCATGCTGGATCACTTTGCAATGTGGAGATGTGTTGCTCCAAAGAGAATGGAGACAGCATTGAACCCATGAGCAAGTCAGTGGCACAGTTTGTGGCTATGCATGCCAGTACTTCACCCAGGACTGTAGTGGAGAAGAGTGTCTTCAAATCCACTGGTATATTTTGTAGCCATAAGGTGTACTCCTGCTGCACAGTGCTGCAGTGGGGAACCTCCGCTCTTGCAGTGTTGAACTGCACACTGAATACAAGTGTGAGAGGTTGTGCTCATGGACTTAAAGTAATACCATAACCCACAGGAACTCATATAATGAAAGCATACTTCTACCTTGACTGGAGGAGAGATGTTCCAAAGTAGGAAGCAGACCATGGATGTCTGTACCTAGGTGTGTTGAATTTGTGTGCATTTCTCAATCACACTAAAGTAAAGTAAATTGCTATGACCAAAAGTACTTTCTTGTTATATTGCCTGAATTATTTCTTGTTTAGTTGTTATTTTACTCTCTGCATAAGTGTGTGGCCTGGATTTTGATATGATAAAGCTGCATTCATAAACTGTGACAAGAGCCTGACCTATTTCTGGAAGATTTTAGCAACTCTAACCAAAAGATTAGGTACTCACCACCTCTTTTCAATAATGCCACAGAGTCAAACTTTAAGTTTCAAAATTCATTTATTTTAACATGAAATAAAACAGCAGCATTTTAAATGGAAAAATGTGTCATTTCTGGGACCCATCCCCACCCAATGCATTTTGGATCCTTCAAATCTTTATCAAAAGCCTTTTTTGAAGCTTTAACTTTGACTCTGTAGTGTCAATGATAAGAGTTGGTGAGTGCCTAATGATTTGGTTACAATAACTGTTTTTTTTTTTTTTATTAAGAGCACCACTTTCCTTGTGCAGCTCTTTTTTTGTTGAAAACAAGATTTTAGCAACCCAGCAGAATCTTAACAGGTGCATAAAGCTTCATTGTAGACAGCCTCTTGATGAGAGAGGTGGTTCATTAACAGAGCTACAAGTTCAGTCCTACAAAAGAATCCAACACCTTGACCTTCAGGTGTTTGATTCTTTTGGACTGTGGCAAAGATTAGAGGAAAAAGGCAGACTTTGGAGTCAGCTGGTTTGCCCTATTTCCGAATGGTGCAGACCAGGCAAATTAGTCAAACCAAGAACCCCTGTGTACACATGAAACAGCCTCAGTTAGGAGCTAGACTTAGCTCAATGACATGAGCCAACATGAAAGCTCACTTACATCTTTTTCGTCATGCTGTTAGATGACTCAGGCAGGACTATGATTCACTTCTAGTTAGAATAGCTAAGAGGTTCTTCAAAAGCAAAGGAAAATCTTCAAAAGGTTGACCTATATTAGTCCTGCAACAGCAGGGTTGGTTAAGGGGGGATATTTGGGAGGAAAAAGAAGAAAAAAATGAAAAGTCAAGCTGATCAGTGTTGCAGCAGGCATCTGGGACTAGGGACTTAGCTGAGAGGAGAAGAGACTGGATTTTGGAGGAGTGTGCTTGAGGCTGGGCAGTGGGCAGATGGGGCATTAGGTAGCAGTCTGCCAGTGCCCACTTGTTACTTAATTTCAGCAGTACAGCACTCTTTTTTTCATCGCAGAAGTAGCATTTTAGCAGTGAATACAAATACAAACAGAACTGACTGAAGCCCCAGGTGGGATTTTTTTGGGGAATTTACTTTTATTCACTAATTTTGCTGGGCAGCAAGCATGTGCCAGCAGGCAACAGGACAGTGCCTGATCACTGATAGTTGGTATCTTCATTTCATTTCATTTTTGAGTTCATCATGCATGCAAGCGCAGATGAATTAGTTGAAATGAGAGTTGCTATGCAGGGTGTGAGGTGGGGTGCATCCACTGGAGAGCTCAGTTCCAAGGGGCAGGTCAGCGGCAGGAGAATCAGTCAGCAGGCTGGTGATGACTCACTTTCTGTTTATGGGGTGGAGTTGGAAAACTTTTCAAAGGATAGAGCTGAACCAATAGTGGCCCAGCTCAGCCCTTTGATGTGTAAAGCCCTGCATTACATTGACTTCCTGGTTGAGCATTCACACCGTCATAGCACTTACAGTGTGAATGCGCTGAGCCTGCCCACTGCTCCTGTTTTCCTTGTGTTCCCATTTGAGCCCCCCTGCCAACAAATCTCTCCCTCCCATTTCCTTCCATTGCTGCTGTCCTCCCCTCACCCATGTTCTGTTGGAGTCCCCATGCCCTCCCCAGCAAATCACTCCCTCCCGCTTCCTCCCACTGCTGTTATCCTCCCCACACCCACGTTCTTTTGGAGACCCCCCACCAGCAAATCACTCCCTCCCACTTCCTCCCACTGCTGCTGTCCTCCCTACACCCGCATTCTGTTCAAGCACACACACAACACAGCAAATCCCTCCCTCTCCCTCCCACTGCTGCTGTCCTCCTCGCACCCTCTATTCCCCGTCCCCCCCAGACACTGGGGAGCACACTCCCAGTGTCCAGGAATGCTCACATCCTTTCCCTATATAAAAAAAACAGAAAAATGTCCCCAGTGTCTTAATTCTATAAACCTGAAAAAAAAAGGTCCATCGTTGTCTCCCTGCCCCCCTTCCCCATCCTAACCTCCCACTGTGCACCCACCTCCCCATCCCCCTTACCCATACTTACTTTCGGAGGTCAGGAGCAATGATCTTCTGTGGACCAGGCACATGCATTCTTCAAAGCCAACCAGCAAATTGAAGATTGAAGGTAAGTCATATAATGGGAATCAATGGGTGAGGAATGTCAACAAGTTGATATCTCAGCCATTTTAGGAACTTTGGCCCCAATTTTCAACATGGGGTTCCTGGGACCCCACCTGAATTGTCACTGTCATTTCATTACTCAGTCCTGAAAGGTGATTTCGTGGTCACTGTGAGGAATCACCTTTTGGGACTGATTAATGAAATGACAGTGCCACTGGTCATGAGGTGGGGTCCCAAAAAGCCCATGTTGCAAATTTGGTGAAAAAATTCCAAACACTGACTGTGTTAAGAGTGTGCATTGTGCAGTTTCTACGCACGCTCCAAACATTGCTAGTTTTTAATATTTTCACTCCAGATTTTCAACATTGCCATTATTTCACACCTCCTTATGAACAGTATAGCTGTCATTTTTCATATCCTGCCTGAAACATGTTTTTGCACCTGGAGCACAGAATGGCATGGTAGCTCTGTGAAATCACCTTTTGGGATGAGTAAATGAAATGACACTGGCACTTTTCATGAGGTGGGGTCATAAGAATGCTACACTGAAATTTTGGTGTGACAATATTAACAAACAACAAAGTTACGGGCATGCACCTAAATTAACAAACCTTTGGTCCATTTCAATATTTTGACCCCAAATTTTCATCATAGTCATCTCTTCACTGCACCTCATGAATGTGACAGCTGTTATTTTCCAGATCCTGGACAAAATGGTTTTTGCATCCCGAAAGGTGATTTCGCAGCCACTGCACGAAAGTACCTTTCAGACAGGAGTTGAAATTGTACTCCTCCTCCTTTCTTCATGAGGTGGCATAATAAGACAGCTATGTTGTAAATGTGGCGTAAAAATATTAAAAAAACATCGGCTCGTAATCCCCCCCCCGGCCCCTTAAATGGTTACAGTGCACACAACAAACTTTTAGCATTGGCAAATGCTTGTTATTTTTATTTTTTATGCTTGTTATCAAGATGTGCAAATTGCCCATTTTCACAAGCGACAAGTAGAACATTAAAACAAGTAATCAAAACAGGATATACTGTAAGTAAAACAATGCATATTGATATTAATATAAACGTACATATAACAATAATGTCTTAATGAAAACAATTGGTGGCATCCCATGAAAGAATTTAAATGAGTCATCACTCATATTTCTTTTTGTGGTTGTTTCAAACTCTTCACATTCGCCCAAGTTGTAGGCTTGCTTGCAGCAATTACTTCTTCCTCCTCCTGCTGAGTCCTGAAGCAGCCTTTTGCTGTGTGACCTGGGAAATAAGTGTGTGCCAGCAAGCAGTGTGCTGGTGTCTGTCCCCTGTTGTTGGCAAATTGGCATCTTTGTGGCATCACATTCAAAATGTAAAAAAATCTTTTTTTTTTTCCTTTTCATGGCAGTTTCTAAATTGAAACTCTTCATGTTTCCCCAGGTTGCTCTGGTTCCTTCCTCCAGAGTCCTAAAGCACTCTGTGTGTATTATTTGAACTGGTGTTGTAGTGTGATCTTGGCAGTGGGCAGTGAATGTGTGCCAGGTGGCAGCATGCTGGTGCCCAGACCATGGTAGTTGGCACCTTGGTGGCATCCCATAAAAACATATAAAAAAAATAATTTGTTTTGTGTTAGTTTTCACATTGAAACTCTTCATGCTCCAAGTTGCTGCAATTCCTTCATCTTGGGTCCTGAAGCAGCCTATATGTGTGTTGTCCTGAGCTGTGCTATTGCAGTGTGATCTGGGCAGTGGGCAGCAACTGTGTGCAAGCTAAAAGCATCCCAATACCCAGGCACTGGTAGTCGGTACTTTGGTTGATCACATAAAAATTAAAAAATGAATGAATGAATGAATGAATAAAGTGCTGCACATTTCCTCAAGTTGCTGAAGTTCCTTCTTCCCCCTCCTCCTCCTCCTCCTCTTCTTGAGTCCTGAGGTAGCCTGTGGGTGTGCCATCCTGAGCTGTGCTGTTTCAGTGTGATCTGGACAGAGGGAAGCAAGTGTGTGCCAGCTGGCAGCATGCTGGTGCCTAACTCCTGGTAGTTAGCACAATGGTGGCATCCCTTTAAAAATGTTAAAACACATTTAGTTTTTCTTTTAGTGGCAGTTTTCACATTGAAGCTCTTCACAGTCCTCAAAGTTGCTGCGGCTCCTTCCTCCTTCCTTCTGAAGTAGCATGTGTATATGCTTCATCCCGAGCTGTGTTGTTGCAGTGTGATCTGGGCAGCGGGCAGCATGATGGTGCCTGGTGTCCGGTAGTTGGCACCTTGATGGCATCCCATAAAAACGTAAACAATAAATTAAAATAAAAACAATGTTCCCCATTCCCTCAAATAAGTTGCTGAAGTTAGAAACTTGGAAACATAGAAATTGTCGGCAGATAAGGACCACCAGTCCCATCCAGTCTGCCCGAAAGTCCTACACTAGTTTGTGGCCCGACCCTACCTGTTCAATGGCTTTTCACCCCTCCTTCCCATCTCTAAGGTACACTTATGCCTGTCCCATGTATGTTTAAAACCTTCCATTGTGCTCACCCCACCACCTCCTGTGGCAGTCTATTCCATGTGTCCACCACCCTCTCTGTGAAGAAAAACTTCCTCACATTTCCCCTCAGCCTGCCACCTTCCAATTTCATATTATGCCCCCTCGTTCTTGTACATCTCTTATATTCGAAGATGTCACCCCCACATTGTATCTTGTTAATGCCCTTAAGGTACTTGACTGTCTCTATCATTGTTCCCCCAACCCCTCCTCTCCCCCAGCAAGTACATATCGAGGTCATTTATCCTCACCTCATATGTTTTCTGGTGCAAGCCCTGTACCATCTTAGTCGCCCTTCTCTGGACCACCTCCACCCTGTCAATGTACTTGCAAAGGTGCTGCCTCCAGAATTGCACACAGTACTCTAGGTGAGACCTCACTAGCGTTTTATACAATGGCATTACCACCTCCCACCTTCTGCTAGTGATACTTCTGCCTATGTACCTCATCATGCCACTGGCCCTCACTGCAGCCTTTGTACTCTGCTTGAACACTGTTAGGTTGTCAGAAATTATTACTCCAAGGTCCCTTTCTTCCTTGATGGTAGTCAGCAACTCCCCACCCATCCTGTAGCTCTCCCCAGGGTTCCCTCTTCCCAGATTCATTATTTTGCACTTCTTGGAATTGAACCTTAGTTGCCACACTTCAGACCATTTTTCAAGCTTCTCCAGGTCCTTCCTAATTTTCTCCACCCCGTCTGGAGCATCCACCCTGTTGCAGGTCTTGGTATCATTTACAAACAGGCAGACCTTTCTCTCCAGTCCTACGGCAATGTCACTAATGAAGACATTAAATAGGACTGGCCCAAGAACTGATTCCTAAGGTACCCTGCTGGTCACTTCCCTCTCCCCGATTGAATCACATTTACCACCACCCTCTACAGTAGCCAGTTCCTAACCCAGTTTACCACCTTGTGCCCCATACCCCAGACCAGCCTTTTATGTTGGACAGTGTAGAAGGCTTTGCTGAAATCGAGGTAGGCGACGTCTACCCCCCCAATTTACTTCCCTTGTCACCAAGTCAAAACAATCTATCAGATTCATCTGACATCACCTTCTTGCTGTGAATCCATGTTGCCTCAGATCCTGGGCACCGCTGGATTACAAGCGTGTCACTATTCTTTCTTTAAGCAGTGCCTCTATAATCTTACACACTACTGAGTTGAGGCTGACTGGCCTATAGTTCCCTGCCTCCTCCCCCACCACCACCTTTGTGTAGAGGGACTACATGTGCCCTCTTCCAATCCTCTGGAATGACTCCTCTTTTAAGTGACTCTGTCAACAGTGTTGCCAGATGTGCCACTAGCTCTCTTCATAGCTTTCTTAATATCTTTGGTAGTATGCTGTCTGGCCACATTGTTTTGTCCACCTTCAGTTTTGTGAGCTCCTCCAGGGCACTCTTCACTGTGAATGGACTTGTGTTTAGCTCTCTCCCCCACTTCCTGTCTGTTACCCAGCTGTGGTCCCTGACCCTTCCCTTCTTTAGTGAATACTGAACAGAAGTATTTGTTCAGTATTTCCACCTTTTTCATATGTCCCTCCTTACAGTGGCACAGCTAGAGGGGGGGCTGGGGGGGTGGTCGCTCCTCCCAGCTTCCCCAGTGTGAGTAGTGGCACCCCACCACCATCTTTATTCACTGTTTAGTGCCCATTGTGGAGCCCGTGATTGACTAAATGCCCCCTCCCGGCTCCCAAATGCTCCCAAACCTGGCTCCGCCACTGTCTCCTTATACTCCTGTGTATCCACTTTGAGACTTACAATCCCCCCCTTCCTTCTTTTGCTAATGTATCTATAGAATGCCTTGTCCCCTTTCTTCACTGTCTGGAATAATCTTTCTTCAGTTTGCACCTTTGGTCTTCTAACAGCCTTCCTTACTTCCCTTAGATTCCTTAGGTACACCTCCCTGTCCTCTTCTCTTTGAGTCTCCTTATATTTCCTGAAACCTTCCCTTTTGACCCTTATCTTGTCTGCTACTTCTCTCGAGAACCACAGTGGTTTCCTTCTTCTCTTGCCTTAATTTACCAATCTGATGCATTGGCTCATCACCTCCTATATGGCTCTCTTTACTTGTTCCCACTGCATCTTAACTCCCCCTCCTGTATCCCTTCTCGCCAGTGCCCCTTTGATACAACTTCCCAATTTAGCAAAATCCACCCTCCTAAAATCTAAGACCTTTGCCTTCATGTGAATAAACTGTGTCTCGGTCCCTATGCTAAACCATGCTATGTGATGGATGCTGGACCTCAGTTGATCTTCCACCTGGACGTCTGTGATTCCATCCCCATTGGTCAGTACTAGGTCCAGAATTGTCCCTTCTCTGGTGGGATCAATCACTAACTGTCTAAGGCCTGCCACCTGTAGGGAATCCAGGATGTCTCTGCTCCTGGTTGAAGCAGCTGCTGGGTTGGCCTAGTCTACGTCTGGGATTCTGAAATCACCCAGCAGTAATACCTCACCTTTTGCTGCCATCTCATGAATTTGATCCCCCAGATCCCTATCCAACTCTTCACCCTGTGCTGGAGGCCTGTAGATCACCCCTGCTCAGATTGCTGTGACATTGCCTGGCTCAGGGGTGACTCATGATGCCTTGGCCTCCCCCTGTCTACCCAGTACCTCCATTGCCTTTATACCCTCCCTAACGTACATGGCCACCCATCCCCCTTTTCTACCCCCCATCCATCTGGAACAGAGCATACCCCAGAACATTAACATCTCAGTCATGATTTGTGGTGTACCAGCTCTCTGTTATAATAATAATAATAACTTGATTTATAAAGTGTCTTTCAAAGCCAAGACACTGTATATAAGATAACCACATATAAATACAAACATCAATATTCCATAAAATCCACATTAAAACAGCATCAATCCATAAAAATTCCAAACAGCAGCATGGCTGAGACTGTCAGGTAATACTTTTAGGGAATGCCTGCTGTGGTAGGGCGCAGGAATATGTGGGCAATCAGATAGAAAAGAAATGTCTCACCAGTCCTTGTAGATATTTTGAATTCAATTTATTCTTTTTCAGATGTTATTTCAACAGGAGAATTTCAGATTGGCAGTGTTTTTGTTCTTTTAAATATTTTCCAGCTCACACTTCCATTTAGACAGTAGATACCAGAGTAGACAAAATCTTCTGACAATTCTAAATCTTCACTTCAAAGCAGTAAATACCACAGTTCATCATAACTCCATAGAG
The DNA here is from genome assembly GCA_016271365.2 of Neoceratodus forsteri. Lineage (NCBI taxonomy): Eukaryota > Metazoa > Chordata > Ceratodontiformes > Ceratodontidae > Neoceratodus > Neoceratodus forsteri. Next base: position 794,986,428 of record CM057455.1, read on the forward strand.
CACTTTTCAGCAGTTTCAGAGCATACCTCAGTCCCACAGCAAAACAGAATCTCATCTCTCATCCCACACAATCTAAATTTATACCCCAAAGGAGTCATGTGATTATTTAGCTCCACTCAGCAAAACATTTTCAAATTAATTTCATTAAACACTGCATCATTATTTAGTTTACATAACCTGAACACATCTTTGTTACTCTAACTACTTTCATGCTATCACCAGAATGAATTATAATAGTTTTAGATGTTTTGTATTCATTTTCTAGCATGAAAAGGAACCACCCTTTAACAATAGTATAAAGGAATTCAGGAGCGCCAACTCCCAAAACAGCACCAAATGCCGAAAAGAGTTTGGACACCGGAACTCCCAAAACACCAACTACAAAAACTATCCTCCTCCCCAAAACAAGAAAATGCCTCACCTCAACTAAGGAGGTATGTAAAATTCCATCTAAATCTTTACATCTAAAGTAAATTAACAAGCTAAATACCCTCGCAACAGTGAGCTTATCCAATTGGAAAATGGGTTAACAGCACTACATTGTAAACTAAAGAAAATTGTCTACCTGAGAATGCCACTTTGCAACACACCAGCCCTTGTACTAAGCGGCTGGATTATTAGCAAGCAAAAGTTTAGAATTCAGTATCTGGAGCCCACAAACAGAAACACAGACCGAGGGGTTTCTAAATAAAATAAAACCTTTTATTTAAGCATAAAAACGAACCCCATGTCCTGTCCTGAATAAACAAAAATCACTCTCCAGTCCCTTTGGGGGTTAACCAAAAGCTAACTAAATAATTCAAGAAACACAGAAAGGAAACAAAACACATACATTTTACCTGAGGCTCCAGACTCTACAGTGCTACTCAACAACATGGGGGACCTTCCTCAGCAACCAGGAACAACAAAGCCAGAACAGAAATCCCCTCACTAAGGTTACACACAGCGTCCTCGCTGGCCCCACATAACCCCTCACCAGAACAACATTCAGTCACATCAAACCTCTCGCGATTTTAGGGGATGTTGCTTTTATAATCAAATGACAAGCTACTGCTTGCAAACCGAAAAACGAATGTTATTTTAAACTGCGCGAGCGTGCGCCGCGATTAGGACAGCGTGCGTTTACCGATCGTTCAAACCATGAACATGAGCATCTACTCACAAGGTCCAAACAACATAAATTCTTTTCCTGACAACCCTAAGGACCCCACCAAGAATAAAAGAAATCAATTCTATCAATTCCAAACTTACCTGGGGTTCTGCCTGATTACCCTTCAAATATGATTTTCTCTCTCTTAAAGGGGAAACTTCCCAACAATCAAATACCCAAAAGAAAATATCTAACACAAATTCTAAAGCCCCCTTTTTATCACAGAGGCACTCTGTGACACTCCTCCCCACCTAAGAGGGCAACCATTCCTTTGGTTGACCTACCTCTTCAAACCCATTTAAACTCAAGGGGGGGGGGATATTCTATGGAGCTCTAGATCACCCGAACAACAAATCTACTTAACAGCCCCAAGCGACGCAACACTATAGTCCAGCCCTGGGTTCTATCCTTCCTTCTGTTAACTACTATTACATTCCAGAAGGGAGTGCACGCATTATTTCAGAACGGGAGAATTTCAGCTCCGACTCTCACCTTCCCCACTATTAATCTACCTTTGTAGACTTGCAAAAGCATAGTGATATCAGGGTTAGTGACAGTGCAGAGCAGTGGCAAAGAATTACCACTCGAATGCTCGCACTATTGCGAAGAAATGCCCAAAACACAAGGCAGCAAAGGGCATCTACAGCCTAACCATGTCCCACTACAAAGGCACTCCATGGCAACCATTTCTTTTGGGTGCCCTAATACTACATGTGATATTATGAGGGAAGGGAGTTTATATAACTCCAAACCACCCACACTCTTGTGCTCCATCCCCAGCTCCCATAGCAAACCAATGTTATCCCCACGCTCTATACAGTACACTACCCTGGGGTTACATTTTAAACAGAAGTAACAGAATCACCATAATAAGTGATACTTATAAGGCATTGTACTGGTATATTTCCATTTTCATTCCTACATTTACCACTTCTTAAGCAGAATACATCAAAAAACAAATAAAGCTACATCAGAATAGAAATATAAAAATGAAATAGAAATATATGAATAATGTTTGACAATCCTATTATATTCATACAGTATTGCAGCACATCCTTCAAACTTCAGCATTTTATGTCTTATCCTTTTAATCACTATTCAGACAGTTTTTCCACCTATGGTATTTTAACATCCCACAAAACAACTTATTCCTTAATATCCTTTATACTTTCTTCCCCCCAATGATATCCAAAGATATAATACCTGTCTTCTACGGAAGGATAACCCACACCATCCTAACTGGCATTAACCCTCGGATAACTACCATCTACTACCCATACTACCTAACAGCCTCCCTTTCCTCCATGGTAACCATTTATTTAAACTATCATCCCTCTGTATATTGCCTTTCCCATACTTATTGATAAACCCCCGTCGTTCCCGTACATAAATTGCCACCTGCCGATACATACCCGGCCAGTGGTAGTAAGGGACAAGTTGTTCCAAAAGTTTCCCATGTTCTAACTGCTTACTTCTGTTACAAATGTCATTTAAAACCCCTTCTCTATACTTATAAGGTACTACCACCCTTACCTGTACCTTTTTAGTACGAGGGTTTGGTTTGACATGGTAGAGGGTACCTCCCCTTAACCTCATACCACCATAAGAGTTTATCCCTTGTGATCCCATGATTCTGAACAGCATATTTGCTCAACTGAGTAATTTCAGGATCCCCTTTTTGTAGGAAGCCCCAATCAACCTTCAAAAAATCACCTTTATCTTCATCAGTTTTAACATAAGTTCCTTCATCAGTTTTAACATGAGTCCCTTCAGCAATTTTAACATGAGTCCCTTCATCAGTTTTAACATAAGTCCCTTCAGCAATTATTGCCTCTTCCGACTTGATAGATAATTTCACCCCATAATTCAAACCAGTCTCACCTGGGGACTTATATATATCCTGCTGTCCTTCATCCTCTATCCAATACATCCCATCAAATAGAGGTAAAATAGGGAGTTCCACACATGCTACAGTCTGCTTCTCTGTCTTCACCCCAAAGTTCAAAATAGTCTCACCTGGGGACTTATCCACAGCTCTCTTTCCATCCTCTGTCCAATATAATCCATCGAATAAGGGTATCACAGGGAGATCATTACCAGTTGTACCAGGCCTCTCTTCCTCCAGATTTATAGCCCCTTCAGGGTTAGTTACTTCTGCAAACACTGCCAGGCATCTCAATATTTCCTGAAACTGTTGTTCCACAATTTTCCACCTGTCTTCCATATCCTTCCAACGGGAAAACATCCACCAAAATAACTGCACCTGTGCCAGTCCATAAATACACCAGGCCCTTTCTTCATCCATCAACTTTGATGCCTCTGGATCCATCATTGGACAGCACACAAAACGTAACTCTCTCCAGTCAGAATACTCACAACTCCAACTCTTGACCTCACTGTGTCACAGATGGCACTGCCCACTTGGTCTTTGGTCAGACCCGCTACACAGCATCATCCCACTTCTGACACCAAATGTGGTAGGGTGCAGGAATATGTGGGCAATCAGATAGAAAAGAAATGTCTCACCAGTCCTTGTAGATATTTTGAATTCAATTTATTCTTTTTCAGATGTTATTTCAACAGGAGAATTTCAGATTGGCAGTGTTTTTGTTCTTTTAAATATTTTCCAGCTCACACTTCCATTTAGACAGTAGATACCAGAGTAGACAAAATCTTCTGACAATTCTAAATCTTCACTTCAAAGCAGTAAATACCACAGTTCATCATAACTCCATAGAGCACTTTTCAGCAGTTTCCAGAGCATACCTCCAGTCCCACAGCAAAACAGAATCTCATCTCTCATCCCACACAATCTAAATTTATACCCCAAAGAGTCATGTGATTATTTAGCTCCACCTCAGCAAAACATTTTCAAATTAATTTCATTAAACACTGCATCATTATTTAGTTTACATAACCTGAACACATCTTTGTTACTCTAACTACTTTCATGCTATCACCAGAATGAATTATAATAGTTTTAGATGTTTTTGTATTCATTTCTAGCATGAAAAGGAACCACCCTTTAACAATAGTATAAAGGAATTCAGGGAGGCGGCTAACTCCCAAAACAGCACCAATGCCGAAAGAGTTTGGACACCAGGAACTCCCAAAACACCAACTACAAAACTATCCTCACTCCCCAAAACAAGAAAATGCCTCACCTCAACTAAGGAGGGTATGTAAAATTCCATCTAAATCTTTACATCTAAAGTAAATTAACAAGCTAAATACCCTGCAACAGTGAGCTTATCCAATTGGAAAATGGGTTAACAGCACTACATTGTAAACTAAAGAAAATTGTCTACCTGAGAAATGCCACTTTGTACACACACCAGCCCTTGTACTAAGCGGCTGGATTATTAGCAAGCAAAAGTTTAGAATTCGTATCTGGAGCCCACAAACAGAAACACAGACCGAGGGGTTTCTAAATAAAATAAAACCTTTTATTTAAACGCAAAACGAACCCCATGTCCTGTCCTGAATAAACAAAAATCCACTCTCCAGTCCCTTTGGGGGGGGGGGGTTAACACAAAAGCTAACTAAATAATTCAAGAAACACAGAAAGAAACAAAACACATACATTTTACCTGAGGCTCCAGACTCTACAGTGCTACTCAACAACATGGGACCTTCCTCAGCAACCAGGAACAACAAAGCCAGAACAGAAATCCCTCACTAAGGTGCACACAGCGCCCTGCGCTGGCCCCACATAGCCTCACCAAGAACAACATTCAGTCCATCCAAACCTGCGATTTTAGGGGATATTTACTTTTATAATCCAAATGACAAGCACTGGCTTGCAAACCGAAAAACGGAATGTTATTTTAAACTGCAATACGGTTGCACGATGTACCACGGACGTGTTGCTTACCGATCGTTCAAACCATGAACATGAGCATCTACTCACAAGGTCCAAACAACATAAATTCTTTTCCTGACAACCCTAAGGACCCCACCAAGGGAATAAAAGAAATCAATTCTATCAATTCCAAACTTACCTGGGGGGGGGGGGGTTCTGCCTGATTACCCTTCAAATATGATTTTTCTCTCTCTTAAAGGGGAAACTTCCCAACAATCAAATACCCAAAAGAAAATATCTAACACAAATTCTAAAGCCCCCTTTTTATCACAGAGGCACTCTGTGACACCTGCCGAAATAAAAAATTTTTTAGAGCTGACTTAAAATTCTTGACAATCAAGCACTATCTCACCTGACGAGGTAGAGAATTCCATAGGGTAAGGGCTGCATAAGAAAAAGACTGAGCCCCAGATGTCTTCAAGAACACCCTGGGAATCTTTAGCAATCCCTCATCGATGGATCGAAGTGGACAGAAGGGGCGGTAGGGGCAAAGGAGATCTTTCAGGTAGTGGGGTCCCTGATCATGTAGGGCTTTATAGGTCAGCATGCCGACCTTGAAGGTGATCCACCTCTGTACAGGCAGCCAGTTCAGTCCGCGGAGCACAGGTGTAATGTGACTGGTCCTAGAAGTACCAGTCACAAGCCTTGCTGCCGCATTCCACACCAGCTGCAAGTAGCAGATATCAGCCCCCGGAAGCCCTAGGTACAGGGCATTGCACTAGTCAAGGTGGGTAGTCACAAAGGCGTGGACCAAGGTAGAAAGATCATCAGAAGGAACCAGATGCTTCACCTGGGCGATATTCCTCAGATGAAAAAATGAGGTCTTGACAACTGCCAACACCTGAGATTTTAGGGTCAGCTCATTGTCAAAAATAATGCCCAGGTTATGCACCTGATGTGAGGCAACTAATGGAACATCCCTGAGCCAAAGCCCAGGAGATTGTCCAACCAGCATGCCCACTGCCTGACAATCTGGGTCCACCACCAACACCTCAGTCTTATCTGGATTTAATCTCAGCCAGCTGGCACTCATCCAGTCCTGGGTCTCAGAGAGACAGTTGTTAAACACAGAGATCGCATCCTCCTGCCCAGGCACAAAGGACAGGTACAGCTGAGTAACATCTGCATAGCAGTGAAAACTCAAGCCATACTTTCTAATAATGTCTCTTAATGGCAGCATATACACTGAAAACAACATGGGTGCTAAAATGGAACCCTGCAGAACCCTGCAGGAAAAGGGGAGAGAAAAATAAATCCCCACGACCACCCTCTGAGTCCTACCTTGGAGAAAAGATCTAAACCACCTGAAGACCATTGCCAAAAGTCCACAGATGGTCCGCAGGTGCTCCAATAGCACTCCATGATCCACAGTGTCAAATGCTGCAGAGAGATTAAGGAGGACCAAGATGGAATGAGACCTTTGACCTCTCGCTATTAGAAGATCATTAAGTACTTGGACAAGAGCTGTCTCGGTGCTATGTCTCCTCCTAAATCTGAACTGGAGAGAATCATAGACATTGTGGATGGTAAGATGGTCATCCAGCTGCGCGCAACCATCTTCTCATAACCTTAACCACAAAGGGCAGGTTTGAGACCGGTCTGTAGTTAGCACGACAGTTTGGGTCAAGGGAGGGTTTTTTCAGGACTGGTTACACAACTGCTTCCTTTAGGGGACCAGGAAAGATCCCCCTTTCCAATGAACTCCAAACTATCTCTGCAAGGATTGGGCTGATTTCATCTAGCAACCCACCAGGAGTCCCGTAGGGTCCGGATCCCAAGCCATAACAGGTTGGCTGCAAAGACTGGGTGACCCTCATGATGTCAATGAGTTCAGGCCAGCAGAAATCCATCCAAACAGACCTGGTGCTTGTGACATCCCACTGACCATCAGAACACCCATTGGAGGCGGACTTGCTGGTCCCGGATCTGATAGCAGCAACCTTATCTGCAAAAAAATAGAGCAAACTCATCACACTTCTCTTGTGAAAAAGCTCCCACAGACTGAAGACAGATTGGATTGCACAATCTGTCCACAATCCAGAAGAGCTGAGCTGGTCGATTTCGTGCAGCAGCAATCTCCCTGGACAGGAACTCTGCCTTCTTATGGGTGATTGTCGATTGACAGAGAGTATAATGTTCCATCAACCTTGCCCATCCTCTGGTTATTGCTATTATGTTCAGGTCTGCCTCTACTAACAATGCTTCCAGGTCTTGGATTTTATTCCTCAGGCTGCGAGCATTTGTAACCATGGCCTTCCATGTTTTGCTGCCTATATGCTCTTTACTCATGTCTTTGCTCCACTGCTTTCTTCCCTCCCTCCCTCCATTTTATCTATTTGTGCTGCCTTCTTACCTCTGCCTTTCCCTCTTTGTCTGATTTAGTTGATACCATCCACATTTTGCCTTCCTGTTCCTCATTTCTTGCTTCTCTTTCTTGTGATGGTGGGCTGCTAGAGTCTCCCTGTGCCCATTGCCTACCCCCTTTGGCTAGTTTAAATGATTGGCAAAGTTATTTCCTTCTCTTCCTCTTCCTGAGTCCTGAAGTAGCCTATGTGTGAGTTGTCCAGATCTGTGCGGTTGCAGTGTGATCTGGACCATGGGCAGCAAGTGTGTGTTAACTGGCAGTGTGCCAGTGCCTGGCCCCTGCTAGCTGGCACCTTGATAACATTCCATAAAAAAAAATAGTTTTTCTTTATGTGTCAGTTTTTACATTGAAACTCTTCACATTCTCCCAAGTTGCTGTGGTTCCTTCCTCCTGAGTTCTGAAGTAGTGTGTGTGTGTGTGCATGTGTGTGTGTGTGTGTGTGTGTGTGTGTGTGTGTGTGTGTGTGATCCTGAGCTGTGCTGTTGTAGTATGATCTGGGCAGTGGGTAGCAAATGTATTCTAGCTGGTAACGAGTCAGTGCCTGTCCTCTTATAGTCCTTGGCAATATCCGATTAAAAAAATATAAATAAATTAAATAATAAATAAAAATAAAAAAAACTAAAATAAAAAATAATTAAAGGGACTCTGCAAAGCTGTAATGTTGCTGTAATATTAGTAATGTTTCCAATGTTTGGTTATAGGGGATGGTTAGCCTATTAAATGGGTGATATAGTGTGATGATGGGAATTATGTTTTTTATCCCCTCTCATGGCTGCAATAGCCTTGGATTTCTTTACTTTAAAATATTATATAATAAATTTTACTAGAACCCCCCCGATGAGATAACAAAGGTAGGACTGTGAAGCTGCAGTACTGTTATAATCTGAAAATTATTCATATTATGCAATGTCCTAAGGGAAATGCTTGTATTGATTGCATTTTTGAAAATCAATAAATGTAAGTTTAAAAAAAAATTTAACAAAGTAACATCTTACTCTTCATCATTCATAACCCAAGTGGCTGAGTCCTGTACCAAGCAATAGCAAATGGAGATGCAGAAAGGCCAAGAAGGTAGAGGCATAGGATCATCCAGTCACATCAAAGAAAAAACAAAAGCACAGTGGACTTGGTCATAGACCCTCTGCCTCAATGGGAACTACAAGTGTAAAGGAAGAGGACAGTAGTACTTGAAGAGTCCATAAAGTATCACCCATTGCAGGAACTACTTGCAGTGGCCCTGCAAGTGTTGCAACATGAGCAATCAGTGCAGAAAAAATAAACAAATGAGAAAGGAGTGCATCAGGTAGTGACACAGGCAGAGGAGGAGGAGGAGGAGGAGTGAGGTGATCTGGCAGAGCTTGGGGACAGAGATAAAGATTGTGATTATATACCCGATAATAGTGATAGCAGCAGCAGCAGTTCTGGGGGGGAAGGGAGAGAATGAGGTGGAGCAGGTAGGAGTTTGACTTGGGGCTAGTGCACATAAGAGATAAAAAAGCCAGAAGTGGTCATAAAAAAAGTAAGGCAACAAAACAACATGAGGAAACACAACAACAAGCATCTGACCACAACAACGAGTATCTGAAATGACAAACAAATAAAGAAACCACAGGCAAATCTGGTGACCCAGGAAAAATGATAGAGGAAGGAGAAAAATGATTCCCTGATTGGAGGAAATCATGTAAGAAGAGGAGGATGGTGATGTTGTGAAAGAAGCTCGTAATAGCTCACCTATTAGGCAATAGCTGATAGTGCCAGGAGGAAAGACCAAACAGGCAAGTTGGTGGTGTGGGATTTCTGTTCAGTGGACAAGAAAGCACAGACACATGTAATGTGTCTTTTATGTAAAGGCAGGCTGAGTTGGGTTAAGGCGAGAACATGGCTGGAAACATCTACCATGAAAAGGCATTTGTTGAACTCCCACAGATCTCAGTATGAGAAGGCATGCCAACACACGGTGTCAGCGGCAGCACCACCAGGCAGCGAAGCTGATGATGACAATGATGATGGCCATAGAAAGGAGAACATTAAGAGACCAGGTAGAGAGAGAGAGGAAGAGGAAGAAAGTCTTTCAAGTGGTATCTGATGCACAACTCCAACATTTTCCATTCATCAGTTCTTTAGCCCCTTGACTTCCATACCTCTGAGGGGCTGCAAATACTCAGCCAGTTCCACCCCCAAGGGTGGCAAAATATGATAAACTGTCAAGTCCAGGGAAAAAAGCACTAAATTCTCACTGATAGAGTCCCTGGAAATGAACCAGAAATATAAAGCCAACAGATCAGAGGCAAAAGATAGTCTCCATGACCTTTGGCACTAGGCAGAGACTCTCTAGGCTACTATCCCTTCCCTCCTTCCACACCCTTTATGGGACAACACTAGAGTTCACCACCTGTTTGAAATATCTGGGTGTCTGGCTTGACCAACACTTTAATTTTTCTGTACGTATCAATGCCATCCTGAAAAAACTGCGCCCCAAGCTTGGAGCCCTTTACAAGAACCATAGTTCCTTACCACTACTAGTTAGGCGTGATCTTGTTCAGAAAATTATACTCCCTATTTTTAACTATTGTAGCATAGTCTACAATGCTGCTCCTAGGACTTCCCTTACCAGGTTGTATACTCTTTTCAATGCTTTCTGTCACTTTGCTCTTGATTCCCCCTTCCGTACACATCACTGTACCTTGTATCTTTCTCTAGCTTTCCCCTACCTTGCGTGCAGGCATCTCTCTTACTGCACCAAGTTCACTTCTAAATTCTGGTTTGGGACTCTCCCCTCTTACCTATCTTCATTACTCTCTGCTCCACCTCCTTCCTCCCACCTTCTCAGATCTACTGGCGCATGCAGTCTAGCTACTCCTCTTCACTATACCTCCATAGTCCAGGAAGCTTTCTCCTACCACTGTCCAAAGCTTTGGAACTCACTACCACCTCCTATCAGACTTTCCTCTTCCCCATTTTCAATCTCCTTAGCCCTTCATAATTTCTATTCCCCTAAATGCACTTGTTCCTAGCCCCCCTTCAACCCTTCCAACCCTGGTGCATTAGCTCTACTTTACTTCTATTCTCCTAACTGTACTTGTTACTAGCCTCCCATCACAGCCCTCCACACTCTTGTACACTATCCTCTACCCCTCTAACCCTGACTTACCTTCTGTCTTCCAACTGAACACTTCCTCTGATTACTTCCTCACATGCTACCATCTATTATACCCCCTTCTCCCACCCCCTACCGCAACCTACTGTGCCATTTTGGCTCTGTACTACAATCCACAACCTACTGTGGTATTTTGACACTCTACTGCTGTCCTTCTCCCCTACTACCCCCCACTGATGCGCTCCCTTTTTCCATTCCTAGTTTACCCCTATTTTCTTCAGCCTCCTTATTCCTTATCCCTCTCCTCGCCTACTATCACCCGACACATTCCACTCCTCATTCCTGCCTCCCTTCTCTCTCCTCCTTTTCTGCCTGGTCCTGTCCCGCTTGCAGGGTTCTCTGTCATCCTGAAGGGGTATAGATCCTGGATCCCTCTCTTCTACCCCTCTTCCTCTCCCCCTACTTTCTAATTCTGACCCCTTGCAGGGTTCTCTGCATCTTGAAGAGGTATAGATTGTCTCTCTCTTTATTTCCCCCTCTACCTCCCCCCCCCACTTTCAAATAGGGCTGTGCACAGTCCGAATAACATTTCCTGAATACCACAAATAATGTAGTATTTGATATTCAGATCACGAATACCAAATAGTTCACTATTCATCTGGTATCTGGGAAACACTGTTTTAAAAAAAAAAAAGACAAGAACTAGCCCCTCCGTCCTCTCTTTCAGCCCATGCCAATAGCAAAACCCCCAGCCCTCCACCTTCTATCAAAAAAGCATACTCCCCCCCCCAGTACCCACAGGTTGTTTTTTTCCTTTTATTAATGCCCCCGGAAAAATATGAATACAGATTGCTGGTATCGGGTGACCAATTCAACCCTCCCGCTCCCACAGTACATTTAATCTTATGAGGCAGCCTTCAGTAGCAAAAAATAAATAGTTTAAACCCCACCCAGCACTGGCACCCACCAGTCCATTTTCCGGTAATTCTAATTCTTCAATGCTGAGAAGTTGCCAGCACATCCCTCCCTGCTCCATGGTCGACTACCTTCTCATGAATAAAGCACTTGCACACTTGCTATCATAAAACCAGCTGATCCTCCTCCTCTTCTGGGTTAAGTGCCAGCAACAGTATCAGTTGATGTAAGTCACCATGGCCCCCCAACCTCTGCAAACAGGAAGTTTTATGTACTGCTGGCTTTCATTATGATCGTCATGCAGAAAACTTGTTACACTTCCTTCAACAGAAGTTTGATGAGTGACTGGCACCGCACCAGGTTTTATTTTTATCAGATAATACAAATAACTTTGTAAATGCAGTAAATGATTTGGATTACACACAATGTTCCATGTTTTGCTAACTGCAAATCTGGTAGTTCAGGGATTCTTAGATGAGGATGGCAACACCGTGCAGACATGTGCCAGTCTGGCTAAGTCTGTGGTCATCTTAGCCATTCTGTAAAGGCACAGATGCTGTTACAAAGCATTCAGTGGCAGAACCACCTTCCCCTCCACCACCTGAAATAAGATGTGCAACAATTTGCATTAATTTTGAATTCCACCTATTATATGATGGAATGGCTGCTGTAACACCAGAAGGTTATCCCCCAGTATACTATTGAGCAAGGTATTGGCAACAGAGAGGTAAACATAAGCACAAATCAGTGGCACCTGATGGAGACCCTCTGCACTGATGGCCACACTGCAAACATTAGGGGTGTGTCAGTAACAAATAGTATTTCCTGAATATCATGAATAATATGCTATTCATTACACAGGAAGAAAAAAAAATTATTGGCACTATTCATGGCTACTCTGTGGGAGTTCAGGATCTCCTGAGACTTTCTGTCCTATCAGAGGCCATTTTGGAAGCTCACCAAAGGCAGGTTATGTGACCCAGCATTCACAGAAGCTTCAGGCAGTAGAGACAGATGACTTGAGCTGCTGCAGAGAAAGAATCTACTTCCACCCACTTGTTAAAACTACACAAAAATCAGAAACCTTGACATTTTTTGTTCCATCTCTAAATCGAAAGCTAGAGATGGTTGATATTTTACACTGTAGGGTGAAAATTAGGATTTTAAGAAAGGGAAAATATTGGGTCTGTTTAATGTTTTCTGAGAGACAGAGACAGGCAGGCTCCAACAGCACACACACATACAGATTGTGTGTGAGAGAGAGAGAGAGAGAGAGAGAGAGAGAGAGAGAGAGAGAGAGAGGGAGGGAGGAGGGAGGAGGAGGGAGGGGAGAGAGAGAGAGAGAGAACTAAACAAACAAGATTTAATCCTCCAATGTAGTGAAGACTAACAGCTTAAGTAAGTAAGATTTTGTAGGGGTTTATTTTGATTCGAAATTTAAGGTGTTTATAACTTAGTTGTCTAAAACAAAGAACAAGGCAAGTATTTAAACTGAAATGCAGTTAGCTTTGGGACATTTATTTCTATTGTTGGTGGCTTGGCTTTGTACACGAGAAGAGATTTAAAAAAATATTTTTTTCTGAGAATTTATATTCAGTCATGCTTGACTATTAGTTGACAGTGAGATGTGTCAGCTCAGCATTGCTGCAGTGATTTCAGTGACTTCATTTCATAATAAAGATAATTTAAATTTAAGAAATCTTCCTGTAAGGCACCCAGGCTTGTGTCCCTCCACGGCTACTTAAGCAAGTGCTACTGCACCGTAGTTGGTAGGGTGGGACTAGACAGCTGACTCCAGCTGCTTCAGTTATCTGCTTTTCTGTTCTGAGTGTGTGCACAGCTGTGTACTTGAGACATTCTTCTAAGTTTGTGGCTCTGTGCCCAAGAAGTGATTTAAAACATTTTTTTTCTGAGAAAAATTTGGTTAGGATTGACTATTAGTAGACAGTGAGACTTATTAGGTCTCAGGTCAGCATTGCTGCAGTGGCTTGAGTGACTATATTTCATTATGAAATAATTTCAGTTTAATACATCTTCCTGTGAGGAATACAGCCATGACAGACAGAGGACATAGCGCCAGAAAATGTAGTTGGTCCAGCAGTCCCAGCAAAGCTACAGAAGGTCTATAGTAGCAAGCAGTAGGATATGGTGAGCATACTGCAGAGCGATGCTTAGGGCACATTCACCGTACAGAATTAGGTTTTACCCCATCAAAGTTTACAGTCTCCCCCAGCACCAGTATGGTGTCAGCTGACACCAGGAAAGAAAGTATAAGTAGCATTCAAAGTACTTTTAGTGCTGTTAAGACATTGTCATTAACTGCCACTGATGCTAGTACCAATGTGAAACTGTCCTCTTCATCCCTTGCCACTGCCACCAGTAACATCAGCTTGAGGGCATCCTCCTTAATAACCACCACTGCAGTGATCCACCACCCATCAACTGAGACTACTAGTATCCTAATTTCTGATGCAACAGTGACCCTGCCAGCCATTGTTGCCACTGTGACAGAGACCAGTCCTAACACTATGACCCAGACCACTCCTGCCACTGTGGCCCATATCACACCTGTCACTGTAACCAAAGCTACCATCAGTACTGATACAGTGACATCAGTCACGTCTACCACTGTGGCCCAACCATTTGCATGACTATTTGTAGTACTGTGTCCACCACTACTGTGACAACTCTTATTTATTGGCCTGTCTCCTCTACTGTGAAGAATGTCAATGCAGGTAAGGAGGAAGTCATCCAGGTCTGAATACTTTCCACCAGGAGATTTGCCCACTGATACATCATCTGAGAGGCAGCCTAAGCAGCTTTGATGATGAGGTAGAGTATGGGATGTACCATGAGAGCCATAAAGTAAGAATGTTGAGTGGCCAAAAAAACTCTACCTCTTAAGGTCACAGGGTCAGTAGAAAGAAGGATATTGCTTCTCCCGCCACTGAAAAAAAACTCAGCAAGGTACCCTTCAGCACTTTGTTGAGCAGGCTCCATCCTAGCCTGAACAGCCAAGAAGAGCAGATGCAAGGGCACCAGTGGTACCAGGGAAAGACCCTCAGATACAGGTCCATATAAGAAATGTTAGTAGGTGCCAAAAGAGTGTTAGTGGTACTGGTGGTACTAGCTGCATGATTGGTGCCAGGAATATTAAGAGCATACTATAGTGGCAGTTCATGTTACTAAACGAAGATAACAGAAAGGCAGTTTGTACACTGTGCAGTACAACTATCATCAGGGGGAACATCTGGCAAATTTACCAGCCACCTCCTTAGTGTATAGCATCCCCTTGTTTTTAAAGCATCAGTGTCTGAGCCTATGGTTCCATCAGACCTATCACATGGTGATAATACAGCAGTAGTGCTGGTGGCACTGGAAATGCCACAGAATGTTCTGCCTCTGAGAAAAATGCTGCTGACCCTGCTGCTGCTAGCACTCTATCTCCCTCAACACCAAAGAGTCTACCATGCACCTGAAGCTCTCCTGCCAGTTACCAGTCTCCTGCTATTTTCACACCATCTGACACTCTTGGAACATCCTCCCATCCATTGCCAGTGCCAATAGTGGAAGCATTCCAGGTCACAATTAAATACCAGTCATCCCATAAAACAGCTCAACACATTACACAGCTAACTCTTTCCAGTTGTAGAAGACACTGGCTTTTATAGACTTCTGCAGCACTTGCAACCATGGTACCAGTTCCCATCACCTTCCACATTTTCACACACTGTGGTGATAAACATGTATAAAGGTATGAGAACGGCGATGGCTACACTACTATTGGAGGCTGTGGGTGGAGTTTTCCACTGCACCTCACATATCTGCGCAGTACAGACTTCATACATGCATATCTCTCCTTGGTGTGTGCAGAGTGTGTGCAGAACCCTATGTCTCCTGTTGTAAATTCCTTCTTCTTTCCCTTTGTCACTGGCTCCCACATCCCTCCACAATCTGGAAGTCACTCCAGGTCTACTCCTCTAAATGTTGGGCTAATGTAGACAGAGCACATGTCACCAAGCATCCTGGCATTCATTTAAGACATGCTGCTGTCATGGACAGTTGGTACCAATCCATGTGTTGTTTTTTTTCATCACAGATAATGGGAAATATGGTGAAAGCAGTTCAATTGCATAAGCAACCAGAATACTGTAACGCTTGTGCACCTTTATTACAATGTTGTGGCTATTCAAACTATCTATTCCATTAGAATTACCACCCTGTAGGGGCACTGAAGCCAAGGAACACTGTAAGAGGGTTTCACCCATAGGGGTGCCATGGGAAGGGTCCCTTGGCTAAAGGTACCTTTGGAAGGAGCCCCCTGGGAGTAGAGAGTCAAGCCACTGGAGGAGGAGATGATGGTGGGGCAAAGAGAAAGTGCTTCAGAGAGAGGCTGAAAGGAACTGCTTTTATAGTTCAGGAAGTAGGAGTGACTAGTTGCTCTCCCATTGAACCACAGGCATAGCCTTTTAATTCAATGGCCCATGCAACCAAAATAATGTAATGCTTGTGCAATTGTATTACAATGTTGTGGCTGTTTCCATTCTCTATTCCATTGAGGTATTGAAGGCAAGGAACACCGTAAGAGGGTTCCACCCCTAGACCTGCTGAGGGACGTGTCCTTTGGCTAAAGGTACCTTAGGAAGGAATCCCAAAAGAATTGTAGTAATGATCAATGACTAGGAGGTAGAGATGCAGATTGACAGCAACAGGCAGCTTAATGAAACATAAATGAATACAAGTAAAGAGGATAGCTCCAAAAATATGGCTTACATTGATAACAGCAAGGTGATTTCCTAAAGAGAGAGGGAATGGCCAGTAGGGACACAATCCGTCTCCATCCAACAGCAGAACCTACCTAAGTAAGCTAAGAATATTTCTAAAATGAACTAAGCATTGCAATCTGTGACATGGAGGAGAGAAAACAAAAAACTTTGAGGAGGAAATCTCAGGGGATCCAAGGCCAAGAACACCTTCCCTCTAGGCTTGGGCTATTTTATTTAGTGATGTCTCAGCTGCTACATTTAAATTTCCACTCAAGGGGTGGAAAACATTCCAATTTGGTGGAGGGCTCTCACTCTGTCCTGCTAATGGGAATGCTGTGAAGGGTTGCGAGGGTTCTCTGCAACAAGCCCCTCCAAGGCAGAAGGAGGAGAGCAATGACCACTGAGACACTCAGCCAGCTTACCAATCTAAATACAAACCAGGTGAACCAGAGGCAGTCATAGGAAGAAGCATTTAAGATGCCATGGCAGTAAATTAATACTACAGCCGGAGTGGGAATGCATGTAACCACCCTTTACAGCTAGTCATGATTTCTACATCAAGAGGCGTCACTACACACAAACAGCTAAAGCTCCACCTGGAGTAAGGACATTCACACAATGGGCCAGAAAGGATGGACCCCACTTAAGGCATCACATGCTCAGGATGTGGATGAGGGTGTAGAGCGAGACTGTCAGCTGAGAGTGAGCTCAGAGCCAATAAATTGATGGGCATGGTCAGCTAATCTCTTCTAGCAATGGAGCAGGCCATACATGGTAATGCAGTGAGCTACAGGCAATGTGCAGCCTAGGAAACAACTAGTACACAGACGCATGATAGCAGTAGGTATTGCACATCCTGCTCAGGGTAACCTGGTCCTTTAGTCAGTATTTGGAGGCAGTATAGCACAGTGGTCTAAGGCTCTGAGCTGCAAATTTGGTGACATCCAGCAGACCTGACCTGGGTTTGAATCCCACAGCTTCTACTTGCATACTGTGTGACCCTGAGCAAGTCACTTAACCTCCTTGAGCTCCCAGGTCGCTCCTGTAAAAAAGCTTTCAGCTCAGTGTGCTATACCTGGTTAAACAAAAAAAAAAAAAAAAAAGTATGATGCTACCTACCAGTCCATCAATGAGTGCCAATTAAAGTGACATAAATACGCATGGGGCCACGATTCTCTACTATTATCCCCCAGTCCTCTGCCACAGAAAAAGCAAAGAAGCCACAGTAAGGTGCCATGACCCATATGCAGACTTCAAAACTAGTTTATAGTGACAGATGTAGCTGAGCTGATCTCCAGAGTATAATGAAGCAGTGTACAAACAAATGAATAGTGTCCAGCAGTAGCTGAGCTTAATAAGCATGGGAAGTTGTAGGCATGGGCAGTAATGCACTAAAACAACAAGAATAATTGCTTGGTACAAATGCAGGGTTTTAAATAATTGATTAGCAGTTTTTTTTCTTGGGATGATACTAACTGTACAGAAAGTATTTATATAGATTTTCCAGAAGTGCTGTGTTTGTTAAACACAGTGAGGCAAGAGCTATGCATTTTCACAAAGATTTAGCACTTGTATGAGTAAAACACTAAATCAATCTTTAGAGTAAATTACAACCCTGAAATGCATTTAAGCAGGTTTGAATCATATGGTGAAAGTAACATACAATTGCATTAGACTCTAGTTTGAGTCCCACTGTGTACAAATAAACATGTTTGATCAGATTAAAATCCCCAAAAGGGCTGTTCACATGAAAAAAGCAATATGGAATTGCAGGAGACTCAGGTTTGATTCCCACTGAGTGCATATAAACATAATGAGCAGAGTTAAATCCCCAAAAGGGATGGATAAAAGCTGAGGATGGACAGAAAGAATAGTGAAGCAAAGAAATGAAACTCTGAGGTAAATAAGCAGGAAAGCAAGGATGCAGGCAGGATTAGTGCGGAGCCAACACTGAGAACCGAGAGCAAGCTGCAACAGGGAGTGGCAACAGCTGAAAGCAGGAGCCTAGGCCAGGTGCAGTGAATTAACAGAGGCAACTGCAGCAGAGAAGGTGGAATGGGAGCCGAAAAATACAGCAGAAAAACTAAGGGTAGAATGGGAGGCAGGAAGTGGCAGGCTGAGCTAAGCATACAAAGAACAATGCAGTGAACTGAGGGCTTGCAAAATCCAGTGAGCAAGTGGTGCCATAGCAGGCACAGGGCTGCATAAGGTAAGAAAATAACAATAAGCAACCTACAGCTCAAACAATGTAGACACAGGGCACAGGAAAACTAAAAGTCCAAAAGAAACAAACAAAGCAAACACAAGTACAGGAGCAGGAGGAAACAAGCACACAAGGAAGCACTAGCAGCTGGAGGCAAGTAATATAAACCAAAATCAGGAGAACATCAAACAGAAGGGCAGCACATACCAAGCAGAGTCCAAAGCACAGCAACATTGGGGGAGGAGGGGGGCAGCAGATCCCAGGGGAAAAGACCAGCAGGTCCCAGGGGAAAAGACCAAACAACAGAGCTTCCGGCTGGAAAAGACAACGAGGAAGGCTGAAAGGAACTGCATATATAGCTCAGGAAGAAGGCGTGGCTGGTTGCTCACCCATTGAACCACAGGCGCATCTTTTTAATTACTGATGGAAGTTGTATCAGCATTCATTGCTTTGCCCATACCTTGAATCTAGTGGTCACATCTGTGCTATGTCACAGCACTCAATCTAGCAAGATCGTCTCCAAAGCATGCTCCATCTCTGCTCATTTTCATAGCTGTGTAAAAATGACTTACCAAGTCTGTCTCGACATTACTTGATACAGAATGTCAGTACCAGATGGAATTCATTATACCTGATGCTGTCTATACTGCTAGAACAGAAGTGTGCACTTCATGACATGGCAATGGAGTTCGGCATTGCGGAGAATCCTAGACCACCATTAGTGATCACTGGTTGATATCATGGTGAGAGTACTTGGGACATTTGAGAGGAGCATCCATGATCTAACTGTGACCACTAACACTCTAAATAAAGTGGTTCCAGCACTGCATTAATTGAAAGTGTCCATGGAGAGATACATAGAGCAAAATAAGGATATTCCAGATGGGGCAGCTGTGTTAGTTGAGCAGCTGCAAGCTGAACTGGATGCAAGATTTGCAAAAGTGATGGATAGTTGCAGCCACATTTTTGCAGCCATGCTGGATCCCCAGTTCAAATGTGAGATCCTTCACATGGCTATGGACAGCCACAGAGCAATTCATTTTCAAGAAGAGCAGTGTGATGGACTGACTGGTTGCATGCAAGGACAGGTGACACCAGCGGCTGGCACAGGTCATGATAGAAAGGAAATGCCATCTGATAGGTCTGGTTCCACTGACTGAAATGGGGAAGAAATACCTAGTACTGACAGCAGCACCAATAAGAGTGAAGGGGCACTGCCACATCCTTACATCAAGAGCAATACTGTAGAAGATGACATAGTCACAGCCATTTTCTGTGGAAAATATTTTTAATGACTGGTCAGAGAAGATGCATTCATCCCCTCACATGGCACAACTGGCTATGAGAGGCATCTGTTGCCCCCCTACAACTGCACCATCCAAGAAGATGATCAGCACAGCTGGTAATGTTGTTGAGTCTAATCATTCAACACTAGGCCCTGAACACATCCAACAGCTTGTTTTCATCAAATGTAACTTGCCATTACTTGGGTGCAAATATGAATTACTCCTATGTAAGCAGAAATACAGTCTCGTAAGTTTGCATTTGCTGACCGTTTTTCTTCATAAAGTTAACCTGCATATGTTCCCCTATGCTTCCTTTCTACAGTGTTTCCTGCATGCATCTTCATTATAATATAATTAAATACATTAACTGTTTCTGAACCAGATACTGTATAACTTCTCTTCTTGTTGTTTTAATACATGTTGTTATCATCTATCTTAGAAACATTAAGGATGCTGAACAAAAACACAGCTGTAATAGCCTCAAGGTAAATCAAAACCCAGTGAGTGCTAATAACTTGCCTCTCACATTATGACCTCAAAACAGTGAGGTTGTGAAACTTACCACTCTGTTTTCACATACACAGCACAAAAACAACATTCCAAAAATCTTCTTATTTCCCAGTTCCCTCATCTCACCAATGTTTCACAGATACGGCTTTTTTAGGAGACTCTTTTCATTTCAAATTCTTTTTTTGCACATCTGCTTTGCTCAGCTGCTAATAGATGGCACCCAGTTTACTCTTGCACATCACGGCAGTCAAACAGGGGGACACTGTCTGTGCCCCCACTTACCGGCAAAAGAATCATCCATGGCATGCTCAATTCTCTCTTCTCCAGCTGGCCCCCAAGTGGCCAAGGTCCATTTGAAACTCAGTTTGTCATAATAATTAGCAGTACTGATGATACTGTAGCATTACAGTGATGGTTCTTTCTTTTCATTTCACAAACCCAAACATTGTTTTTTCCCCTCCTGCTGTCCACTAGGGTGTGACAGAATTGGGTAAGGCCCTGTCTCATTTGTAATGCCATGTCCTAGTCTGTAACTTGTCTGTCTTTTGCCTGTCTGATTGCACAATAAAACATTTTTTTGTGGCACCTAGGAATTGGCCACTGTGATGGTCCCACAATTTCCTCCTGTTTTCTCTCTTCCTTCACGTGCTGTTTCTATGCTTTCTTTTTCCTTTTGCTTCTCTGTGGCTAAAATAATGAATCTTTATGTGAAATTAGGGTCCCTTGATTTGCAAATATATATACTGTAATTATATTATTGAAATGATTGCAGAAAGCTGTTTGGGTTTATTTGAAAAGTTAACAATCTGGAACACTGGGGCTGACCTTGAGATGCATTTTGACCTCCACAAGCTTGTTTATAGAATTGACAACAGGAAACCAGCTCTGGGATAAAATATATTATTTTGTTCCACCTGTTAAGACTAATTGTGCTCTTCAGGCTGTTCTCAAGAAGGAAAATGACAAAGCTTTGATCCATTTTGTGAAAAACAGGAGATGCAACTTACAACAACAGGATGCAGAGTTTGAACTACAAGGCAAAAACATCTTATATAATCAGATTAATGTTTTTCTAGGGGGAAGACTCAGATGGAGGACCTTTTTTTGTTTGTACTGCCTTTATGAATCACTAGCCTGTACAGTTTTATTGTTATTGATAAAAATAAAATGCTACTTGGAATTTTATAACTTCCACTGGCTTGCCTATGCTTCCTGACCTATGCCTCTACAACAGTTGGTGTGAGAGTGGGATTTACACTGTGCATGCTGTACGCAAGGGGCCTGACATTCAATACTTAGTCCAGATGCTAAGGGGTGTTTTCCTGTACTAACCAGATTTTGCACCTGATTTGTGGGTGGGGTTTATATTCAGTCTCTGCTGCAGCATAGGAAAAAACAGTTAGGGGCCAAGCAAATGAGGGGATCCTCCCCTGCATATGGGCACAGTAGGAAATTGAGAGGTTTGCACATGTAGTAAATGGCACTAGAATGGGCACAAGTTAACACCTTTGCAAATCCCAGCATAATGCGGTGCAAGGCCCTGGTGGTGGGATGTGGTACTGCAGACAGCCACCTCTGACCCCTGACCCTGGTGTCTAGTGGCACCCCCTGCCCTCTAATTGCCCATCCCCATAATTGTGTTGAGATTCCCTGGTGTCCAGTGGTACCCCCCTCCACTGATCATTGATTGCCATAAGTATGAAGATGTCCCTGTTGTCTAGGGGAACCTCCCCACCCTGTACTTCCCCAGCCACATTAGCAAGGTTGTTCCTGGTGTCCAGTGGCACTCACCCCAAGAGTCTGTCCCTGTTGAGTGTCTGTAGTCTCTGGTGTCTAGTGGTCCCACACCAAGCATACCACCCTGCCACTTCCCCATACCTCTGTCACCATTGCTGAAAATGGGATACAATACAGTGAATGTAACTGCCCTCCTCTCACCACCTCAGCCAGCTGTTGTATTGAATGACAGGGAGGGAGGATGTTGTGTTGGGTACAACTTTCTGATGGGCCTCTGTGGTATTTGGACAACAGAAAATAGTTTTGGAAATCATGCATGCACTATATTGTTACAAAATGGCATGGAAGCTTGAAGGCTGTGTATCCCTTTGAGGGGAACTGTGGCAGTAGCTACACCCGATGGCATCCATTAGGGCAGCACAACAGGCTTCATCTTGATGGCCACCATGTTCTCTGGTGAGTAGTCATTCTTGTCTGTCTAAACTTTTATGAGTGTATGTATTCATGGCTGTGCACCAGCCTGTTTGTACACCTGTCATGCAAACCCTAATAGATACAGATGGAACATTTGTGAAATGTATATGTGAGATGTCACTCTTACAGATATGGTTGCTAAAGGGAAAACCTGCAGCCTGCCCAGAGAGTTACCAGGTAGAGAAGGTGTCCTGTGGCTGTTTATAGTCTTCAAAATGAAGATGGTGAGCTGCATACTTCATCATATTTTCATCAACATGTGCTTTATGACTTTCACATTTTCCACAAGTACTGTACAAGAGCGACTGCAACTCAGAGGCAATTGGGGTAAAGGTAAATGCATGTCTGCTGACAGTCTGATGGTTGTTGCTGCTGGGCATAAACTTATTTACACATTTCCTTTAAACACACCATGTGGCCCTCCCCCACTTAATTGACTCCTTTTCCTGTCCTATCCTCCCATCCCATTGCCAAGCCAGACTTACCTGATTGGTGTAAACCTGGATCTGCAGAGTGGAAACCTCCATGTGGCTGGTTCCTTTCTTTTGGCCAATCAATCTGTCAGAGACCTAGCAGGCCTTTATATATCCTATATCTATACACGTATGGGTGCAAGGTTTATGGGGCAGATATCCAGTAGGTGGAGGTGCTGTGGTCAAGCTAGATGAGCATGGGGGGGGGGGCAAGGTTAAAAAAAAAGTGGGTGTTGAAAGTTGGATTAAAGGAAAGGGGAAATTGTTTAACCAGGAAATGCACACTAAGCTGGACCTTGTTTCCAGGTGTGACCTGGGAGCACAAGGAAGTTAAGTGACTTGCTCAGAGTCACACAGTATGCAAGTGGGGGCTGATGGGAGTCAAACCCAGGTCTTCAACTTTGCAGTTCAGTGCCTTTAACCACTACACTATACTGCCTTTTATTAGTCAAGAAGAGATGCTGCATGCATTGATAATGGGTTAAGGGGGCCGTGTGGGGAAGTTAGACAGCAGAGCAACTTTATATGTGAAGATGTAAAAGGGGTAGAGGGGATGGAAGGCAATTGCATCCAAATGATCTGACATCAAAATGATCCCAACCTGATGTTACAAACAAGGCTTGACCTTGCCATCACCACTAGCCTTGTACTCATCCTGGCTTAATGCTGTATCAGCCTACTGCCTATAGCCCATTACCCCCCACCCCCATATAGACAAACAGTCAGACCGTTGACAGGTGCGCCATCCATGACTTGTACTTGGTGATCTTGTCTGTCTTCATGCACATGTTTGCCTAGAGATGACTTGGCCCATGCAGGTTGGCCAGGAGCATAGCAACCTTTTTAATTGATCTGGAAGAAAATCCATCTTATCTGAGAGGGACGTCAATACAATGGTGGTAACTGCCGAGAAGAACAGTTTCATGCCTGCTGAGCAAATGAAGAAATATATTGATCTGAGGACTTCTGTCAGTACTGCTCCGAGGGCTAAAATCCCAGTTTAACTCTTCTCATGGTGTAAATGATAGACATGCTGGGATACATAGGTGTTGTGTATTGGAACATTGTTAGCAATAGTGCAAGTCAAAACACGAGTCATTTCTCTCTGTAAACACTTAAATATTTTGTGTGGTCATCTCTTCATTTTTCTGCACCATCCACTATTCTTGTGAATCAGCTACTGGACCTAGACAAACAATAGTGGATGGATGTTTGTCATGCGACCTTCAGAATCTCTACTATATAATTTCTTGTGGATTCTCAACTAGCTACCCTTCCCAATTTAATCAGCTTCTCAGTCCAACATATTCTTATGGTACACCTACCACAATTACCCTACACCACACACACAGCACTAGAGATTAGTCATCTGTGAAATGAGTCGCTTGGGTTTAGGATATGTTGCTTCTAAAGATCAACTTATGCTACTCAAGAAAAACAATCACTTGTTTGTCAGTTGCTAAACATGGCAATGTCGGGTCACTATGTATGTACATTGGTCATTTCAGCAATCGAACACAACCTGCTGCTAGCCATTTTTTTACTCTTTACATTAGTGCTCAGTTTATGTCCCACATCTCTCATTCAGCTTTTGAGTCATCATTTAAGGGCTTGACACCAGCCAAACTTGATTTCCAGACCAACCTAGAGAAGATGCCATTGTGTGTACCTGAATTCACAGTTCCACAGTTCTGGCAGTACTGCTGCATCTCCTGTTGGCTCAGAAAGGGGTGGAGCTCAACCTTCATATTTTACATGCCATGTTTACACCACTATCATTGCCACCACAGCCACCATCATTGTCCTTATGTATGAGAAAGGTACTAAACCTGTGCTAAAGGGGAAGGCTAATTTGTAGGTGCAAGATAGGCAGTGGAGCATTGAGATCTACATGCCAGTGAACATGGTAGGTGAACATGACCACACACACGTCCCAGGGACCAGGGCACAGTATACAGGAATGCCTGGCTGGGCCCCACAACAGACACGGCTGGAGGGCAGCGTTGATGGACATGGGACAGGACTTCATGGAAGGATCCTGCATGGCACTGTGGACCCCACCCACTTACCCCCACACACCTATGCACACATGCATGGTCACTTGGGCACCCACACATGCACACCCTGAAGCTGCCAACGGGCGTGTGTCAGACACTGAACACCAGTGCACAGTGGCAGCTGGTGCTGTGAAGGCATCATCATGCACATGTGTCACAGTGGCCAATGGCTGGGTGGGTGTGCACAAGGCGAGCGTGTTGTGTGGTCCATGGTTGTCATGGCCCTGGTATGCACACGCACACACCATGCCACTGTGCATACAGGGCTGTGGCAGGCAGCGGACATGGAGGGTGGTGGATCATGACCACCGCGCAGTTGCATACCCACCATGGACAGGTGGACGGCCCCGTCAAGACCGCCCAGCAGACGCAGGCTGTGTGGCGGCCACAGGGGGTGTCACAGACATTCCCCCAGGTGTGTCACTGTGGGAATGTGACCAGTTCCTCGCAGGCATCTGCAGGCCTATGAACAGGCCTGCTCCAGGTGTGCTCAGAATGCCCACAGCGGATCCTGTTGATGACAATGTTGGGGTCGCACGACACCAGGACTGAGCAGTGAAGAATGCACTCCATTGTGACTGCTGCAGATGGCCCCACACCAGGGTGGCCAGTGGTGCTAGGCCAGCCATGACCGCAGCGGAGAGCTGATCCAGGCCTGTGGCCATGTCCTCCCGCATGCGTCTGGCCTCAGCCAGGAGCTGCTCATAGTCCTGGTCATGCCTTCCTGCAGACTGGAACAGCTCCGTGTGAAGTACACGCACCTCTGCCATGATCGGCATCTGTTGCTCCACGGATGCCCGGGGCAGCTGGGTGTGCTTGGTCAGAGGGTCAGCCCCCTCATGGGCTTGGGTGTTGTGCCAACCTGCGGGAGTTGCTTGGCCCCACGGCACAGCTCCCTGCATAGGTGGGCACTGCACAGCAGGGCCCCCTTGGGCCTGTACTGTCTGCGGTGTACTGGCAGTGGGCAATGCACCCGGACCTCCTCGGCACCATCCTGCTGCCACTGCTGCCTCTCCAGCTGCTGTGCATGTGATGGCACCAGGGTGGCTCCACCACCACCGCCACGCAGTATGGACTGTGCTGCAACTGTGCCATCCATCACCTCATCAGGCGGTGTGACAGGAGGGTTGACAACTGCCACCTGGGAACAATCTGTGCTGCCGTGTCCAGTGTGTGGTATGGGTGCCTCCCCTGTTAAGCATCACCACTGTCCAGGATAACAGTCATGTCATCATCAGTCCCGGACCTCGCCCCGATCCGTGTCTCAGCATACTGGATGCCATGGTTGGCATCTCATTGAAACACTGCCTGGGCCTCATCCGTGCCCATGCCACAGGCATCCGGTTGGACACTGGGGTTGGGCTGGCAGCAGTCCAGACCCTGGACACCAGTGGAGGTGGATGGGCACTCCTTCAGGTCCAGGACAGCCCCCAAGGTGTGCACCACCAACTCTGCAGCTGCACCCAGGTGCTCAGGATTTGTAAGGAAATAATACACGACAGTGCCACGCGACACACCCGTGCCCCCTGGCACCCCTTCCTCCACCCCATGCGCTGATGTACCTACCATGCAGTGATGGGCTGCCCTCCCGTCTGGAATTCACTGCCGGGAACACCCTCAAAGGCACTGCGCTGTATGGTCGCCGCCACCAGCTCCTCCTGCAGTGTCAGCTGTGGCACTTCAGGCTGTCCACCGCCCATGGTGGCACATGCAGATGGCAGCCACCTTCTCCTTTATCTGCTTCTGGTCCATGCCCACCTTTTTCTTGCACTCTGTGCTGACCTCTGATGGCTGCACTGCTGGTTCACAGCCCTGGCCACTCCCTCCCATGCTTCCACCCTGGCCTGTGGGGTGCCTGTAGAGCCACTGAGTAGGGACTCCTGGTCCAGGTATGCATCATATAGGGCATCGCACTCTGCCCTCATGAAGTTGGGCCTGTGCCTCTATGCAGGCATCTGCTCCTCAACCTCCTCGTGCTCTGACATGCTCATTCCTGTGGGTGTGGACATGTGGTTAGTGCTGGCTGCCACACACAAGGCCCCCCCAATCCACTGTCCTACATGCCCACTGCCTGGCCTCTTACCTCTGAAGGATGCAATACCAGTCTAGTGCCTGTGCAGTACCATAGCGCCTTTATAGCGCATCACATGCAAATGAGGGAATGCACAACTGTAATGAGATGCAAATGCCTCCAATGTACAATGGATATGCTGATCAGCTCATCTGCATATGCCTGCTGAATATTCGGAAATGCACATGGCGCATTGGAGTTGCACATGCTCAAGCCATGGTGCTACTGTATGACATGCACAGTAAGCCTGACACTGTGCATGCATGCTCTGACTTCACATATGTCATTGGCGCTACCTACGCACAGTGCGCCAGACATGGTACAGCATTCTGCCGCTATTGGGCATGTAGTGCTCATGCGCTGTATGCCCTATGGCGCCCATGCGCCATTGGCACATGGACCATGAGGCACACTAGACTCTATAGTGCACCATGCCTTCTGTGCCCTAGTGCGCTGTTGCGCATGGTGCGCCTGCCGACCTTTGATCCTACAAGTGCCCCTTGACCCCCGGGTGCCTGCAGCACGTGCCGGCGCTACCCCAGCTGTATCGTGCAGCAATGAGGCATGCGCAATTGGGGATGGCCGCTCATTGCCAGGCGTGTCACGCACCAATCGCACGTGTGGCTCGTGTGCTACTGGCCGCCATTTTGGATGAGCAATGCAGATTGAAGCATGCCACTCAGGAGCTCAGCAAGGGCACCCAATTGGAGCCAGGTTGAGCTAGTTAATCTGGTGGCACTGGTAGAGCCTCATGTTGGCACCCTTTATTGGCAGGTGCCCCTGGACCGTCCTCGCACCGAGGTGTGGCAGGAGGTGGCTGAGGGGTTAGAGGAGGCCACAGGGGCCCAGCATAGTGGGGGAGCAGTGCCACCACATGTATGGGGACCTGCAGCAGAGGGATCCAGACAGGCTGAGGTCACTGCAGGCATGTGTCTGGAAGGATGCCATGCCACAGCCAGGTGAGTGCACATTTCCACATCTGTGCCTTGTCGGTGTTCTGTGGGGTGCCAGTGGGGTGTCATACCATGCTGCCAGGGGGGGCTGTGGCTGGGCATGCTGCTGGCCATGGCAGCGCACCATGGGTGTGCTGTGCCATGGCAATGCCACTGCGCAGGGACATGGGGTATACTGTGTTGGAGAGGGGTGGGGCACATGGGCTGCTGCTCAGTGCTGATGTCTGCCTCTCTCTGTCTCCCCACTAAGCTCTGAGGATTGGCACAGAGCCAGGATGGTGGGAGCTGCTGCTGGATGGCAGCAGGCCAACAGAGGTGCACGAGTGAGGGATGCTGGCCATGTGGGAGGTGCTGGTGGTCAGGCGCTGGTCATGCCACAGCATGCAGGTCAGCAGTCTGTCAGTGTTTGTTGTTGTGTGGGGTTGGGGTGGGCCACAGCCCCCCGTGCACATGGCCATTGCAGTCGTGCATCACCGGCGTGGTCCATTGCACCATGCTGCACCTTTCACATGTGTGTGTGGCTGCTGCAGGTGGGCTGTGGGTGCATCCGGGTTCCAGTCATGCCACTGCCATCCCCCTGCATAGCCCTGTTGCCTAACAGCCATGGTTGTGGTGTGCTGTGCATGGCTGGTGTTGGAGTGCAGTGCTGTGTGTGGCTGTGGACAGTCAGGATAGTGGCTCATGTGGGCACGCACTTTGCAGATGGCTGTGTGCCTACTACAGGGCACATGTCACCACCATCCACTGTGCATGGTGGATAGGCTACAGTTGACTGGGCATGCACTCATCCATGTCCCCTCCTTTGTCCTAGGTGTGCATCGGGTGGATGACAACACCAGGCTCCTGGAGAAGATCCTGAGGGTCACCACAGCCACTCTTACAGGGGCACACATCATCAGGCTGGCCCTGTGCAGGCTGCAGAGAAGATGGAGAACCAGGCACCAGTAGGGCATGAACAACACATGGGGCCCATTGGCCTGCATCACCCTCCCTTCCCCGATCCCCCTCCCATTCCCCTCTTGTACCCTACCTAGCCATGTCCCCTGCCCCCTGCCTCCCTTCCCAAGCCTAATGTCTTGATTGTGACCTCCCTATTCCCTGCTCCCTATCCCTAGTCCTCTGTATATAGTTGCTGTTGTTTGTTCATTTTAATACACATCTATTTTGTTAGCCATCCATGTCTGTGTCTGCTTTACAGCTGGTGTATGGAGCCATGCTGCAGTGGTGTGCATGGTGGCCATGTGGTACATCTGGGATTGACTGGGGTTTGTGTCTGGTGGTCTGTGCCCAGTGGCTGGTGTGTGTGCCCTGGGGCATATGTGTGCACTCTGCTAGGGCTGTGTGGCCCGTGTGCTGTCGGCATGTGTGTTGTCAGCTATGGTCCTGGTGGCATGTCCCGTGCCGTCCTGTTGTTGTTGCCTATGGCTGCTTGCCAGTGGTCATGGGTGCCACGCCACCTCCATGCACTGCTGTGGTGTGCGTGGTTGGGCCCTGCAAGCATGCGCCTGCCTTGCCTCCCTCCTGTCATCCCCTGTACCCTGGTGGCAGTGTGTCCTGCTCTTGTGGCATGCTCCACACTCTGCCAGTTGCCCTGTGCCATGGCCCATGTGCCTTTGTCCCTTGAGTGGCCCATGTTGTGCTCTTGTGCTTCCTGACTTGCTCTGTTGCACAGCCCAGGTTGCACGATGGCACCTGCTGATGTGCTCCCTGGTGCAGATCTTGTTGCATGATGGCGCATCCCTGTGATATTCAGCTGCCTTGCGCTGTCACTTGCCATTGTGCTCAGCCTTTGAATATCACGTTGGGTGCACACTGGCACAGTGTACTTACGCTGAGCAGCTGTTGCGCCTGCCTCTGGTGCATTTCTGAATATCCCACCCTATATGTATACCGAGAAAGAAACTTGCAAAATATGTTGATATTGCCTACAGTAATCAGGAAGAAGACCCAGAACAGTAGAAGGATTATTATGAACATAGGGTAAAAGAAACAGTTTTTTGGGACAAGTGAAAAGGTCTTGCTACTGTTACCCACTACGGAGAAAAAACTGTTAATGAAGTGGCAAGGGCCTTGTAAAGTGGTTGTACTGGTACAGTTAACTATCAAGATATACCATGCTAACCTCCTGAAGAAATGGATTGAAAAAACACACCAAAGATTGCTTTGTTAGTATTACCAAAAACTGCCATCAAAGTCTGTTTCTATGTAACTGATAGACAAGATATAGATATAGCTTATGACAGACTGGAATGAACTGTAACTTCTGATGCTGTAAAGGTGAATGTTTCCATACCCACAGAACAAACTGCAGAAATTCATAACTTGGTAAAGACATTTAACAGGATTTTTACTGCAGTGCCAGGCAGAGCAAAATGAGTTGAGCATGTAATAGTGACATAGAATGCTCACCAATTCAGACAAAAGACATACAGATTACTGGAGTGGTTAAGATTAGATGTGATTAAGAAAATACAAGAAACAAATGAGTTGGGTATCATTGAAGAATTGAAAAGTACCTGATCATCACCAGTGGTGATTGTAATTAAAAAAGAAGGGCATGTAAGAATGTAGCTTGATTTTAGGAAATGTTGTGTCCCTATTTGATAGCTATCCTATGCCCAGGATAGATGAGTTGGGGGACAGACTGAGAATTGTGAAGTACATTAATACCTTCAATCTCACCAAGGGTTACTGGCAAATTCCCCTAACTAAAGTATCCAGAGGCAAAACTGCATTTTCCACTCCAGTTCAAGTCTGTCAGTTCATCACCATGTCACTTGGTTTACATGGTGCACCTGCTACATTCCAGATGTATATGGATTTAATTCTAGCCTC
The DNA here is from genome assembly GCA_016271365.2 of Neoceratodus forsteri. Classification (NCBI taxonomy): domain Eukaryota; kingdom Metazoa; phylum Chordata; order Ceratodontiformes; family Ceratodontidae; genus Neoceratodus; species Neoceratodus forsteri. The sequence continues at coordinate 795,017,182 of CM057455.1, forward strand.
TCATACTGGTCATTGTGCTGCTTACCTGGATGATGTCATGGTATACAGTCCACACTGGAAAAGCCACATGGAACACTTACAAGTAGTTATCCAGTCTATCAAAAATGCAGGTCTGATCATTAATCCTACCAAGTGTGCATTAGACATGCAGGAAACCAAATATTTGGGTTATGTTTTTGGAAATGGAAAGGTAAAGCCAGAGATTTCCAAGACAGAAGCTGTAGCTAACAGTCCTGTCCCTAAAACAAAGAAACATTTCAGGTCATTTTTAGGTCTGGTTGGTTACTACAGGAGATTTGTTCCCAGATTTGCCCAGGTAGCTACTCCCCTCACTGAACTGATGAAAAATGGTACCTGGATAATGTGAAACAGTCTCCAGAGTGTGTTGAAACTTTTCAGGCAATCAAGGCTGCATTATGTTCAGCCCATGTTTTAAGAAGCCTAGACTTTGAGAAACAATTTCTGTTACAGACAGATGCATCACAGGTAGGCCTAAGTGCATTCCTGAGTCAGAATATAGATGAGAAGGAACATCCCATTCTGTATATCAACAGGAAAATGCACAACAGAGATAAAAAGTACTCCACTATAGAAAAATAATGCCATGCTGCAAAATGGGCAATGGCGTCCCTTAAGTTTTATCTGCTAGGAGCTGACTTTGTATTTACAACAGATCACAATCTTCTCTGTTGGCTTAATCAAATGAAGGATATAAATTCCAGAATCACAAGGTGATACTTGGCACTACAATCATTTAAATTCAAAGTGATGCACAAATCTAGAAAAGGGAATGTCAATGCTGATTTTCTATCAAGATATGTTGAGGAATTGAGAATTCAGAAGGTTGATAAAATATACAGTATGTGCTTAACTGAAATGTTTGCTGTAAAGGGTGTTATGAAAAAGGGATGCTGTCTATGCAAAGAATTATACATTTTGTAAAGCAATGTTAAAAGAGAATTAAAAAGAGAGTTAAAAGCAAGGGCCTATTTTGTCATCTACTATTCTGCCACTTGTACTTTTCTTGCCTGTCTAATTGTGCAATCATTTGTCTGTCTCTTGCCTTTCTGATTGTGCACATTTTTTATGTGGTACCTAGGAATTGGCCATTCCAATGGTCCCACATTTTCCCCTGTTATCACCCTTCCTTTGCAGTTGCAGTGGCTGGTCTGGAGGAGGAGAAAAGCATAAGCCTAACAATTGGCACCATTCTGCTGTGACAGAGGAGCAGGACGGACAGAACAGCCTGTTAGGCATGGGCCACTGAGGTTATTTTTGCCATGCTCACATATAGCAGAGCAGCACCTTGGCATCTATTTCATCCATATTTGCAATTGTGGTTAGAGTGGGGATTGCAGGGGTCAGAGGACAATGGTTGGAGTCAGATCTCAGTGCATGCATGCATGCTATGAAAGACGATGAGATGGAGTAAGTTGTACCACAGTTGTGCCACCAAATAAAACTCTAGTTCTAGTACAGGATTTGATCTGCCTCTTTCCACTACCCCACCTGCTAGTCACTGACTGCCCACCTTCCATCATCGATGACTCCTTGGTAGACTGAAAATGATTGATGAATCAGTCAGAGCAACTCGAAGCTGGTCTGGATGGGTTGATGAATAGGACTGTGAAGAACAGGAAGGTGCACAATGAAGCAGAGAGCAGGTGGGTGAAGGTCAGAGGGATTGTAAAGAAACTGAAAATGTAGTACTTTTTTGTGTTTTACTTAGTTATAAATTTTAATTTAGGTAAGCTGACCAAGATTAATGTATGGGACTGCCTACTACAGAGAGGCTAGGCTACCCTAAACTAACAGGTAATGATGGTGGTACTGTTCTGGTTTCATTTGAGTTGGGTGAGACGGGGAGAAGAGCTGCCCTGAATTGGTGTCCCTATGCAGTGATCAAGGACCCCATATTGCTCAACTGTTCATCACCCATGAGTGTAACAGGATGTGAAAAATGGCAAATATGGGCGACAGGCATGTCATCAAACATAACATTGTAACCCTGGAACATTGTGGATATCACTGCACTAATGTTTAAAATGTTTGCTGGTAACTGAGCATGATAGATTATTATTTGAATGTCTGTTTTTAAGTCTCAGTTGTCACTGTGGAATATTGCCTTCTCCATTTGAGAGTAAGGATTTCTGAGTGGCAAAATGACTGAACTACCTAGTAATGTGTGACAGCTGAGAAGTTTGCTCCCCATTACAGCCATCATAAGGTAACTGGTTAAGTTGGCATTTGCCAAGCAGCACTGTACGAAGGTGTGGGCATGGCAAGCAATACTAACAGAGCATTTGATTTTCAGAACTGCATGAACATTTAAGTAATTAGCTGAGCTCATACAATTTGTGTGTGAACTTTTGCCTTTTGGGAAACCAGATCTACAACCACTTGGCTACTCCTACCACTCCTGCTACTTGCCAACTAACTGTCACTCATTCACTGTCAAAAATAAACATTTTAAGGTATGGGGCTATTCAGCAAATAAATGGTGCAAACTGATTTGTTCTGGATCTGATTTAGTCTTCTGTGTTGGTTGTTTTCTTTGAGAGACCAGACCAGGTAGTGATTTAATTTAAGAAGTCAGAATAGGGGAACCACTGTGACAGACTGACTTTTTTTTGAATTGCTGTTAGGATGGAGTGCATGTGGTTACCGGATCAGTATCAGTGTTGCCAACAGACTGCTGACTGTGCATTCATAAAGGCTGAGGTTTAGTGGCTTACATGGGTCAGAAATGGAAGTTTAGGTGGTAGGAGTGACTAGTAAGTGCACATAGGCCAAGGGAGAAAATGTTTATTTTGAAAAAGTGAATTCTCTGATAAGCACCAAGCTTCCTGGACCAACTTATTAAAAGTTATAGAAAGCAATAGAAAAATTAATATGTTACAATTACTTATGTAAGCCCCCTCTGGGAGCTTACTAATTAATTAGTGTAGCCGTGGTCTCTGGTGCTGGGGCCCTGCCTGCTGGAAGGGGGTGGCCTCAGGCCAGAGGGGTTTAAAAGAGGAGGTTTTTGGCATGAAGGAGGGAAATCTGAGGGAGAGTAGGAAGAGAGAAGAGGCAGCCCATGTGATTTTTCTGCAATGGAGGCCAAGGTTCAGGGCCTGGCTGGGTTATTTGCCAACCCAGCCTACTACCCTTGGAGACAGGTGGTAAATGTAGCAGTGCAGGGGTCCATCTGGGGAGCTGGGTCCATAAAATGGAACCGCCTGCACCATCTGGAGGAGCCAGAGCCCGGGAAGTCAAGTGGTGGCCCACCTTGTGATCTTTGGTACTGAGCTGGGGTGGCACAGGTGGGTCCTAGTATCCTCGTCCATGGGGTGAGATCAAGTGGAGTCCCAGTGTGGCAGGCAGTTGGGGCAGTGTGGTGGTGGCAGCCCATACTCTACGGAGGTCAGGGTGGCAGCCTGTCTCCCTGTCCGGTAGCACTGTGGTCTGCTGGGGAAACGGGTCTCTAAACCCATGCAGCCAGAGAGAGGAAAGTGACCTGGGTTTCTGGGATTGTCAGGGCCCTGCATGAGTGCTATGATGCCCTGGGATGCTTAGAACTGTGTGCTGACTTTGGCAAGGGGGGGACTTGGCCTGTTTTTGTATATCTTTGCTTGTGAGACAGATCATCCAATTTGGAGAGCTCCAGAATCAAACCATTGCTGCAAAGAGTTAGGACAGCCTGTGCGCAGCTACTTTTAAGTCTGTAGCTGTGTTTGTGGTGTCAGAAAGGTAGCACTTCTCTGTAAGCAAAAAGCAAGTAAGGTAAGTATTGGTCCCCGTCTTTCCCTTCACCTTTTACAAACCTTTTTAATATTCTAAAACCGTTTTAAAGTTTGGGTAAAATGCTTAACAAGACCATCTGTCTAAGGATGATAGGGGGAAGTTATTATGGTAATGATACCTAGTAATCAGTACAGTTCCTTCAGCAATGCAGCATCAAAATTACTACCCTGATCAGTTATAGTCTCTTTAGTTATGCCCACCCTGCTGAAAATATTGGCCAGCTCTGCTGCAATTCTTGGGGCTGTGACAGTATGCACTGGAAATGCCTCTGGGTATCTGGTGGTGTAGCCACATGATAAGAAAATGAATTCACTACCCTGTTTACTTTTGTCAAAGAGACCAGCCACATCCATTGCAGTTCTCCCAAAAAGCATATCTAGCAAGGGTAAGGGCACCTGGGGTACTTTGTCTTTTTTAATCACTGGGTCTACTTTCTGACATTCAGCACAAGAACTACAATAGATAGCAACATCTTCATGAATCCCAGGCTAGTAAAATCTGCACAGCAGTCTGGCATGGGTGTGATGCCTCCCCGAGTGACCAGCCATAAGACAATCATGTGCTGTGTAACAACTTTGTTCTGTGCTTTTTTGGCATAACCAGTTGTTCTATTTGTTCTGTGTCTGAGGACTAACACAAACTCTGTACAGCAGGCCATTACATTTTTGAAACATAGATTCATTCTCTTTTTGTTTCACCCACAGCTGCTTGAAGTAACTTTAAAGAGAAACATTGTTAACTTGCTCAAAATCAAAATCAAAATCACAATCAATTATCAGTTTATTTTCAGCATTTTCATACATCAACCCCTTATCTCTCTCAGTCCTTTGTTGCCATTGTTTTATCAGATGTCTTCTTTCTTTCCTTCCTGGACTTTCTGGATCTTGGAGCTGGTCTTAAATAAGTCCACATCATAGTCATCAAGAGGAACAATGTCCCTACCACCTGAGATTTCCTTTGCCTGTGTCCTTGTTATCACAGCTGCTTAAACTACAGGTTTTGCTCTCTCTGTGATTAACTCAACAAATCCTGGAAAGTCATTTTGAATAATCACAGGTACACATAACTTAGGTAACTTAGGCTACCAGGTGCCCCAAGCTCCAATTGCCCATAATATTAATTGAAAGGTCCCTAGTGGTCTAGTGAACCCACCACCTTCCAATGCCCTACCACCCCGCTCCCCCCAACCCATAACCCAGCCGGCGACTGATACAGCCCACTGCTCACCACTGCAGCCAGCCACTGACTGAGCTATGAATGAGCGTGTACTGCATATAGTATGTGCTCAGTGACTGACAGCTGCTCATTCATAGCTCAGTCAGTGGCTGGCCACAGTAGTGAGTGGTGGACTGTGTCAGTCGCCAGCAGGGTTATGAGTTGGTGGTGCAGGATGGTAGGGCACTGCAGGGAGAGGGGTCCACTAGACCACCAGGGATCTTTTAATTAATATTATGGGCGATTGGGTCTTGAAGGGTGTGGTAGCCCACTGGGGCAATCTATATGTATACTATGGCAGATCAGTGCTTGGGGGTGGCACTAGCCCACCAGAGCAATCTATATGAATTATATCACAGATTGGGGCTGGGGGGGTGCTAGCCCACAAAGGCATTCTGTATGAATAATATGGGAGATTGGCACTGGACTGAGCAGTAGGTCACCTGTCCATGGTGCTATTGCCGCACAGTCTACCCACAGCTTGTGGCAAGGCTTTCTGATGCACCTTCTGTTTGCCGCAGGGCCAAGTTCACCATAACCAATGAGACATAGCAGCCAGGACACTAACTGATAGAGAATCAGGTGCAGGGTGCCCGTTACATAGGCAATCAGTGCCAACTGTCTTCGGTGCGGCTTGTGCCTGACTTTTGAGACTCTCCCCCTTAGGGTGTAGATTTGATGCCCCAACCAGAGTTCTTATCTGACATGGGAATTAAATCAGGAAAAAGAGTCTTATGAGTCCTTGGCTGTCATTTAATTGCTCTGTGTTCAGTCTGGCCATGTGATAGTCCTCAGCCAAAGAAATGGCCTTTTCCCTACTTTCTGGTTGGTGTTCTTTTACCCAGAGCATACTAGTGAGGATACTAACTGGAAGCAAGGAGCAGCAGACAAGAGCAGCTAAGTATATTTTTCTTGCACGACCTTCGTGGGGCTGAGTCTGGTATTGTTACCTGAGGCTTTGAAACTGTATTTCGTTCTGGGGCTGTGGTGGCTACAGGGAGTGGGGAGGGATGCTGCAGAGGGAAGGCTGAGGGTGGGAGCTTGGTGACTGGGGCACTGGATCACATGAGCATGGCTAACCTATAGGGCAGCTGTACTCCAGGCAACAAAATAGGGATACGGCTGGTGCTAGGCCACTCTAGTGAGGAGTGAAGCAGCTAAGTACATTTTTCTTGCACGGTTTTTGTGGGGCTGAGTCCTGCATTGTTACATGAGGCTTTTAAACTGTGATTTGTTGTGGAGCAGTGGCAGTTAGAGGAAGGAGGGGGGATGCTGCAGAGGGCAGGAGCTTGGTGTCCCGGACATGGTGCTATTGATTTCACTACACCACATGACCACAGCCAACCTATAGGGTGGCTGTAGTCCAGGCAACAAAAAGGGGATGTGGCTGATGCTAGGCCACACTAATGAGGATGCTGACTGGGAGCAAAGAGCTGCGTTCAGGAGCAGCTATGTACATATTTCTTGAATGGCTTTCTTGGGGATGAGTCCTGTACTGTTACATGGGCCTTTGAAAATTGTGTTTTGTTCTGGGGCTGTGGTAGTTACAGGGAGGAGGGGGGAAGCTTCAGAGTGGGTTGCCCAGTTTAGAGTGAAAACAGTGACAGTGTGGTAAAACAGAGCACAAGAAAAATGCCGAAGTAAGAAGAGCAATATGCAAGTGTGTCGCCACACAACTGGAGCACATACCAAATGTCAGGATCAGAACTTGTGGTTGTCACCATCATTTTTCTCCATACCCACCTTTAAAAATATAGACACCTTCTCGGTCGCACAATTTTTAACAAGAACAAAAATACACTTAATGCTCCATCCTCAGCATACCCGCAGTACCAGACACAACACGCTCACAGTAACAGATGTTCACATATCGATGACACCCAAATGATATACACACTCATGATGACAGCCACATAATGATGGCCTATTTTTGGTTCTCTATTGATGGTATAACCTTGAGAGGGTGGGCTGAGAGCAGGAGCTTGATGACTTGACATTGTGCCGGGTCTACACCACAAAATATATGAGGTGCGACTCAGGGAGTTAAATTTATACTCCCTCAAGTGAAGAAGAAACAGAGGTGACATGATTGAAACATTTAAGTATGTGAAGTGACTAAACCCAACTCAGGCAGAAAATCTATTTCAGCACAGCACAACAGCACGTACAAGGGGCCATAGTTTAAGGTTGGTGGGAGGTAGGTTCAAAAGCAATCTCAGGAAGTACCTCTTCACGGAGATAGTGGTGGAACCATGGAACAGCCTGCCCCAGGAGCTGGTAGCATCAAAGATGATGAGAGATTTCAAACTTGCATTGGATAGGCATTGCAGACAGGTTAGGTTGCAGGCAGCATGGGGGGGGTAGTCTTTTTGGGCAGACTGGATGGATCACGTGGTCCCCATCTGCCAACATGTTTCTTATGTTCTTATGTGCCATTGGCAGTCCCACCAGATCATGTGAACACAGCCGACCTATCAGGTGGCTGTAGTTTAGGCAACAAAAAAGAGAAGTGACTGGTTGAACTAATGAGGATGTCGACTCAGAGCAGGGAGCTGCAGACCAGAGCAGCTACAGTAATTACATTTTTCTTGCATGGCTTTCATGAGCCTGAGTCCTGTGTTGTTACATAGGGCTTTGAAATTGTATTTTGTTCTGGGGTTGTGGTGGATACAAGGAGGAGCGGGGATGCTGCAGAAGGTGGGCTAAGGATGGGAGCTTAGCGACTGGGACACTTCACCATTGGCGGTACCACTGGACCACATGACCATGGCCAACCTATAGGGTGTCTATATTCCAAGGAACAAAAAGGGAAAGCAGCTGGTGCTATGCTGCACTAGTGAGGATGCTGACTGGCAGCAAGGAACTGTGGAATGGAGCAGCTAAGCACATTTTTCTTGCATGGCTTTCATGGGGCTGAGTCCTGTATTGTTACATGGGGCTTTAACATTGTGTTTTGTTCTGTTACTGTGGTGATTATAGAAAGGAGTGGGGGACTCTGCAGAGGGTAGGCTGAGTGCAGGAGCTCGGGGACTGGGATACAGTGCTTTTGTTGGTCCCTCAGAACCACATAACCACAGCAGATCTATATGGTGGCTGTAGTCCTCTTAAATTGTTCACATTCCCTAGTGATCCCTTGTGTGAACAACCCCGAGGCATGAGTGTCATGAAGCAGGAGTGTGGCATCCTGACTAAGTGGCATCTGGGGTATCAGCAGGGCATCCACTGGAAGGACCACAGGCCACACTGCAAAGGGCAACTGAGATAAGTTTGCTACAGGTGGAGTTAGTCATCGAGTATGATACAATAACAGGGACCTGCAGAAGTATTATGGTCTAACAAGGTAAGGAAGTAATGGAACCTAGTTGGGGTAATCCCTGCTGAACATAATTGACACTGTAGGAATTTAGCAGGGAAACCATCTACAATGTAAAACAGGGGAAAGCAGCTAAACTCTATCTAGGGTCATCCTAGATTTGAAATTCTAAGAGATAAAGCAGTGCCATACAGCTTGGTTGGTATAGGCTACTTATGAAGGATGTGGGGAGCTAGGAGTCATTACAGGCAGTGGGACAGATGTGAAGGGGGAGATGAGGAAATGCAGGAAGGCAAATTAGTCAGGTGGGTGAGGGCAGGATTGTGAGCTGTAATTGATGTGGAGCCACAGTCTTCATGGGGAGTGTGGAGAACAGGGGGCTGCCCAGTGTGTAGGAACCTGAAGCAGAAAAGGGGAGCAATATGTTGGCTTAGATGGGAGCTGGAATGTGTGGGGGGGGAGGAAGGGAGGATGAACAGCAGCTGAAAGGACAGGTATAGGCTAATTCAGGGCATATTGATAGCAGACATAGAATAGAAACTGAGATGATTCCATGGAGTCCTGGGTCATACAATCCCCAAGAAACCTGCTGAAACATGGGAAAGCCATGGCAGGGGGTGAAGAGTACCCACACAAAGGGGAAGGAAAGGGGAGTGGAGAGAAGAGGGGGAACAGAGGTGGGATCTCAGGTTGAGCTGCCTACCTCAAACTGATATGCATTACTGGCCGATGAAGGAGAATGAGGGAATACTGGGAGGGGGTCAAGAAAACTTAAGGATGAAGGCTGGAGGCAAGGGGAAGGGGAGTAGTGCAGGGAGGCAAAGAGGGAATTGAAGCCAGAAAGGAGCAAAGGAAGAGGAGGGAGATACAGTTACAGGAGGAAATGAAAAAGGTACAGTACAGTGAGAACAAACAAGGCTAACCAGGGAGGGGATCAAAAGGGATATCCTCAACAGAGGTCAAGCAGAGATCCTCAACAGATACTTCTGCTCTGTTTTTATCAAGGAAGAGGACAGTTGTGGGACCAACCTGGGTTGAAAAGGTTCCATCAGTTAGGAGGCAGATTCAAGGCCATTCACAAAAGATAGAGTCCTAGAGGAACTGGGAAACTCAATGTGGATAAGCTAATGGGGCCAGATGAAATTCACCCTAGGATTGTTAAGGAGCTGAGAGAGAGGCTCGCAGCTCCTCTGACTGAACTATTTAACCTTTCTCTTGACCTAGGAGAGGTCCCAAGGAATTGGAGAAGGACCAATGTTGTCCCTCATAAGAGTGGTAGCAGGGATGTCGCAGGCAGCTACCACCAAGTTAGCCTCACCTTGATTGTGTGCAAAATGATGGAAGTCCTACTCAAGGAAAGAATTTTTACTTATATAGAAGAAAGCTGGAAGTTAGACCCAAAACAGCATGGTTTTACCACAGGAAGATTATGCCAGACAAACCTAACAGAGTTCTTTAACTGTGTAAACAAAAGTGGATCAAGGCAGCACTGTGGATGTGGTATACCTGGACTTCAGCAAGGCCTTCAATTCCATTCCATGCAGAAGGCTGCTGAACAAGCTCACCACCATGGGAGTTGAGCAGAACATGGTAAACTGGATAGGGAGCTGACTGAAGGGGAGAACCCAGAGGGTACTGGTAAATTACACCTTATCAGAAAAAAAGGAGGAAACTAGTGGCATGCTGCAGCAGTCAATTTTGTGTCCCATCCTCTTTAATGTCTCCACTGGAGACATATCTGAAGGATCAGAGGGCAAGGTGAGCCTCTTTGCTGATGACATGAAGATACGCAATAGGGTTGACATTCCTGGGGGGGGCAGATAGGATGAGGGCAGATCTCAAAAAGCTGGAAATACGGTCAAGAACATTTATTTATTTATTAGCTTTTGGTAACCGGGTAAGTGCACTAGGCAACAGACCTGCCTATTTTCAGGCACAACCCAGGAGAGCACAGGACATTGGTTACAATATGCAGAAATGCACAGACATAATATAGGTGTACAGGAGCAAAACAAGATATACATTGGGTAGCACAGTAATAGTTACATAAGGGTACATTTTAGGCATAGATCATAATAAGGATATAAAATAAAGCAATTAGGGTAACCATAAGACAGCTGAGGACAGTAAAGACATCTACATGGCAGCTGAGATTCAATAAAAAAAGTGAAAGGCTAGCATGTAGGGAAGGGCAACCCTAGAGAAGAATACATCATAGGTGGTGTTAAACTAGGGGCCACAAAGCAAGAAAGAGATCTAGGGGTGATTATAATAGAAAATCTAAAAAAAAAAAAAACATTTGTGAGAAAGCTGCATCAAAGACAAATGGTATGCTGGGATGCATATTAAGTTGGGTTACCAGTAGAAAGAGGGAAATTGTGATGCCACTCAATAGATCACTGGTAAGGCCACACCTGGAGTACTGCATGCAGTTCTGGAGATCACATCTTAGAAAGGACATAGAAAGATTGGAGACGGTACAGAGGAGAGCCATAAAGATGGTACAAGGACTGCAACAGAAATCATATGACTAAAGGTTGAGGGATGTCAACATGTATTCATTGGAGCAATAGAGGGAAAGAGGAGACGTGATTAAGACTTTCAAGTACAATGACGGGAATAAATAGGGTACAGGTTCAGGATCTATTTTAGGTCAAAAGGTATACAAGAACTAGAGGGCATGATATGAAGATGGGTGGGCAAGTTCAGAAACAACACATTGAGAAGGTGATCCACACATGGAATGGCCTTCCCAGGGGGGGTGGAGGCAAAAACAGTGGGGGCATTTAAGAATGCTTGGAATAAACAAAAAGGCATCATGACACTGAATATCAATTGGGGGGGTAGGGTCTTGGCCAGACTATTGAATTTTATTGAATTCTTTTTAATCGGGTAGGCCCGCTGAGACAAGAAGCCCCTTTTTCAGGGGCAATCCAGGGTGGGATACGGATGGTAACCAACTGAAATTGAACTGGATTAAGCTGTTGGTAGTATTTTTAGTGAATGGGGGAAATTTGGCCAGGACATTGGGGAATCCCCCTACTGTTTTCGAGAAGTGCCATGGGATCTTTAACATCCACCTGAACAACCACCAGAATAGGCAGACAGGACCTCAGTTTAACATTTCTTCTGAGAGGCAGCACCTCAGGAGTGCAGCATCCCCCTCATGAAATACTACAGTATCACTATTGGGATTTACCCTAAGTGCCTGGTGTGGGCTCGATGGACCTTGTGGTCCTCTTTTGCCATGACTTTCTATGTTTTTAATGAGTGAAGAGGCAGGAAAAGGGGGAGCTACTGGTGCAGACAGAAAGGCTCCCAAAAAAGTCAGAGTGAGGTTGAAGGGGGGGGGATAACTTACAAAGAGATGATGATGAGTCAGGGAAGAGGCCTGTGAGTGACAGAAAGGTGGTTATATTGGGATTCAATATTAAAAGGTAGGTATATAGTAGGGGAGAAAGGTGAACCCACAGAATAGAAGGGTGGTAGCTTGCATGCCAGGAATGGAGGCAGAGAGAGCAGAACAAAAGATCAATGAAGTGGTAAGGGAGAAGGAAGGAAAGCCTAACTTGGTCGTCCACCTTGGAACCAATAACTAACATGAAGGAGGAGAATAAATGGGAAGTAAAAACACTGTGGTTCTAACTACAGACTAAAGGGGAAGGAAGATCAGGATGGGGTGGTCTGCAGACTGCCCAACCAGGTTGAAGAAAAGGACAGTGAACTTTGCTCACAGTTGCTGATGGCAGCAGGAAAAGGGGAGGTGGTAGTGGTAGGGAATTTTAATCTTCCTAAAGTGGACTGGGCTGTTTTGGCCATATCCTGCACCAGAGGTCAAGAGGTCCTAAATTCAAGACAGAGAGGATGCATGACCCAAGGTGTTACTGAGCACATACAGGAGTTAGAGGTCAGGGAACCTCTGGGTGGTAGCGAGTCCTCCACAAGGAGCTGCTTCCTCCCCCTGTGGTGTCCTGTGCCACTCTCCTGTGGGCCTTCCTTGTGGTGGTTCCCAGCAACCTCTTTGGTCTACACTGTGGGTGCCTCCATAAGGGAACTATGCTCCACCAGAACAACATAAGGATTGTGGAGAGGCACAACTGGAGGGATGCACCTCTGTTCTACCACCTTCACCCTCCCTGAGCCCACCATAGTCCAACTGCTCCTCTTTCTTGAAAACTTTTAAGGTGGCGGTGGTGTCCCAGGTGTTCTCTGGGTGGGGAAGGTTTCCCTTCTCCTGCCCAGTTTGACCTGGAGATGGGCAACATCCTCCCTCAAAGCAGAGAGCTGACTGCAAATAGGGCAACATTGCAGCCTCCAGAATGTCTCCCAGAAGACTGCTGCCCCATAGCCATTGCATTTCACCATTCCCCCCATAACTGTCTTTCTTCCTGTTTATTTAAATTTTTTGTTTTATTTTTTGTGTTTGTTAGTATGTGTATGCACTTACCCTCAATGTAGTGTGCTGGACCGGTAAGGATATGACAGTCATATGCCCTTTCCCTCTTTGGGAAGTGATGTCAGAACCCCTGGTATAAAGGAAATTATAACCGGGGTGGGGAGTGAGGGGCAGGGTGGTGGGCCCAAGCCTGTGCCCTCCAGAAACAATCAGCTACAAACACTGACCCACCACTGTGGTGAGTGTTGACCTTCCTTTCAGCAAGACAACCTGCACAACAATCTACCAGAGAATATACCCAGCAAAAAACAATTACAGTCAGAGAAAAATCAAGCAGTTGGGCCCAATACCTATGATGTAAGCCTTCCCTGACCCAATACAAGATTGATATTCAGTGCGCTGAAGACAATCAGAGGCACCAGTTTCTACAACCTGAGGTCCTATCTGGATCAAATACATAGACTGCAGGTTTCACAAAGAAAAAAAATCATTTGCCATCAGTAAATAGTTCACTGCACCAAAATATAGTTTGATGCAACTTGTCACAAAATACTAGTAGATAATCCAGCTAAAACACACAGAAAACCCAGTTTTGCAGTATTTCAATCCTTCTGAAGTTTAACTCACAAGATTAGCAGTTCTGCAAATTCCTTCTTGATTCAAAGGAGGGAAAAAAAACACAAAACACAAATCAATACCAAGTTTAAAAGTTCAAAGTTAAGTAAGGTAGATCTCCCTCAAATGTGAGCAAGAGCTTTCTTGCAGTTTGCCAGTGTCTTCCCATAGCACCCAGTTGTTTCAAAGTAGCTTGTTTCCACTCTCAAGAAGATGGACTTTTCAGGCAGCAAGGGTTTTTGGCTGGCAGATCGTGTCAAATGAACATGATAGATTTCTTTGAGTGGGTCATAAGGGTAGTGGACAAAGACCAGGCAATAGACAACATGTACATTAACTTCAGCAAGGCCTTCTGTTCTGTACCATACAAAAGGCTGAAAAGGAAACTGATGGATACAGGGTTGGGGGAGAACATGGTAAGGTGGGTGGACAATTGACTGAGTGGCAGAACCCAGACAGTAGAGGTGGGGGGAGAGTTCTCCAGCACCAATGAGGTCACCAGCAGGGTTCCCCAGGGATCAGTGCTGGAACCAGTGTTATTCAATTTCTTCAAAAGTGACACTGGGGAAGGCATTAAAGGCACTATGTACCTGTTTGTGGATGGCACCAAACTATGTGGGAGGGTGGACACAAAGGAAGGGATATAGGACCTGAAGGAGGACCTTGATAAACTCAAGAGATGGTCAGGAATCTGGCAACTTGACTTCAATGCCAAAAGATGCAAGGTGATGCACACAGGGGCCAGGAAGGATTTGGGGGTGAGGATTACTAGAAACTTAAAACACACCACTGAATGCAAGGAGGCAACAGCAAAGGCTAACATGATGTTGGGATGTATTTCAAGGGGATTCAATAGTAGGTGGAGTGAGGTCATTTTGCTTTTGTACAGGTCAATAGTAAGACCAAATTTAGAACATGGGGTGAGGTACTGGCATCCATACCTTAAGAAAGACATCAATATACTGGAGGGGATCCAAAGGAGAGCAACCAAGATGATCGAGGGGTGACAGACTATGTCCTATGAAGAGAGGCTGGGAGCCCTAAGGATGTACTCCCTAGAAGAGAGGAGAGAGAGGGGTGATATTATAGAGACCTTCAAATACTTGAAGAGGATAAACAGAGTGGAAAGAGAAGGTCTCTTTAAAATGAGTGACAACAGAACCATGAGGGGGCATAGAGTAAAGTTGATGGGGGGGTTAGGAGGAATGTAAGGAAACTGTTTTACATGGAAATGGTGGTGGCCACATGGAATGAGCTGCCAGAAGAGGTATTCTCAATAAAGGCAGTGGGGGCCATTGAAAGTGCCTGGTACAAACACATAGGGAACCCATGGGACTGAGGAGGAGGAGGAGGAGAAGTGAGGGGAAAACACAGGAGGGGGGCATGGTTATTGGCATAAGCCATGAACCCTGCGTCATCCACTAAGAGAATAAGATAGATCTGTTTTGCTTTCTGCTGGCATTTTCCATATTTTCATGTTTGTATGTCTGTAGGCAGGATGTTGATAAATTGCTCCATTGCAGATATGTTGATGATCTGTGGGACTGTTTTGCCCTCTGGTTGGAGCCATTTAATGAGAAGTTCTCTGAGTTGGGTGAAGGTTTCTTGAGGATTGTCAACTGAGTGGTACTTCAGGGACCAGAATCTTTGCCTGTATGTCTCTCCTGACATGTCATATCTTTTTAGGATTTCTCTTTTCACAAGTTCTTAGTTTTCTGACTGTGAAGTGTCCATATTGCTGTAGGCAAGTAGGGCTTTACCTGTTAGGTAAGGTACCAGCTTGACTGAACATTGCTGCTTTGACCACTGGCAGGCTGTGGCGAACCTTTCAAAAGTTGCCAGGTATGCTTCAATATCATCCAAGGAACACACTGTAACTTTGCAAGTTTAATGTTTTTTAAGTTACTTGTGTTTTGTTGCTCTGCTGGACCTGTATCAGATCCTCCAGCTTTGACACCTTGCAAGGCATCCAGCCATGACTGCTCCTGTCGCTGCATCTCTTCTTTTCTCTGTTTCTCTGTCTCTCTTTGTTGTATATCTCACCATTTGAAGAAGGCAGACATGTTTTCAGGTTCTGTGCCTGCCTGTGCTTCTTCTTCTTCTATGACTGGTTCCGGCTGTACAATCTCAGTTTGGACTTTTGTTTCTGCTTCTAGTCTGGCTACCATTCTTCTGGTAATCACTCCTGAGATTGCTGTTGCAGGATTCACATCTTTCTTTTATGCTTCCCTGGTACCAGGTCTAGTATCCATGCACAAAACTGCTGGCTTAGAGTTGGCATGGTATAAATCCCAAATAGTCTGAAATCAAATGTCATTGAGGCACAGGTCAAGAAGCATAGGAAAACCAGGAGCAATTATAAAATTCACAAGTAATGTTTTACTGTCAATAATAAGAATAAAATAAAAAAACATTAAATTGTGCAGGCTAGCTCTTACACAGGCAGTTCAAACAATACAAAGTCCCTCATCTGAGCATATCTCTAATTCAAAATTCCAATCTCTCTCTCTCCAGTGAAAGATTGTCTCTTTATTTATATTGTATTTTCTTGACAATTAACTTCTGCATTCAGAGCTTGTTAAGATACATGTCCTGTTTTCAGAAAATGTCCCTAAACTTTGCCAGTTTTTTTCATGCAGGTGCGATAAAAAAGAACATGGTGTCCCAGAACTGATCTCCTGCTGACAACCCAGCAAAGGAGCTTGTTGAAGTCAAACTTTATCTCCAGGTTAACCCCCTGAGTTCCAAATAGCTTTTTACAATCATTTCAACTATATAGCTACACACATTTTCAAACCAGAGAACCCAGTTTCACTTAAAGATCCACATATATTTTCACAACCACAGATATGCAAGGGGAAAAAAAGATACAGTAGAAACAGCAAGAAACAGCATATGAAGGCAGGGAGAGGGAGAATCTTAAGACTTTCAGAGTGATCAGTGCCTAGGCCTCACAAGAAAATTTGCAGTCAGACAGACAATGGACAGAATAGGAGAGGACAGGACAGAACAGGTCCTTGCTTTTAACTTTTTCTGCATAACACATGGGACAGAGCCTTATTCAGCCCTGTCACAGGGAACATCTGGATGAGTATACTTTGCTTGACTTGCATCTAGTCCTTTTTCCAGTGTGAGTACCAAGTCATGTAGCCCCTGGTCCTCCCTTTGTGCTTATTTCAGTTCTGAACAGCTTAGATGGGCAAAGATGAAAGAACCATGTGTGTAAAGTTGAGGTAAGTTGCCAGGATAGTGTCTAGAGAGACTTTTGCCATATTAATTACTTTTTCAGGGGTAAACAGGTATGATTCGGTGTTCAGGGACAAATTTCAAACATAGTAGATTCACAGCAGCAGTTGAGGCTGATGTATATTTTGCCTGGGGTGATCTGGATTCAGATACCAGGACCGGGCATCTGCGCCAACATTTATCAGACCACTGTGGTATTCTAAACTGTGACTGTTGATGGATATAATAGATAATTATCTGTGCCCTGTACCATCCAATTTGGCAGTTGAGTTGATTTACATTACATGAGTAGATTGTTTTCACTTTCTACTTAGCCCCATACAAATAATCAGGCAACTGTTTGGTGACAGCCACTTCACTGTCGAAAGCTCTAGCTTGTGCACTTCATAGTCCTTTTTAGAAGTGTTCAAGCTCCAAGGGAAGGCAGCTTGATGCAGTCCTTCTGGGTGATCTCAGTACAGTACTGCACATACTGTAAGCCACTTAAATTGATGTCTGTGTGCAGAATGTATAACTTGGCGGGGTCCACAAAATCCAACACAGGAGCTTCACTCAAGCATTTGATGATCTCATGGAAAGTAATCTTGCAACTTCAATTCAATTCCATTGGGCATCAAACAGTGTACTCACTTTCTGGTACTCTGTCTGGGGTTTGTCCTTTCCTGGGTGTATATTCCTTTTGTGTGAGTAGGTGGGTGTCCCTGGGTGAGGTTATTCAGTGGTTGAATTATGATAGAAAGTCCTTTGCAAACTAACTATATTGATTTGTACTGATTTGTCTTACAGTGTTTATGATTATGTTCCTTTCATATACTGTTTTGCTGTATATGAACTCTATTTTGTAATACTATTAATACATTGTATTTTTCCTCCTATTGTACTTTCTCCCTTACCCCTCAACCTCAGGATGCATCTGGAAATGAGTTGTTAGCAGCTCAGTATGTCTTTTCAGTGAGATTTTTGAAATAAATAAATACATACATACATACATACATATATAAAGTACTCAAAAAAGCAAAAAAAATTATTGTAATGTTTTTAGGTTTTGGGGGCCAGGCCAGGTGATAAGACCTTCTACCTTGTCTGGGCCAGTCTAGGCTCATTCAGCAGACACAATGTGATCCCTTTTATTTGATTGATGGTTAGTAAACTAGAACTTATCAATGGACAGTTTGAGACCAGACTCCTCCAGTTGGTCAGCATCTTCTTGAGCCTGGTATTGTGTTCCTCCAAGGTCCTCCCAAAACCTCTCAGGTCATCTATATAAAGTTACAGCAATTTGCATGGTCAGATTTATCTTGAAGTTTCTGTGATATCTTTAAATATCCAGCCTGCCCTTAGTACCACTATAGGGCCATCAATGGGAATCTCTTTAGAAGTATCATTTAATATCTGTGAATATCTTATCATGTCTGTTTCTGCAACTCTGCACCTACACTTCCAGTAGATGCATGTCCTCAGATGCTTTTTCTGTCAGTCATTGGAATGCCACTGGAGCCTGTGATATGCCTTGGGGAACAACTTAAAGTGACAGAATATAAAGGCAGATCAAAACAGTCTTGTCTTTGTCTTCCTTGGTCATTAGAATCTAAATGTACCCTCCCCTGAGGCCCAAAACTGAAACCCACTTACTCCTCATCAGCCTTGCAAGGGTGTCTTCCAAGCTTGACATGGAATATTGGTCCAGTACTGTATTCTTATTCAGAGCCTTATAGTTGATATGCATCTTAATAGCTTCACTTACCTTTTGGGAAACCAGTACTGGAGAGGTGTAGTGACTCCTGCACTCTGTAAAGATCCTGGCCACTATCAGGTCCTGCAGGTGCCGACATATATGCTCCAAATATGCTGGAGCTAGGCACTGTGAACATTCTCTAAAAGGACAGTTGTCATTGAAACAGATGTGATGCTCCTCCCCTTGGCACATACAATTCCCTACTCAGTCATTAAGGACACCTTCCTAGTCTTGGTGTGCATGTTGTTTAAACTCCATCAAAAATGGTCTGGTATCAAGGAGTCTTTAAAATCAAGCAATCTGGGGCTGATCTCAGTAGCAGTGATTATGTTGGGGTCTTCACTGCTTACAGTAATGGCATGGTATATTTGAGTCAATGTATACACCTTTTTTTGCAACATGATCTCTTTTTTAGCATCATTCTTTTTTTGCACAGTCACTCAGTAGGCACCATCAGTGGTAGGGGCTGGCAAAATAGGTATCTGCACCGTCAGTCCCTCAAGTAGACTATTGTCAGTGAGCAAATCAATAACAAGGTTTGACTCTTTCCCTTGTGCATGAACTTTTATTGTATTTATTTATTTGTTATTGCTAACCAAGAAAGGCACACTAAGCGATGATAGCTTGTTTCCAAGTGCATCTTTTGGGGTGGGAGTTGCATGAACTTGTTTTATTGACAGGTGGAATGTTAGCCATGACACTGGTCAATTCCATCTACTATTCAGTGGGGGGTACTGTGAGACTGTCCTCCTGCTGCCAGTAAGATAGCTGACCCAGGAGGTGAAGGAGGAGGAGCAGGTGGATACCTTGCTTGGCAGCATTCTTTTTTTTTTTTTATTATCTTTGTATAAAAAAAAAGACTTTACAACAAGATGGGTAACATTTGGGCAACCAGAAGGTTCACCCCAAGGACAGAAGGTGCAATCACTTGAATCATTTATCCAGAAATCACAGGAATAAGATAAAGCATATGTTAGAAGTGAAGCTTCTATACCCCCCCACTAACCATAACCACCCTCATAAACCCTCCCTAACCCACCCCATACCAAGTGTGAACAATTGAAAGCTGAGTATTTATAGAAATCAGGACTAGTTCTCTATTCGATCTTTTAAGGTTTCCATACAGACAACAGGGCATCTAGAGGATCCCATTTAGCTTGTTATGCAAATAACCTATTACTCATGGATGAAATATGTTTCTCTAATTGGAGTGTGAGCAAAACTTCCTTATGCCATTCCAGAGTGGAGAAAGATGCACTATCTTTCCAATGCCTCAAAATAATTAATTTAGTAGTGGCGGATATCAATGCCAAATGTGCTTTTCTAATTCTGGGGGTACCCAATGGGAAGATGTACATTAAGCAAGCTTCCGGAGTAAACAGGGGGATCAAGACCCAGAATTGAGTCAAGAGTTTGTCGAATAGACTGCCAGAAGGTCTGTACTATCATGCAGGTCCACAACATATGGTATAGGGTTCCGGGGAGATTGCCGCATTGTGTACAAGCGGGCGATGTTACCCGGCCCAATTTATAGAGTTTAACAGGGGCAAAGTAAAGATTATGCATGATATTAAATTGAATTAAATGTAATCTGTCTTGCTTAATAAATTGATATAAATGTTTCCACAGTTTCTTCCAGAAGCCAACTTCATTACCAACAGGAAAAACCTGAGACCAGTAATAACACACCCCTTGAGGCAAATTAGTGTCCAGTAATTGCACTGCTTTGTGAGCTTTAGAAACCCCATGGTGTTTTTGAGCCAACTGTAGGATTTTAGAAAGGTTGCCCGAAGGTGGTGAGGACACCACCCCATGACCCAGGTGAGCTGTGATAGCTTCCTTATGTTGCTTATACCTTAAAGTTCAATGCCTATGTATCTGACATAAGGACAGGAATCAGGAGTGAGATGAGTCTCTTTGCAGATGACTCGAAACTGGGGGCGGTGGTGGATGGGGAGGAGGGGAGGGTGGCCCTGCAGGGGGACCTGGAGGCTCTGGAAAGATGGTCTAGAAAGTGGAAGCTGAGGTTTAATGCAGGGAAATGCAAGGTACTCCACCTGGGGGCCAGAAACCCAGGCCAAGTGTACACCCCTGGGGGGAAATACTACAAGTCTCAATGGCTGAGAGGGACCTGGGGGTGGTGGTGGATGTCAAGATGAACAACTCTGAGACTTGTAGGAGGGCAGCACCAAGGCCAACAGGATGCTGGGATGCATCACTAGGGGACACCTCCGGAAGGAGGAAGTGATACTCCCTCTGTATAACTGCTTGGTGAGGCCGCACCTGGAGTACTGCATGCAGTTTGGAGGCCGCACTTAAAGAGGGACATTAACCTCCTGGAGAGGGTCCAGAGGAGGGCAACCAAAATGATTTGGGGCTTGGGGGACAGGACCTATGAGGAGAGGCTCGAAGAGCTAAATATGTACACTTTGGAAGAGAGAAGGGACCGGGGGGACATGATAGAGGTCTGCAGGTACATGAACAGGGTAAATAGGGGAGGAACAGTGAGGGTGCTTTGAAGGAAGGAGGAGGGGGCCACTAGAGGGCATGGGTGGAAGCTGGAGGGGGGAAGATTCAGGGGAGAAAGAAGGAGGTGCTACTTCACTGAGAGGGTGGTAGAGCCATGGAATGCACTCACCTAGGGGCTGGTGGAGGCAGAGACAGTGGAGGGGTCAAGAGGGGTGGGACAGGTACAGGGGAAGGGTTCAGGAAGCAAAATCCAATGCAGCAAGAATATCCGGAACTGGGAAGGGAGAAGCCAGAGAAGGTGAGGGGGACAGCAAGGTCAGCACCCAGGGTGGGGGCTGACCAAACGAGCAGACACGAAAGACCATTAGGCCTATTCTGCTGGCATTTTAGTATGTTAGTATGTTAGTATGTTAAAGGGGTTACAGCATATGCATTGAACCTAAACTGAAATATGGGGAAGGCAACCATTGTGCCCTCTTCAAACACATCAGAGACTTTCTTATGAGTTAAGGGGGGAAAAAAGAAGTTAAAATGGGTTTATGGCCAATTCTGAAATGGGGATTACCCAGAATTGGTTGGTCCAAGGATGACTGCCAAATGTGGGAAATGTGTTTTTGTAGCTGATGTAGAGCTTTAATTGACCAACCTACTGGGGTGTTTCTCACTGGTTTGGGGAGTGCAGTGGGGGTGGCGTATATCATAGCAGGGAGGGAACAGTGATATTTAGCCAATATAGACCTCTCAATGTCTAACCACTGCGGAACATAGGTCTGTGGATCACTCGATTATACCTCTGTTGCCCAGTATGCGATACGGGTGAGGTGTTGAGCACTATAGTAAGTGAAAAGAAGGGAACTGCAAGACCACCTTGCAATTTTGGCACGGAGAGTTTAGTGTAGGACCTCCTAACTCCCTTACCTTTCCACATGAATGCATTGAGCATAGTTTGAAGCTTAGAGAACCATTTTTTAGGGAGAAAAAATCCTAACATTCCCAATGGATACAGCAAGTGGGGTAAGATATTCATCTTGACAATGTTTATTCTCCCCCACAATGAGATAAGCAAGCCATCCCATCTGTTTAGGTCAGTCTCGAGAATACTCAGGAGATCTGAAAGATTAACTTTGAACATGGTAGGTATATCTCTTACAATTTTGATTCCCAGGTAAGTAAGGGAAGTAGGTTCCCATGAGAGTGCATAGCTGGCAATGACAGACGGGGGAGGGAGGGTTCTATTATTTAATAAAAAGACCATAGTTTTAGAGAGGTTAAGTTTATAGTGGGAAAGCACTGCAAATCTGTTGATTTCCTCCAGGAGAGATGGAATGGCCTTCTGAGGCTCTTCAAGGTGTAAGAGGAGATCATCTGCATATGCAAAGAGTGTATAACGTGTCTCCTATTTTAATCCCTTGAAGGCTCGGGGAAGCAATCAAATGCCAAATCAGAGGCTCAAGATAGATGTTGAACAGTAGGGGGGATAGGGGGCATCCCTGCTGAGTGCCCCGTTGAAGCGGGAAAGGCTCTGAGAGTATTCCCTTGCACCAAATTTGTGCAGAGGGGGAAGAATACAACAATTTCACCCAGTTAAGGAAGCTGGAGGGGAGATCGAAGTGGGCCATAGTAGCATAAAGAAAGTCCCAAGAGACCCTGTCAAATGCTTTCTTGGTGTCCAGGGACATGAGAACAGCAGGAAGAGGTGAGTCCATGGATGCCGAGAGCAAGTGCAGGACCTTAAGGACATGGTCCACTGAAGATCTGCTTGCCATAAAACCAATTTGTTCTCTGCTGATAAGGGAGGTTAAGAGGGGACCCAGCCTAGTGGCCAGTATTTTGGCAAGGATTTTCACATCAGTGTTGATTAATGATATAAGCCGGTAGCTTTCAGGGTATAAGGGGTCTTTGCCCTGTTTAGGGATAAGGGTGATAAGAGCATTAAGGAAGCTCACTTCCAAAAGTCCATTGGCATACCAGTAATTATATATGTCAACTAGTAAAGGGCCCAATTCTGGAAGGCATGATTTGTACAAATTATTGGACAGGCCATCTGGACCAGGGGATTTGTTCAGTGGGAGCTGTTCGACTGCCTTTCTTACTTCCTGAATGTGGATAGGATTACCAAGAGGATCAGCCAAAAGAGGGGAAAGACTAGGAACATCAATGGAGCTAAGGTACTCCTTCATTGCAGTTTTGGTAGATTGGTCGGGTCTGGCTTCAGTATAAAGCTTGATATAATAGGATCTTAAAATCGTGGCAATGTCTCTGGGAGAGGTGACGGCCAGACTATCTCTATCAGACTTAATACAGGGTATAAAATGGGAGGATTCAGCTTGTCTGAGTCGAATTGCTAGTAACTTACTAGCTTTCTCTGCTGTATCTAAGTATTTAATTTTTGTCTGTTTCAGATAGAGTTTGGCTTTCTGGAACATCAGTGCCAAATATTGGACTTGCAGCGCATGTAAATTAGCCCAGTCAGCTTCAGGGGATTGGTGGCTAAGAGTGTGTTCCAGATGGTGTATAACTTTGAGCAAACTCTCTTGCTCTTGTCTAAATGGTCAGGATTTGAAAACAGCCAACCGGAGGCATTCCCCCCCACCCCCCACCCCTTAGGGAACACTTCAGGGCTGCCCAGGCCACATCTAATCTGGGTACAGAGGTCAAATTAGTCACTAGGAAATTAGTGATATAGTCTTTAATCTGCTGTAGGGAATCTGTCTTTTGGAGCAGTTGGGTGTCTAACCGCCAAAGGGCGTCCCTTTTGATTACTGGCCCAAGGAGATAAGTGATAGATATCGGCAAGTGGTCATAAATGACCCTTGCATGTATATCTGCATTTATTATACCTGGTAGGGCAAACAAGCTTATTAACAATAAATCAATTCTAGAGAATGATTTATGTGGGGGCTAAAAAAAAGTGTATTGGCACTCCTCAAGGTGTAGTATTCTCCAGACATCTAGAAGGTCAGCATCCTTCATTAGTTCATGCAGGGCCCTTTGCGAGGAAGATAACCCTCATTTCCTAGGGCCGGACCTATCTAAATGTGGATATGGGGCAACATTCCAGTCTCCACCTAATACGGTAAGTGTGGGAGGGTTATTGACAATGAGATTTGTCAAATGGGTAAAAAATTGAGGGGAGTCTTGATTTGGACCATAAATAGCACCCAGAATGATTTGCTGCACTTCAAGGAGACCATATAGGAGAATGTATTGACCACCAGGGCCTTAGATTTCCCATTCCAATTTGAAGGGGAATTTTTTCCCAAATTTATTTATTTATTTATTTAGCTTTTGTTAACCAGGTAAGTACACTAGACAAGCAATTTGCCTATTTTCAGGTACGACCCGGGAGAGTACGGGAAATTACATACTTACACACTTGGGACAACATGGTACATAATTAAGAACAGGTCACACATCATGAGACTACAAGGTAAGATTACACATCCCATGATTAGGAACAGGTTACACGTCAAGAGACTACAGGTAAGATTACACATCTTGCATCAAGTTTGGGGCAGTACAGAAATACTACATTTTAAGGGCCGGCAGTTTTGTATGGGTGCAAGTGCTAAACATATGTTAAGGGGGTTTTTGACATCCGCAGGCCGATGCACTTTTAAGATGGCTCCATAGGGAAGAGCGCAGGCTGCCCTGCGAGAGGGCAGCACGGACCTGGGTTGGGAAGGTATTCCAAAGTTTAGGGGCACATGCTGCGAAGTCCCTTTCACCCATCTTGGTCCTAGTCACAGGTACCTTGAGTGTGGCCAACCCCTGAGACCTAAGGTGATATGACGAGGGGGCAGTTTGGGCCAGCAAGCTTGCCACCCCTGGAGGGGTACCCGTATTGAGGACCTTACCAGTGAAGCAACCAAGGACAAAGTCAATGTACTTTGCAAGCGAGAGCCAGTGTAGCTTGTTTTAGAGCTCACAGTGATGAGTGAGCAGAGAAATATAGGGTGAAGTCGACAGATATTGTTATGAAGTCAGTTCACCACCTGGAGAGATGGGTCTTGTGATGCTAGCAAAACAGCAGGAGCCCATAACACAAAGAGGGGAGAAGCATCCTCTCAAGGGCAGCACGCGCGGCTGGTGTGAGGTTGTTTTTTGCCCTGTAGGCCAGACCCAGTTTACAGTTGACTGTTTTACATATCCTCTGAATATGAAGGCCAAGGTCGAGCTGTGGGTCTAGCATTACTCCCAGGTATTTGAAGTTGTCCGTGATAGGGATCGGGACATCTCCCTTGCTGGATACACAGAACGACACATGGGTGGCCTTAATCTTTGCCTGGGACCCAAAGAGCATGGCCTGGTTTTTTTTTTAGGTTAAGGACAAGCTTGTGGTTCAGGATCCATGCCTGAATGTTTATAAGATCTTCACTCAGTTGTTGATTGATGACCACCACCTCATGGGAGTGAGACAGAATAACCAGATCATCTGCGTAGAGAATTGGTTTACGGTGGGCTGCGGTTTTGGGGAGGTTATTTATAAAAATGGAGAAGAGCATTGGTCCAAGGATGGAGCCTTGGGGGACCCCTACCATTACTGGGATGGGACCCAAAAGCTCTTTGCCAAATTTGACCCACTGCATTCTACCATATAGGTAGTTATCAAACCAGCTAAGAGCAGTAGTGGAAAGAACAATTGCTCTAAGCTGAGTCGACAGCATGGCATGGTCGACTCAGCCAAGACAGATGCCCCTAGTCGAATTAGTGAAAAACATAGTTGGTATGAGACTTATTCCTATTATCCCACCCCCTGATTAACCGTAATAAACAGACCCCTATAAAAATTAACAAATACTACTCCCAGTTCAAATAATATGGCTACTCTGCCACTGTTGTAGAATTCCCTGCTCCATATGCCTGTGCCACCCAACACCGACGCAGCAGGGTCACGTCTTCTCATCAGAGATGTGTCTCCTGAAGGCATGCAATCCCTCCCTTTAAATGAAAAAGGTGTCCAAGGATAACTTGCCTCTTGCATCTGTCTTGGACACCCTTTACATTCCAACTTATAATATTATAAGGACCAGTCATGATCGATGACGCTGGGTAGGAATAAAAGGTTACCGGGTCTAACTGGAATGTAATAAAATGTAAGAACTCCTGGATTATAAATCAGATTAACTTCTTTGTGAATAAGTTGTGCTAAGACACTTGTCAGCCCCTTCCCATTAGTCCCCCTAGTCGAATTAGTGAAAAACATAGTTGGTATGAGACTTATTCCCATTATCCCACCCCCTGATTAACCCTAATAAACAGACCCCTATAAAAATTAACAGATACTACCCCCAGTTCAAATTAACTGCACCACAAATATGCCTGGTGCGTGATGTCTTTGTGCAGCTATGAGTCACACCAGTGGAAGCCCCCCTCCCCACTCCCGCAAAACCCCTGTTCTGCGAATAGCGAATCTAAGAAATAAACTAAATGTTGCTTAACTTCTAAACAGATAACCTTAGTATAGAAACAAAAGAAAAAAGCATCACCATCTGCTTATATTCCTGTAAAACTTGAAGTAGCGCTATGAAAGCACTATGCATGGATTCCTTTCCCCATTAATTAAAGGCTGTGCAGAGTCAAGGAGCCATGGAGTGAATTCATAACCCCATCCCAATGTTAAATTAAATTAAAGTCTTTTGAAGGAGAGAAGAAGATAAAGCAAGCTTGTCCTGTTCAGAGAAAATCCATTGTCTTTTAATGAACTTTGTGGAGTGAAGGTTCGGGTAACAGTCTGATAGCCAGTCTGGCAATCCAGATGTGAATAAAAGGCAAAACTAATAGTACACACTCCAAAATAGAATAAGATCCACCACAAGCAACATGGTAGGCCCTTGCTTACGAGTCCAGGTACAGACTACACTGCGAGGGTCGAGTTGTCATTACATCAGGGCCCAGATGGTAGCACATAAGGTGAATGCTGACACAAAGCCCCTCCAACTCCTCGATCTGCAGTTAGCTGACACAGAGAGATCATAAAAGGCCTCAAAATCACAACTTATTTAGGCCCCATCAGGAACAAGGAGTTCACATACCTTGGAGGCTCTTCACTTAAAGATATCTGGCATCAGGTTCCTGAGTTCTTGTATCACCTGTTTGTGTGAGTCAAAAGAGAGCCACTGATCACCGGATTTTATCTGAAACATCGCTGGGTATCTCATACGGAATGGTGTATGAGCAGCAATCAGCTTCGAAATGGTCGGATGCATTCCCTGCCTCTTTACCCTGACCAACTGAAGGAGCTCTTGGGTGATACGACTCCGGGGTCCTTCCCATAGAACATCTTACAGTTCTCTAACTTTAGCAAGTATGTGCTGTTTGTTCAGAAAGTTTAATAGTTTGAAAATAAGAGGCCTAGGTGGGGAGCCTTGGGGTGGAGAAGGGCGCAGAGCACAGTGCGCTCACTCAATATATGTGGCGCCATTTGGAGACGGCCCTGAGATTTTCTCACACAGTTTCTTAAGGAACAAGATGGGGCTTTGCCTTCTTCTTTTTCTGGAATTCCAATGACCAGAAGATTATTCCTCCTACTCCTACCCTCAAGATCTTCTAGTTTATCTTCTAGTTTCTTAAGTCTGCGGCCAAATTGTATTGTGGCTTGGTCGTTCTTCTCCTGTTTTTTCTTAAAGGATATTAGTTTGGCTTCTAAATCACCCACCCAAATTATCAAGGATTACACTGATGTCTTGATTTGTTGGAGATCTTCGGAAATATCAGAGATTTTCTCCTGTAGTGGCTGCATGATCTCCAGGTGTCTTTTCTCTGACAGAACCACCACTATGTGGGAAGATTTAGGTGTGCCAGCTGGCTGGTGTTTCGGGCGCTTAGTGGCCATGTCTTTCTCCGGAGTTGGTGGAGGAGAGTGCCTAGGGGCACTTTTTTCATGTAGACCTCCATAATGTTTAGTGTTATTCGATTCCAGGGATGTTCAGCAGTCTGTTGATGTGAGTTGCAATTCGCTATTATTTTTGAAAACAGAATGAAAATACTAAATTATAGAGCAGAGGCGTGGAGCTGTGGAAGGCTGCAACTATTCTTCATGCTGCCATCACGTGACCCGTTTTGCAGCATTCTGATACTACAGCAATGGCTATCGCTCTTATAGTAAGTACTTTTTCACCTGAAGAAACTTCATGGGAAGCAGGAGTAAAAGACTCACAAATAATTCATGGTCCAGTGCTTGAAGTTGCAAGAGAGCAGCCCAAGGTGCTGACTTCCTAGCCAGCAGTTTCAATTGCAGAGTTGTCCAGAGGAGAAACTGCTCTTGGCAGAAACTGTGGAGACATTCTTTGTTGTTCTGGCTTCTCACTGAAGAAGACACCACAGTTGCAGCCACAGTTCGGAAGCCCCAGCAGGCCATAGCCACTTCAGGCTCACCAGCTAAGGTGATATAGACTGAAACTCAGCTGACGCTGTAAACCTGACAGTGTCAGATCAAATGGCTGTGGCAGTGAGTAAGCAGCCAGTTCCCGGGAGGAGCTATCTCACCCAAACTCTGATGCCAGACACTGTGTGGTCTGTGGATTCAGCATTATTAGCAGCTGTCTGGGAACATTCACCTGAAGGAGAACAGATGGCCACAACTGTACCTAGTGCAGCAGAAGTGATGAAATTGACAAAAAAAAAGTAGGCTCAGACTCATAAGTTTTCCAGCATGCTGCAAAACAAATTGGTGACTTAACAGCCAGGATACATTCAAGCATGGCTACACACCAGGATTTGGGATGGCCAAGTACTGTGAAGCACAATAAAACTGAACACAGTAAAGCAGTGGTACACTCCTTCCCAGGGACACAGATTCTCCTAATATTAGACATACGGACATACAAATTTGCCAGCAAAAATAGGCCACCTGGTCTATCAAGTCTGCTAAAGTGCACAGATAGCACCCTCACCTTGCAGCTGCAAGGTGCAGACATTCAACCCCAGTATCTGTTACTAGCTAGGACACCTCTGCATGAGGCGATTTTGTGGAAACCAATACAACGCAGGATACCCAAGAACTGAGCCCTGTGTTTTCCAGTGCTTCAGCCCCAGGGCTCTTAGGAAAAGGCCAGCAGGACAGACATATACATCCCTCTGTACAGCCAGTCCCAGCACCAAGAACTGATGCCTTGTCACCACCACCCCCCAGGAAGGTGATAGACAAAACAAATAAACAAAAGCCAGCTTCTGAAGAGTTGTAGTAGAAGGAAAAGGGCCCTCAAAATGTTCAGATTTCTTCACCGCTAATGAGGAACCTGCACCTTACAGGAATGCAGTGAGACTGCATCATGTAGAGGGTGAAGAGTTTTACCCAGGTAGGAGTTTTGTTATTAGGACTTTGTTAGAAAGGTCTATACATTTCTCAGCCACAGACTTATATGCACTTATTTATGTGTCTCAAAAAGAGTTGTATGTCATAAGTTTTAAGACTGTAGGGTTGTGTAATATATGTTGGGCTTTGTATACAGATTTAATGATTCCCTACTGTGGGTGGATTTTTGGCTATCTCACTAACAAAACCAGTGGTCACAATGATGTTTCATAATGAGGGGGTAAATGTCTCTGACATCAGGTATTGACTGAGCAAAAACGTGAAGTCCTTGATATTCCTATGCTAGTTCTTGATGAGAAGAAAGTATGCACTGGGGGTTAGTGTTTTTAGGTAAAACTGTGATATGGGGGTTCTGGGTTACAAAATCTTCCCAGCCACTTTTTCCTTGGTAAATCAGAGAGGTCTGCTTTTGTCAAGAGTAACCTCAAACCTGTTTCAAGTGTTGATCCCTGGTTCACTTGAGCAATGCCTACAACCAGCAGAGCTGCGGCTTGTGTCTATGTTACGGACACCGTACTGTAGTTCTCATTGCACTAATCCCTTGAAATGCAACTGGTGTACAGGGGGAGTACTCTTTTTGGAACTGCCCCTGGGCTTCCCATAACTGTGATTACAATTTTGACCAAGGTATCTAATAGGGAAAGCCCAGCAAGCTACACCTCCCAGAAAATCAGGTCATAATTCCAGCCAGCACACCTGTCTCCAGATCAACCTAACCTAGATGTAGAGGTTGCTCCCATTTTGATTTCTGAAGGGAATGTGGCTAATGACATATCTACAGTCGATACTGATGCAAAGAGGGTAGAGCACTAGCTACAGTCAGTAGTACCCCTTCTCTCACATTGACGTTAGCTCCCCAGACATACAGGACTCCCGTTTGGTGAAAGAAGCTGTGACAAGTTAGGTTGTGGATATGCCCCATACCCCACCTCCTCCTCCTCCTTTGGAGGAATAGGCAGGGGATCCTCAAAACAGAATGATGTAGATATGGTCAAGGTCCCCAGGGGAAAAAAGGTGTTGAAGCAAGTGGCCGAAATCTGGTAAAGCCCCGCCCCCTTTCCTGTTTCAAACAGATTTTCAGTGTTTAGGAAGGGAGAAATGTGGAGTGATATTGAAGAAGACAATGAAGATTCTAAGGTTTTGTCTGTCACTTCCCACTGAGATTGGTCCTCCAATATGGATGAATCCCAAGCAGAGAGGTCCTCTGCAAAAAAAAGAGAAGGAAAAAAGGAGAACTAGAACAAGGTATCAGTCTCTTCAAATCTGAGGTAATTTATTATGAGGCATCTCTGAATACCCCTTTTCCTTATATTCGGTATGGTCACTTTTTCTGTTACCTCTTTGAAACTAATAGTATTAAATCCAATAAAAATGAACTGTTCTCTATTCTGAAGCAACAGCCTGTGAATTTTTTTATTACAGTGTACTAGACTAAACTCAAATTTGAAATATCTAGAGCTCAGTCTCTTTGGATCTTGGGACATTCTTGTTGGTCACCTGGAGACAATTAATGCAATGGCATTGCCATCTTGCTATGGCATTATGATTGGCATATGATCAGTTTTGTTATGAGGTTACGATTGGCATATGGTCAAACTAGTAGTCACATGACAAGGCAGGGCTCTGATTATATATATTGATAGAAAGAGGCTACAATACATGTGATTTGTGTATATGGTCCACAATCAAAAGCAGATAGAGTAAGGCTTTTTCAGAAAATCCAACCATTTTTATTTACCATCCATTCAGTGGTGCTGAGTAGTGGTTTTAATTGCCCTGTGGATCAGATTGTTGTTCCAGGACAAATTAAAAAGACATATTGTGATTCTCATGCCTTGGTAAACTTGGTCAACACTGCCAGTTTACTTGCACTTACTGCACTCTGTATAAGTCCAGTGGTTTAACTTATTTTAGAGGTCAATTAAAATCACATATTGACATTTTTATCACAAAAATTCTTAATGTAGTGAACTCCAAAACATTGGTCATAGAAAGTTCTGACCATCATTTGTTATATATTGAGTTTTCCTTTTCAGATGTCTCTTTAATGGGAAGGGGAGTCTGGAGAATGAGCACAGCTATTTTGGCAGAGGAAGATATTTAAAGGATGTGGTCACAGCTTTGGACAGCTCAAAGTCCAGCCTGTGTGCTTTTGACTCTCTGGAAGAATGGTGGGAGGACTCCAAAATAGAATTTAGGAATTTCTTTTCAAAATATACTTCCCATCAAACCTCCACAGATTATAAAAGCTATTTCACTTTAAAGGTACAACTACCTAAATTGATTGCTCTATCTTCCAAAAATAAGGAGCATTTTTTTTTCAGAAAAAAAGTTAAGCAAGTAATACAGAAGCTGCAATATAATAAAGGTTTGTCCTTACAAAAAAAAGTTGCAGTTTGGGACACAAGGGATGCAGGCATATGATGTCTTTCAAGGATGTCAAACATGAACTGCTACTAGAATGTTTTCTGCATTGCTTGATGACCATGGAGTATTCCACTTTCAAATTACGGAATTGTCAATTACAGAAAATCATGCATGTAGTCATTTTTCCCCCAAGTACAAACCCCAAATCCCATTGACTTTTCTCATGCATATTCCAGTTCCTCTGCTAGAGGAATCAGTAAAGACCATTTGGGTAGAGCCTATTTCTGTTGAGGAAGTGGAGGGGGCAATTAAGCATTTTGGTGGCAACAAACCCCTCAGTAGTGATGGGCTTCCTATTAAATTTTATAAAACATTTAGTACACTGTTAGGCCCCGCTTTGGCTAATCTTTTCAATACCATTTTTTCATTGGGACAGTTATTGCAGTCTATGAGCACTGCCATACTGATTTTTTTGTATAAAAAAGGGGACAAAACTTCTTTGTTTAATTGCATGTCCATTTGCCTTCTGAATTCAGACCAAAAAATGTCAAAAATCTTAACAGCTAAACTGGTACAGACTGCTGAAGGGTTGATTTCTCCTCATCAGACATGTTCTCTTTCATGCGGATCAATGCAAGACAATTTATTTATTTTAAGTGAGGTATTCAAGCTGAGTAATGTAAACTTTGTTTCAGGGTATGTCTTCTGCTTCGATCAGAAGATGACTTTTGATAGAGTGGCACGTGCATTTTTGTTTTTAGTTTTACATCATTATGGCATTCCTGATCTTTTCAAAGCCTGGATTTCAGTACTGTATTAGAAGGTCTGTGTCCATCCTTTAGTGAATTTAAGGATGGGGTCTGAAATTTCAGTTGGACAAGGAGTTAGGCAGGGAGGCTCTTTAAGCCCATTGCTTTGTGTATTTTGCATTGATCTGTTGCTTAAATTTATTATAGGGCAAGAAAATATTACAGGATTGAAACTAAGTTTAAATTCCTTAATATTGAAGGTACTTGCATATGCAAATGATGTCACCCTTTTCTGCAGGATGCGTCTGCTGCATGAGCAGTAAAAGAGGTCTTAGTAGCTTTCTCCCAAGTGTCTGGCTTAGAAATTAATGATGGAAAAAGAAAAGGGGTGGACATAGGTAAGTTGAGGAATTCTACTACAAAAACTGCAGACATCAGTGCTTTAAGGTCCCAGTTAGAGGTTCTTGGGATGACAGTGGAGGATGTAGACATCACATTGGTAAATTGGGAAACTAAAATTAGTAAAACCAGAATCAGGTCCAAGTGTGGAAGTCCTGGAAAATATCTAAAAGAAAGAGTGTTTCTGACTAAATCTCTTTTAGTTCCTTGGTTCCTGTATGTTAGTTATCATTTTCCCCACTTCCAGATTTTGAAATAAGTTATTTAGTTTTTTTTTCTGTTCTTCTGGGGCAGCAGATTAAATCTGATAAAAAAGGGCAATACTTACTGGGCCAGTGAAACAAGGGGGTGTAGGGAAGTTAAATTCAGTTGCATTTTTTCAGTGTATCTTTCTCCATTTCAACTTTTAAAAAGTATTGACATTTGGATCCAGCTTATGGGCACCATTGATGTTTGAATAGCATTGCCAACATCAGGGTACTCAATCCCCATGTCAGCATGTATCCCCTCCTCTACCACTGTGGCACACTGGGAGCCTACCCCAGTGTGCCGAAATGACATTTTTTTTTTCCGACACCATGATGCCCACTCCCAGTGTCGGCATGTATCTCCCCCAACTATGGGAGCCCACCCCAGTGTGCCCAAATGTATTTTTTTTCATTACCTTGGAAATAAAGAAAACTATCCCCCGACATCTTTTTTTAACCTATAAAAAAAGAAAACGTCCCTCGTCATCTCCCCAGTCCCCTTACCTCATCCCCACCTCCCACTTAGCACCAACCTCCTGTACCCTTAACTCCATACTCTCACCTCCGAGGTTGGTGCTGTCATCTCTCTAGACCGGGACATATCTGCACTCTTCAAAGCCATACCAAAAACTGAAGAATCAAAGGTAAGCACTGCATAATGGCAGTCAATGAGGTTTTCAACTTATGTTGATAGCTCAGCTATTTTATGATTTTGTTCTAAATTTTCAAAATGGTTTTGATTCACTCATGAACATTGTTATTGTCATTTCATTAATTGACCTGTAGGTGATTTTTCGAGTCACAGCCTGGAATCACCTTTCAGGACTGATTAATGAAATAACAGTGCCAGTGTTCATGAGGTGGGGTCCCGAAAAGCCCATGTTGAAACTTTGGTGAAAAAATTC
This sequence comes from Neoceratodus forsteri, assembly GCA_016271365.2. Taxonomy (NCBI): domain Eukaryota; kingdom Metazoa; phylum Chordata; order Ceratodontiformes; family Ceratodontidae; genus Neoceratodus; species Neoceratodus forsteri. Next base: position 795,050,942 of record CM057455.1, read on the forward strand.
TTAAAACTGGCCATGTTACAAGTGTGCATTGCACATTTCTACGCAGATGCATAACTTTGGTAATTTACAATATTTTGACTCCATATTTTCAACTGTAACGCATATGCCCATTTTTGTAACATGGATATACATATGTCTATCTACGGGTTCGGAGAAGGATGAGGTTACCTGGCACAAGAGACCTAGGTTTGACTACTCTGCACAGGGGCACCCAAGTAAATCCAACTACAGGAAGCAATAACTGTAATGTCCAGAACCAGAATTTGGATTTTTCAGTGTGGCTTTATTTATTAACTCACTGAACATAAACAAAGCTCTGTATGGTCCCCCACAGGGCTACGTAACTGTAATGCAGATTAGAGGTTAAACACAGCGGTCCATTTGGTGAATGAACACAATACAACAGTTTTCTGGCTTTGGACCCACCAGGCACTCAGCCCGGACTTTGCATGTGCATTGAATACACAGCCCGACTGGCCTGGCTCCCCTGCTGGCCACTCAACTGACGGTCCACTTGGCGAATGAACCCAAACTCTACTTGGAAAGACATCCCATCAAACAAGGAGGCTTCCAAACTGTGGCTCCCCACACCACTTGAAGTCTGAGACTCCTACAGAGATTTTATTTTCGTACTTCCAAATCGAAACTCCCATCAAACAGGGAGACTCCCATCCAAAAAGGAGTAATGTTCCCATCCTGTGGCTCCCCACACCACTTAGAGTCTGCGACTCCTAGAGAGATTTTCAAGTTGCACCCACGCCTGGGTACCCACCCCTGGCCACTGGCCAAGCACATGAGGCAAGTAGCAAAACACAGAAGAAATCTGTAGAGGTGGACCTGGTTACTAAAGATGGGGGGGGGGGTTCCCACCTCCAACTCCCACAGCCCATACCCGGCCATTTCTCTGGACACACAGAACTTTAGACTTTAAAATGTAGATTGACGGTGGATAACCTGAAGCACCCCCTCTACAATGAACTTTAACACTTTAAACAGATGACTGCTCTATTTGTTTGTTCTAGTTGACATAGTCCTCCCAAATAGCAGTCCCCAATACTTGAAATCCTACTGAAGAAAAGAAGTTGTTTGCCCCTTCCAATGGGGCTAAACACTCACCCATTCGTTGCAGGTGCCCCACAGGCGAAGAACTATAACCTTTGCTGTTATACATGAACAGACTGAACTTAAATTAAAACAGGCAGCTTTCTTCCCAAGGTGGGAGAAGGGGTTTGACCCTGGAACCCACAAAGAACTTTTCCTCACCCCCCCCCAGAGGGAGGTGGTAAACAGACAACTACTGTTGTCCTTCTTGTTTGCTTAAGGACAAACTAAAACTGACTCTCTCTTTGAATCCCAAAGTTCTAAGAACTCTCTGAGCTGAAGATTCCAAATGTGGCTCATGCAGCTGTGACAATTCTATTATGATGTCATCCCTCTAGTCTCAGCTGTGACTGAGGACAGAGTGAGACAGTGTGAAACCCGTTTAACTGGAGTTTCACAAGCTGCCTTCCCTGCCTACCACTAGGTCTTACTTGGATTCTAGTAACCCCAGGTAACAAAGGGGTTCCACTCGCCCTTGACCAGGAAAATGACTGTCCCCAGTCATTATGCACCCGGCCTTAGGCCATCCCACCCTATGTGCTACCTGCGGAGGGGGGTGATCAGGCCCCCTCCTACTGTGTGCGAGCACAGGTAGGCAACACTAAGGGCCTAGAGTCCTATAGCTGACATTTCAGCCTCTACTCTATCCACTTACTATGGACACCTAGTGGCTCTGGTAGAATCATCCAGAGCATAGCTCTGATAGATCAGCACTGCAGTCCCTATGGCCACTGAGGACCACAGCCTGTCTATCCCCCCCTAACCCTCTAGGGACAACCTATCTGCCTCTTACATAACATCCCAAACAAAACAAAACCCGGGGACCTCCCCGACCTTGGGCAGCCTGCAACTACAACATTAGGAACACAAACAGTACTTTAATTTCTACACGTAAGCACTGAAACGAGGAACTCCGATGAGCCCCTCCTCCTCTTCTTGTCTTCTCTTCTGTCTTCCAGGAACACCTGTAAGAAAAGACAAAAACAAAAACAAAAAAAACACACCCTAATCTGCATTTACGATCTATCTAAACAACAACAATGACCACAACAGCAACAACAACCCTTACCATACAGGAAAAACAGAACACTAAACAATCCTAAACAGAAAAAATACATATATTTTTTTTTTTAGAAAAGTAGAAAAGACAGTATATACATTAAGTACAGAGATGACATTGATAACAATACACTTCTTTGGGGGGATGGAATGCCCTAAATGTCCCACTAGTGACTACAAGGCCCGAAGGCCAGCCCATTAAAGAGTATCTCCTGGGCCGGAGCCCCGTGAACATAGTCTTTTAAGGCCATAATCCCAAAGAGGAGAGTCTTTGCAGACAGTTCACACACTGTTTGAAGTCTGTAGTGTAAGGTGAGTATTGGAATGTCATAAAGATAGAATAAAAAGAATTTTGATGACTCACCAGGCTCTTGAAGTATTCGAATGTCACCAACCTGGTCCCTGCCGAAGACTCTCCCTGGCAGCATTTCTTCTGATACAGCTGGGCGGACATCTTCTGGGAACCCACAGGAGTGCACAGCTGGAAACAGCTGGGCTGATGTCATAACTGGAGAAGGAACCTTAGAACTGGAACGAAAAGAGAGAAACAGCTGGTCCGTGCCATCCGATTACCAGGCGATGAACAGGAAAACAGCCGGCTGGTGTCGTTTCTTGGATCTGAAGTCATCTGGTGGTACCACTAGATGGTTATTGATTGCAGACAGTTTACTGTAGACTGAAGAATGTGGAGCCCTGAATTTTTGTTTATTCATTTTGGCAGTTCAATAAAGGTACTTCACAGTTCAGATGTGGCAGTATTGACTACCACTGCTCGGCTCTCCATTTTGTAGGCTCGGGCTTAATTTCCGGGAGGTCCTTGCATTGAGGCCAATAGTAGAGGGGGTCAGGGGTTTGAATTAGTACTCCATCTGGCTGCACATAATTCACACAGTGGGAGACTTCGCGTCCCTCTCCGTCCATTATTCTCACTCTGTCCATAAACAGTAGAAAACAGGAAGTTATTATCCCTCTGTACAGACAGCTGGTGAGACCCCATCTGGAGTACTGTGTGCAGTTCTGGAGACCCAATCTCCGCAAAGACATAGACAGGATGGAAGCTGTCCAGAGGAGGGCAACTAAAATGGTGCAGGGTCTGCACCGGAAGACATATGAAGAGAGACTTAAGGAGCTTAATATGTATAGCCTCGAGGAAAGGAGGGAGAGGGGGGACATGATAGAAACTTTCAAGTACCTCAAGGGAATCAACAAAGTCCAAGAGGGTAGCATCTTTCAAAAAAAGAGGTGTGCAAGAACAAGAGGGCACAATTTGAAGATAGAGGGGGCGGCTCAGAGGTAATTTAAGGAAGTATTTTTTCACAGAGAGGGTTGTGGATGCATGGAACGGCCTTCCGGAGGAGGTTGTGGAGTCAAAATCAGTGGTGGAATTCAAGCATGCATGGGATAGTCATAAGACAGTTCTGGGGGGTGGGAGTAGGAAGAAGTAGGCTGCTGGTTAACTAGGATCTGCAGCTTATCCAGTAGGTAGGGAAATGGGCAGACTGGGTGGGCCAAGCGGTCCTTATCTGCCGTCAAATTCTATGTTTCTATGTTTCCTGCCTCTTTTCCACTGTGTATACTTTTCATGGAACAGTCTATTCTTTACATGCTGGTTAGCCCCAGGATGCACATGTTTCATTGCTTCATCCCAGATCCAGGATTTCCTGCAGTTCTCAATCTCCTCCCAGATTCTCCGAGGAAAGGTAGGAAAGGTCATGCCAAAGATTTCATTGGCCTTTCTACGAACCAGTCTCTCCTCTTTACTTGCTTTGGTTAATCTGAGACCGCTGGCCTGGCTTGGGGGTGGCCAGTCCTGGTTCTGCCAGCTTCGCATCCTCAATGAAATTAAAAACAGATCCCTGACTTCTTCTTCTTCTGGTGAAGCCAGGGCAGTGGCATCACCACCTTCTTGAACACATTCCTCCGAGGCAAGATCTTGAGGCTGTGTACCCGTTCCTATCTCACAAGGCCACTTAGGTTCCTCCTCATCTTCCTCTTCACTGAGGATCTGAGCCCAGGAGTGAGCAGTAGTTCTCACCCCCAAGACTATCCATTCATCACTGGGAGCGGAGGTCGACACCTCCCATTCAACGGCCTCCCGCATCTCATCTTCACCTTCAAGACTTGGGCTAGGCCCCCACCCAGGGGTCTATTGATGCTTTATCTGAACTTGCCTTCTGAGATCCAGCATCCAAAACTTCAACTTCAGATTCAGTCTCTAATTCTGCACCTCTAACTTTGTGCCACACTCCCGGGGACCTTCCTCCACAGGCTCCACCTGATGCTGTGTGCTGCCAGCTGCAGATTCTGCAGTTGTGTCCATGTGGAGCCAAACGAATTTGAGGCACTTTATATGCTTATATTTTGTAGACAACCAGCACAGTGAGGAATCATGAAGACATCCCTTCCAGCACTAAAACACATCTGGCATACACACACTGGATAATTAGGAATTGCCACATCAGGATGGAGTTGCCCTCTATAGCACCAATTTTCAATGTCTCTCAATCTATTTACTGCTGCTGTTACTGCAACCCGGGCATGATCCGGGTAATGAGCTGGTCCTGAGACCATAACTGCAGAAAAACAAACAAAAGTTCACTGTAACTGAAAGTCCCACTTTAATGAACATACTCTGTAGCTTCAAAATGGCTCCTCTGCTGCTGTGTTTACTTTACTTCCCCACCCTGTAATGGCAGCGGCAGCACTCCTGTGCATCAACATTCAGACTCTGGGTCAAGCCACTGTGCACCCGATTTACATCAGCTACTAATAACTTTTATTTAAACTGCACAACTTGCTCTGTTCTGGCTGTTCTCACATTTACAAGATTTTCCTTGGACTTTTCACATGCTGGCAACATTTATTTAATCACAGTCCCTTTTAAAACTTCAGGTTTCAGCACAGGATTGCCTGCTTTTACTAGTGTTGCACTTATTTTACAACCCACAGTCTCTCTCTGGCTGCAGACTTTAAACTGAGGCTACTTTTCATTGCTATGCACACATTTAATGGCTCTACAGACTTGCACTTGCCAGCAGGATATCACACAATCGCTACTTGCAAAGCGACTATACAGCTGCACTCACATTTTATATGGCATTACTGAAAATCATTGATTTGAGCAGTTTTAAATAGTTTACTCACTGTTATGGTAGCAGATTGCTGCAATGGAGGAAAACGGCCTGCAGCCAGATTTTTGAAGGCCTCGGATTTCAAACACGCGGGCAGTCTCCGCGATCGTAGTATTAATCACACCATTCACTGATCCCACGACCGATATGCGGGTTGAGCCCGATTTTGAACTAGAAGAGTCACTTTTCACTGTTTACAGCACTTTGAACACTTCACGAACGCTCCTCCACTGCCAGTACACGCACTACTCTCTGTCTCCCTCTCGAATGCTGAAGCAGAATTTGAAGAGCTGGCTGAGGGGCAGGACTAATGGCAAACTGACCAACCACACGACGCCATGCAAATGAGCCTCTTCTTCCTCACGAGGGCTCCTCTCCTCACGGCGATCGTCGAGCAGGCAAATTTAAACTGAAAAGATGCACTTTTTTTTTTTTTTTAACTGACTCCACGGCGGGAGCCCATTTCAACCATGTAACATTGCCATTAATTCTGCAGTCTCTAGCACTGCACAGAAAGCATTTCCAACATCCAGGGCATAATTTCTCTGTTGCTAACCCCTAGTTTTCCACACTTTCCTTCATGGAAATTTATTTTAAAAGCATTTTAAACGTCCAGGGCACAATTTCTCTGTTGCTACCCCTAGTTTTCCACACTTTTCTTCACAGAACTTTATTTTAAAACTGACAAACGCTGTAAACTATGTTGATGCAGGACAAGGACACACACTTTGGCTTTACAGCTCCTTGGTAAACAATTGGCATTTTTTAAACACGCACAAGATTCAGCACACAGCACACACTAGGGAAATTGTTTCAACTTTTTGGGCTACCAACTGCCAGATAGCCAAAACGCTTAGCCTACTTGCCCAAGCACCTTCCTTCCCAAACAAATCCAAAGCGGTGCCTCCATTTTTGTAACGCATATGCCCATTTTTGTAACGTGGATATACATATGTCTATCTACGGGTTCGGGGAAGGATGAGGTTACCTGGCAAAAGAGACCTAGGTTTGACTACTCTGCACAGGGGTACCCAAGTAAATCCAACTACAGGAAGCAATAACTATAATCTCCAGAACTAGAATTGGGATTTTTCAATGTGGCTTTATTTATTAACTCACTGAACATAAACAAAGCTCTGTATGGTCCCCCACAGGGCTACGTAACTGTAATGCAGATTAGAGGTTAAACACAGCGGTCCATTTGGTGAATGAACACATACAACAGTTGTCTGGCTTTGGACCCACCAGGCACTCAGCCCGGACTTTGCATGTGCATTGATACACAGCCCCACTGGCCTCTCCCCTGCCGCCACTGACTGACGGTCCACTTGGTGAATGAACCCAAACTCTACTTGAAAGACATCCCATCAAACAAGGAGGTTCCCAAACTGTGGCTCCCCACACCACTTGAAGTCTGCGACTCCTACAGAGATTTTATTTTCGTATTTCCAAATCGAAACTCCCATCAAACAGGGAGACTCCCATCCAAAAAGGAGTAATGTTCCCATCCTGTGGCTCCCCACACCACTTAGAGTCTGCGACTCCTAGAGAGATTTTCAAGTTGCGACCCACGTCTGGGTACCCACCCCATCACTGGCCAAGCGCATGAGGCAAGTAGCAAAAACACAGAAGAAATCCGTAGAGGTGGACCTGGTTACTAAAGATGGGGGTTTTCACCCTCCAGCTCCCACAGCCCATACCCGCCATTTCTCTGACACACAGAACTTTAGACTTTAAATGTAGATTGACGGTGGATGACCTGAAGCACCCCTCTACAATGAACTTTAACACTTTAAACAGATGACTGCTCTATTTGTTTGTTCTAGTTGACATAGTCCTCCCAAATAGCAGTCCCCAATACTTGAAATCCAACTGAAGAAAAGAAGTTGTTTGCCCCTTCCAATGGGGCTAAACACTCACCCATTCATTGCAGGTGCCCCACAGGCGAAGAACTATAACCTTTGCTGTTATACATGAACAGACTGAACTTAAATTAAAACAGGCAGCTTTCTTCCCAAGGTGGGAGAAGGGGATTGCCCCTGGAACCCACAAAGAACTTTTCCTCAGCCCTCCCAGAGGGAGGGGGGTAGACAACTACTGTTGTCCTTCTTGTTTGCTTAAGGACAAACTAAAACTGACTCTCTCTTTGAATCCCAAAGTTCTAAGAACTCTCTGAGCTGAAGATTCCAAATGTGGCTCATGCAGCTGTGACAATTCTATTATGATGTCATCCCTCTAGTCTCAGCTGTGACTGAGGACAGAGTGAGACCGTGTGAAACCCATTTAACTGGAGTTTCACAAGCTGCCTTCCCTGCCTACCACTAGGTCTTACTGGGATTCTAGTAACCCCGGGTAACAAAGGGGTTACACAACATACCCATTTTTTCATACCATCTCAGGAACAGTAAAGCTGTCATTTCTCACATCCTACTCAAAATGTTTTTCCATACCTGTGGTGAAAAATGGTGCAGTAGCTCTGCAAAATCACCTTTTGAGACAGATTAATGAAATGATAGTAGCACTGTTCATGAGGTGGCATCCCAAAAAGCAAATGTTGAAAATGTTGTGAAAAAAATCCTAAAAATGGTCGAATTATGAGCGTTCATTAACATTGTTGCTATGCACATGCGTAACTTTGAGAATTTTTATTATTTTCACACCAGATTTTCAACATAGCCATTTTTCATATCACCTCACGAATACTGGCCCTTAATAAGGATACAAATAAATTATTTGAAAAAGTAAGGAAATTCACTGCAAAAAACTTTGTTAATGCACCATTAGGGTTGAAGCCTAAAAAGTAAGAAATGACATCTTAGGGTTCCCAGGCCTAAGACTCCACACCCACCCTTGGCTTCCAACCTGAACACCCCACCTACCTCACTTCTTGTGCTTTAACCCTGAGGTTCACTCTCCACCCTGCATGCAGGAAAGGTGAGGGGTGCTTGAGGTTAGGAACCTATTGCTCACCCCATTTAAATAGTTCATTACCTAACATGGCTACATAATAAAAGAATGGGGTGAGCATTAGGGTTTGCAACCCAAGACACACCCCTCACACCTAATCCTGCATGCAGGGTGGAGGTGGGGCCTCAGGGTTGGATGCTGAGGGTGGGATGGGGTGTTCAGGTTGGAAGCCAAGGGTGGGGGTGGGGTCTTAGGCTTGGGAATCCTAAGATGTCATTTCCCTACTATTTAGGCTTCAACCCAAATGGTGCATAAACAAACTTTTTTATAGTGAATTGAGATACACACATATATATATATATATATATATATATATATATATATATATATATATATAATAGAAAGCAATAGTTTAGTTAGTTATAGTTTTTACTTACACGTTAAACCTAAAAGTTTGCACCCTTAATAACTTTGTAACTGTTCAAAGGATTTGCCTGAAATTTGGAATACATGATCAAAAACCATACATCTTAGGATTTGCCAACTTTTGTATTGTTTGGATATACGGTTGTGGAGTTATTAAGTATGATCTGCGCACGCATTTACACTTTTTTGAATTCTTTGCTCATCTCTACAGGTTGCACAGTTTGCGCAACTGGTCCAAAATCTTCAAGGAACATGTGGCCAGGGTCCCCAATGTGCCTTTTGAAGATTTCATGAAAAAATATTAAACGGTTCAAAAGTTACTCAAAAAACAATTTCCCATTATAAGTCAATGGGAAAAGTTAACAAAAAGTTCGACAGTGTCGCAAATTCAGTTTTTACTTTCGCAAATGGCCCTTTTACTGCCACAAATCTGCCATTTTGTTTTCAGTTGGTCATCAGAAAAATGCTTGGCATTTAAATGTGGGACCCTCTAGCAACCTAATTCTTTTTGTATTCACCTAGTCGGACCCTGAGAATGATAGGCATGTCTTTATTTTGGGGTAAAACACCCCAGAAATATGTTTTTCAAATTCCTGGAAAAAGTACTTTTGCAAAGTACTTTCACACTTGCAAGTCTGTACCACGAATTTGCAAAAGCTTTCGCAAAGTTCGACAGTACTTTTCCAGGCTGTGGGACAATGACAGCAATTATTTGCCACCCTGCTGCAAAAGAATGGTTTGGTCTTTTGGGCTGAAATTTAGAGGGAATGTAGCCAACATCTCACATATGTGCCTTTCAGTGTTTCGGTGAAAAAATATTACAGGACAACAAAGTTACTGCACTCCAAATTTGACACTTTTTCCCATAGGATAACATTATGGCATCCGCCGCATTACAGGAATCCTTTGCCGCCCTGCTGAAAAATAACAATTTGGTCTTTTGGGCTAAAATTTAGAGGGAAGAAAGCCAACATCCCACAGATGTGCCTTTTACTGGTTTGGTGAAAAAATATTACAGGGAGTGAAAGTTATGGCACTCCGAACTTCTCTTTTTTCCCATAGGATAACATTACGGCGTTCGCCGCGCCTTTCAGGGCCCCTTATCTCGGAAACAGTGCGAGATACGGACTTTTCGTCAGAAAAAACTTAGCCCCCTAATGAGGGCTAAGTAAAAAACTAGTCACAAAAGTCATAAATCATATGACTTTTACATTTTTTTTCTACATCGTTTGGTTCCTGAGATATAAGCAATTTAGTATCCGAACTCCTCATTTTCTGCTCCGAGACCCATTATTATGCATACATTCTTTGTACTCACTGTCTTTCTTTATGCAGCTTTTGGGGAAGACCAGCCTGTGCTCTTACATTATTGTTACCCTTACCACTTCTGCTTGCGGTTCCATGCCTGTTTCACTTACTGTTCCCGTCTACGGCACCATGTGCATTACCCTTTGCGTTTTCATTTGCGCTTGCGTTTGCGTTATTTTAACCATTTGTGTCTACAGTACTGCTTATCTTTGTGTTTTGCTTTGCGTCACCATGCACATTACCATTTGTGTTTGCGGGCATCGTGTTACTATGTGACAAACCGCCACATTACACTCACTATTTCTCATTATCATTCTCAAAAAGAAGGGAAATTAGAGGTAAAAAACTCCATTTAATGCATCAGTTAGGGTTATTCCACAGCAAAAGTGCTTAGAAATTAGTGTTAGGGTTGAGCCCCTTGACCCCTCACTCCACACCCCAACCGGGCATCAGGGTGCGCGAAGTTGTCGGTCATAACTTTACCCCATTCTCCCATACCTCTGCTTATTCACACATCTGATGGGTGAGAGTTAGGCCAGCAACCCCAATGCTAATTCATGATGCCGGTTGGGGTGGGCGGGTGGGTCCAAGGGGGCTTTCAACCCTAACACCGAATTTCCTCACTCTTGTCAATGTGGAACAACCCTAACTGATACATTAAACAGAGTTTTTTGCCTCTAATATATATATAAATATCTGAACAACAGTAACAAGGTATTTCCATTTCCTGTTCCTACAAAGTCCTTGGCTGCTCCTGGCTTCCTCCCTTCCCTCTAGCCCAAGTCTCTGCTGCTGTTGTCCATTAATATCCTGACTGTACCAGCCTTGGGCAAATCCTTCCCCTTCAGCTGAGCTTCAGGTGCTAACTACTTCTGGGGGGGGAGGGGAGCAAGTATGTTCAACAACCTCCAAAATGTTCCCTGAGTTGCCCTGAAATCAGAGACAAATTAATCAATCAATCAAAATCTTTATTTTACCAGGTGAAACACCTTTGAGAAAACTCATTTTCGAGGTGGACCTGGGCAGTATACATAGTCAATACACAGAATAATGTTACACAATCAAAAATATACAAACAAAACAGGATACAATTGGAACAATATACAGTATATACAAACAAAATAAAAAAGGCAGATACCTAATGCAATATATACACAGTGCTGGCAAGCAGTCAATATACAATATATACAGACAAAATAAAAGGCAGATACCTAATGCAAAATATATATAGAGCTTGCAGGCAGTCATAATTGAAATTACCTTAAAATAAGCATGAAAGAGAAGGTTAATAAACAGATTTTGCAAGGAGCAACTCACAGTAAAGGGGGAGAGGAGGAGGGTACAAAGTGTTTCAAAGGAGCTGGAGGACACCAGAGTGAGAAGCCTCTGTTGGCTGAGGCCATATGGCAACAATTAGATGAAATAGGATTCCTTGACAGAATGTACATATAACATTTGAGAGCAGAGAGAGGAGGAGGAGGAGGAAGTAAGTGGGTATAAAGTGTCTGAAGGTGCCAGGTGGACCCCATGTGTAGGGCCTCTGTTGACTGATGACATAAGGCAACAATCAGGGAAAGCAGTTGCAAGACTCCTTGACAGAACGTGCATAAAGCATTTTGAATGTGGACAAACTGGTAGGGTGGACCAACTTCAAGGACTGTTGTAATTTATTCCAGAGTTGAGGTAGTGCATAGCTTATTGATGACCTACCAACGTGTGATTTGATCTTGGGTTTAAAAATAGGGAGATACAGGAAGAACTTCTCAGGGCATACTTACCTACCAAGCTAAGGGGAAGAAAATCAGATATGTATTGAGGCAGCTTCTTTGTGATAGCTCTATAAGTCCAGAGAGCAGTATTTATTTGCCTTCTGTATCTGAGGGATGACCATCCTGCTGCAGAGTAAAGGAAGCAGTGATGAGTTGAATACGGAGCACCAGAGATAAATCTTATGGCTCTATGATAGAGTGTATCAAGTTTGTCTAGCGCAGAAGCAGGACCTTGGCAGTAGAGGAAGTCAGCATAGTCCAAAATTGAAAGGAAGGTGGTTTGGACCAGTCTCTTCTTGGCATCCTGGGTAAGTAGGTGTTTGATCCTGTAAAAGAGGTCAAGCCTCTGCTTAAACTTTTTTATCAGTTCCTTGATGTGATCAAGGAAGGAAGTTTGAGATCAATCCAAACCCCCAGGTATTTGAATTTGGTTACAAAGTCTAGTGGTTTGCTTAGAAGTGTGGTGATCCTTGGTATAGAGCCTTGGGTAGCAGGATTAGTAGCATTAATAAAGGGTGAGTAAAGCATCACCTTTGTTTTTTTTTGCATTTAAGAGATGTTTCTGGTACAGAAGGTGAGATTGCAGCTGATTAAATTCCTGTTATAAGTCCAGGGATGGAGCAAAAGGGAGTAAGGCCATCAGGAAATGGAGGGTAATGAGTACCAATGCCCGTAGTCTGGGCAACAAGCTCCCTGAGCTGATGGCCTTAATGGAAGAGGGATGCCTGGATATCGTAGCAGTCACAGAAACGTGGTACACAGAGAACCATGACTGGGATGTTAACATACCAGGGTACATAACCTACAGGAGAGACAGGCAGGGGAGAAGAGGGGGAGGAGTAGCTCTCTATGTAAAGGAAGGGATAAAAGCAACTGAACAAAAGAGTAAACAGGGAGGAGAGGAGGCACTGTGGGTCACCTTGGAGACTGGAAAGGGCATCACAATCCGCATAGGGGTTGTGTACAGACCCCCATGTCAGGGGGAAGGAATGGACAAGGATATGATAGAAGGCATTCTTAGAATTGCAGAGAAAGGGGAGATACTGTTGATGGGAGACCTGAATATGCCAGATGTTAACTGGAGCACATTTGCTGCAGCCACATCCATGAGCAGGGCCATTCTTGATGCCCTACAGGTGGCAGACATTAGACAGCTAGTTTTGGAACCCACTGTGAGGGAGCAATCTTAGACCTCGACTCTCAAACGGGGCAGTGAGAGGATCTCAGATCTAGAAGTGGGTTGCCATCTGGGGACAAGTGACCATCAAACAGTGTGGTTCATGTTAAACTCAGCTACAGAGTCAAGCCATACAAAAGTGAGGGTACTGGACTTTAGGAGGGCTGACTTTGGCAAGATGGGAGAGTGCCTCAGAAAAGCACTAGCAAACAGGCTAGAAGGAGGTGTGGAGCAACAATGGGGAATTATCAAAACTGCCATCACAGAGGCAACAAGTCTTTGTGTGAAGCAAATGAACAAATCAAAATGAAAGAAAAAGCCACTATGGTTCTCAAAAGAGGTGGCTGTGAAAGTCAGGAAGAAAAAGATAGCATTCCAAAGTATAAGGAAACACAGAAGGAGCAGGACAGAGAGCTGTACCAGTTAAGGCAGAAGGAAGCAGGGAGGGAAGTCAGAATAGCAAAGGCCCAAACTGAGGAAAAGATAGCCAACTCAATTAAGAAGGGGGATAAAACCTTTTATAGGTACATCAGCGAGCGTAGAAAGACAAAGGGAGGGATAGTGAGGCTGAATAGAATGAACAGTGGGTGGGCAGAAGGGGACAGTGAAAAAGCAGGAATATTGAACGAATATTTCTGCTCAGTATTCACAAAAGAGGAGGGGGAAGTGCCTAATCCAATTAACAGAAGCACTCTTGATAGGGGGGTCGATCCCAGTCATTTCACAGAAGAAAGGGTTCTGCAAGAACTCCTAAAACTGAAGGTGGACAAAGCAATGGGTCCTGATGGAATTCACACCAGAATTCTAAAAGAATTATGGAGGAAACTAGTGAAACCACTGGCTACTCTTTTAATAAATCATGGGAGGATGGTGGTACCCGAGGACTGGAGGAAGGCGGATGTGATCCCCTTCACAAAAGTGGGTCCAAGACAGAGGCAGGAAACTACAGACCTGTCAGTCTGACCTCTGTGGTAGGGAACGTGATGGAGTCACTCTGAAGGAAAGAATAGCTCGAGTACCTAGAGGCCAGGAGCACAGGACCCAAGGCAGCATGGGTTCACAGTGGAAGGTCATGTCAGACGAATCTAATAGATTTCTTTGACTGGGTGACCAAAGTAGTAGACCAGGAGGCTGTGGACATGGCTCACTAGACTTTAGCAAGGCATTTGACACAGTCCCACACAAAGATTAATAGTCAAATTAACCAGCCTGGGAGTGGGACCCAGGGTGGTAGCCTGAAAACATTGGCTGGACAACAGGACACAGAAGGTAATTGTAAATGGAGTCCATTCTGAAGAAAGGGGGTTACTAGTGGGGTACTGCAGGGTTCAGTATTGGGTCCAGTCCTTTTAATGTCTTCATCAGTGACATTGCAGAGGACTGGAAGGAAAAGTATGCCTTTTTGCAAATGACACAAAAATCTGCAACAGGGTTGATACACAAGGAGGCGTGGAAAGGATGAAAAGGGACTTGGCAAGGTTGGAGGAATGGTCAGAAGTATGGCAGCTAGGATTCAATGCAAAGAAGTGCAAAATAATGCACCTGGGAAACAAGAACCCAGGGGAAGAATACACAATGGGTGGGAGGTAGTAACAACAACAAAAAAGGAAAGGGACCTGGGGGTAATCATATCAGATGACCTTAAGGTTAGCAAGCAATGTGAGAAGGCAGTAGGGAGGGTTGGGGGTATACTGGGATGTATAGGGAGAGGTATCAGCAGCAGAAAACAGGAAGTTGTTATCCCTCTGTACAGACAGTTGGTGAGACCCCATCTGGAGTACTGTGTCCAGTTCTGGAGACCCCATCTCCGCAAGGACATAGACAGGATAGAGGCAATCCAGAGGAGGGCAACTAAAATGGTGCAGGGTCTGCAAGAGAAGCCGTATGAGGAGAGACTAAAGGAGCTTAATATGTATACCCTTGAGGAAAGAAGGGAGAGGGGGACATGATAGAAACTTTTAGTACCTCAGTGGAATCAACAAAGTCCAAGAGGGTAGCATTTTCAGAAAAAGAGACTTGCAAGAACAAGGGACACAATTTAAAGATAGAAGGAGGGCGTGTTCAGGGCAATGTGAGGAAATATTATTTCACAGAGAGGGTAGTGGATGCATGGAACAGCCTTCCTGAGGAGGTTGTGGGGTCTAAAACTGTGGGAGAATTCAAGAATGCATGGGACAGACATAAGGCAATTCTTGTGGGGGGGTAGGAAGAAATAGGCTGTTGGTTAACTAGGAACTGCGGCCTATCCTGTAGGTAGGGAAATGGGCAGACTAGATGGGCCTAGCGTTCCTTATCTGCCGTCAAAGTCTATGTTTCTATGTTTCTTGCATGCTGCTTCATGAGTAAGTCTGCTAATGTCAAGTACCGTATCATCAGCAAAGAGATGAATGTTGGCAGATTTGATTCCAGTGTCAATATCATTAATGTAAATTGCAAAAAGCAGTGACCCCAGTATGGAACCCTGCAGCACGCCCCTCAACAAGGGTTTTAGTGGCAAGAATTAACTGTCTGCTTTTACCTGCTGATGCCAACCTGTGAGGTAGTTTTAGAACCATCTGATGGATAGGTGGTCTAGGCCAATCTTACAGAGAGATGCTAGCAGGTAGCAGCAAGTCATGGTCAACTGTGTCGAACACCTTGCTGCTGTTTTTAACTAATATCCTGACTCTACCAGCCTAGGACAAATCCCTCCCCTTCAGCTGAGCTCCAGTTGCTAACTGCTTTTGTTGGGAAGGGAGCAAGTTTGCTCAACAACCTCCCAGAAATCCCCTGAGCTGCCCTGAAGTCATGACAAATACTAATGTTTTTAACTAATATCTGACTCTACAACTACGCCATGTATCTGCAATAAAAGAAAGCAATAAAGAAAGTAAGGCAAGTCTAGCAAGAAATCCTAAATTCTGTTAATTTAGAGTTGCATGTTCTGTTCCTGTATGCGTCCCAAAAAGTGTCCAAACACACTGAATAACTAGGGAAAAAAGCTAATAAACCCAACAGCTGAAGATCAAAAATATATATATATATATAGATCTATATCTATATCTATATATGTATGTATTTATACATATATATATATATATATATATATATATATATATATATATATATAATGCTTTCTTCAGATTTACCTCTAATCTTCCATACCACACTCATCATTGCCTCCTCTATCAATCTGTCTCCTTACCGTCACTCTCTGATCGTCTCTTGGTGCATTGTGCAACCTTTATAGCTAAGTTCTGGTTCAACACTCTTCCCTCCTACCTCTCCTCCTTATTAGCCCCTGCTCCTAGTACAGGTTATCCCTTGCACTCTCGAGACCAGTGATCTTTCACTCTGACCACACCCCGCTCACTCGCCTGTAAAACAGCCTTCACCCATCGGCTCCCTGCCATCTGGAACTTTCTTTCTCTTACCGTACATAGCTTGCCTATTGCTCTATCCATCAAAAGCACTTCAAGCACCTCCCACTACCTCCTTGCCATTGTTTCCACCCTCCTTGACCACTAGATACCTTTTGTCATCCTGGTCCTATCCCTTATTCTATGGCCAACTCCAGCTCACTGTATATATTTCTGGCAGCACATACTTGTGCATTCTCATCTGCCTCAGAGTTCCCAGCATTGTTATGTTAGCTCTTGTATTGCTATGTCTTTATAATTATTGTCCATGGTTAGGTACACTGCAAGGCCCAACTTCCTATACAAGCTGCAATTCACTGTTTATTTGCATGTATTCTTGCATATTCATATTTTTAATATAGATGTATTTATATTATGAGTTATATTTTGTGTCCTTGTTCCCCTTCCCTTGGTCTCACCTGGAAATGAGCCTCGACTCAGTGTGCTTTTCCCAGTTATTAACTTTTAAATATATCTATCTTATATTGGCACAGTAGTGCCACCATAGTTGGGGTTGAGTACCCCATTTAAGGTTAAATATGAAATTTGGCAGCTTAATAACTTTGCCACCGTATGATGTATTTGCCTAAGATTTAGAATACATGGTCTGGTACCATAGATCTCTGGATTTGCCAAGTTTTGTAGTGGTCGGATATATGATTGTGGAGCTACAGAGTGCCGAAAAATGCACAAATTACGTATTTTTGCACATTCTTTTCTCAAGCCTACAGGTAGCACAGTCTATGTGACCAGTCTGAAACCTGCAGGGAACATGCAGCTGGGGTTCCCGATGTGCCTTTCAAAGATTTTGTGAAAAAATATTAAACAGTTTAAAAGTTATTCAAAAAACAAGTTTCCCTTTATAGTCGATTGGAAAAGTTAACAAAAAGTTCAAAAGTGTCGCAAATGCAGTTTTTACTGTCACAAATTACCCTTTTACTATCATGATTCAGCCATTTTTTTTAGTTGGTGGTCACAGAAATGCTTGGCATTTAAATTTGGGACCCTCTAGGGACACAATTCTTGCTGCTTTCACCTAGTCGAGTCCTGAGAATGCTAGTCATGTATTTTTGTGGGGAGTTAAACACCCCAGAAATATGTTTTTCAAATTTTTATAAACAGTAGTGTCGCATAGTAGTGCTGCACATTCTACATTTTTGTGATTTTTTTTGTGAAAGTGCAAATCACGACACTACTTTGTGACACTATGGCCAAAACAGTAGGAAATCTTTGCTACATTGCTGCAAAAGAACGGTTTGGTCTTTTGGGCTGAAATTTGTAGGTAAGAAAGCCAAGATCCCACAGATGTACCTTTTGGTGGTTTGGTGACAAAATATTAGAGGGCTGCAAAGTTATAGCACTCTGAATTTGATGTTTTTTCCCATAGGCTAACATTACGGCATTCGCCGTGCCTTTTGGGGCCCATATCTCGAAAATGCTTCTAGACACAGACTTTATTTTGGAAAAATGCTTAGCCCCCACTAGAGGGCTAAGTACAAAACTAGCCAGGAAAGTCATAAGTAATATGAGATTTTAATTTTTTTTTTATGTTGTATGTTTCCAGAGATATAAGCAATTTGGTATTCCAAGTGTTCATGTTCCACTCTGAGGCCCATTATTATGCACACATTCTTTATAGTTACTGTGCTTCTGAATGCACCTTTTGGGGAAAAAAGGCTGCGCATTTCCGTTACTGTTACAGTTAGCATTTCCACTTGTATTTCCGTAACCGTTTGCGTTAGCATTCCCGTTTATGTCACCATGTGCGTTACCCTTTGTGTTTGTATTACTGTTAACATTTGTGTTTCTATTACTGTTTTTATTTGTGTTTCCTTTTGCGTCACTGTGTGCATTATCATTTGCGTTTTCGTATGCACTTCCGTTTGCATTTCCGTTTGTGTTTCCTTTGGTGTCATTGTTGGTGTTAGCATTAAGTTTTGCATTTCCCAATTGCATTACCATGTCCATGCACATTATAATTTGCATTTGCATACATGCTTGCATTTCCATTTGTGTTACTGTTCCCTTTGGCGTCATCGTTGGTGTTACTGTAACCATTTGCATTTCCAATTGTGTTACCGTTACTGTTTGCGTGTTTGTCACCATTTGTGTTTCTGTTGGCCTTAGCATTTGCATTTTCAGTAGCATTTCCATTGTCAATTTCATTACTGTTTCCTTCTCTGCGTTGCTGTTGCCATTACTGTTTGCATTTCTGTTTGCGTTTCTGTTACTGTTTCTGTTACCGTTTGCATTTCCATTAGCATTTGCATTACTGTTTTCATTAACATTTGTATTTCTGTTGCTGTGAGCATTTGCATTACCATTTGCATTACTATTTCTGTCTTCATTAACATTTGCGTTTCTCTTACCATTTGTGTTATCGTTTACGTTTGCGTTGCCATGTGTGTTACCATTTGCACTTGAGTTTGCTTTACAGTTAGCATTACTATTTTATTTTACCTCACTGTTTCCTTCACTGTTTGCATTACCATTACCGTTTGTGTTTTGCGTTTGCGTAGTACAGTGCAAAATATTATGTTTTAGCTATTTTTCTGCACTATCATCTGCGACACATAGCACCACCAGTGTGTGGTTGATTGGTCTGAGTGTTGGCAGGTAGAAAGACTTTTATTCAAGGAATATGGCAATTTTTGTTTGGTGAAAAAATGTTGTTCAGTTCCAGAGTTATGGCCAATTGAACTGAGCCTGCTTTGCGTTCCACCATTTAGTGCATTTTTGGCTGTTACCACATTTCATTGCTCCACAGTGACAAAAGCAAGGAATTCAGTGTTAGGTTGAAAAACTTAACTGAGCATTCTCCCCCCCCACCACCACCACTACACACTGCAGTGAATATATATATATATATATATATATATACACATTTTTTTATGGCAAAATACTCCATTTAATGCATCAGTTAGGGTTGTAGGAAGTGGATAAATCCAATTTGAGATATCATAGATTATTTACAAAGTTGTTCTTTGAGATTAGATCACATAAAGGTGAACCAAGCTGGCAGTAGCGAAAATGGTGTACCTCACGTTATTTTCGACATATGGCTGGTGAAGGGCATCATGGGTGCTGCATTGTTAGTCTATGGCAAAATTGTTCAATTGTGGAACAGTGTAACTTTGTAATCCTTAAGTGTTTTAGCACAATAGCAGGAAAAAGCACATCTGTGGCACCAGGTCTTGCCATACTGCACATTTTAGGCCAAAGGACCCAACCGTTTGCTTGCAGGATGATGACAAAAATGTGCAGTCATTACGAGCATACTTTCACAAAATACTTCAGCAAAGATGAAAGTGTCAAAGCATTTGCGAAAGTGATTTTCGAAAGTATTTCAGAGATTGTGCAAAATCCTGTTTTGGCATTTGCGACCCCCCAAATACCATATGTGTAGGGTGTGTTATGTGTTGGTGGCAGCGTGTGGCCCAAGATATCCAGTTGTCTGTATCGATATGTGTTTAGTGGTGCGTGGAATGTCTGGGATGAGAGTTAGCAGTGATGACCATATGCGACAGCATGGGTGTGTGGTTTACATAGTTGTATGTTATTCCTGTTACCTGATGATGGTTGCGTGTGATTGGTTGTGTTGCCTTGGTCCTTCCCCTACTTGCATTTATGTGTGTGTGTGTGTGTGTGTGTGTGTGTGTGTGTGTGTGTGTGTGGTGGTGGTGGTGGTGGTGGGGAGATTGCACAGTTTGGGTTTTTAACCCTCACACTGAATTTCCTCTCTTTTGTCGCTGTGAAAACAACCCTAACTGATTCGTTAAACTGAGTTTTTTGCCATGAATTTCCCTTCTTTTTGAGAATGTGCATGATAAATAGTGAATGGAATGTGGTGCTGGGAGCGCAGGACCACCATCTGATTTTTTGTCACTTTGCTGTGCAAAAACCATATGACCGAGTGAAATGAAAATTGGGTACGCAAGCAGAAATGCAAACGGTAATGGCAACGGCGAAGCAGAAGGAAAAAGTAGTGCAATCAACAATGGAAACGCTATTAGAAATGCAAACACTAAGGCTAACAGAAACACAGATGGTAACGAATGCGCAAACAGTAACGGTAACGCAATTGGAAATGGAAATGGTTATGGTAACAGCAATGATGATGCCAAAGGGAACAGTAACAGAAATGGAAACATAAATGCAAGAGCAAATGCAAATAGTAACACACATGGCGAAGCAAAAGTAAATGCTAGTGAAAATGGAAATGGAAATGCAAATGGTAACAGTAACGCAAATGCAAACACAAAAGCAAAGGGTAATGCACACGGTGACGTAAACGCAAACAGTAACATAAAAGCAAGCAGAAATGCTAATGGTCACAGTACCGCAAACGCACACACTTCTTTTCCCAAAAAAGTGCATTCAGAAGCACAGTGAATACAAAGAATGTATGCATAATAATGGCCCTCAGAGCAGAAAATGAGAACTTGGAATACTAAATTGGTTATATCTCGGAAACCGTACAATGTAGAAAAAAAAAATTAAAATCTCATATTATTTATGACTTTCCAGGCTAGTTTTGTACTTAGCTCCCCAGTGGGGGACTAGGAATGTTTGCAATGAAAAGTCCGTATCTCAAAGCGTTTTCAGATACAGGACCCGAAACGCTCATCGGACGCCGTAATGTTATACTATGAGAAAAATTGCCAACTTCCGAGTGCCATAACTTTGCAGCCCTGTAATATTTTGTCACCAAACCACCAAAAGGCATATCTGTGGGATGTTGGCTTTCTTCCCTGCATATTTCAGCCCCAAAAATGCAACTGTTGTTTTCCAGCAGGGTGTTTTGGCTATAGTGTCTCAAAGTACTTTTGCAAATCACAACACTTTCACAAATAAAACCACAAAAGTGTTGCATATTCAAAAGTACTTTGCAACACTACTGTTTACAAAAATAAAAAAAAACATATTTCTGGGGTGTTTTACCCCCCAAAAAAGACATGGCTAGTATACTCAGGGTTCGACTAGGTGAACACAACAAGAATTGTGTCCCTGGAGGGTCCCCAATTTAAATGCCAAGCCTTTCTCAGACCACCAACTAAAAAAAATGGCTGAATCATGATAGTAAAAGGGTAATTTGTGACAGTAAAAACTGCATTTACAATACTTTCGAATATTTTGTTAACTTTTCCCATGGACTATAATGGGGAACAGGTTTTTTTTAAAAACTTTTGAACCGTTTGATATTTTTTCACAAAATCTTTGAAAGGAACATTGGGGACCATGGCTGCATGTTTCCTGAAGGGTTTGGACTGATCACGCAAACTGTGTGACCTGTAGGAACGGGCAAAGAAATGTGCAAAAACCCATAGTTCATGCATTTTATGGTGCTCTGTAGCTCCATAACCATACATCTGACCATAACAAAACTTGGCAAGTACAGAGATCTATGGTACCAGACCATGCATTCCAAATTTCAGGCAAATATGTCATATGGTGGCAAAGTTATTAAGCTGCCACATTTCAGATTTAACCATAAATGGGGTACTCAACCCTAACTATAGTGGCAGTACTGTGCCACTATAATATATATATATATATATATTTATATTTTTTTTATGGCAAAAAACTCCATTTAATGCATCAGTTAGGGTTGTTCCACAGTGACAAATGCAAGGAGATTCGTTGTTAGGGTTGCCACCCCTTGCACCCCACCCCATTCTCACCAACAGGCATCGGGGTGTGCGTTGGGGTCATTGGCCTCTCACCCCATTCCATGTGTAAACAAGCTGAGGTGGTGCAGTATAAGAGAATGGGGTGAGAGTTAGGACTGATGACTCCAATGCACACCCCGATGCCTGTTGGTGGGGATGAGGTGGGCGTGGGGTGCAAGGGGTGGCAAACCTAACACCAAATTTCCTTGCTTTTGTTGCTGTGAAACAACCCTAACTGATGCATTAAACAGAGTTTTTTGCCATGAATTTCCCTTCTTTTTGAGAATGTGCACTATAAATAGTTAATGGAATGTGTGTCCAGAATTGTGTGTTCATCCATTCAACGGTCGCACAGCACCACTGTAAGTGTATGGGTTCAATAACAGACACCAGTCCTTAAATCAAGTGCATAAAAACGCTGGTGTAGCGTTTATCATTTTATATGCCAAAAATGAGAATAACAAAATTAACTGTTCAAAAATATTTACAGAAAAGAAATAGGTGTTTAAACTTTCACACCAAAATAACAGCAAACAAAAAAAATCAGGCAAGTCTTTCCTCAAACTCCCTGCTCTTCTCTGTAAATTCAATATTTTTTTTCTTAATCCAGTGTGTAGGCACTCACACCTCCTCTCCCTTGCTTAGTCAGAAGGAACTGACCAGTGGGCAGGTTATATACAGTACTACAGCATTATGACCTCATGATTATGTGAGTCTGCCAATTAATTATAAAACCTTAGTTTTTCATACTGGTGAGATGCATATAAATAAAAACAATCTTATAACAATAACACTAGAATCCTTTTTAGATTCGGATATACCTTGACCTATAGCAAGGTCTTCTTATGCCTAAAAACCCTTAATTAATTACTTCGGCGTCATCAGTTTTTTTGAGCTCCTCCTCCTTTCTGACCTCACCAGAGAGCCCTGTATATAAGCAGTCATTTTGTGGGCTACCAGCCCTATAGAAGACATCTTCCAATCCTGCCCTTCATTCAGGTAAAAACTAAAAAGAAAGTAATTATGCTGTAATGAAGGAAACTCCAGCCTTCCCAGAAATAAACAGAGTAGGAGTGCATTCCTTCTGTATTTATTCTGCAAAGTCAGAGTGGCTCTTTTAATACAAAACCTTTTCCTGGCTTGCTTTTATTTATTTATTTATGCTCAGGTTTATGTTTATGGTGAAAACTTCTTATAGTTACATATTTATCATCATTACAATATTCCAGCATCAGCCTTGTATTATGAACATCATTATTTTATTGAGTTTTACTGCATTCGCACATTCTTTCATGTTTTACATTCCCCTGATGGCTTTGCCATTTCAGCCGTCAGTAAACATTTCAGTTTCTCATGCCCTATACTGTATTGTACTTCTGTGTAGCTTTAAACAGCAAAACAACAAGTTAAACACCGCAAACCTGTTTCTAAACACAGGTACAGCCTGCACGATCTCTGCAGTACTTATTTTAACTTTTTATTTAATCTACTTTGTTTTTCAGGCAGCAGAGCAAGATCTACAGTGAGCGGCTGCAGGGAGTGTTTACTTTCTCCCTAGCTACAGCCTGCTCGCTCATCTTTCAGTGTTGCAGTGACTCGCTTACATGTAAACACAAGTCTGGCAAGTGATCCTGTTTTCTAAGAGCTACACGGCTCCAAAAATGAATTAACACCACACGAATATGCGCATTCTCCCTCATGATCATGTGCACACTCCTGCACAATAGTGCGATCATGTGGGAGTGTGATCATGCTCACAATGACTTGTATACAAAATGGGAAGAGCTGCCACTTTACTATGGGGGTTTGGCAACACTTTGGTTTTGGGACTTCTCTTTTGATAACAAAAGGTTTGGCTTATCAGAAGGCTCTTATAATGTGGGGAATCTGCTTTTTAGTTCATGTAGCATTTTGAAACTTAAAGGACTGCTAATTACAGGGATAGTACAGACAAAAGATATAACTGTCAGGTTGGCCACCCTGGCAGGAATTTAAGGATGGTGAGAAGAGAATAGAAGATAGGATAGTGTGAAATGAAAGATATATTCATTTATATGTCTCATCCTGCCACATTCCTCCCCATTCAAGAAGGCAACATAACGATGATGCCTAGTCCTATAACCCTAGGAAGGGCTGGAACTTCCGCACACCCACTCCAGAAGTTCTCCTCAGGGATCCTTAAACAATTGGAACAATTACCAAAAAGGTAATTTAGGTAATAATGTATCAAGACAATATTGTTCCAATTAACTACTATTCCCTGACGTGTGTACAAATACAAACTAAGGCATACATTTTACAGTTTGCAACAATCACAAAAACATTATATATAGAACATCACTCATTTCTTGAAGTAGTGCTGTCCACAGCAAACTTGGACAAGAAATCCACATTTTTATGCTGGGACCTGGCCCTATGTGTCACCGTAAATTTGTAGGGCTGTAGAGACAGATATCACCTCATGATTCTCATGTTTTTATCTTTCATGAGGTTCAGCCAACACAGTGGATTGTGATCTGTCACCACTGTGAACTCTTTCCCCCAAAGATAGTATTTTAAAGCCTCGATGGCCCATTTCATGGCCAGACACTCTTTTTCTACTGTCGAGTACCTCCTTTCTCTTTCATGGAGGTTCCTATTTAGAAAAAGGATGGGATGCTCCCCAGGTTTGTCCTGCTGTGTAAGTACAGCTCCAATGCCTGTGTCAGAGGCATCTGTCTGAACCTCAAAAGGTCTGGACAAATCTGGACTGTGAAGAACTGGGGCAGAATATAGAATAGCTTTTATTTGTCTAAAAGCCTTGCCACAGTCAGCTGTCCATTTAACCTTGGTGGGAAAACAATTCTTAGTGAGGTTTGTAAGGGGGGTGGCAATGGTAGAGAAATCTGGAATAAACTGGCGGTAGTAACTGGCCAGGCCTAAGAATGAACGTACATGTTTTTTTTGTACTAGGTACAGGACTGTTTGCCACAGCTTCCACCTTGCTTATTTCAGGTTTTATGGTTCCATTTCCAATAAAGAAACCAAGATAACGGGTTTCAGTTTTTGTGATGGCACACTTGACTGGGTTAATTATCAAACCAGTGTCTTTAAGGCTTTGGATAACTGCACTCAAATGTACCAAATGGGTTTCCCAATCTGGACTGTTGATCACCACATCATCCAGATATGCTGCACTATATGGTTTATTGGGCCTCAATACATGATTCATGTACCTTTGAAAAGTGGCAGGAGCCCCATGCAATCTAAATGGCATCGTTGTAAATTGGTATAAACCAAGTGGTGTGCAGAAAGCTGTTATTTCCTGTGCCTGAAGTGCCAAATGGATCTGCCAGTACCCTTTTGTTAAATCAAGGGTACTGATATACTGGGTAGATCTGATTTGGTCCAACAAATCATCTATCCGGGGCATGGGGTACCCATCAAACTCTGAAACAGCATTTATGCATCTAAAATCCAAGCATAACCTCACTCCACCTTCTTTCTTACTAACTACTACCAGGGGTGAAGACCATGGACTTCATGATGGTACAATAACCTTGGCTTGCTCCATCCTTTTTACTTCCTCCACTACCTCCTGTCTGATTTTTTCAGGAAGCCTATATGGTTTCTGGTGTATGGGCCTGGTCTGTGACAGTTTGATTTCATGTATCACCCCTTTAGCCCTTCCCTGGGCTTTTGTAAAAGTACCTTTGTAGTAGGTCAAGAGACTGTCAATCTCTTGACATTGTGCTAGTGTTAAGTCTGGATTGCTCTGAATGGATGTTTCTTCATGTAAGAGGTCTAGATGGTCATATGCTATATCCAGCTCTGTTTTTTCTTGTTCTGGCTGTATATAGCAAATTACATTCATTTTTGATTTATTCTCCCATTTCCTTAACAAATTAACATGATACACTTGTTTTAGGGGTCAATGTCCTGGCATCTCTATGTCATAATTTACTGCGCCTGTTTGTCGAACAATGACATAGGGGCCTTGCCACCGCATCAACAACTTATTCTCGGTGGTGGGCAACAACAATGGTACTTTCTGCCCAGGTACAAACTGCTTATTTTTAAGCCCCATATCATACCTGGCTTTTTGGGTCTGCTGTTTTTGGTCCACATTCTCGTGGGCCAGAGTTACATATTTACTAACTTTTTTCTGAGTGACAACACGTAATCAATAACATTGGCATACCCAATAGTTTTTCCAACTTCCCAAAGTTCCCTTACCACATCTAATGGAGTGCGACCATAAAACAAGGAGAATTGTGAAAATCCTGTGGTGGCTTGGGTTACCTCCCTATATGCAAACAAAAGGTAGGGGAGAAATTTGTCCCAGTCTCTACCCTCCTCATGTACATACTTCTGGAGCATTTTCTTCAGAGTTTTATTAAAGCGCTCCACTAATCCACCTGTATGTGGATGGTATGGTGAGGTTCTGAGTGCTGTCACCCCAACAATCTGTACAGTTCTGTTAACATGACTGAGGTAAAAGTACTCCCCCAATCTGTCAATATCTCCCTGGGAATCTCGATCCTGCTGAATACCATGGCCAGTTCTTCGGCCATTCGAGGAGCTGTTACTGTCCTCATAGGGATAGCTTCGGGGTACCGGGTAGCATAATCACAGATAACCAAGATGTACTGATTGCCCTTTGAACTTTTAAGCAAAGGCCCTACCACAGCCATTGCTACTCGATCGAAAGGTGTTGTAACATATGGAATGGGCTGCAAAGGTACCTGGTCTTTCTTCCCCCTTGTGCTACCAACTGACATTTTGCACAAGTTCTACAGTAAGCAGCTACATCTTGGTGGATACTTGGCCAACAAAACCTGGACAGAATTCTTTGAACAGTCTTGTCCCTTACCTCATGGCCAGCCATGGGAATGTCATGAGCTAGGAACATCACCTGCTCTCTGTACTTTTGGGGCAGCATCAATTGTTCAGTCTCAAAACCATTTTGTACATCTACAGCAATTATATACAACTTTTTATTTTTATGTGTAAAATATGATTGTCCTTGTTTTCCTGTAGACACCTGTAAAAATAAAGGTTGCAACGACTCATCTGCTAATTGCTCCTCATAGAAGTTTTTACTAGATAGTCCTGGTAATTTGTTTAATATTCCATCAATATGCTGTTCTCTCCACATCTTTTTCTCCCTTCTTCTTTCCTTTTGAGACTTTCTCCCTTTGTCCACAGTCTCGAAATAGTCATCTTCAAAAGGAAACACCGAGTCTAGTTGGGCTTTTGCTTGGGATCTTGTAACCACATTAACTGGCTCTGTAAATGTCTGGTGGTTACTCATCAAGGTAGCAAAGGTGGGAAAATCTTGCCCAATGATCACAGGGACTGGTAATCTAGGTACCAGACTGACGAGCACTTTACAAACAAGTATTGTTTATTTTTAAGTCAATATGGGCAGTGTGATACTGGTGGATATCACCATGTACACATTGAACAGTGGTGTCCTGCTGGGTTACTGTACAATCAGGAGTTAGATCAGCTCTTACCAGGGTTTGTCTGCTCCCAGAGTCTAGTAATCCCAAGGTCTGTTGATCACCTATACCCACTGTCTCGACATAGCCAATGTTTGCTAGAGCCAGATGTGTCGGCTTCTGTCTTTTATTGGGGCAGTTTCTTACAATATGACCTTTCCCAAGACAGCCATGGCAAATCAGTTCTGAATACGGGATTCTACCCCCTCTATCCCTTCTTGCATATTGTCTCTGATTCTGGTTCTGTGTATTTTGAGTTCCTTGGTTACCTGGCTGTCCTCTGGGTTGAGAAGTCCTGGCTGTTAGATAATCCTCAGCCAGTTTTATGGTCTCCTCTGCTGTTTCGGGCTTGTGCTCTTTCACCCAGACTTGTACATCAAAAGCCAGAACCTGGATAAACTGTTCCATGGTAATGAGTTCCATAATCTGGTCAACTCTTTTGGTTGTTGGTTGCAGCCATTTAGCACAATAATTCCTTAATCTTGCATAGGTTGCCCTGGGAGTGTCATAATTGAACATTTTATGTGAATGGAAACTCTTGCAATAGGTTTCTGTACTGATGTTATATCTCTGCAATATTTCTCTTTCACTTTGACATAGGTGGCAGCATCTGTCACACTCAAATGGCTGTATACCAACTGTGCCCTCCCAGACAAGTAGGGTACCAATCTTATTACCCACTGGTCCTGGGGTCAGTTGCAAGTCTGAGCCACTCTCTCCAAGGTAGTGAAAAATGCTTTGATGTCATCACTTTCTGTTAATTTGGTTAGCTTAATGTCTCTAGGCATGGTGCATTCGGCCTGTACTTGTGATATCTCTTGGATGGCCTTCAAGGTGTTGTTCCATTTCAGGTCCTGTCTTCTCCTTTTCTCCACCAGGAGTTTTTGGCCCTCATCCCTCTGTCTTCGGTCTTCCTCCCTCTGGTTCTCCATATCAATCTGGTGCATGCATAGCCACTTTAACAGTTCATTAGGGTCATCAGGTGCTGGAGATAATTGTCTTGCTTGTGGCGTTGGTGCTACAGCCAGTACCTCTTCTTCTTCGTCCTCCATCTTCTTCATCTTGGGTCTTGTCACAGGGTTCAATCCTGGTAACAAGGGCTCTCCAGTCTTCCCTCTCACTGACCTTGTGAGATGCAATGCACTTTGATCTTACTGTTCACGCTCTTGCATCTGCTAGGGTGTTTATGCTGCAACACCCCCTGGTATGCCTCCAGGCAGCCTAGATGCACCAGGTTGAATCCCACTGTCACACCAATGTAAGCGTCTGGGTTCAATAACAGACACCAGTCCTTAAATCAAGTGCATAAAAAATGCTGGTGTAGCATTTATCATTTTATTTTCCAAAAATGATAATAACAAAATTAGCTGTTCAAAAATATTTACAGAAAAGAATTGGGTGTTTAAACTTTTACACCAAAATAACAGCAAAAAAAAAAAAAAATCAGGCAAGCCTTTCTTCATACTCCCTGCTCTTCTCTGTACATTCAATATTTTTTTTCTTAATCCAGTGTGTAGGCACTCACACCTCCTCTACCTTGCTTAGTCAAAAGGAACTGACCAGCACACTCTCTCTCAGGCTCTCTTAGTGGGCAGGTTATATACTACAGCATTATGACCTCATGATTATATGATTCTGTTAATTAATTATAAAACCTTAGTTCTTCATACTGGTGAGATGTATATAAATAAAAACACTCTTATAACAATAGAATCCTTTTTAGACTTGGATATACCTTCACCTATAGAAAAGTCTTCTTATGTGTAAAAACCCTTAATTAATTACTTAGGCATCACTGAGGCATTTGTAAGTCCTCCCCCTTTTTGACCTCACCAGAGAGCCCTCTATATAAGCAGTCATTTTGTGGGATGCCAGCCCTATAGAGTACATCTTCCAATCCTGCCCTTCATTAAGGTAAAAAGTAAAAAGAAAGTAATTATGCTGTAATGAAGGAAACTCCAGCCTTCCCAGAAATAAGCAGAGTAGGGGTGCACTCCCCCTCTATTTATTCTGCAAAGCCATAGTGGCTCTTTTAATACAAAACCTTGTCCTGGCTTGCTTTTATTTATTTATTTATGCTCAGGTTTATGTTTATGGTAAAAACTTCTTAGAGTTACATATTTGTCATTATTACAATATTCCAGCATCAGCCTTGTATTATGAACATCATTATTTTATTGAGTTTTACTGTATTCGCACATTCTTTCATGTTTTACATCCCTCTGATGTGTTTGCCATTTCAGCCATCAGTAAACATTTCATTATCTCATGTCCCATACTGTATTGTACTTCTGTGTAGCTTTAAACAGCAAAACAACAAGTCAAACACCCCAAATCCTGTTTCTACACACAGGTACAGCCTGCACGAACTCTGCAGTACTTATTTTAACTTTTTATTTAATCTTTTTTGGTTTTCAGGCAGCAGAGCGAGGTCTACAGCGAGCGGCTGCAGGGAGTGTT
Source organism: Neoceratodus forsteri (assembly GCA_016271365.2). Taxonomy (NCBI): domain Eukaryota; kingdom Metazoa; phylum Chordata; order Ceratodontiformes; family Ceratodontidae; genus Neoceratodus; species Neoceratodus forsteri. The sequence goes on from CM057455.1 coordinate 795,080,830, forward strand.
TACTTTCTCCCTAGCAACAGCCTGCTTGCTCATCTTTCAGTCTTGCAGCGAGTCGCTTGCATGTAAACACAAGTCTGGCAAGTGGTCCTGTTTTCTAAGTGCTACATGGCTCTAAAAATGAATTAACACCTCACGAATGTGCACATTCTCCTTCACGGTCATGCGCACACTCCTGCACGATAGTGCGATCGTGCGGGAGTGTGATCATGTGCACGATGACTCGTATACAAAACGAGAATAGCTGCCACTTTACTATGGGGGTTTGGCAACACTTTGATTTCAGGATTTCTCTTTTGAAAACAAAAGGTTTGGCTTACCAGAACGCTCTTATTATGTGGGGAATCTGCTTTTTAATTCATGTGGCATTTTGAAACTTAAAGGACTGCTAATTACAGGGATAGTAAAGACAAAAGATATAACTGTCAGATTGGCCCCCTGACAGGAATTTAAGGATAGTGAGAAGATACTAGAAGGTAGGATAGTGTGAAATAAAAGATATATTCATTTATATGTCTCATCCTGGCACAACCACGAGCAAATAATATAACATGCACAATTCAGCAACCATAAGACCCAGCAACCTGACAATTGTCAAAGTCAAAGATGTATTATTAATCTTTGCACATTCCAAATGCCAGACAAATTGGACACATGGTTCCGGAGTTATTGAAGTGTAATGAACCACATTTTCATTCATCGGAGTGGCATAATTCCACACCTGTTGATATTTTACACACCAAACCACTGCAAGGCACCTCCGTACCACTAGGAATACCTACGCTATAAATTTTAAGTCAGTAGCACCATGCAGAACGCTACGCACAAAACATTAAATGTGTCATTGCAGTATCTCCACAGCAGATTATTGTTCAAAAATGTAAACATGATAAGTCAGATCTCCAGGACATCCGCTCAGCACCCTCCAAATGTCATGTAAAAAGAACAAACTGTTCCAGAGATATTCAATTTTTATATTTCTGCACCTTTAAGAAGTCTTCCACCACAAAATGGAGGAAATCACAGTCAGAAATGAGCTAAAATGGCTGACCTGGTGGACAAAAAATCAGTTACTGCAAAGTGGGTCAACTTCAAATGGCAGTAACTCTGGAACGGAACAACATTTTTTTCATCAAACAAAAACTGGCATGTTCCTTGAACAAAGGTCTTTCTATGTGCCAAGGTTCAGACCAATCAACCACACACTGGCTGCACTATGCGTCATGGAAGACAGTGCAGAAAAATAGCAAAAACAATGTTTTGGTCTGCACTACGCAAACGCAAAAACACAAACGGTAACATTAATGCAAACAGTATGGAAATAGTGAGGTAAAAGAAAATACACTAATGGTAATGCAAACGCAAGCGCAAATGGTAACACACACGGTGATGCAAACAGAAACGATAATGCAAACAGTAAGAGAAACGCAAGTGCAAAAGTAAATGAAAACAGAAATGGTAATGCAAACAGTAACGCAAATGCTAACGGCAACAGAACCGCAAATGGTAACGAAAATGATAACACAAACGCTAACAGCAATGGAAATGCAAATGCAAATGGTAACAAAAACTGTAACAAAAATGCAAACGCTAACACAAATGCAAACATAAATGCAAACGGTAATGGCAACGGCGTTGCAGAAGGAAACAACAACGTACTTGACAATGGAAACGCAACCGAAAATGCAAATGCTAAGGCCAATGGATACGCAAATGGTAACGAACATGCAAATGGTAATGGTAATGCAATTGGAAATGCAAATGGTTATGGTAACACCAACGATGATGCCAAAAGAAACACTAATGCAAATTTAAACTCAAATGCAAGCATGCATGCAAACGTAAATGGTAACGCACATGGTCACGGTAACGCAATTGGAAATGCAAACACTTATGTAACACCAATGATGACACCAAAGGAAACACAAATGCAAACATAAACACAAATGCAAGTGTGTATGCAGACACAAATGGTAACGCACACGGTGAAGCAAAAGTAAATGCAAACAAAAACAGTAATGGAAACTCAAATGGTAACAGTAATGCTAATGCAAGCGCAAACACAAACGCAAATGGTAACGCACACGGTGATGTAAATAGAAATGCTAATGCAAACGGTTATGGAAATGCAAATGGTAACAGTAAAGCAAACGCAAGCGCAAATGCAAACGCACAGGATAACGTACACAGTGACACAAAAGTAAATGCAAACAAAAATAATAATAGAAAAAGCAAACGGTAACAACGCAAACGCAAGCACAAATGGTAATGCGCACAGTGACATAAACGGAAACGCTAATGCAAACAGTAATGGAAACGCAAGTGGAAAGGCTAATGGTAACAGTAACGCAAATGCACACCCTTTTTTCCCCAAAAAGGTGCATTCAAAAACAGAGTGAATGCAAAGAATGTATGCATAATAATGGCCGTTGGAGCAGAAAATCAGCACTTAGAATACTAAATTCCTTGCATCTCAGGAACCGTATGACACAGAAAAATGTTTTAAATCTCATATTATTTATCACTTTCCAGGCTAGTTTTGAACTTAGCCCCCTATTGGGAGACTAAACATTCTTCCGACGAAAAGTCCGTATCTCGAACCGTTTTCGAGATACGGGCCCCGAAAGGGGCAGCGGACACCATAATGTTAGCCTATGGGAAAAATTATTAAATGTGGAGTGCCAGAACTTTGCAGCCCTCAGGTATTTTGTCACCAAACCACCAAAAGGCACATCTGTGGGATCTTGGCTGTCTTTCCTCCAAATTTCAGCCCAAAAGACCAAACCATTCTTTTGCAGCAGGGTGGCAAAGATTCCCTATTGTTTTGGCCATAGTGTCACAAAGTAGTTTCACAACACTTTCACAGATAAAATCATGAAAATGTCACATATGTAACACTACTTTGTGACACTACTTTTTACAAAAATTTAAAAAACATGTTTCTAGGGTGTTTTACCCCCCAAAAAAAGACATGGCTAGCATCCTCAGGGCTCGACTAGGTGAACACAAGAATTGTGTTCCTACAAGGTACCAAATTTAAATGCCAAGCATTTCTGTGACCACCAACTGAAAACAAGCTGGACGATTTGCAACACTACAAGGGTAATTTGAGAAAGTAAAAAGTGCATTTGCGACATTCGCATATTTTGTTAACTTTCCCATTGACTATAATGGGAAACATTTTTTTTGAATAACCTTTGAACTGTTTACTATTTTTTCATGAAATCTTCGAAAGGCACATCAGGGACCATGGCAACATGTTCCCTAAAGGTTTCAGACTGGTTGTGCAAACCATGCAACCTGTAGGCACGAGCAAAGAATGCACAAAAATGCATAATATGTGCATTTTTCAGCTCTCTGTAGCTCTGCAACTGTACTTCTGACCATAACGAAACTTGGCAAGACAAGAGATCTATGGTACCAGACTGTGCATGCCAAATTCCAGGCAAATCTGTCATATGGTGGCAAAGTAATTAAGCTGCCAATTTTCAGATTTAACCTTAAATGGGGTACTCAACCCTAACTATAGTAGCACTATCGTGCCACTAAAATATATATATATATATATTCATGGCAAAAAACTCTGTTTAATGCATCAGTTAGGGTTGTTTCACGGTGACAAAAGCAAAGAAATTTGGTTTTAGGGTTGAAAGCCCCCCTTGCACCCACCAGCCCGCCCCTCCAACCAGCATCAAGGTGTGCATTGGGCTCATTGGCCCTAACTCTCACCCCATCACATGTATAAACAAGCTGAGGTATAGGAGAATGGGGTGAAAGTTAGTTGGTAATGTGCATGGTCACAGTACCGCTATTGTAAATGCAAATGTTAAGTGTTACAGCAACAATAACGCAATAACGGTGATGGTACCACAATTGTAAATGCTAATGGTAATGGTAACAGTAACAATAGCTCCAAAGAAAACAGAAATGCAAACACAATCACAAGTGGGTAAAGAAACGCAAACCATGATGCGCACGGTGACGGTACAGCAATTGGAAATGCAAATGGTAATATTAACAGCAGAAATAACAGCAAAGTAAACAGAAACAGAAACGCGAGTGCAAGTGTGTATGCAAACGAGAATGCAAAGAGTAACACACACGGTGGCTTACATGGGAACGGTAATGCAAATGGGTACAGAAACACAAGTGGAAATGGTAACTGTAACAGTAACGGAAGCGCACACTCTGTATCTGCCCAACAGCTGCATAGAGAAACACAGTGTACAGAAATAATTTATGCATAATAATGGGCCTCAGAGCAGAAAATGAGCTGTTGGAATACTAAATTGCTGATATCTTGGGAACCGTATGACGCAGAAAAAACGTTTAAAATTCACCTGATTCATGAGTTTCCGGGCTAAGATTTTGCTGATAGGGTTATACATTGTCATGATGAAAATTCCGTATCTCGCACCGTTTTCGAGATATGAGCCCTGAAAGGCGCGGCGTACACCACCATGTTAGTCTATGTGAAAAAATGTCAACTTCGGACTACAATAACTTGGCATCTGTGCAATATTTTATCACCAAACCACCAAAAGGCACATCTGTGAGATGTTGGCTGCCTTCTCTCCAAATTTTAGCCCAAAAGACCAAACCGTTCTTTTGCAGCACGGTGGCAAAGAATTCCTGTCATTTTGGCCATAGTCTGGAGAAGTAGTGTTGCAATTTGCAACACCTTTCGCAAAAATTTGTGAAAGTGTCGCAAGTCCGACACTACTTTGTGACACTACTGTTTCCAGAAATTTGAAAAACATATTTCTGGGGTGTTTAACCCCAAAATAAAGACATGGCTAGCATCCTCAGGGTCCGACTAGATGAACACAGAAAGAATTGTGTTCCTAAAGGGTCCCAATTTTAAATGCCAAGCATTTTTCTGATCAAAAACTGAAAACAAAATGGTGTATTTGTGACATTACTAGGGCCATTTGCGACACTAAAAAGTGCATTTGAGACACTTTCGAACTTTTTAGCTTTTCCCATTGACTTATAATGGGAACTTGTTTTTTGAATAACTTTTGAACCGTTTAATATTTTTTCATGAAATCTTAAAAAGGCACATCGGGGACTGTGGCCGCATGTTCTCTGAAGTTTTCAGACCTGTCGCACAAACCGTGCAACCTGAAGGCATGAGCAAAGAATTCGTAAAAAACAGTAATTGCGCATTCGGATGTTGCTTAATAACTCTGCAGCCATATATCTGACCAGTATAAAAGTTGGCAGATCCCAAGATCTACCATGCCCAACCAAGCATATCAAATTTTAGGCAAATCCGTTGAACAGTGAAAAAGTTATTAAGGTGCAAAATTTCACTCTTTAACCTTAAAAGTGCTACTTAACCCTAACTATGATAGCACTACAGTGCTACTATAATATATATATATATATATATATATATATATATATCATGGCAAAAATCTATTTAATGCATCAGTTCAGGGATGTTCCACAGCGACAAAAGCAAGGAAATCGGTGTTAGGGTTGGAAAGCCCCACTTGCACTTTCAGCCCATCCCCAACTGGCATCGGGTGTGCGTTGGGGTGGTCAGCCCTAACGGTCACCCCATCACATGTGTAAACAAGCTGAGGTATAGGAGAATGGGGTGAGAGTTACGACCGATGACCCCAAAGCACACCCTGATGCTGGTTGAGGGAATGGGCTGGAGGGGTGCAAGGGGGGTTTTCAACCCTAACAATGAATTTCTGCACTTTTGTTGCTGTGGAACATCCCTAACTGATGTATTAAACTGAGTTTTTTGCCATGAATTTCCCTTCTTTTTGAGAATGAGGACTATAAATAGTGAATAGAATGCGGTGGTGGGGGCGCGTGTCCTTTAGGTTGCTAACGGTTACGCACATGGAGATGCAAATGTAAATGGTAATGCAAACATTAATAGAAATGCAAGCACAAAGTGATGCCAAAGCAAACAGTGACACAAAAGGAGATGCAAGCGCGTACAGAAACGCAAATGGTAACACACACGGTCACGGTACCACTATTGTAAATGCAAATGTTAACTGTTACAGCAACAATAACACAAAAGGGAACAGAAACAGAAAGGCAAATGCAAGTGCATATGGAAACGCAAAGTGTAACACACACGGTCACGGTACCGCAATTGCAAGTGCAAATGGTAACGGTAACAGCAAAAATAATGCCAAAGGAAACAAAAACGGAAAGGCAAACGCAAGCACGTATGGAAACGCAAACCGTAACACGCACAGTCACAGTACCACAATTGGAAATGCAAATGGTAATGGTAACAGCAACAATAATGCCAAAGGAAACAGAAATGCAAAAGCAAACGTAAGCGTGTATGGAAATGCAAACCGTAACACGTACAGGCACGGGAACGCGGTTGGAAACCCAAATGGTAACAGTAACAACAATGATGATGTAAAATGAAAGACAAATGCAAACGCAAACGGAAGGGCATCCGCAAATGCAAATGGCAATGCGCACAGTGACGCAAAGTGAAAAACAGAAACAGTACTGTAGACAGGAATGATAAGAGTAATGCAAATGCAAGCGCAAACAGAAATGCAAAGGATAACACAAAGGGTGGCGTACATAGGAACGCTAATGCAAACGGGTACGGAAACGCAAGTAGAAATGCTACATTTAACAGTAACTGGAGCCCACACCCTGGTTTTCCCCAAGAGCTGCATAAAGAAACACAGTGACTACAAAGAATATATGCATAATAATGGGGCTTGGAGCAGAAAATGAGGAGTTGGAATACTAAATTGCTTATATCTTAGGAACCGTACGATGTAGAAAAAAAATTTAGATATCGTATGAATTATGCCTTTCCTGGATAGTTTTGTACTTAGCCCCCATTCAGGGGGTAAGTATTTTTATAACAAAAAGTCCGTTTCTTGCACCGTTTCCGAGATACGGGCCTCAAAATGCATGGTGGACGCCGCAATATTAGTCTATGGGAAAAAGTGTCAACTTTGGAGTAGTGTAACTTTGCATCCCTGCAATATTTTTTCACCAAACCATGAAAAGGCACATCTGTGAGATGTTTGCTTTCTTCACTCCAAATTTCAGCCCAAAGCACCAAACCATTCTTCTGCAGCAGGGTGGCAAACAATTCCTGTCATTTTGGCCATAGTGTTGCAAAGTACAGTAGTAGCACCGAATTTGTCAAGCAATTTTGTGAGATTTCCTATTTATCCTTCACAAAATTTAGAGAAAAAAAATCCTCTAAAATTATTTTTGTTATACCTCAGAAAGAGGCCAGTTCTTATTACAGTACTTAAGTGCCATCAAGTAGATTTTCAACTACGCTATCAGATATGACAACCCTCTCTGGGAAGCAGTGAACACGCTAACAAACAAAATAAAATCCCTAACTACAGTTTTCACAATTCTCAATAGGGATTTTTAAAAATCCTTTGACTAATTCGGTGCTACTACTGTAGTGTCATGATTTGTGACACTTTTCACAAAACAAATCACGAAAATGTCACAGGTGCAACACTACTTTGCGACACTACTTTTCCCCAAAATTTTAAAAACATTTTTCTGGGGTGTTTTATCCCAAAGTAAAGACATGTCTAGCATCCTCAAGGCTCGACTAGGTAAACACAAAAATAATTGTGTCCCTAGATGGTCCCAATTTTAAATGTCAAGCATTTCTGTGGTAAGTAACTGAAAAAAAAATGTCTGACTCACGACACTACAGGGGTCATTTGTGACACTAAAAACTGCATTTACTATACTGTGAAACTTTTTGTTAACTTTTCCCATTGACTATAATGGGAAACTTGTATTTTGAATAACCTTTGAACTGTTCAATATTTTTACACAAAATCTTAAAAAGGCACATCGGGGACCCTGGCCTCACGTTCCCTGAAGTTTTCAGACCAGTCGCGCAAACCGTGTGACCTTTAGGCACGAGCAAAGAATGCACAAAAATATGTAAATGCTCCCTTGAATGTTGCTTAATAAGTCCGCAGCTGTACATCCGGCCAGTACGAAAGTTGGCAGATCCCAAGGTCTATGGATATGCCCCATGCCTGCCAAATTTCTGTATATATCTTTATCTCTTGTAACCTTTCCAGTGCTCATAAATCCTCACAAATGGGTAATCCTCCACCATCCCATTGGCTAATGCATGATTGTAAATCTTTGGTCTGCTAGAGGACAATCCCCTGACTCCAGCCAGAGAGACCAGTTTATTTGTGCGTCTCCTGGTGATCGGTCATGATCTAAATCATTCCCACCTTAGGTAAACTTTATTTCCCCTTCCTTTTTGGCCTTCTCTTACTCTACCTCTTTCTAGGATAGTCTCGCCAACAGATGAATTTGCGTAGGAGCTTAGGGTTTCTTACTTATTTACTTACTTACTTACTACATGCCAGCAGAAACAGGCCATGTGGTCTAGCAAGTCTGCTTGAGTGTGCAGCTAGCACCCCACTGTGCAGCTGCCCCTCCCCCTTCACCCTCACACAGTTGAATGCCAACTGACATTGAACCAGATTAAACTGTTGGTGGTAACAGCATGTCTGCATTAACTCTGTTAGTGATATGAATTAGTTCTAGCTGCTCACAACTGCAGTTGCAGGAAGCAGGTGGAGTCAGAACCTCAGGTAGCATTTATCTGCCACCCCTGCTCCAGTTGGGGACTCTCTGATAGTATCCCCAACCTCACTGTTCCCGGGAATGGTCCCTCAAGTAGCGCCCACTCCTAAGGTGCATGCAGCAGATAAAAGGAAAAATTCAGTAAGCAGCAGTAGTCAGGGGCACACCACTACCCCTGACTCATCTTAATTAAAAATGCTGTGCTGTTACAAGACTGGTGCCCCCTACAGAAAGGGCTCCCTCTCTCCTATAATATGAGCACTATTCTCCCCCCGGCAGCAGAGGAGCGAGGGTACAGATATCCTCCCCCATCTGCATGGCTATCCTAGCGATCAGTTCACCTCTGGATGTTCTTCCAATTAGGCAAGCAGCCTTTCAGGGCTCTGGATGGTGCTTCAAATCCTCCGGTGTCAGTCCTGGGCCTGCAGGTCTTCCAGCGCAGCGCAGAGTTACAAAGAGTCCTTTGCACCATTTGGCAGTTTCCCTTGCCTCCCCCACACATTCCTGTGTCCACCATGCTGCCTCCTTGTCTCACAGCTGCCGGCAAGATGGTGGACCTCACGAGACCAGCACCCAAATTCTCGTGACTGCCAAAAAACATGACGGCTCACACGAGACATGGGCAAGAGGTGGTAGTGACCGGGAGCGACCAGGGCACAATATCCGGCTGCTCACCGGAGATGGGGAGTGACTTGGACAAAAGGGGAGAATGCAAATAGATCCCCCAGATGCCCGATGAGGTATTAACCTCATGATTGGTGCCTGAATCCCACGGGGGGGAAACGCATGCAAGAGGGACCAGATGTCTCGAGAGACCGGTGGCCATTTTGCAGGGGGCTTTTATGGAGGACGCCATTTTAGAAGTCACCACAAGGGAGATGATATGAACTACCAAAATGTCTCATGCAGCAAACAGGCAGCTATACATGATGCAACCACAGTTCTTAAAGGGGCAGTACTCCATGACCCGCATGCCCCTTCCCTCCTAGGCAGACATTGTTGCTGTTGTGTTTTGTAAACAAGGAGGCAACTGAGCCATGTTCTTGATTCAGTCTTTTATCTCTCCTTCTTCCAGATCAGACAGCTCACATCGGATGGCTGCCATGCCCGCCTGCCTGGAATGTGGCTTCGCTCTACCAGAGACTTATGTGGGAGAACCTTTGTGTGTGGTCTGCACAGTTTTGGACAAAGGGGCCCCTCATAGTTCCAGCTTGAATGTGATCTCTGCCAGGACAGAGGTGGTTCTGCCCCAACAGCACCACTGACCTTGAATGCCATACAAGTGAGCCTCCTTCTTCAATGGGTAGAAAAGGATACAACAGCAGACACAGGGGAACCCACAGGACACAGCAGCAAAGCTTCTGGGGTCTGCACAGACCCTGCAGCCATCAAAGAAAAAGTATAGGCAGGTGGAGGGGACAGAGAAAATTTCAGAGGATGACCTGGGTAGACCACAGGCATACTCTGCCCACAGGAGGACATACCAGAGCTGCTGAAACTGATCCAAGAAGTATTGCAGGTCTCGGATGAGCCAGAAACAACTCACTCCTTGTCAGGCCCCCTCCTCTCATCCCAGTCCAAGATAACGGGGACTGTGTTCCTCATATACAATATACTCATATATATTGAGGCCATTCTGGATAAGGAAATGGAAGCACAGGAACCTGCAAGGATCCCAGAGAAAAATTCTGTCCAAAGATTATACCCGGTGCCCCAGGTGCACCTGACCACATGGCATTCGGCACTGAAGGTGGACACACCAGTGTCAGCCCTGGCCAGGCACACTGTCATACCGGTGGACAGCACCATAGCTCTTAAGGACCCGATGGTTAAGAAAGCTGAGGAGTTGTTAAAGAAAATCCATGAGGTCATGGGAATGGCCCTGTCAGCGGGTACAGCAGTGTATACCAGCCGAGCCAGCTTGAGCTGGGTAGAGGCCATTGAAGATGAAGTTCCAGGGGAGTTATCACTGGCAGGGGAAATGGACTTTGCAGTGCATGCTGCCTGCTCCCTCACCCATTCTACATACAACTTCATGAAGTTTGGCACTATAGCCACGGTCCTCACCAACCATACCAGGTGGGCCCCTGGCTTAAGCTCTGGCAGGTGGACATCGAATCCAAGGTGACTCTGATGAAGCTCCCATGTAAGTGGGGCCATCAATTTGGTGACACGCTGACCCCATTCCTAAGAGATAAGGCCAGAATGAAGCAAATGGCAGACAAGAAGGACCTATACCTTCCATCGGAGAGGCCATTTCCCCCCAAGTTCAGTAGCAACAGGGGTCAAACAAAGTCTAACTCCTGAAGGTTGGTGCCTTCAGGGCATGTTTCCAAAACAAATCCAGGTTCAGAGGAGGTTTTGGAAAATAAGGAGGTTTCCATGGTAAGAAGACCAGTGGCGGCTCTACAGAAAAGAGCCAATGAGATCAGGTAGGCCCCGGTGGACAGCTCACCCATGGTAGTCATCTGCAGCAGTTCACCGAACAATGGGCTTGAACCACCAAAGACAAGCGGGCAAGGGACCTGGTCTCTTACGGTTACATCGTAGAGTTGTCACAAAGGATAATTCCGCACATACCAATGATATCCCCGACACCCGAGGATGCCCAAAGGCTGGCAGTGATCCAGCAGACCCTCCGCAAACTACTCAAGAGCAATGTTATGGCACCAGTGCCGCCGCAGAAGAGGAACAGAGGGGCAAATTCTATGTTCTTTATGATCCTCAAGAAGATGGGGCCCTACGCCCAGTTCTTGACCTCAAGTTCCTGAACAAACTTGTAGTATACATAAAATTCAAAATGGAAATGCTCCAGTCCATGCTGATGGTGATTCAGCCAGGGGACTACCTAACCTCAACAGACTTAAAGAATGCTTACTTACACAGTCCCATCTGACTCAGCCACCACCGCTACCTCAGGTTCCAAATCAACGGGGGTCACTTCCAGTATACTTGTTTATACTTCAGCCTGGCCTTGGCCCCAAGAGTCTTCACAAAAATGCTAATAGTGATTATGGCATCCATTCGACAGCAAGGGATACATGTCATTCCATACCTGGACGATTGGCTCGTAAGGGCCAGGTTGCTGGCTCAAGCCCAGAATGACACCGAAGCTGTACTCCAGTGTCTGCAACAGCACAGCTGGATTGTCAACTGCAGCAAGAGTCAAGTGACCCTGGCATAGGAAATCATCCACCTCGGAACCACGATCAACACCAGCATGGGCAGAGTCTTCCCAACAGAAGTTAAAGTAGAAAATCATCTACAGATCCTACAATCTGTTCGTTCACAGCCCCGCAGGCCAGTCCAGTTGTATCTTCAACTGCTGGGCCTGATGGCATCCATGATACCAATGGAGCCTTGGGCTCACCTGCACATCTGACCACTTCAGAGGTATGTCCTGGCCGCATGAAATCAGTCCCTGGATTTCAAGTGCAGGATCGAACCCAGCCTGCAGGTTCTCCTGAGTCTCATTTGGTGGTAGGATCAGAGCAACCTATACAACAGCATGCCATTGTCAGTGAAACCCACAGTGGCAATTACAACAGAAGCCAGCCTCATGGACTGGGAGCTACAATGGGGCAGCAAGTTACCCAGGGCAAAATGGTGCACGTGGTAGTCCCACCTTCCCATCAACGTGCTGGAAATGTGAGCAGTATACAGAGTCCTGCTGCTCTTTGAGCCAAGGCTGATGGGTCAGCCGGTGCTGATCTGAACAGACAATCAGGTCACTATGGCTTACATAAACAAGCAAGGCGGGACGCACAACAGAGCAATGCTCCGAGAAGTGCTACATGCCTTGCGTTAAGCAGAGAACCACCTGCTGATGATCTCGGCCACATACCTAGCCAGAAAACTGAATTCTCAGGCCGACGGGCTAAGCCGAGTGACCCTCAACCAGACGGAATGGCAACTCTACCCTTGGGTGTTTCAGACTCTGGTTCTCAGATGGGGCCCTTTCCAGGTAAACCTGATGGCCTCTCGACAGAATGCCCAGCTGCCCAATTTCCCACTCCCACCTCCCTGACAGGTTGAAGAGGTAGACAAGATGACTACTCCATGGACCATTCAACGAGTATATGTTTTTCCCCTCATTCCCATGATAGCAAAAGTTATTCTCAAGATCAGAGCCATGAGGGTGATCATGCTGTTGGTGGCACTGGACTGGCCAAGGATTTCATGGTTCTCGCTACTCAGGGCAATGCTGACAGACTCACAATGGGGCCTGCCGATCAGACCGCACTTGCTGATTCGGGGACCAATCCTTCACCACAACCCCCATGCACTCCAACTGGTGGCCTGGATGTTGAAAGTTCAAGAGTTTTGAAGGCGGAATACCCTCCAAGGGTGGTAGAATGTCTGTTACAGTCCAGGAAAGCTTTGATGAACAAGTCTTACCAGAAACATTGGTATATTTTTTGCAAATGGTGTACTACAAAAGGCTTGTCACCTTCGGTGGCAGGACTTCCTCAAATTCTTGATTTTCTCAATGATGGTGCTGATAAGGGATTAGCCTACTCCTCCCTGAGGGTTCAGGTCTTGGCCATAGCAACAGTGAGGGGACGTCTTCCCAGGGTGGGGGACATTGGATCACATCCAGAAGTGGTTCATTTGCTCAGAGCAGTGCAGATTACGTCTCCTAGGACCCGACTGCTCTGTGCTACTTGGCAGCTTAATTTGGTGCTGGATGTCCTAAATAGGCCTCTCTTTGAAGCTAAGTCTCCTTATTGGGTTACCTTGAAAATAGTGTTCCTCATGGCTATGTGCTCTGGCAGACATGTGGCCGAGCTGCAAGTTCTCGCTTGCCGGCAACCATTCCTGAGCTTCTATAATGACAGAGTATCCCTGATGATTGTGCCCTCCTTCACTCTGAAGGTGGTTTCACAGTTTCATGTGGAACAGCCCATCCATCTACCAACCATAGCTGGGGTGCAGGGGCTGCAGAGGGTGCTTCCCATCCTTTAGACATGGCATCTGTGCTAAAAGCTTATCTATCAATGTCCAAAGGTTTTCGTAGGTCCGACAGATTGTGTTCTTTTCCAGAAGGAGAAGAGGACAAGCAGCTTCCAAAAAGGCCATTGCCAGCTGGAATGGGAGCCATACTGGCAGCTTATCAAGGAGCAGGTCAGGAACCACTACAAGGTATAAAGGTGCACTCCACTGGGACTTGTTGGCCTCCTGGGCAGAGAGGGGAGTACGTCCATAAAGGATATCTGAGCAGCTGCTACCTGGTCATCGGTACACACCTTTGTGTACCATTACAGATTGGATGTTTCCTCAGTGGACAGGGCAACCTATGGCAGCGCGGTGCTTCGGGTTGCATCAGATTTGTCCTGAGAGTGTGGTTCGCCCTTGTTTACCCATCCATTGGTTTTGTCTGGGCACTGCTACAAAGTTGCATTTGTGAGGCTTAATGAGCTCTGGAAAGGTTGCAGGGGATAATGTTATTTACTCACCTGGTAAAGGAGATTATACCTGCAGCCTTCAGAGTGCACATGTTCTCTCCCATAAAGGTCGAACCTGATGTGCTGGGGCAGCCAGAATCACCGTACCTTGGCCGCATTGTGTTCTGTTCAAGACAGTTGACTCTTTTTCATGTATTGTTGGGGTTCTGCCACTACTGGTTCTACCGGGTCGGTATTCTGCAAGGGGCTTGACAGGGACAATATAGTTAGTCCCTTCCATATTCTGTATGTTTTTTGAATTTTCCTATGCCTTATGTTATTTTCACTGAGTATATCATATATAGGCACTTGGTTATTATCGTGTATACAGTATATTGCTGAGCCTCAATGGCTAATCATTATGTCTAAGGTTTTTTCCACTAAGTAAAATACATAGCATTTCACTTTGTTAACCTCTTGTTGGTCTGGGTCATTTATGCTTTGGGTTCTTCCATATTACCTGCCATACTTTTTTATGTTTTTTTTTTTCCTTTGCTTGTTTGGTTTCTTTTTCTGCTAGGGAAGTTTCATACTGAGCTCTCTGGCTAGAGCCGGAGATTGGCCTCTAGCAGACCAAAGATTTATAATTGTGCATCTGCCAATGGGCTGGTGGAGGATTACCCATTTGTGAGGATTTCTGAGCACTGTAAAGGTTGCAGGTAGAATCACATTTACCAGGTGAGTAAATACCAATATATATAACTATGAAAGAACAGCATTAACAAGGTACTTTCCTTTTCCTTTTGGCTGAAGTCCTCAGTTGTTCCTGGCTTCCTCCATTCAGTCTAGCCTCAGGCATCTCCCTCCTCCACCTCCAGCTTCACGCCTACTCACCTGAGCAAGTGCTGGTGTGCATTGGGATCTGTAGGGTAGGAAAAGAGAGATATAATCAGTTTCCTGTGGTCATACACAGTGCTCCATCCAGTATACAGTAGCCCACAGAACTGTACATCTGCCGGCACCATGGCACAGACACAACATATGACATATGCGAGGTCCGGGCAGTCAGGGCTGCCCAGTACCAGAGGCTTGACCAGTGGCATCATGCACCGGGGGACTAGCATGCTTACATAATGTATGCTGCCCCCATGGGGTTGGGACATTCACCATGAATGCCGCCCTGTGTGGTGGCCACTACCAGGGTCAGACTTGGGTACAGTAGCCCCACCTGGTATGTTGACACTGGTGCCAAGCTGGGCCCCCAATGAGGGGCCCAGGGGACACATGTATATTCATAGACCCTTGCAGTAATATACTGTAGCCCTATGTTCACTGCCTACAGAGATGTACAGGTTCCATGGACGTACAACACAGCTGTGTATGCTATGGCTACTAGAGTGTGGAAGGTGACCAAGTGCAAAATAGGGGGGGACCACATGGCACTGTCCAGGTCCTACTGAGACAGTTCAAATGTGGCTTCTGCCTGCTAGCCCTGGTGCCACTGACACAACATGTTAGCCTTGGCTCCCATGCAGGCATGGACTGTATGGGTATGCATGGTGGGCCTGGACATACAGAACAGCGGCAGGGGGAAGTGCAGCAGCATCCCCTTGAGCCCTGGATGCCATGTAGTGTGGCCATATGTAGTCCCATACATGGCAGTCCCTCCTTGCGGCCATGCTACATCCCTAGTGCACCCTGGCACATGCAGGCCCATGGTCCTGTGATGAACTGTGGGCACCTCATATGATAGCCCAGAAAACATCATAACATCTTGCTGGATACAGCACCCAGGGCAACCACACACACTCCACATGTGGGCATTGACCTGGCCATCATTGCGAGAGGTGGTGGCATGGCAGAGATCCCAGTGGCAGCACATGGGCCCAGGCTACACCCTGAGACTACACAGAGACCTTTCATGCCTGTGCCGCTGACACCATGGCCAGGTGGAGGCCTGCCATGCAGTAATAGACTATACATCCCCAGGCAACCATGGCAGTGCAGGTCATGCATGGGACAGACAGGTGTCAAGTGGGTCAGGGTGGCTGGCCAGCACAATTTGCCTGGCATGCCATTCTGTGGACTATAGCCCACTGAACATGGAGTGGGATTGAGGGCACACAGGAGGCATGCACAGTGTGTGGGGGATTGCCTCTACATGCTGTATGATGCCACTGTGCTGCATGCTTGCCCGTCCACACATCCTCCCATACCTGTTTACCTCATGCGCATAACCCAGGCGCACGGGTTCATGCCATCAAGGACACAGATCAACAGTCGGCTATAAATCAGATACAGTGATAATGTGCACCCAAGAATGCTGAAACAGTCAGGGTGTGTGTGTGTGACATGTGTGGTCCAGAGACACACCCATCTGTCACTGTAATCTGTGACATCATTTTGTGCTGACAATCCACTGTTCAGTAACATACACACATTGTATGGGGGCCAGAACACAGCTGAGGCACGATAAGGAGGTCCCCGTACATCATGGACAGCTGAGAAATATGCACCCACCTACCACCCAGCTGCACCTACCCGGCCTGGGCATGTCACCACCGGTGATCATATCCCACAGTTTGCCTGCATGCCTCTCTCCTCTACACATCGCTGATCTGATGGCAGCACTTGTAACCAGTGTGGGTGACCCCATTCCTGCAGGTCCAGCAATGAACCACTGAGGCCCAGACCTCGCACCGCAGCCTGTCCACACTGGACACCTCCCTGAGCAACCCATCCTCCTTGGCCACCACCAGGTTCACCATGTTAGTGACCTCGACAGCAGGCCACCATTGTTCATGCTACATGTGTGCATGGCATTGCCCTGAAGTCATAGTCACTTCCACAATGTGCTGCACAGCCTCCTGTCACACTACTTCCTGTTACAGGACCTGTTCTGTGTTTGTGCAATATACTTTATATGTAACGCTGTGCACTGTGAAACTTGCATATCTGGGGGCATGGGCAGAGCACTGGGCACATGGCCAGTATAGGGTGGCACATGTGCCGTATGTGTGGATGTCTGTGACACATGCCCATTAAAGAGAAGCACTACAAGGTTGCACAGCACTGCAGTGTGCAAGACTGCACAGCGTGATGATGTCATATGCATTACATGTCATCAGGCCTGTGCAGAAATGGAGCACGCATAACTTGTAGTCTAGCACAAAACACACTTGCACAAGCACTATCCCAGATAGTGCACCAGGCAGACCTGCTATAATCGGACATGTTATGCAGATGAGGTCACTGGTCAGTCTGTGGGAAAAACACCACATTACCATGTCATTATAGGTGGTGCTACATACATTAGCATGCCAAAGTGTGCCTGGGCTATTTATGGAAGCACAGTGCACCATCTAGACAGGAACATGGACTTGCAGGTAAATGGAGGTAAGTGTTCAGTAGAGTAGACTGGGGGTGTGATGGGTGCAGTTGCCCATTGTTTCAGAGGCTGTGATAATGCATCCTGCCCAGTCAGAAATTTGCCCTTGCCTTGTTTTGCTGCCTATTTGAATCTTCATTGTTGTGACTAATTTGAACAATATTTCTTTGCTGCTATGTTGTGGTATCTCCTCCTAGACTGTGTAGGTTTTTTATGCCAAAAAATCTATGTGAATTTCATAGATTGTTATTGTCCTGACTGCATGTATTCATTACTACTGACTGTTTTGACCTATACTATTGTAATTTAATTCTACTCATGCTATGTACCTGTCTTTGATTGTTGTACTCTCCCGGGTCGTGCCTGAAAATAGTCATTTCATGGCTAGTGCACCTACCCAGTTAACAAAAGCTAAATAAAGAAAATAAATATGCATTCCTGAGTGCATCTCCCCCAGATACATGGGCCATAGGCAAACCTTTCAACTGGTTATCTCACAAAGCAGGGATGAGGCGTCCTGAAAATGGGGATGCAGAACCACAAGCAGGGACATACTGTATATGAATACTGGGTAAGTGTCCCACAGAATGCTACTAGATTTAGGAGCCTACTGCATACTTCTCAACCTTTTAAACCTCCCAGTTTGGAACATTTGCTATTAGACTGTGGAACACAGAGACAAAATGTGAGACACTTCACAAATATTTACCTAGGAAGCTCAGAACATACTTACAATGTGTGCTTTTATGTTCCCAATGCTTGCTGTTACATATATTATATGTTGTCACATTAAGTACTATGTAATATTGCCTTACAATCGTAATTTTGTATGGGGGACATATACACACCATGTGGACCAGGGCACTGTTGTGACATACAATATTTGTGTCAGTGTTTAGCATACTGTGGGACAGTTGAGAGGTATGGTGTACTGTAGGCTGCCCTGTCAGACGGAAGCAAAGTATGTAGCTGCGATAGTGGACTTCAGTTTGTGTGTATAATCCTCAGTGTTCAGTCACAAAAAGAGAGACATTACACATGTTACAGGAACATGGGGACGCAACCTCAGGGACAAACTTGACAATCAGGGATAGTTGAGAGATAGGAGCTCAGCCTGAGCTTCCAGAATGTTCTGGAACTTCCCCTGTACACCAGGGCAATGTGTCTGTGTGCATGTAGAGGACAGTCAGGCCTTATCTAGTTAATGCACCAAACTGTCCCTGGTTGTCAGGGTGGACTTATGGGACAGCTGTACTTGTGGACACTGCTGATGACCTTTGACACACAGAATAACTGGTAGTACTGGAGCCCATGATTGAACTGTGAGGGTGGGGGTGAAGTTCAATTGTGTGTTGTGACTGCACAGGGTCCTGGAACCAGGGAGCAGGCAACCAGCCCCATAGCTGTGTGGTGGTCAGTGGGACAAGAGGGCCTGCAGGTGACCATCACCATGCAGCATGGGACCTCTGCACATGTGCCACTGTGCTGTGGAGTGCTTGACACAAAGACATGGGTATGGTGCCTCTGCATTAGTGGGCCTAGATCTGCAGTTTTCTAGAGCCTTCCATGATGTGCAATGGTGGCAATTGTGGACAATATCCCCATGTATGCACTGTATCACTATGGTTACAGTGTTCATGGGTACATGCCCCATGCCCTGTACAGTATAAGATTTACTGTCCAGTTGTGTTGTCACTTCGTCACTGACCTTGCCGTGTTGGTGGCATGTCACCTCCCATTGTGTTTGCATTGCCTGTCCTGTGGGGGTGTTGCCCATCCTATACTGGTCTATGTGGGGATGCATGCTGCTAGTGGTGGGCCTGCTGGCTGGGTGCTGAGGTCATTAAGGGCCAGAGGCCCTGGGATTTCATGCAGTGTACCCTGGGTGCCCATTGTGTGAAGCTGTACTATGAGCTTTTGGTGCAACGGTGTGCTGCTGCAGTCCACCATTGCCTGTGGTGTGACCAAGCCAGGGGGCCCTCCACCTCAGCCATGCTGCACACTGCAGGCAGGGCACCCCAAACAGACATATGTCTGTGTGGATGACCCAGCGGTATGTGGGCCCCTGCTACTGTCCACCCTGGCCTCTCTGTGACTTGCACCAGTGCTGGGTGCATGCACGGATGGGCCATTGCAAGTTGGCCTCAGGCTGTGGCAGGACATGAATGTCCAGGAAGCATTTGTGGTGTATGTAATGGGATAACCATCTACTGTACTAGTTATGTACATATAAATTTGATGTAAATATATGTTTTAGACTTCAGCTTAGGAAAACAGGCCAAGCAGCAAAGCATCATGAAACATAGAATTTGAACAGAGAGAAAAGAAGGAGCTGCCCTATCCCTGACCCAGTGGATAAACTAATTAAGAACTTCCTTGTGACACCAGGTTGTAGCAGGTTGTAAAACAGCCACTGGTTTGAACCTAGGAAACCTGTTATAAAATATTGCATTTTATGACCTATCAGGAGGAAAGCAAATTCTGACAGAGATCTGTGAAAATCTTCACATAGTTAAGGGAAGTGTCTTTCAGGATGGTCTTCTGAACATCAAAGGGATATTCTGTCCTGTCATAACTCATGCTCTGTGGCTCACTAATTAAAAAGTATACATATTTTTTTTAATTGGAATGTTTAGCAGTGGACAGTGGCATGTGACTAATTCAGTATGTAGGAATGAGAGTGACCTCGCAACCAACATCACCACAGAGCTGTGACCTCAGAAGCTGGGTGGGACACTTTCCTCCCTGATATTGCCATGTTGCTGAGGGAACATTGTACTCTTTTACTTTTGGACTTCTGAGAGGATACACTCTTGTTTCAACTTTGCAAAACTTGACATACTTGAGTTTGGACTTTCAAGAGACACTTGTGTTCTGGACTCTTAAGAAGCACTTCTCCCAACATTAGGTAATTTCAGCACCATTATTTACCAACTGAATCTGGGGTAGAATCAGTTACTCAGTAAAAGGTAGTTTGTTTATACTTGTCTATTTATTTTTATGACTACCATTAATGTTATATGTTCTGTGTTTTGTATTTTATTTACTATTTTTAATTCTAGTAAACTCTTTTTTCCTTGAAATCCTGCCTGAACATTTTTCTCATTTTGAGTGTGAATGCTGGGACAGTGGTGATAATTCTGACAGCCTGTTAAATTGCTTACAGTGTGCCACCATGTGCAGCAAGGTAAGAAAATACCTAGGCCTCATTCGAGTCAGAAGGGGAATTGAGAACCAGGTTGTGTGCCTGCTGGGTTAAGTATTGCACTGTTTTCCCTGAAGAGGGTATGATATTTGGACCTGTTACCTGGGCGTGCTAGAGGAAAAATGGTTCATATTTGACCCCATGGACTCAAGACTGGTAGTTGCTTGGACCCAAAACAGACAAGAGGGTTACCCTGTTTATCTTCTGGTCACATACTGCACTTTGAGGTTGGGCACTGTGGAAGCAGAGGGCCTGACCCCCGTAGTGCATTTATGACAGTGTATGCTTTGGGGAGGAGAGTGGGTTGTGGTATATTCAGCTGTGTGCTGCTGCCTGTATTCCTCAGTCACCTGCATCACAACCTCTTGTCTGGAAGGTACCATGGATGATGGCAGCAGGCTGTAGGCCCACTGCTCTACCATGTAGGAGTTGAATGTGATGGCACTGGCCTACAAGGCCAGGGAGAATGTCATGTCTCCCTACAAAACCATTGATGCCTGTGTCCGGCAGGCCTGGGACGAGATCGCAGAGGAGGCGAATACTGTCAGCAGGTGAAATAGGCCTGTGGAAATGGTGCAGAAGTGCTTCTGGGACCTGAATAGGCACATGAAGGAGGCCATGGCAATAGAGCAACAGGAGATATATGCCACAGGCAGGGGCCCACAGGCAACAGGAGCCAAGTAGTCCCTGGATCCTGCAGAGGAGGCCGTAGAATACATGCTATGGCCTGTGGAGGTGACTGAAGTGCTGGGTGGTGGTTATGAAAGCCAGGTTAGACCCACCCAGCTAGGTGAGCAACTGCCTGTGTGACCTCCTATAAGCAGGATATGTTGGTGTGGCTGTCCACCAGAATGGGTGCATGTTGCAGCCATGACCATATATTGAATGAATTGTGGCCACACTACAGTGTCCCTATCACCAACTACATAGCCTGTGATTTGCATTCCCATGGCATTGCCCAATGTGATGCTGGCCATCTGCCCTCTGAAGTTGGGATGTGTGCACCATGGGGTGGTGGGGTATGCCTGGGCCACCAGGGAGGTGCGCGCACTGGTGCTGCATGTGTTTTGCCTGCTGGTTTGGTGTGTACTGTCTGGTGCTGGGTGAGTGACAACTGGTGATGGGGTGTGTATACCATGGTGCCGGCTGTATGTAAATGTGTGTGGTGTGTGCACACAATGGTGATGGGCCATGGTGACACTGATTGCTGTGTGTGTTCCCTGTATAGAGGATAGAGATTGGAGAAGTTGGCTAAATTTACCCTACAAATTAATTCACAAATTTAGCACAATTTACGAAGCGCGGATTGATCCACGAAGTATGGAATTTTGCCATGAACTGTGGGATTCTGTCTGTAAAGTGCAGAATTTCTCCAGCAAATGGTGGAATTTATCCATTCACAGGAAGAACAACAGCCAATCAACTCCTTCTCAGTGCAGTTTAAATAAGCCACTGCCAGGCAAATTTAGATTATGAATTACAATGAAGAAGGGAAATGGTGATCCACTAGGAATTGAATCTAGGACCTATAGCATTCCGTGCCAGTAACTCTACTTCTGAGCTATGGTTCACACAGCTGCAGGGGCTGTCCAGGTCTTCCTTTCAAATTCACATTCCCTTCCTCTGGATGTTGTGTAACTTTGCAACCTCAGAAGTGCATCAGAACAACAGCCAATCAATTGCTTCTCAGTGCAGTTTAAATAAGCCAAGGCTAGGCAAATTTAGATTATGAATTACAATGAAGAAGGGAAAAGATGAATCACTAGGAATTGAACCTAGGACCTCTAGCATTCCATGCCAGTAAGTCTGTTGTTCTGATGCATTTCTGAGGTTGCAAAGTTATGCAACATCTATAAAAAGGGAATGTGAATTTGAAAGAAAGACCTGGACAGTCCCTGCAGCTGTGTGAACTGTGAAGTACAGAGTTGAGCATGGGGCTAAAGATTAGCTGCTGCCCCTTTAACTAGGAACAGTAATGGGCAGCCAGCTATGGTCACATGTTATGCTAATTAGTGTCCAGCTGGGGCTAGGGAAGTGCAAATTCCTTTGTTCTCTAGTCAGTCTAGGATATTTCCTGTGCCTTCCTAAGCTCATGAATAAACCTTATCTTGTTCATCATTGTATGCATCTGACTCAGTTCATTCGGTACCTAGTGACTCCTGCAGCAGAAGCGCCAGATGGGAAAGCAGAATACCAGGAGGTAAGCGGTTCTAGTGACAGACCAAATACCAAAACACCACACATGGTGGAGAATGCGGCCCTTCCTCTTCTACCCAGACCCCCATCTCGTGTGCTTTGCGTCGTTTGGTACCCCAAAGTCATCACCCAAGTGTGCCTGAACTGTATGCATGCTCAGAAAGAATAAACTTGGCAGCAGAGAGGAAAATTAAAACTGAACTGTTCTCTATTAAAGTAAACCTCCTGCATTCTGCCTCAGCATATATAAGTCTCCATGCATATAACTGTGCTCCAAATTAGGACTCTGTCTGTGGAACTAAGGTACAAAGTTCTTTTATGGCTCCACCATCCCCATGGAGCTGCATGCTACAATCCTTGGCAGGCTTCTGCAAACTCCATGTCAAGAAAGCACACCAAAATCTAAAACTCAGCTCCCAGCCAGCAAAAGAACTGAATATACACTGCAATCCCTGCCCAACTGCCCTCTGCTGCAGGGATCAGCCACTAAGCTATAAATCCAGCAAATGCAAATTCCAAACTAACCCTGCTAACTAGCAGCCTGCAGCTCTTCTCTAATATTGTAGGCTATGAAAAAGAAATGTGTGTGCTGCATATTACCAGCCTGCTAACTGAATGAACTGTAAATTACAATCATGCTAGGCTGAGCACCACGGGCTGGGGACTGCCTGTTCATTAACTCTTAAACCAGAGACATATGGCTTTCTGTTATTTTAAGTCAAAGTGCCTTCCAATACACATATGCCAAAAAAGCATTTTTGAAGAAACAGTTTAATGAAATAGCTACCACACTGGAGAGGATGTCTGGTGAGCCTATTACGGACATCTTGCATGAGATAGACATGAACTACCAAAGAACCTTAAGAAAGCCATGCTCATTAAAAACAGGAAGTTAAATGCCCTTCAACTTACCATACTTCCTAACAACCATGAAGAACAGAACAGAGTGACTGAACAACTAAGCCACACAGATGGGCACCTTTCAGTTGTTAATTTGTCCACCCACCCACTGACTACTGGGGAATTAAATGTACTTTCTAAGGGCCCCAATTTCTGCCCAACTAAACCACTGGACAGAATACAGTTTTGTGGTGAAATGGAGGAATACTTCCGCAGATTGAGACGCAGGGAATTTTTTCATGGCAGAGAAGACATCACAGACAGGGAAGAAATCACAAACAGTAAAACTATTATGGATAAGAAAAGAAACCATATGAGTTTACCCCATCAAGTGGCCGTAATAAGAAACTGGACAAATACATTAATTGCTTTCGCCAGAGAGTTACTGGTGAGATTCTTAATAGGCAGAAACAGGCTGGCTTACAACCTCTCTCCATTGGAACGGAGGGCTATACAAACACTAAAATCAAAACCATAACATTGTCATAAAAAGCTGATAAAGGCTCGCAGTGGTGATATTGAATCGGAAGATTACATTACGGAAGCCAACCGCAGCTAAGTGACCTTACTTACTACAAAGTACTGGGAAGTGACCCAACTACAGAATATAAAACAGAACTACAGAAGTTAATTAAAACATTTCCAGAGCATGTCCAAGACAAACTAAAGGACCTCGTCCCCAGTGAACCTAAGCCAGGGACATTCTACATGCTTCCTAAAATACATAAGCCTAGTAATCCTGGTAGACCCATAGTCTCTGGTACTGGCACCCTGACAGAGGGATATCAGGGTTTGTAGAAGCTATTTTCAAACCACTGGTTATACAAAGGGATAGTTACATCAAGGACACTACTCACTTCCTACATAAACTTTCTGGTTTTAAGGACTTACCACCTGATACCCTTTTTGCCAGATGGATGTAACCTCCTCTACACTAATATTCCACACACAGATGGCATTCAGCCTGCCTCAAATACCTGCATGACAAAGAATTGACCCCAACATTGACCCTGGAGTTGTGGGTAAACTCACTGAATTCATTGTGACACATAACAACTTCAGCTTTAATGGTAAACATTATGTTCAAACTATGGAACTGCAATGGGAACCAGGATGGCTCTCAGTATGCTAGACCTTTATGGCTTAATTTGGAGGAGGATTTTCTAAGGCACTGTACACATAAACCACTCGCTTATTTCGCTACATTGATGATTTGTTTATAATTTGGACAGAGGGCACTGACACACTTAAAGATTTTCACCAAGAACTTAATAACCTCCACCCAACTATAAAACTTTCCTAGAATATTCTGCCACAAGTGTACATTTTCTGGATACCACTGTCACTATTAAGGATGGTACTCTACATACCTGTCTTTACAGGAAACCAACAGACAGACAGAGATACTTACACAAGAAAAGTAATCACCCGAGCCACACAAAGAAATCTGTTATATATAGTCAAGCACTTCGTATCACCGCTCTGTTCAAATGAGGAAGACAGAGACACACATCTGGCGATGTTGAAAAACACCTTTATTGAGCAGGGACACTCATCCAGGGAAATTGACAGAGCAGTGGAATGTGCAACACAGGTCCCAAGAGAACAGCTACTGCAATATAAGGAACGGATGACTACCAACAGAATACCCTTAGTAGTCACATACCATCCTGACCTTGAACTCCTACGTAAGATTACTAAGGATCTCCATCCAATAATTAGTGAGGATGAAACCCTTAACTGTATTTTTCAAGAACTACCACTACTATCTTTTAAACAACCACCTAATTTAGCCAACCTGATTATTAGGAGTCAACTTGAACCGGAACAGAATACCATGACATCATATGGTACATGACCCTGTCATCAACGCACATGTAAGACATGTAACCTCATTTCCACTTCAGACTGTGTGGTTACATCACAAAACAGACTATTCAGGATACAGGGGAATTATACATGTACATCAAGTAATGTGGTCTATTTTATCCAAATCAAGAAATGTCCTCGCACAGGTTATGTGGGGGAGACAAGCCAACAACTCCGCACTAGAATGAATTCACACAGACATTCTATTAATCACAAGATGATTGAGAAACCAGTAGCCCGGCACTTCTCCCAGGATGACCACTCAATCTCAGATATGTCTGTGATGGTCTTAAAAGAACATTTCAACAAGTCACGAACAGAGACGGGCTTCTGAAATTAGACTTATTTTACTTCTCAATATGGTGGCGGATGGATTGAACATTGATGTTGGGTACATGACACATTATTCCACTTAAACTTACACAGACCTTTACTTAAAAGATGGACATAAACAGTTTAGTTCTTCAGCGGGCCTTTGATTTTGTAAGTTTATGGTTATCTACATTGTTGACTTTTCACCTTAACACTGTGGTGAGTGCATTTGAGTGTGTGTGTGTTACTGATGTATGTATGTGTGTGTTTGATGTGTTGTTGTGTTTTATGTGTTGTGGGTATGGTGTGTTGTGTGTTTTGTTTGTTGTGCGTGGTGTGGTGTGGTGTGTAGAATGTGTTGCTATATTTGTTGTGTGTTGTGGTTGTGTGTGCAGGTGTGTGTGTGTGTGTATGGGGTGTGGTATGTATGTACACATATGGGTGGGTGGAGCGGGCATGGGGCAGTTGTTATGTGGCTAGAACACTTAGTTTTCAACATATAGTGTACATTTATTTCTTCATTAGTTGTCAGTGGGTGGATTTCACACTGTCGATTTTCAACTGCTCATATTAAGATGCATATCTCATTTACTTGGGGGTTCATTAAAGGTGTAATTCTTTTGGGTTTTCATTTAGATTGCTTAGACTGATTCTGTGCATTTTTGTTATACACAGACTCTATGTTGAAATCTGCATTTATCAGGCTCATGGTCTCGTTTTCTTGGGGGTCCTTGACAAGGATTTTTTTTTTTTTTTTTGCACCTACACTTACAAGTGATACTTTCATGCATCATGTTTATATGTGTAGGTTAATTTGAGGCTTGATTTCAACTTGCAGTTATACCTTAATTTCAGGATTTGTCTCATTATCTGTCCTTTAATATACCAGGACAATTGGAATGTAAGTTGTAAGCTCATCTTACATGTATTAGGAGAATGCCACCCAAGGTTTTTTTATCACTAGAATGCTTTCTTGGCATACTGAGACATTTTAAATTTATGTGACAAGAACTCTCTGGCTGTAGAGAATTCTTGATAACCTTTGCCCTTCTGAGGCTCCTCAGTTTAAGGCATACTGGTGTTAATTAGCTACTCTGACGTAATCTTCTATTATGTTTTAAATGTATATGTTAAACCAATGAGAATTATTTCTGCTTTTCTATATAATCTGGTGTTAATAGTATGGGATATTTGAAAAAACTGCCACAAAGCTTCTGAAGAAGGACCTGGTTGGTTCGAAAGCTAAAGCACTTTGTTCTTTTCTGTAACATCCATGTTGGTCCAATAAAAGGTATCAAATCATTTGTTTCTGGATCTGTTTTCCAATACACAGACATTTGTTTTGCCAGTTCTGCCTGAAGAAAGTATTTGAGGCTTCTGAACCTTGAAGAGAGCAATAAATCTCTCAACACAAATACTTTGGATAGCCTGGGTGGGAGTCACTCAGCCAAACCAAAGCCTGCCATTTATCTTTTGAACAGACTGCAGAGTGGCCATCTTGCATTCTTTCATTTGCCCTGAGATAAGCCACTGCCTGCAACTACAAAACAGGAAGCAACCCTTCCCCCCTGTTGGCAGCCACATTGGGAATGTCTAATTAGCCAAGAAGCCTACGTTACAGGTCCAGCAGCCATCTTTGAGAGGGGCATCAGCTTGTTCAAAATTACCTCCCTCCATGAGAAGTAATGGCAGCCATGGTTTTGAGGGGCACCCATTGAAATGAATGGACACTGCAACAAATAGCTGCATCTTCCAATAGAAAAGTTTATTTCAATAACAGACAACACCAAACTAGAGTGGCAGTTGTTTATTGAGATGTCCCTTGCTGAAAATTGCTTACATATAACTGTACTTGTCTACAAAAAAAAAACAAAAAAAAACTTTTTATTCTCTCAACGAATCATTTCTTCCATGGCATCTCCTTCTCCATGACAACCACTCCTACTCCCTTCGTTCAGGGCCACGCAGCCCCTCCCCAACCAGATGAACTCTGTGGAACTTCTCAGCCTCTTGCGTCTTCTCTGGACTCTCTTATACCCCAACAGTATATCAGATCGAGAAGATTCTGCACAAAAAGTACATCAATCAGTCTTGGTCATACCATGTTAAATGGTGTGGGTATAACAGTGCTCACAACTCATGGGTCCCCTTTTCTGACTAGACCACATCCTGTCAAGAACTAGTTCAAGCCACCCGCTCAGCAATTCCAACTGACTGTAAAAGCTGCAGAATCCAGTGAACTTATTATTTGGACTCAGTGCAGTGATTCTGTTAATTCTTTGTCTTAATCTGCAAATTGCTTCTTAATTCCTGTATGATCTTAATTTTTTTTCCTCTTCTAAATTTTAGCATTTTCAATCAATCAACTAATCAATTGTGTTTTAGTGATGTCTCCACAATACTGTTAAATGTTCACTTACTGTTACTAAGGTTTTGCTGCTTTCTATTGTTCATGCATGATGATGTCTTTACTTGTTCAAGTGGTACTCCCGTTTACAATACCTGGAGTGATATGGAGAACAGAGTTGGGCATGGGGCTAAAGATTAGCTGCCGCACCTTTAACTAGGAACAGTAATGGGCAGCCAGCTATGGTTACATGTTATGCTAATTAGGGTCCAGCTGGGGCTAGGGAAAGGCAAATTCCTTTGTCCTCTGGTCAGTCTAGGATGTTCCCTGTGCTAATGAGATGTGCCTTTCTAAGCTCCTAAATAGACCTTATCTTGTTCATCATTTTATGTGTCCAACTCAGTTCGTTCAGTTCCTAGTGACTCCCGCAGCAGAAGCACCAGATGGGAAAGCAGAATACCAGGAGGTAAGCAGTAATAGTGGCAGACCAAATAACAAAATGCCACAGAACCATAACTCAGAGGCAGAGTTACTGGCATGAAATGCTAGAGGTCCTAGGTTCAATTCCTAGTGATTCACTTTTTCCTTTCTTCATTGTAATTCATAATCTAAATTTGCATAGCAGCGGCTTATTTAAACTGCACTGAGAAGGAGTTGATTGGCTGTTGTTCTGATGCATTTCTGAGATTGCAAAGTTACACAACATCCAGAGGAAGGGAACGTGAATTTGAAAGGAAAACCCTGGACAGCCCCTGCAGCTGTGTGAACCATAGCTCAGAGGCAGAGTTACTGGCACGGAATGCTAGAGGTGCTAGTTTCAGTTCCTAGTGATTCACCTTTTCCCTTCTTCATTGTAATCCATTCGCAGGCAAAATTCTGCCATTTGCAAGTGAAAGTCCACACTTTGCAGATGGAATTCTGCTGTTCACATGAAAAACTACGATTTTGGGTAAAGTTGAAGTTGCTGAAGATAGGGAACACTTTGCAAAACTCAGTGTATGTGAATTCTGGCCTCTTTGCAGCAACTTCATTGGTGGAGTAAAACTTCACTGCAACTCTAGTAGAGGTGTGCCTCTCTCCCTACAAGAAAGGGTTCTGCAATGTACAATGGCTTGGCAGAGGACACCAGAAGGAAGGAGTGCTATGTGACTGGACTTCTCTACTGGGACTAAAGAAGTAAAACTCTTCTACTGGGACCTTTAATTTAGGGTAAAAAAAACCAAAAAATATAGTGTGTTTGTCTCAGTTAGCTAAAGTGGTTATCTGAACAGTTATCTAGGTGTAAATCTCAGGTGGCTGAAGGGGCTTGATTGCTGTGCAGTTTAAATTACTTGTAGAAAGATCTAGTGAGTAGGGGGAGTGGCTTAGCTAGAAGGAAACTAGATTTGAACACTGCCTTAGAAAGATTCTGTCAGAGGCTTGGCAGAGGACACCAGAAGGAAGGAGTGCTGTGTGACTGGACTTCTCTACTGGGACTAAAGAAGTAGAACTCTTCTACTGGACCTTTAATTTAGGATAAAAAAAAACAAACAAGAAAAATAAATATGTGTTTGTCTCAGTTAGCTAAAGTGGTTATCTGAACAGTTATCTAGGTGTAAATCTCAGGTGGCTGAAGGGGCTTGATTGCTGTGCAGTTTAAATTACTTGTAGAAAGATCTAGTAAGTAGGGGGAGTGGCTTAGCTAGAAGGAAACTAGATTTAAACACTGCCTTAGAAAGATTCTGTCAGAGGCTTGGCAGAGGACACCAGAAGGAAGGAGTGCTAGGTGACTGGACTTCACTACTGGAACTAAAGAAGTAGAACTCTTCTACTCTCTACAGTCTTCTAAAAAAGAATATTGCCCACCTTCCCTCCCCTCCACCCTCCCACTCAAAGCTAGTTCAATTTTTATAGGCACATGATTTGACTGACAACAGGAACTTCCTGTTTGGGAGCAGGAAGTGAGTGATCACAGAGCCACCAAAGACGTAACATCCTAGAAGGGCAAGAGTAGCTCTCAGGCCCCTTCTAGCTGCTGGAAGTCTGCCTCTAAGCTAGTAATGGGTCTACTGAGAAATTTAGGATCTTCTTGTCTCAGAACAGGACAATCAGGAGCTTAAAGGGCACAGAGGCAGTAAGTAAATAGAGAAAGAAGGAAAAAAATGAGGAAAGAGTAAGGATTCCAAACAATAGTGAAGGGGCCAGAAATAAGAAATGATGGGAATGGTGCAGTGCAGTGGCTGTGGAGCAGCAGTCTTCCAGGAGACGTTCTGGAGGATGCAGTGTTGTCCCATCTGCAGGCACCTCTCTGGGCTGAGGGGGGAAGTTGCTCATCCCCAGGCTGAGTTGGCTAGGATTTGTGGCTCCTCCTCTTCCATCCAGGGACCACCAGGGCCACTGCCATTGCCTCAGAGGTTGCCAAGAAAGAGGAGCGGTTGGACCACAGTGGGCTCAGGGAGGGTGAGGGTGGTGGAACAGAGGCGCATCCCTCCAGTTGTACCTCTCCATAATTCCTATGCCATTCTGGCAAAGTGTGTTTCCTCTATGGAGGCACCCATGGTGGAGACCAAGGAGAATGCTGGGAATCTCCACAAAGGAGACCCACTGGAGGGTGGCTTGGGACCCCATAGGGGAAGGAAACAACTCCTGGTGGGGGACTCCATTGTTAGGAAGGTAGAACTGGGGGAGGAAGGGGAGGAAGGGGAGAGGGAGGTAAGGTGCCTGCCTGGTGCATTGGCTTGGAGGGACAGGGAGTGAATCCTCAGGATTGCCAGAGCAGCTGCACAAGGGAGGGAGCTGGATATCATTGTCCACCTAGGGACAAATGACCTGGCTAAGAAAGGGATCAGAGTAGTGCAGGAAGAGTTTGTGGAATTGGGGAGGGGCCTTAGACAAGTGGCACGCACGGCAACCTTTTCGGAGGTGCTGCCTGTCTATGGCATGTGAGAGGCTAGGGTGCTCCACACCATGGAATTCAATCAGTGGTTGAAAAACTGGTGCAGAGCTCAGGGATTTGGCTTCATTGGGGACTAGCCTATACTGGCATGATGGGCTGCATCTGTCAAAGAGGGAAACCAGGATTCTAGGTGATAGTTTTAAATGCTTCATTGGCAAGTATTTAAACTAGCCAATGGGGGAGGCACTGGAAAGGAGCAGGGAAATTCTAGCCCCCCTAAAAAAGTCACGGTAGTAAGTGCAGTAAACATCAACACAGAGATGTCGATGGGGAGAAGGGCAGGGGTAAATGGAGAAAGTGACAAAGGTAAGAAGGAAAGGGATGGTGCAAAAAGGAGTAAAGTCATCAGGAAATGGAGGATAATGAGTACCAATGCCTGTAGCCTGGGCAACAAGCTCCCTGAACTGGTGGCCTTGATGGAAGAATGATGCCTGGATATCATAGCAGTCACAGAAACATGGTACACAGAGAACCATGACTTGGATGTTAACATACCAGGGTATGTAACCTACAGTGGAGACAGGGAGGGGATAAGAGGGGGAGGAGTAGCTCTCTATGTAAAGGAAGGGATAAAAGCAACTGAACAAAAAAGTAAACAGGGAGGAGAAGAGGCACTGTGGGTCACGTTGGAGACTGGAAGTGGCACCACAGTCCACACAGGGGTTGTATGCAGACCCCCAGGTCAGAGGAAGGAAATGGACAAGGATATAATAGAAGGCATTCTTAGGATGGCAGAGAAAGGGGAGATACTGTTAATGGGAGCCCTGAATATGCCAGATGTTAACTGGAGCATACTTGCTGCAGCCACATCCAAGAGCAGGGCCATGCTCGATGCCCTACAGGTGGCATGCCTCAGACAGCTAGTTTCGGAACCCACTCAGGAGGGAGCAATCTTAGACCTTGTACTCTCAAATGGGGACAGTGAGAGGATCTCAGATCTAGAAGTGGGTTGCCATCTGGGAACAAGTGACCATCAAACAGTGTGGTTCATGTTAAACTCAGCTACAGAGTCAAGCCACACAAAGGTGAGGGTACTGGACTTCAGCAGGGCTGACTTTGGCAAGATGGGAGCGTGCCTCAGAAAAGCACTAGCAAACAGGCTAGAAGGAGGTGTGGAGCAACAATGGGGAATCATTAAAACTGCCATCACAGAGGCAACAAGCCTTTGTGTGAAGCAAATAAACAAATCAAAGTGAAAGAAAAAGCCACTATGGTTCTCAAAAGAGGTGGCGGGGAAAGTCAGGGAGAAAAAGATAGCATTCAGAACGTATAAGGAAACACAGAAGGCGCAGGACAGACAGCTGTACCAGTTAAGGCAGAAGGAAGCAGGGAGGGAAGTCAGAATAGCAAAGGCCCAAACTGAAGAAAGGACAGCCAACTCGGTTAAGAAGGGGGATAAAACCCTTTATAGGTACATCAGGGAGCGTAGAAAAACAAAGGGAGGGATAGTGAGGCTGAATAGAATGAACAGTGGGTGGGCAGAGGGGGATAGTGAAAAAGAAGGGATACTGAATGAATATTTCTGTTCAGTATTCACAAAAGAGGAGGAGGTGCCTAATCCAATTAACAGAAGCACTCTGGATAGGTGGGTCGATCCCAGTCCTTTCACAGAAGAAAGGATTCTGAAAGAGCTCCTAAAACTGAAGGTGGACAAAGCAATGGGGCCTGATGGAATTCACCCCAGAATTCTAAAAGAATTAAGGGGAGAACTAGTGAAACCACTGACTACCCTTTTTAACAAATTGTGGGAGGATTTTATGGTACCCAAGGACTGGAGGAAGACAGATGTGATTCCCTTCACAAAAGTGGGACCAAGACAGAGGCAGGAAACTACAGACCTATCAGTTTGACCTCTGTGGTGGGGAAAGTGATGGAATCACTTCTGAAGGAAAGAACTGTTGAGTACTTAGAGGCCAGTGGGGCACAGGACCCAAGGCAGCATGGGTTTACAGTGGGAAGGTCATGTCAGATGAATCTAATTGATTTCTTTGACTGGGTGACCAAAGTAGTAGACCAGGGAGGGGCTGTGGACATGGCCTACCTAGACTTTAGCAAAGGCATTTGGCACAGTCCCACACAAAAGATTAATAGTCAAGTTAACCAGCCTGAGAGTGGGTCCCAGGGTGGTAGCCTGGGTAAAACATTGGCTGGACAACAGGACACAGAAGGTAATTGTAAATGGAGTCCACTCTGAAGAAAGAGGGATTACTAGTGGGGTACCGCAGGGTTCAGTACTAGTTCCAGTCCTTTTTAATGTATTTATAAGTCATATTGCAGAGGGACTGGAAGGAAAAGTATGCCTCTTTGCAGATGACACATAGATCTGCAACAGGGTTGATACACAAGGAGGTGTGGAAAGGATGAGAAGGGACTTGGCAAGGATGGAGGAATGGTTGGAAGTATGGCAGCTAGGATTCAATGCAAAGAAGTGCAAAATAATGCACCTGGGAAACAAAAACCCAGGGGAAGATTACACAATGGGGGGTGGTAACAAAAACCAAAAAGAAAAGGGACCTGGGGTAATCATATCAGATGACCTTAAGGTTAGCAAGCAATGTGAGAAGGAAGTAGGGAGAGCTGGGTGTATACTGGGATGCATAGGGAAAGGCATCACCAGCAGAAAACAGGAAGTTGTTGTCCCTCTGTACAGACAGTTGGTGAGACCGCATCTGGAGTACTGCGTCCAGTTCTGGAGACCCCATCTCCACAAGGACATAGACAGGATAGAGGCAGTCCAGAGGAGGGCAACTAGAATGGTGCAGGGTCTGCAAGAGAAGCCATACGAGGAGAAACTAAAAGAGCTTAATATGTATACCCTTGAGGGAAGGAGGGAGAGGGGGGACATGATAGAAATGTTTAAGGACCTCAGTGGAATCAACAAAGTCCAAGAGGGTAGCATCCTTCAGAAAAAGAGACATGCAAGAACAAGGGGACACAATTTAAAGATGAGGGGGTGGTCGTTCAGGGGCAATGTGAGGAAGTATTTTTTCACAGAGAGGGTAGTGGATGCATGGAACAAACTTCCTGAGGAGGTTGTGGGGTCTAAAACTGTGGGAGAATTCAAGAATACATGGGACCGACATAAGGCAATTCTTGTAGGGGGTAGGAAGAAATAGGCTGTTGGTTAACTAGGATCTGTGGCTTATCCTGTAGGTAGGGAAATAGGCTGACTAGGTGGGCCAAGCAGTCCTTATCTGCCATCAAAGTCTATGTTTCTATGTTTCACACTGCACTGGTACTTGGAACCATTCAAGGGGGCAGGCATGCTGCCTCAGCCTGTACAGTGCTCTATACAGGATGGCCCTCTCTTATTCCCCCTGTCACTTCCCTGTAGTGCACCCCATGGAATCAGTCACAGAGTAGGATTCCACAGGACTATCCTGGGAGGAGGGGTTCCTGCCACCCACTCATCCACACCACCCAGAAGACAGCAGCCAGTAGGCCCTGGAAAAGGATGATGATGATGAAACATACATAGAGAGCTTGGAACTGGCATACCTGGCCAAGCCCAGGATAGGTAATCCCCCACAGCTGGCTCCCATACCACTGTGGAACCTCTGCAGTTACTGTATGGCCCCGTTCACACACATATGGTGGTCATCTCTGTCCCTGGCACAGCCATGGTCATGCCACCCCAGGACTCCACTTCCACTATGACCACCATCCAACCACCCCCTGCTATCATTGCAGGGCAGGACACCACTGTGCCTCCTGATATATCATCAATGGCATGTCTATGGCCTTGTTGGTCCATGCCCATTGCAATGTTCCACACACAGCAGTCTCGTGGTGCCTAACATGAGGTGCCACACTCATCACAATGCAGATACAGCCTCTAAAATGGTTATGGGTCAGATCAATCCGGACTAAGGCACAGAGTGCTGCAGAACAGGTACTAACACACCCCTGTGCCAAATGCTACATGATGACATGCAGCGTGCCAAGCAGCAGGCAGAGTCACAACAAGCTGTGCTTCTGGATGTCCTACAGAACTGGTGTGGTGCTGTGCGAGAAGCTGCAGCCATGGTGGTGGGCACTGCAAGGGATGGCCATAGCCCCAGCCTGTCCAGTGTGGGTAATGCCATCCCACAACAGATATTGAGGAATATACTGATACCTCACAGTGGTGGGTCAAGAACACCCAGTATGCCCAGGACTCAAAGATTTCTGAGGACACCACACAAACCAGGTCATGACCTAGCCCTCCCTTATAGCAGTACCCAGTGAGCCCACATCCAGCAGTGGCTGAGACCATAGCCACAAGCATCACCCATTCCATCACCGAGGTCCTCTCCACACAACATATAAGGGGCTGTGTAGGCAGATGGTATATACCTGGGGTGGTAGTTGAGGACAGATATACCTGGTGAATGGTCACCTCCTGCCACCAGGATGTCCCCACTATCCCCGCTGTTCCCATGCAGCACCTTCAGGTGCTCTGTGTCAAGGTCACAGCTGTCTGACCCCGGCATGGCTGGTTTAGCATACATCCTCCACCCCGCCTGGCTGGCAGGTATCCCTGTAGACTCCCCTGCAGCGCCCATCCACTTGATTAGCGGCTGTGTGTCCACATGTGCTACTCCCATGCAGGTGGACCAGTAGTGCCCTGATCCTATGTCCCTCATGTGGATAACATGTATCTGTGTTGGCACCCCTATGGACCTCCATCAACCATGGACATCAGGATCCATGTTCCCTATTTGCACCCCCTCTTGTCTAGTAGCATGCTATTTGTGTTAGACTCACTATTTTACCCCTTTGCTGAGCATACTACACTGCTTGCATCATTGTTGTTGTTGTTGTTGGCGGTGCTCTGTCTGTGTCTTAATACATTACTGAACCATCCTATGGTGTCCTGTGTGATCTGTACTCATCGGCCAGGACTGTAGATTTCATGTATGATGTGGACTCTGTACTTCTATGCCCTTCTGGCATTCTTGGATTATGCCTGTCAAGCTGCCCTGGTACCCCAGAACCTCAAACTCCATATCTGATGCAGCCTGTACCTGTGTGGCCAGCAGGCATATCCCATGGTTGAGTGCCATGTTGTGTAGTATACAACAGACTAGGAATAAGGCACATTGTGATGGGTATACTGTAGGGCACTACCAGAACAGTCCAGCCACCAGAAGAGCATCTTGAACATGCCAAAGACATGATCAATAATGTTGCATGTGGCACTGTGTACCACATTGTACCTGTCTTCTGTTACAGACATAGGGTGAAGCATAGGTATGAGGAACCAGGGAAGTAGAGGATAGGCACTGTCCTTGTGAAGGTAAAGGGGATAGGTTAATGTCACATAATGACATAGGCACAAAGTCCATAATGAGAGGCAATAACCAGTGCTCCCTCCAGTCTGCCCTTTGACCCTAGCTTACCCAGGGCCTATTGCCCACACATGGTTCTTCACCTTCACACCCTGTATGGGGCTTGTATTGGTGTGGCTGTGGGGTGCAGTCACCGATGTGGTTGTCACTAGAGATGTCCCCACTTTCAAACCTCTGGCACAAGATTGAGTTGTGCTATATGAAGGTGTCATGGGTGCTGCTTGGGTACTGGGCCAGGATACTGATGATGCATACTGTTGCATCACAGACCACTGGCAACTGATGGAGTGATACCCTTTCCTATTGAGATAGGTGTCCACTCCATCAATGGCGGGTGCCCAGATGGCAACATGGGTGCAGTCAATGGCACTTGAATACAGATGGTAAGAGGGCAACTTGATGGAACTGCTGCATGGTTGCTGGGTGCTCTGTCAGGGTGCTGGGGAATATGATAAACTCACCAGCATGGTCAAGCAGTGCATCTAGGAACTGTCCCAACAGGCACGAGGTGGCTGGCTGTGAGATACTGGTGCTGTCCTCTACCAGTGTCTGGAATGTTCCTGTAGCCAGGAAACACATTGCAGCCATCACCTTCGGCTCCACAGGCAATGCATGGCTGTGTTGGGTCGCACTCTGGAGCACGTCATGCAGGAGCTCACACAGCTGCCTGAGCATGAGCCTGTCAGCCCATAATCTGGTTGTCAATGAGGAATATGTGAATCATGGAAAGTGCTGTCTGTGTGCAGCATAGCACCTTTGCAGCCTACATATGGGCCCTGGGTTGGCATCTGCCCTCTCCTACTGCTGTACAGCCTCCTGCAGCACATACATTAAGTGTGCTTCCCTTAGCGCAATCTTGGACTGTTGCCTGCAGTGTCTCTGTTCATATCTGGGGTTTGTCCAGTTTAAAGTTGACCTTTTTATAGACAGTATTTGCACAACGCAAAGTGACCAGTTCTAATCCTGTTGCACTGTACTAAGATGCTGAATACAGTAGTGCGCTGGTATGCATGGTCCCATCCTGCCTTTGCACACTGCATACATTTTCTTTGCATGTGCGTGTAGTTGCTTTTAGTGAGCTCTGTTTACTCCTTTAAATATGGAACTTCAGCTCAATCCCTCTGCAAAATGGATTCAGTCACTTTGCGTGCGGTGTAAAGTTTTGAATATCTGGCCCCAGTTTTTCTTTTAACCTACGGTACTACCTGCAAGACAAAGCTGCATTAAATACCACAAAAGTCAAGAGATTCTTGTTTTTTATACATTAGAAAACTATTGATCTTGATGCAGTGCAGGACTAGTAATTCTGAAATACTGTATCTTCTGAGAGTTAGCTTAATGGAAAGGAACATTAAGTGGCATTTACTGTAAATACTCAAAACAAGTACCCATGCTGTAAGTGCGCCCGTTGCAAATTCATGCTCAGAAAATGAATTACATCACATATTCCAAGTCAGATTACTAATACATAGCATGACATAATCATAATCATCTCTCTTTCATTCAGTGTGGTCTGTATAATTTTAGTTAAGTGAAGACATGTAAGTTATAAAACACTTGAGTGTCACGTTGTCTACGGAATGGAAAATGGAACACAGCATAAGGTAACAAGCATGTATTTAACACCAAGTTTACAGTCTGCATTTTAAAGATAAGAACATGAGGTAGATCTTCTCTTATTCACAGATGGGTGAGAATTTTCTGGATGTTTATCAGATTGGCAAACAATGCCTTTCCTGAATTCAGTTTTAGAACAAGCTTCATAGTTCTACTGCACTACCCCTTTATTTATTATCCTTTTACATTTACTTTATGGACATCTTTCCCATAAAACATGTACATGTTTTTACTTTTTTATTTAAAATGTTTACTGGGTGGGGAAGCACTGGGTCACATGGTCCTTTTACAGGCTTGACCTGGGTACAGACTGTAACAAGACATAAACAAAACATTCCAACTTACAAACTACACAATGTTGTGTTCCACATACACTTTACAGGACAAGAAGGTATTAATGCAAAAGCAATAAAAAAAACAGCTACATACAGTTATAAGGTCATGCTAACAACAGTTACATCTACCGTCTCTCAAAATATTTTCTTCATATTTATCTTAAACCTGATGGATGCTAGTTATTTTTCTGACCTCTAAATTGATGCTATTCCAAAGTTTGACTGCTGTATATCTAAATGATTTTTGGTAGTTCTGTAAAAGGGTATTTGTTTAAATACTGAGCCATTGGACCTCTGAGATTGTACACAAATTTTTCGAGCAAACAGTTTAGATAAAGGACTGCCCTTTCCCTTTTGATGGTCCAGTATTGCCCTTTAAGGGGTTTGACCTCACATGGTCTGATAGAGAACTGGACCTATCAGGTACGATAGGTGTATGCGAGGAGCTGGGGAAATTGGTGTTAGCCTATAACTGGGCTGTTGTCAAGGCCCTCAACTCTATAGTTCCTGTCCGTGTTCACTACCTCACCCTTCACCAGAAGTCTCCATGGTATGATGAGATGATGAAGGAGATGAGGAGGAGGAGGCAAAGTTTGGAGTGAGATTGGAGGAGATCTGGCCTGGCTGATGACAAACTTATATTCATAGCCCATTACAGAGACTATCAATCAGCCATCTCCTGTAAGAAGGCAGAGTGCCTGTCCAAGGAGATCTCTGCGGCAACTAACTCACCAGCTCAGCTCTTTCGTACTGTCGATAGGTTTTGCAATGCAACCTGTCCTCAGTCTTGGGGAGCTTTTTCGCAGTCTAGGTGTGATGAGTTTACTCATTTTTTTCTGATAAGATTGACACCATCAGGTTGGAGATCCTATCAGCACCCTCTAATGTGCCTTGCAGTGTTGGGCAAGATGTTACAAACACTGGGTTAGTCTAGTCCGACTTTAGCCAGTTGACAATCACAGACATTTTCAGGTCATCCAGGGGTTGCAGCCTACCTGCTGTAGTTTGGATCCA
The DNA here is from genome assembly GCA_016271365.2 of Neoceratodus forsteri. Taxonomy (NCBI): domain Eukaryota; kingdom Metazoa; phylum Chordata; order Ceratodontiformes; family Ceratodontidae; genus Neoceratodus; species Neoceratodus forsteri. The sequence goes on from CM057455.1 coordinate 795,120,251, forward strand.
GGTCCAAAACGCCAATTAATAGATTGTGCTGAGGTCATTGGCCTGGTCCTTGCCAGGATAGTCTGATGTTCACTGGTGACAGGGATTTTTCCGGAGACCCTGAAGGAGGCGGCTGTGAAACCTCTCCTTAAAAAAACCTTCATTAGATCCAGACTGCCTGGCAAAATACAGACCAGTCTCTAACCTGCCCTTTGTAGGCAAGGTTATTGAGAAGGTAGTAGCTGCTTAACTGGATGATCATCTAACAAAGCAAAACATCTATGATCCTCTCCAGTCTGGATTCAGAAAGAGGCATAGTACCGAGACTGTCCTTGTTCAGGTATTGAATGATCTACTGATGGCGAGAGATCAAGGGAGTCATTCCATCTTGGTTCTCCTTGATCTCTCTGCAGCATTTGACACTGTGGACATGAGGTGTTGATAAAGCACCTGCGGGTTTGATGTGGAAAGGTCAGTAGGGTCCTCATCTGGTTGAAATCTTTTCTCACAGGAAGGATGCAGAGAGTAGTATTAGGAATTTATTCTTCAGCTCCTCTGCCACTGTTCTGTGGAGTCCCACAGGGCTTGGTCTTATCTCCATGTTGTTTTCAGTGTATATGCTGTCTTGGGGAGAAATCATTAGACGGTATAGGCTGAGTTGTCACTGTTATGCAGATGATTCTCAGCTCTACATGTCTTTTGTGCCTGAATGGAGGAAAACGGTCTCTGTATTTAACAACTGCCTTGCTGAGATCTGGGGTTGGATGAGTGCAAGCTGGTTGAAGTTGAACCCAGACAAAATCGAAGTGTTGGTGCTTGAATCTGGTCACCAGAGTCTGAGGGGGCAAGCTGGTCAGATCTCCGGACTTTGGCTTGGAGGTTCCCAGCGGCTCACATCAGATCAGGTGAGAAATCTGGACATTGTTTTTGACAGTGGCGTGATACTTAAATCTCAGGTGTCATCCATTGTCAAGACCTCGTTTCATCATCTGAGAAACATCACTCAGATTAAACTCCTGATTCTCCCGGTTATCTACCAGCATTGGTTCATGCCTTTGTAACCTCATGCCTTGATTATTGCAACATCCTATACCTAGGGATTGTGGGTGCTGATCTTCGCTGGCTGCAGCTAGTGAAGAATGTGGTGGGTCAGGTTGTTGACTGGCTTAACAAGATCTTGCTGTATCACACCTGTGCTCAGCTCTCTGCACTGGCTGCTGTAAAAGTGGTGGCTAACCTTTAAGGTTGGGTTACTGACCTTTAAAGCGCTACACAGCCAGGGATCTGATTACCTGCAAGATCATCTGTACCCCACTGCCTCATCCACCCTCTCCACTCTACTGATGAGGGATTGTTAGAGATTTCCAGGGTCAGACTTAAGCAGCAGTTCTCAAATGGTGGGGCTAGCCTCCCAAGGGAGGCCCTAAACTGTTCCAGAGGAGGCTCATTCAACTTTGTGAATGTACAGTATTTAAATTTTAAGTTTTGGATGTTTTGTTTCATGGGATGAAGCAAACTAAATATGGATAATGACAGCTGAATTTCTTTACTTATGCCCAAACTGGTGACTAGGGAAGGCACAAGAACCAAAGCTTGTTTCTAGGTTTGTGTTTATATGTAACTTGGTGACTAGAAGGCACACTGAGTCAAGGCTTGTTTCTAAAGTAGGCATTTATTTGTATACAAATTGGTGACTGGAAAAGGCACACTAACCTAAGGCTTGTTTCTACAGTAGGTGTTTATATGCAAATGAGTGACTGGGAAAGGCACACTGAATCAATGTTTGTTTTTACAGTAGATGTTTATATGCAAATTAGTGACTGGGAAAAGCACACTGAATCAAGGTTTGTTTCTACAGTAGGTGTTTATTTATATGTAAATTGGTGACTGGGAAAGGCACACTGAGCCAGTGCTTGTTTCAGGTGTGACCTGGGGATAAGGGAACAGGAAGTTACTTAACAACAGGGTAAGAGGAGGAGAGATGAAATGGCTAGGTTAGTTGTTCCAGATAGGAAACAGAGTGACAAGGGCTCAAGAGTCAGAAAAGTGGAGTGGCAAGGATAACCTGGGGTGTGGGTTCGTGGGTGGAGAACAATCAGTTTAATAAAAAGAGAATATACTCAGTAAATTGTATTAGTCTCATTTTATACCTGGGTACACTATGCAAAGTATGATATTTTTTTTCCCATGGGGAGGCCCAAGATTTTTTCCAGATTTGAGGGAGTCTTGAAATCTTTTCCATAGCTTGGGGAGGGTCAATATCACAAAGTGTGAGAACTAATGGACTAAAGACATCTGGGGCATGGACACTTGCATTTGTGGCCCCAAACCTGTGGAATTCTCTACCTTGTCAGGTTAGAGACTGCCAGACCACTGACCAGTTTAAAATCAAGCTGAAAACATTCTTATTTAGGCAGGCATTTTCAGAGATAATTTAAGTAATGATTATGATTTAATATGATTGGGTTTTACTGTATATTTTATGGGAATTGATGTGTTGTTATAGTTTTAACTGATGTTATTGTATGTAAAGCACTTTAAATCTTTTTGAGGATTGCACTCTATAAATAAACTCTGACTGACTGATTATGATAAGGGATCATACTAAGGATGGTATGGAGTTAGGGGGCCTTTATAGCCCATGAATGCTCTTATACTAATGAATAATAAGTTAAAGGTTGCCCTGAAATTAAAAAAATATTGCTGCATTTTTTAAATTTAGGCTTGGTTTTTGCTGATGACTATATCTAATGGCAGCTTGATTGAGGGATGTATGACCCTAAGGGTAAAGACAAACTTTTTATTGTTATAATTAAAATGTTTTCCTGTGAGTTGGAGTGGATGACTCCTAATATCATAATTATTGTTTTTCAACTCAAGACCTAGTTTGGATATCAGAAAAGGGTCCTGAATAATATCGAACAGAAGAAGTAGGTCACCCCATAGATGATGAGTTTATAATGTCATTAGGCTGAGGGAGACTGATCAACTTTCATATGACATATTATGTAAGCCATTTATATGTTTTGTGTATTTTCACTGCACTTTCTCCAATTGACTGCAGCTGGATTTTTTTTAAATGGGCACCACAGCTGGGAGGCATATTCAAGATGGGGTGTAACATATGCTCTAAACAGAAGTATCATAACCTTAGGATCTCTTGATTTTATATTATGTTTAATACACCAGATGACCTTGTTAGTCTTATTAATATCTTGGTTAATTTGTTTAGAGTGCTCTAAGTCATTAGAGATAATAACCCCCAAATCTCTTTCATCACTAGTAGTGTATAAGATACAACCTCCCAAAACATATGAAGCATGTGAATTATGTGGGCCCAAGTGCATGACTTTATACTTACTAGTATTTAATTTCACACCCCATTTGATGACCCATGCTGTTATTACATCTAAGTAATCTTGAATAGTAACTGCCTGCTCTTGATCGGCATGTGGTCTGCCAATTTTAATATCATCTGCATATTTGACAGGGGTGGGGATACAATTACTGACCACAGCTGATGTAAAAACTTGAAACAGGCAGGGACCCAATATGGAGCCCTGAGGGACTCCGCTAGTAACATGGTCTACATCAGATAATGCACCATTTACAAGTACTGTCCGAGTCCTTCCTGAGAGCCAATTATATACCCAATTAACTATTTTTTTATTGAGAGGAACATTTAGCAGTTTTTCTTTCTAGGCCCAATGAGACATTACACCAAAATCCTTGCTGAAATCAATGAAAATGACATAATATGGAATCTTCTTATTCAACTGTGAGCTGACAGATTGATAAAAACATATTATGTAGGTTAAATAACCCTTGCCCTTTTTAAACCCGTGCTGCTCTGTGTCCTGACTATCCAAACATGGTGTAACCATATCCCTTATTAGTCTTTCCAGAACTTTACAGATGAACGATGTAAGGCTGACAGGTCTGTAATTTTCCCATGATGATTTGGGACCTTTTTATGAATCGGGATCACAACCACATGCTTCCATTCATCTGGAACAAAGTTGTTAGACTGGCATCCTTGAAATAGTAATTTCAGTGGATAAGTGAGATTGTCTGCTAATAAATATAATAAGTGGCCTGTGATGTTATCCAGGCCAGGACTGGTTTTATTCTTCTGTGCTAATAGTTTCTAATGACTTAAACCCCTAAAGAAGAAAATAGGATTATCATCATCTTAGCTATGAAATGAAGCTGTGTTATGGTTTGTACTAAAAACTTCACAGATTTTATTGTTAAAGATATTTGCCATACCCTTTGGGTCATGAAGTATCATTTAATTGTAATGAACCCACTTGACAGATAGGTTTTTGTAAGAAATTTATGTAAAAAAAGAAATATTTACTGTTATTTTTATTTGCTGAATTTGCAAGATGGTACTCCCACTTAATTTTAGCCTTCAGAATTTTAGTCTTACATTGTTTTTGGATTTTGAGAAAGGCCAACCAGTTGTTAGTTGTCTTAGATTTTAGGCAAGAGCGGTATTTTTCATCTTTCAATTTAAGCAGTTTTTAATTGATTTCTTAAGCCATTTTGGATGGTGTCTTTTATTTTTATATGTTTGCCTGGTTGGTAGGTACTTATCCCACAGGTCACTTGATGTTTTCATAAAGAAGCCCCAGCATTCACTGATGGTAAGATCTTTAAAGGTAGTATCCCAATTGATTTTATTTAACTCATTCATTATTTCAGTTATATTAGCTTTATCATATAAAAGCATTTTAGTTGTACCAGTATTAGATGTATATTTTTTTTGTAATGTAAATAAGATATAATTATGGTCACTGTTTCCCATAGGTGCGGTGACAGATATGTTGGCAAGAGTTAAATGTTCATTACAGAGTGCTAGATCCAGGTTCCTGTTCCCCCTAGTGGGTGAAGAAATGTGTTGCTTAAGCTGAAGCTGACTGCAAGTAGAGAGGAGCTTATTTCGTTTACTGGTATAGGCAGTATTATTAACCCAGTTAATGTCACCATGATTAAAATCACCAGTTACCAAGATGTCACCCAATTCTCCAGGTTGTTTAAGTTCTGTTAGGATCGCATCAGAATACTCAGATGAGGAATTGGGGGTCGATAACATGTCCCCACAATGACTGATTCTGAGGCTTCTAAAATGTTTGATCCAGATAGACTCAGTATATGTACCGTGGGTCCTGATTTTATCTGTAACATCTATGGTATTTATTTATTTATTTATTTCATTTTGGTAACCGGATAGGCCCACTGAGACCAAAGGTCCCTTTTTCAGGGGCAACCCTGAGTTAATTACAGTACATGCATTAATTAATACAGTGGTGCAGACATTTAATTACATACAGAAATATGGCAGATTACATACAGTAGGTTTGTTAATTATACACTATACAATACACATTGAGAATGAGTGGTAAATAGACAGTATGTTAACTTATGGTACTCAAGGTCTGTTGTAACTGATGTGACATAAGCAGACTGGGAAATCTTACATAGAGAAATATGCAAAGCCAGGAGCTCTACTTTGTTAGGATCTCCCTTCCCCTACCCCAGCAGGGATGATGGAGGCAGTTTAGGGGGAGGTCTCAGGGAGGTAGAGTAGGCCAGGAGCCAAAGAGTTCTTTGTCTACCAAAAAAGGGAAGGATTGAGGGCCCAGTGCACAGGGACAAACAGTAACAGCCACAGAGACTCAACCCCATCATGTACACTTTTAAGGCAGAATTGAATTCATGGAGAGTGGGACAACCTGTCAGGTTCTCTGGGAGAGGGTTTCACTGGTTAGGAGCAGCATACCTAAATAATCTTTTGCCCAAACGATATGTTACAATTTGTGTACAGAGCTACGCCCCCACCTTTCCTAGATAGGCAGTTTTGTTTGTGGACATTGTATCCAGAAATGCTAACATCTCATGAGGCTTTGTCTTTTCCCCAAGTTTTGGATATAGATATAATATCTACCTTATTTTCCAATATCCTCACCTTTAATTCATCCATTTTATTATTAAGACACCTAGCATTAAAATACATTAGTTACAAATGGTTATTGACAATTTGGTTATTACTATTGGTATTTTTATTTAGGGAAGTAGGCAATTTCCCCTTCTCCCCTTGTCTATTTAGTTTAAACGTTGCCTGATAACTTTTTCAATTTGTTTGCCTAGCAAGGTACTACCCCTTCTGCTTAATTGCAGCCCATCCCAGCAGAAGAGTTTATCTCTATCATGAACATTTTCTCAGTGGGTAATGCAAGTCAGGCCTTGCTTTAAGCACCATTTCCTAAGCCACTCATTTATGGTTTTAATTTTGCTGGTTTGATGTTCAGAGACTCTTGGAACAGGGAGGATCTCAGAAAAGCAGATATTGCACCCTATATCAACAAGTTTATTAGTGAGTGCAATAAAATCTTGTTGAGTTGTATGTATAGAATCAGAAAAAAATGTTATTTGTTCCTACATGTCTTGTAGTTAATTGTCTATCACCACAGTCATGTAGAAGGTCCCCAACCGTAGAAGAAATAACACAAACTTTAACTCCTCTAAATGTTGAACATGTTCTGTTGGCTTTATCTGGTTTACAAACTGACCTGTCAAGATGTTTAATAACGGAATTGCCCAAAATGTAGACTTGTCTGGAACCAGGAGTGGAGCAGTAGCTGAATCAGTTGCTACCTCCATATCAGTTGGAGCATTTAAAATATCATGCCCTACCTTTGCAAGATTGTCAACAGTTAGGGTTGATTGACTTGATTGATAAACACAAACCAACTCTTGTATAGTTTGCCTTGCTGATCTACTGATAACCATTTCAACTTTTCATAAAGGTTTCAGTGATATTTCCAGTACCTGGCTTTTAGGGTTAACCTACAAATTGAATTATATACACAAACTAATTTCTTTACCACTTTCTGTGAAGCCCCTTCCCATTCTAAGCTCCCATTGTCCATTGCAGGCAGTAAGCAGGAATGGGTTAGCATTTTCCTAGACTCCTAGTCAAAATGTCCTTCACAGCATATAATGTTTACAGTTTACAGTTTTTTATTCAGTTGGGTAAAGGTTTGTTCTGCATGCCTGTAAAAATTTTATCTGAGGGTGTAATATAATACTCAGGACTTAAAATGCATCTGTAATGTTCCTTGTCTTTCTATAGAGACTTGAAAGTTTCCAACAGCAATCTGTTTTTTTTTTTTGTGAACAGAACAGTATTGCTTTCTTGTTTTTGTTTGCTATAAGTCTATTTAAAAAAAAATCAGCAAATATTTTATATTTTGCTTCCAATTTTTTATTTAAAGAAGATATATTTCTATTGCCTAGGTACATCACTTTGTTATTGACGTATAGCATGGTTTGTGAGTTGGTGCATTCTTGGGGGAAGATCATTAATAAATAATGAAAATAAATCGTCTACTCACAAATAAATGTTTACCATCCAATGTATTGTTCTACCTCAATGTACTGTCCTGATCTTGCTGAAACTTATGTAAATTCTAATGTTGTGCCTCTTTTAAGATTTATGCAACAGTGCCACTGTAACAGGACAACATTTGTAAACAGGTTTTCTAGTCATAACAGTTATATTCCGTATAAAAATAAAAGTCTGTAGTACTCTTTACTAATATTTTCATGGCTTTCTTCTGACCATAATCCTCACATCTTTGTTGCTAGCCTCACAAAAGTTAAAAGTTATGGACCGGTTCTGGTTTTCATTTCTTCTCTTCTTCTGCGTATCTCTAGGGTGACAATGCTATGATACAAAATCACACATGCCCCCACAATACAAAGCATCATGGGCTACATATTGGACCAGCATAACATTCTGTGGTGATTTGCATATGTAGCCCATGATGCTTTGTATTGTGGGGGCATGTGTGATTTTGTATTTTCTTGAAACTTGTCTTCCCAGCCAAATGCCCTTTAGGGTAACCCTTGTATCAGTGTTTGCGCACAGAGGTTCTTTATCTTTTAAATGCTATGATTACTAGTACTCAGCTGTTTTCCAGCCTCTATACTCGCTACCATGTCAGCTTTATTATTTATCAATAGATCTAATATACTACCATCTCTGATTCCTTCACTGATATACTGTTTTAAAAAGCATTCATATGGTGGCTCTTTGATGTCAGGCAACTGGGGCTTTCTGTCATGCTAGCAACGCTAGAATATACCCCAAAATATGGCAGGGGAAGGAAGGAAGGAAGGAAGTAACATCCCCTCCAATGTTCACCATTGCTGGGGAGAAATGGCCAATGATCTTGTTAAATGATTACATTCTGATGGACCAGAGGAGGACTGAGGGAGTCAGTATGAGCTAGGAAACTAAGGGGAGAGGGTGTATTGAGATATCATTGCATCAGGAAAGACATATAGATGCTTCTACTTGATGGTACCCTGGGAGGGAGAAAATCAAGCAAAACCTAGAAGGACATACAGTATGAACCCTGCATTCCAATGTACCATTCCAAATCTTCCTCTGCCAGCCCACCATCCTTCCTCATGTTGAATTTGAGATGTAGACCATATGGGGACATTGGTAGGCCCATAGCAGGAGGTAAGTCAGTGGAACAGAGAGGGAGGAAAGTGTCAGACCTAACAGACTGGAAAGCCAGTCTGGTGATTACTGGAAGGAACAGTGGGGATAGTGAGCATAAGACAGCCCTGCTCACCTACAATTATGAGATATAAAGAGTGATTAAAATTCTGAAAAAAGCATTAATTTGATAAACCAAAGAACTGCTGTCCTTTCTTTCCCTTAGCATTGGGATTTTTTGCATTCTGTTTCTGGATAGTTGAAGTCCTTCTTTATAATTACGTTTTACTTGCTGTTGCCTTCCTGATCTCGTCCCTTAATGCATGGTTGTGCACCTGCACTAGGCTGGGTGGCCTGTAGCATGTACTCACTAATATTTCCTTGTGATCCTCACATGTATATATTCTAGACAACTTCAATCTAGACCTTGTACTCTGAATAATTTAGCTCTCTATGATTGTATCCCTACTGACACTAGTGCACTGTTCCTTGTATATTGCTTGTCCCTACCTGTTGTATTTCACTACAACTACTGATGTTCTCTTGCATATTGTAATCTCCCTAGCTGTACCTGAAATTAGGCACTTGGTTGTCTAGAGCACCTACCCAGTTACCAAAAACCAAATAAATAAAATAAAATAAATAAATAAAAAGACTGGGTTCCTTCCTTAGCTTGCTTAATACCATCTTTTTTTCACAGTATTTATTATCTGCTTTTATGATTATACTCTTGCTTTTAATTTGGTCCCTTCTGAACAGCCTGTACCCTTCTAAAGCTGTCTTTGTTTGATCACAGTTATTTCACTAAGTTGTTGTTGTACTGTACTGCTTACATCATACTGTACCTAGCCATTTCAGCTTTGCTTTCCAACTGTCTTATTTCCTTAGTCTTTATATTTTTGAACATTTCCATCTCATTGGCTCCTTCTGTCTTGCTTGTGCAATTCTTTTACAAGGTTTCATTGCATTATTTTGATATTAACCAAACTTCTCCACTAGCGGAACAGCAAGGGAACTGGTTGCCACACTGGTAACCTGGGTTTGTGTCATAAGTGTATACCACCACATTTCAGATTTTACCTTAAATTGGGTACTCAACCCTACCTATAGTGGCACTACTGTGCTGCTATAATATATATATATATATATATATATGCCCCCTTGCAACCCCAGCCCATCCCCTCAACCGACATCGGGGTGTGCGCTGGGGTCATCAGCCCTAACTCTCACCCCATCACATGTGTAAAAAAGCTGAGGTATAGAAGAATGGGGTGAGAGTTAGGACCGACAACCAACACACACCCCAATGCCAGTTGGGGGATGGGCTGGGTGGACAAGGGGGCTTCAACCCTAACACCGAATTTCCTCACTTTTGTCACTGTGGAACATCCCTAACTGATGCATTAAACTGAGTTTTTTGCCATGAATTTCCCTTCTTTTTGAGAATGAGGACTATAAATAGTGAATAGAATGTGATGGTGGGAGCACGGGCCCTTTGAGTTGCTAAAGGTTGTACACGTGATGCAAACGTAAATGGTAATGTAAACATTAATAGAAACACAAGCACAAAGTGATGCCAAGTGAACAGTGACTCAAATGGAGATGCAAGCGTGTAAGGAAACACAACAGGTTACGCGCATGGTCACGGTACCTCTATTGTAAATGCAAATGTTAACTGTTACAGCAACAATAATGCCAAAAGGAACAGAAACAGAAAGGCAAAAGCAAGCACGTATAAAAATGCAAAGCGTAACATGTACAGTCAAGGTACCGCTATTGCAAATGCAAATGGTAATGAAAACAGGAAAAGTAGTACCGAAGGAAACAGAAATGCAAAAGCAAATGCAAGTGTGTATGGAAATGCAAACCGTGACATGTATGGGCACAGAAATGCAATTGGAAACACAAATGGTAACAGTAACAACAACGATGACGCAAAACGAAAAACTAATGCAAATGCAAATGCAAATGGAAGGGCGTCTGCAAACGCAAATGGTAATGCACAAGGTGATGCAAAGGGAAACACAAACAGAAACAGTACTGTAGACAGAAATGGTAAGAGTAATGCAAATGCAAGCACAAATAGAAACATAAAGGATAACGCACACGGTGGCGCACACAGGAACACTAATGCAAACAGGTACAGAAACAGAAGTGGAAACGCTTCGTATAACAGTAACTGGAGTGCACACCCTTGTTTTCCCCAAGAGCTGCATAGAGAAACACAGTGACTACAAAGATTCTGTGCATAATAATGGGGCTCGGAGCAGAAAATGAGGAGTTGGAATACTAAATTGCTTGTATTGCAGCAACCGTATGATGTAGAAAAACAATTAAAATTTCATATGAATTATGACTTTCTTGGCTAGTTTTGTACTTAGCTCCCATCCAGGGGGCTAAGCATTTTTCTGGCGAAAAGTCCATATCTTTCACCTTTTCCGAGTTACAGGCCTCGAAAGGCGCGGCGGACGCCGCAGTGTTAGTCTATGGGAAAAAGTGTCAACTTCGGAGTACTGTAACTTTGCATCCCTGAAATATTTTTTTACCAAACCTTGATAATGCACATCTGGGAGATGTTGGCTTTATTCCCTCCACATTTTATCCCAAAAGACCAAACCGTTCTTTTGCAGCAGGGTGGCAAACAATTCCTGTCATTTTGGCCATAGTGTTGCAAAGTAGTGTCGTGATCTGCGACACTTTTGCAAAAAAAATCATGAATGTGTCACAGGTGCGACACTACTTTGTGACATTACTTTTCCCAAAAATTTCAAAAACATATTTCTGGGGTGTTTAATCCCAAAATAAAGACATACTGTATCTATCATCCTCAGGGCCCGACTAGGTAAACAAAATAATAGTTGTGTCGCTAGATGGTCCCAATTTTAAATGGCAAGCATTACTGTTGATCAGTAACTGAAAAAAAATGGCTGACTCATGACACTACAGGGGTAATTTGTGACACTAAAAACTGCATTTGAGACACTGTCAAACGTTTTGTCAACTTTTCCCATTGACTATAATGGGAAACTTTTATTTTGAATAACCTTTGAACCGTTCAATATTTTTTCATGAAATCTTCAAAAGGCACATCGGGGACCCCGGCCGCATGTTTCCTGAAGTTTTTGAACCAGTCATGCAAAATGTGCAACCTGTAGGCGCGAGCAAAGAATGCACAAAAAAAGTAAATGCACCCCGGAATGTTGCTCAATAACTCCGCAGCAGTATATCCGACCGGTACGAAAGTTGTCAGATCCCAAGATCTATGGTTATGCCCCATGCCTGCCAAATTTCTACATATGTCTTTATCCCCTGCAACCTTTCCAGTGCTCATAAATCCTCACAAATGGGTAATCCTCTGCCATCCCATTGGCCAATGCACGATTGTAAATCTTCGGTCTGCTAGAGGACAATCTCCCGGCTCCAGCCAGAGAGACCAGTTTTTTCATGCATCTCCTGGTGATCAGTCACAATCTAAATCATTGCCTCCTTAGGTAAACTTTATTTGTCCTTCTTTTTTGCCTTTCTCTTACTCTACCTCTTCTAAGATAGTCTCGTCAACAGATAAATTTATGTAAGACCTTAAGGTTTCTTACTTACTTACTTATTTACTTACTTACTTACTGCTTGCCAGCAGAAACAGGTCATGCGGTCTACCAAGTCTGCTTGAGTGTGCAGCTAGCACCCCACTGTGCAGCTGCCCCTTCCCCTTCACCCCTCACACGGATGAATGCCAACCAACATTGAACCAGATTAAACTGTTGGTGGTAACAGCATGCCTGGATTAACTCTGTTAGCGATATGAATTAGTTCTAGCTGCTCACAACTGCAGGAGCAGGAAGCAGGTGGAGCCAGAACCTCAGGTAGTGTTTGTCTGTCACCCCTGCTCCAGTTGGGGACCTTTTGATAGTGTCCCCAACCTCGCTGTTTCCGGGAATGGTCCCTCAAGTAGTGCCCACTCCTAAGGTGCATGCAGCAGTAAAAGGAAAAATTCAGTAGGCAGCAGTAGTCAGGGGCACACCACTACCCCCGACTCATCTTAATTAAAAATGCCGCACTGTTACAAGACTGGTGCCCCCTACAGAAGGGGCTCCCTCTCTCCTATAACATGAGAACTATTCTCCCCCTGACAACAGAGGAGCGAGGGTACAGAGATCCTCCCCCATCTGCATGGTTATCCTAGTGATTCACTCACCTCTGGATGTTCTGAAAAACAGGCAAGCAGCCCTTCAGGGCTCTGGATGGTGCTTCAAATCCTCTGATGCTAGTCCTGGGCCTGCAGGTCTTCCAGCGCAGTGCGGAGTTACATAGAGTCCTTCACACCATTTGGCAGTTTCCCTTGCCTTCCCCGCACATTCCTGTGTCCACCATGCTGTCTCCTTGTCTCACAGCTGCTGGCAAGATGGAAGACCTCACGAAAGCAGTGCCCAAAGTCTCGTGGCTGCTAAAAAACATGGTGGCTCACACAAGACATGGGCGAGAGGTGGTAGGGACCTGGAGTGACCGGGGCACAATATCCGGCTGCTCACCAGAGATGGAGAGAGACTCAGACAGAAGGGGAGAATTCAAATAGATCCCTCAGATGCCCAGTGTGGTATTAACCTCATGATTGGTGCCTGAATCCCACAGAGGGGGAAATGCTTGTGAGAGGGACCAAACGTCTCACGAGACCGGTGGTCATTTTGCAGGGGGCTTTTATGGAGGCCGCCATTTTAGAAGGCACCACAAGGGAGACGATCTGAACTACCAAAATGGCTCATGCCGCAACCAGCAGCTATATATGATGCAACTACAGTCCTTAAAGGGGCAGTACTCCACGACCCACATGCCCCGCATGCAGCCATTGTCACTGTTGTGTTTTGCAAACAAGAAGGAAACTGAGCCATGTTCTTGATTCAGTTTTGTATATATCCTTCTTCCAGATCAGACAGCTCACATCAGATGGCTGCCATGCCCGCCTGCCTGGAATGTGGCTCCGCTCTACCAGAGACTCATGCGGGGAAACATTTGTGTGCAGTCTGCACAGTTTCAGACAATGTGGCCCCTCATAGTTTAAGCTTGAAAGTGGCCTCTGCCAGGACAGAGGTGGTTCTGACCCAACAACACCACTGGCCTTAAATGCCACACAAGTGGGCCTCCTATTTTAATGGCTAGAAAAGGATACAACAGCAGACACAGGGGAACCCACAGGACACAGCAGCAAAGCTTCCGGAGTCTGCTCAGACCCTGCAGCCATCAAAGAAAAAGCACAGGCAGGTGGAGAGGACAGAGGACATTTCAGAGGATGACCCAGGCAGACTCTGCCTACAGGAGGACATACCAGAGCTGCTGAAATTTATTCAAGAAGTATTGCAGGTCTCAGATGAGCCAGAAACATCTCACTCCTCATCAGGCCCCATCAGCTCATCCCAGTCAAAGATAATGGGGACTGTGTTCTTCACATGCACAGCTCTTGAGGCCATTCTGGATAAGAAAATGAAAGCACAGGATCCTGCAAGGATCCCAGAGAGAAATTCTGTCCGAAGATTGTACCCGCTACCCCAGGCGTACCAGACCACATGGCATTCAGCACCAAAGGTGGACACATCAGTGTCGGCCCTGGCCAGGCACACTGTCATAGCAGAGGAGAGCACCACAGCTCTTAAGGACCTAATGGATAAGAAAGCTGAGGAGTTGTCAAAGAAAATTCATGAGGTCATGGGAATGGCCCAGTCACGGGTACAGCAGTGTATACCAGCCAAGCCATCCTGAGCTGAGTAGAGGCCATTGAGGACAAACTTCCAGGGGAGTTACCACTAGCAGGGGAAATGGACTGCACAGTGCATGCTGCCCCCTACCTCACCAATGCTGCATACGACTTCATGAAGTTTGGCACTAGGGCCACGGTCCTCACCACTCATGCCAGGTGGGCCCCTGGCTTAAACTCTGGCAGGCGGACATCGAAGCCAAGGCGACGCTGATGAAGCTCTCATGTAAGTGGGGCCATCTATTTGGTGACACGCTGACCCCATTCCTAAGAGGTAAGGCCAGAACGAAGCAAATGGCAGACAAGAAGGACCTCTACCTTCCATTCAGGTGGCCATTTCCCCCCAAGTTCAGGAGCAACAGGGGTCAAACAAAGTCAGATCAGAACAACTCCCTGAAGGGTGGTGCCTTCAGGGCATGCTTCCAGAACAAATCCAGGTTCAGGGGAGGTTTTGGAAAATGAGGAGGCTTCCACAGTAAGAAGACCAGTGGAGGCTCCGCAGAAAAGAGCCAATGAGATCAGGTGGGCCCCGTGGACAGCTCACCCGTGGGAGGTTGTCTGCAGCTGTTCACCCATCAATGGGCCCGAACCACCAAAGGCAAGTGGGTAAGGGACCTGGTCTCTTACGATTACATCATAGAGTTGTCACAAAGGATAATTGAACACATACCAATGATATTCCCGACACCCAAGGACCCCCAAAGGCTGGCAGTGATCCAGCAGGCCCTCTGCAAACTCCTCAAGAGTAATGCAATTGCACTGCTGCCGCCTCAGGAGAGGAACTGAGGGGTATATTCTATGTTCTTTATGATCCCCAAGAAGATGGGGGCCTATGTTCAGTTCTTGACCTCAAGTTCCTGAACAAATTTGAAGTATACAGAAAATTCAAAATGGAAACTCTCCGGTTCATGCTGATGGCGATTCAGCCAGGGGACTACCTAACCTCAATACACTTAAAGAACGCTTACTTTACACCACTACCTTAGGTTCCAAATCAACTGGGGTCACTTCCAGTATACTTGGATATCCTTCTGCCTGGACTCAGCCCCAAGAATATTCACAAAAATGCTGAAAGTGATTGTGGCATCCCTTCGACAGCAAAGGATACACGTCATCCCATACCTGGACAATTGGCTCATAAGGGCCAGGTTGCTGGCTCAAGCTCAGAATGACACAGAGGATGCGCTCCAGTGTCTACAACAGCACAGCTGGAATGTCAACTGGAGCAAGAGTCAATTGACCAAGGAATAGGAAATCATCCACCTAGGAAACACGATCAACACCAGCGTGGGCAGAGTTTTCCCAACAGAAGACAAGGTAGAGAATCTTCAATGGCTTCTACAATCTGTTCGTTCACAGCCCCACAGGCCAGCCCACTTGTATCTTCAACTGCTGGGCCTGATGGCATCCATGATAGCAATGGTGCCTTGGGTTCACCTGCACATGCGACCACTTCAGAGGTACGTTCTGGACTCATGGGATCAGTGATCCCAGGATTTTGAGGGCAGGATCGAACCCAGCTTGCAAATTCTACTGAGTCTCACTTGGTGGTCAGATCAGAGCATCCTATACAAAGGCATGCCGTTGTCAGTGAACCCCATGGTGACAATTACAACCGAAGTCAGCCTCATGGGCTGGGGGGCTACAATAGGGCAGCATGTCACCCAGGCAAATGGTGTGCGTGGGAGTCCTGCCTTCCCACCAATGTGCTGGAAATGTGAGCAGTATACAGAGTACAAGCAAGGTGAGATGCACAGCAGAACAATGCTCCGAGAAGTGCTACGTACCTTGCATTAGGCAGAGAACCACATGCTGATGATCTCTGCCATGTTCCTAGCCATAAAACTGAATTCTCAGGCCGATTGGCTAAGCCGAGTGACCCTCAACCTGGTGAAATGGCAACTCTACCCTCGGGTGTTTCAGACTCTGGTTCACGGATGGGGCCCTTTCCAGGTAAACCTGATGGTCTCTTGACACAATGACCAGCTGGCCAATTTCCACTCCCATCTCCCTGACAGGATGAAGAGGTAGACACGATGACTGCTCCATGGACCTTTCAACGAGCATACGTTTTTTTCCTCATTCCCTTGATAGCAAAAGATATTCCCAAGATCAGAGCCATTAGGGTGATCATGCTGTTGGTGGCACCAGACTGGCCAAGGATTTCATGGTTCTCACTACTCAGGGTAGTGCTGACAGACTCACCGTGGGACCTGCCGATCAGACTGGACTTGCTGATTCAGGGAATGATCCTTCACCACAGTCCTCATGCACTCAACTGATGGCCTGGATGTTGAAAGGTCAAGACTTTTGAAAGTGGAATACCCTCCAATTGTGGTAGACTGTCTGTTACAGTTCAGGAAAACTTTGATTAACAAATCTTACCAGAGACATAGGCATATTTTTTGCAAATGGTGTAGTACAAAAGGATTGTCACCTTCGGTGGCAGGACTTCTTAAATTTTTGAATTTCTCAATGATGGTGCTGATAAGGGATTAGCCTACTCCTCCCTGAGGGTCCAGGTCTTGGCCATAGCAGCAGTGGGGGGACGTCTTCCCAGGGTGGGGAACATAGGATCACATCCAGAAGTGGTTCATTTGCTCAGGACAGTGCAGATTGTATCTCCTAGTACCCAACTGCTCTGTGCTCCTTGGCAGCTTAATTTGGTGCTGGATGGCCTAACTAGGCCTCCCTTTGAAGCTAAGTCTCCTTTTTGGGTTACCTTGAAAATAATGTTCCTCATGGCTATGTGCTCTGGCAGACATGTGGGCAAGCTGCAAGCTCTCACTTGCCGGCAGCCATTCCTGAGCTTCCATAATGACAAGTTATTCTTGATGATTGTGCCCTCCATTACTCCTGAGGTGATTTCATGTGGAACAGCCCATCCATCTACCAACCATGGCTGGGGTGCAGGGGATGCAGAGGGGGCTTCCCATCCTTTAAACATGGCATCTGTGTTAAAAGCTTATCTATCAATGTCCGAAGGTTTTCATAGTTCCAACAGATTGTGTTCTTTTCCAGAAGGAGAAGAAGACAAGCGGCTTCCAAAGAGGCCATTGCCGGCTGGGTCAGGGAGGCCATACTGGCAGCTTATCAAGGGGCAGGTCAGGAACCACCATAAGGTATAAAAGTGCATGCCGCCAAGGCCTTGTTGGCTTCCTGGACAGAGAGGGGAGGAGCATCCATACTAGAAACCTGAGCAGCTGCTACCTTGTCATCGGTACACACCTTTGTGTGCCATTACACATTGGGTGTTGCCTCAGTGGACAGAGCAACGTATGGCACAGTGGTGCTTCGGGCTGCTGCAGATTTGTCCTGAGAGTGTGGTTCACCCTTGTTTACCCACCCATTTGTTTTGTCTAGGCACTGCTACAAAGTTCCATTTGTGAGGATTTATGAGCACTGGAAAAGTTGCAGGGGATAATGGTATTTACTCACCTGGTACTGGTGTTTATACCTACAGCCTTAACAATGCACATGTTCCCTCCAATAATGGTTCAACCTGATGTGCAGGGCAGCCAGAATCACCGTACCTTGGCCACTAGGTGTTCTGTTCAGAACAGCTGACTCTTTTTCATGTATTGTTGGGGTTCTGCCCCTACTGGATCTACTGGGTCGGTATTCTGCAAGGGGCTTGACAGGGCCGATATAATTAGTCCCTTCCATATTCTGTATGTTTTTTTAATTTTCCTATATGTTATGTTTCACTGAGTATATCATATATGGGCATTTGGTTCTTATAGTGTATACAATATATTGCTGAGCCTCAATGGCTAATCATAATGTCTAAGGTTTTTCCCACTAAGTAAAATACATAGCATTTCACTTTGTAAACCTCTTGTTGGTCTGGGTCATTTATGCTTTGGGTTCTTCAATGTCACCTGTTGTTCTTTTTTATGCTGTTTTTCTTTTATTTTGGTTGTTTGGTTTCTTTTTCTGCTAGGGAAGTTTCATACTGATCTCTCTGGCTGGAGCCGGAGATTGGCCTCTAGCAGACCAAAGACTAATGATTGTGCATCTGCCATTGGGGTGTGGGAGGATTACCCATTTATGAGGATTTATGAGCACTGTAAAAGTTGCAGGTAGAATCACATTTACCAGCTGAGTAAATACCAATATATATAAATATAAAAGAAAAGCATTAACAAGGTACTTTCCTTTCCTTTTTGGCTGAAGTCCTCAGTTGCCCCTGGATTCCTCCATTCAATTTAGCCTCAGGCATCTTCCTCCCCTTACCCATCCAGCTTCATGCCTACTCACCTGAGCAAGTGCTGGTGAGCACTGGGATCTGTAGGGTAGGAAAAGAGAGATATACTCAGTTTCCTGTGGTCACATACAGTGCTCCATCCAGTATACAGTTGCCCACAGAACTGTACATCTGCCTGCACCATGGCCCAGATACAACATATGACATATGCGAGGTCCAGGCAGCCAGGGCTGCCCTGTACCAGAGACTTGACTAGTGGCATCATGCACCGGGGGAGTAGCATGCTTACATAAAGTGTGCTGTCCCCATGGGGTTGGGACATACACCACGAATGTCACCCTGTGTAGTGGCCACTACCTTGGTCAGACTTGGGTACAGTGGCCCCGCAAAGGATGTTGACACTGGTGCCCAGCTGGGCTCCAATGGTGGGCCCAGGGGACACATTAATATTCATAGACCCTTGCAGCAATATACTGTAGCATTATGTTTACTGCCTACAGAGATGTACAGTTTCCATGAACGCACAACACAGATGTGTATGCTATGGCTACCAGAGTGTGGAAGGTGGTCAAGTGTAAAACAGGGGGGACCACATGGCACTGTCCAGGTCCTGTGGCATCCCTTCGACAGCAAGGGATACATGTCATCCCGTATCAGGACGATTGGCTCATAAGGGCAAGGTTGCTGGCTCAAGCCCAGACTGACACGGAGGATGCGCTCTAGTGTCTGCAACAGCACAGCTGGAATGTCAACTGGAGCAAGAGTCAATTGAACCTGGCATAGGAAATCATCCACCTAGGAACCACGATCAACACCAGTGTGGGCAGAGTTTTCCCAACAGAAGACAAGGTAGAGAATCTTCTATGGCTCCTACAATCTGTTTGCTCACAGCCCCACAGGACAACCCACTTACATCCTCAACTGCTGAGCCTGATGGCATCCATGAAAGCAATGGTGCCTTGGGTTCACCTGCACATGCAACCACTTCAGAGGTACGTTCTGGACTCATGTGGTCAGTCATCCCAGGATTTCGAGTGCAGGATCGAACCCAACCTATACAAAGGCATGCTGTTGTCAGTGAATCCCACGGTGACAGTTACAACCGATGGTTCAAGGTCCAACTCATGGACTGGGGGGCTACAATGGGGCAGCAAGTCATCCAGGGCAAATGGTGCACGTGGGAGTCCTACCTTCCCATCAATGTGCTGGAAATGTGAGCAGTATACAGAGTCCTGCTGTTCTTCGAGCCAAGGCTGATGGGTCAGCCGGTGCTTATCCAAACAGACAATCAGGTCACTATGGCTTACATAAACAAGCAAGGAGGGATGCACAGCAGAGCAATGCTCGGAGAAGTGCTACGTACCTTGCGTTATGCAGATAACCTCCTGCTGATGATCTCTGCTAAGTACCTAGCCAGAAAACTGAATTCTCAGGCCGATTGGCTAAGCCGAGTGACCCTCAACCAGGTGGAATGGCAACTCTACCCTCAGATGTTTCAGTCTCTGGTTCACAGATGGGGCCCTTTACAGGTAAACCTGTTGGTCTCTTGACACAATGACCAGCTGCCCAATTTCCACTCCCGCCTCCATGATAGATTGAAGAGGTAGACACGATGACTGCTCCAAGGACCTTTCAACGAGCATATGTTTTTTTCCTTATTCCCATGATAGCAAAAGTTATTCTCAAGATCAGAGCCATGAGGGTGATCATGCTGTTGGTGGCACCGGACTGGCCAAGGATTTCATGGTTCTCACTACTCAAGGCAATACTGATAGACTCACCATGGGGCCAGCCGATCAGACCGGACTTGCTGATTCAGGGAATGATCCTTCACCACAGTCCCCATGCACTCCAGCTGATGGCCTGGATGATGAAGGTCAAGACTTTTGAAGCGAATATCACTCCAATTGTGCTAGACTGTCTGTTATAGTCCAGGAAAGCTTTGATGAACAAATCTTACCAGAGACTTTGGCATATTTTTTGCAAATGGTGTAGTACAAAAGGCTTGTCACCTTTGGTGGCAGGACTTCTTAAATTCTTGATTTTCTCAATGATGGTGCTGATAACGGTTTAGCCTACTCCTCCCTGAGGGTCCAGGTCTTGGCCATAGCAGCAGTGAGGGGATGTCTTCCAGGGTGGGGAACATATGATCACATCCAGAAGTGGTTCATTTGCTCAGGGCAGTGCAGATTGCGTCTCATAGTACCCGACTGCTCTGTGCTCCTTGGCAGCTTAATTTGGTGCTGGATGGCCTAACTAGGCCTCCATTTGAAGTTAAGTCTCCTTATTGGGTTACCTTGAATATGGTGTTCCTCATGGCTATGTGCTCTGGCAGACGTGTGGGCGAGCTGAAAGCTCTCGCTTGCCGGCAACCATTCCTGAGCTTCCAGAATTTATTTTTATTATTTATTTAGTGTTTGCTGACTGGTTAAGTGCACAAGACAAATCCTGGCTATTTTCAGGCACGACCCGGGAGATGGCGATACAGATGTATGACAACTGACCTTGAACCAGATTAAGCTGTTGGTGGTATTTTTAGTGAATGAGGGAAATTTGGCCAGGACACCGGGGAAATTCCCCTGCTCTTTTCGATAAGTGCCATGGGATCTTTAACATCCACCTGAACTTCCACCAGTCCAGACAGATGGGACCTCGGTTTGACGTCTCATCCAAAAGACGGCACCTCAGAAGTGCAGCAACCCTCTCATGCTGCACTACAGTATCAGTACTGGGACATTAACCCAATTGCCAGATGTGGGAACTGAACCCACAGCCCTCTGATCTCCCGGCCTCAGAGACGATTGTGCTACCTACTAAGCCACTAACACTGCTAATATCCCTGACGGTTGTGCCCTCCTTAACTCCGAAGTTGGTTTCACAGTTTCATGTGGAACAGCCCATCCATCTACCAACCATGGCTGGGGTGCAGGGGCTGCAGTGGGGGCTTCCCATCCTTTAAACATGGCATCTGTGCTAAAAGCTTATCAATCAATGTCCGAAAGTTTTCATAGGTCTGACAGATTGTGTTCTTTTCCAGAAGGAGAAGAGGACAAGCAGCTTCCAAAGAGGCCATTGCCAGCTGGATCGGGGGGGCCATACTGGCAGCTTATCAAGGGGCAGGTCAGGAACCACCACAAGGTATAAAAGTCACGCCACCAGAGCCTTTTTGGCTTCCTGGACAGAGAGGGGATGGGCATCCATACAAGAAATCTGAGCAGCTGCTACCTGGTCATCGGTACACACCTTTGTGTGCCATTACAGATTGGATGTTGCCTCAGTGGACAGGGCAACCAATGGCAGAGTGGTGCTTCAGGCTGCAGCAGTTTTGTCCTGAGAGTGTGGTTCACCCTTGTTTACCCACCCATTTGTTTTGTCTAGGCACTGCTACAAAGTTCCATTTGTGAGGATTTATGAGCACTGGAAAGGTTGCAGGGGATAATGGTATTTACTCACCTGGTAAAGGTGTTTATACCTGCAACCTTTACAGTGCACATGTTCCCTCCCATAATGGTCGAACCTGATGTGCTGGGGCAGCCAGAATCACTGTACTTCGGCCACGAGGTGTTCTGTTCAGGACAGCTGATGCTTTTTATTGTATTGTTGGGGTTCTGCCCCTACTTGTTCTACCGGGTTGGTATTCTGCAAGGGGCTTGACAGGGACAATATAGTTAGTCCCTTCCATATTCTGTATGTTTTTTTAATTTTCCTATACGTTATGTTATTTTCAGTGAGTATATCATATATGGGCATTTGGTTCTTATAGTGTATACAATATATTGCTGAGCCTCAATGGCTAATCATAATGTCTAAGGTTTTTCCCACTAAGTAAAATACATAGCATTTCACTTTGTTAACCTCTTGTTTGTCTGGGTCATTTATGCTTTGGGTTATTCCATGTCACCTGTTGTACCTTTTCATGTTTTTTTTTTTTTTTTTGGTTGTTTGGTTTCTTTTTCTGCTAAGGAAGTTTCATACTGATCTCTCTGGCTGGAGCCGGAGATTGGCCTCTAGCAGACCAAAGATTAATGATTGTGAATAGGCCAATGCGATGGTGGAGGATTACCCATTTTTGAGGATTTATGAGCACTGTAAAGGTTGCAGGTAGAATCACATTTACCAGCTGAGTAAATACCAATATATATAAATATAAAAGAACAGCATTAACAAGGTACTTTCCTTTCCTTTTTGACTGAAGTCTTCAGTTGCCCCTAGCTTCCTTCTTTCAGTCTAGTCTCAGGCATCTCCCTCCTCCATCTCCAGCTTCATGCCTACTCACCTGAGTAAGTGCAGCTGAGCATTGGGATCTGTAGAGTAGGAAAAGAGAGATATAATCAGTTTCCTGTGGTCATACACAGTGCTCCATCCAGTATACAGTCACCCACAGAACTGTACATCTGCTTGCACCATGGCCCAGACACAACATAGGACATATGCGAGGTTCGGGCAGCCAGAACTGCCCAGTACCAGAGGCTTGACTAGTGGCATCATGCACCGGGGGAGTAGCATGCTTATGTAAAGTATGCTGCCCCCACTGGATTGGGACATGCACCATGAATGCCGCCCTGTGTAGTGGCCGCTAGTAGGGTCAGACTTGGGTACAGTGGCCCGTCCTGGGATGTTGACTCTGGTGCCCAGCTGGGCCCCCAGTGTGGGGTGCAGGGAACACATGCATATTCATAGACCCTTGTATCAATGTTCTGTAGCATTATGTTTACTGCCTACAGAGATGTACAGGTTCCATGGACGCACAACACAGATGTGTATACTATGGCTACCAGAGAGTGGAAGGTGGCCAAGTGCAAAACAGGGGAGACCACATGGCACTGTCCAGGTCCTGCTGAGACAGTTCAAATGTGGCTTCTGTCTGCTGGCCCTGATGACACTGCCACAACATGGTAGCCTTGCCTCCCATGCAGGCATGGACTCACTAGGTATGCATGGTGGGCCAGGACACACAGAACAGGGGCAGGGAGAAGTACAGCAGCATCCCCAGGAGCCCTGGATGCCATGGAGTGTAGCCATATGTAGTCCCATGCATGGCTGGCCCACCCTGCAGTCATGCTACATCCCCTGTGCACCCAGGCACATGCGGCCCCAGGTTCTGTGATGTATTGTGGACACCTCATCTGATAGCCAAGAGAACAACATAATCTCATGCTGGATACAGCACCCAGGGTGACCACACGCACTCCACATTTGGGCATTGACCCGACCATCATTGCGAGAGGTGGTGGCATGGCAGGGATCCAAGTGGCAGCACATGGGCCCAGCCAGCCACACCCTGACATTATACAGACAGCTTTCATGCCTATGCCCCTGACATCTTGGCCAGGTGGAGGCCTGCCATGCAGTAATAGACTATACGCCCCCAGGCAACCATGGCGGGGTAGGTTATCCATGGGACAGACAGGTGTCAAGTGGGTCAGGGTGGCTGGCCAGCACCATATGCCTGGCATGCCATGCTGTGGACTATAGCCCACTGTACTTGAAGTGGGATTTAGAGCACACAGAAGGCATGCATAGTGTCTGGGGGATTGCCTCTACATGCTGAATGATGTCACTGTGCTGCATGCATGCCCATCCACACATCCACTCATACCTGTCTACCTCATGTGCATAACCCAGGGGCACAGGTTTATGCCATCAAGGGCACAGGTCAACAGTCAGCTATAAATCAGATACAGTGATAATGTGCACCCAGAATGCTGAAACAGTCAGGGTGCGTGTGTGACATGCATGGTCCAGAGACACACCCATCTGTCACTGTAATATGTGACATCATTTTGTGCTGATAATCCACACTGTTCAGTAACATACACACATTGTATAGGGGCCACAACACAGTTGAGGCACAATCAGGAGGTCCCCGTACATCATGAACAGCTGAGAAATATGCACCCACCTACCTCCCAGCTGCACCTACCTGGCCTGGGCATGTCGCAACTGGTGATCATATCCCACAGTTTGCCTGCCTGCCTCTCTCCTCTACACGTTACTGAACTGGTAGCAGCACTGGTCACCAGCATGGGTGACCCCCATCCTGCAGGTCCAGCAATGACCCACTGAGGCCCAGGCCCCCGCACTGCAGTCTGTCCACACTGGACACCTCCCTGAGCAATCCATCCTCCCTGGCCACCACCATTGGTCATGCTGCATGTGTGCATGGCATTGCCCCGAAGTCATAGTCACTTTCAAAATGTGCTACACAGCCTCCTGTCACACTACTTCCTGTTACAGGACCTGTTCTGTGTTTGTGCAATATACTTTATATGTAACGCTGTGCAATTCATCTGTGCACTGTGAAACATGCATATCTGGGGGCTGGGAGAGAGCACGGGGCACATGGCCAGTATAGAGTGGCACATGTGCCATATGTGTGGGAGTCTGTGACACATGCCCATTAAAGAGAAGCACTACAAGGTTGTGCAGCACTGCACAACGTGATGATGTCATATGCAGTACATGTCATCAGGCCTCTGCAGAAATGGAGCATAACCTGCAGTCTGGCACAAAACACACTTGCACAAGCTCTATCCCAGATAGTGCACCAGGCAGACCTGATATGATCAGACAGGTTATGCAAATAAGGTCACTGATCAGTCTATGGGAAAAACATCACATTACCATGTCATTATAGGCAGTGCTACATACGTTAGCATGCCAGAGTGTGCCTGGGCTATTTAAAGGAGCACAGTGCACCATCTAGACAGCAACATGGACTTGCAGGTAAATGGAGGTAAGTGTTCAGTAGAGTGGGCGGGGGGTGTGATGAGTGCAGTTGCCCATTGTTTCAGAGGCTGTGATAATGCATCCTGCCCAGTCAGAAATTTGCTCTTGCCTTGTTTCGTCTGCCTATTTGAATCTTTATTGTTGTGGCTAATTTGAATAATATTTCTTTGCTGCTATGTTGTGCCATCTCCTCCTAGACTGTGTAGGTTTTTTATGCCAAAAATTCTATGTGAATTTCTTAGATAGTTATTGTCCTGGCTGCATGTATTCATTACTACTGATTGTTTTGACCTATACTATTGTAATTTCACTGTACTCATGCTATGTACCTGTCTTTGATTGTTGTACTCTCCCGTGTCATGCCTGAAAATAGTCATTTCATGTCTAGTACACCTACCCAGTTAACAAATGCTAAATAAAGAAAATAAATATGCATTCCTGAGTGCATCTCCCCGTTACATGGGCCATAGGCAAACCTCTCAACTGGTTATCTCACAAAGCAGGGATGAGGCGTCCTGAAAATGGGGATGCAGACCCACAAGCAGGGACTTATATGAATACTGAGTAAGTGTCCCACAGAATGCTACTAGTTTTAGGAGCCTACTGCATACCTCTCAACCTTTCAAACCTCCCAGTTTGGAACATTTGCTATTAGACTGTGGACCGCAGAGACAAAATGTGAGACACTTCACAAATATTTACCTAGGAAGCTCAGAACACACTTACAATGTGTGCTTTTATGTTCTCAATGCTTGTTGTTATGTATATTGTATGTTGTCACATTATGTACTATGTAATGGTGCCTTACAATTGTAATTTTGTATGGGGGACATATATACACAATGTGGACCAGGGGGCTGTTGTGACATACAATATTTGTGTCAGTGTTCCACATACTGTGGGACAGTTGAGAGGTATGGCGTACTGTAGGCTGCCTTGTCAGATGGAAGCAAAGTATGTAGCTGCAATAGTGGACTTCAGTTTGTGTGTACATTCTTGAATGTTCAGTCACAAACAGATAGACATTACACATGCTACAGGAACATGGGGATGAAACCTCAGGGACAACCCTGATAATCAGGGACTGTTGAGAGATAGGAGCTCCTCTGCTACTGTCCTGTGGAGTCCCGCAGGGCTTGGTCTTATCTCCGAGTTGTTTGCAATGTATATGCTGCCATTGGGAGAAATCATTAGATGGCATGGGCTGAGTTATCACTGTTTTCCATAGCTCGTGGAGGCTCAATGTCACAAAGTGTGAGAACTAATGGACTAAAGACATCTGGGGCATGGACACTTGCATTTGTGGGCCCGAACTTGTGGAATTCTCTATCTTGTCAGATTAGAGACTGCCAGACCACCGACCAGTTTAAAATCAAGCTGAAAACGTTCTTATTTAGCCAGGCATTTTCAGAGATAATTTAAGAAATAATTATGATTTATTATGATTGGGTTTTACTGTATATTTCTGGGAATTGATGTGTTTGTATAGTTTTAACTGATGTTATTGTATGTAAAGCGCTTTGAATCTTTCTGAGGATTGCATTCTATAAATAAGCTCTGACTGACTGATTATACTAAGGGATCATACTAAGAATGGTAAGGAGTGAGGGGGCTTATATAGCCCATGAATGCTCCTATACTAACTAATAATAAGTTAAAGGGTGCCCTGAAAGTAAAAATATATTGCTACATTTTTTAAATTCAAGCTTAGTTTTTGCTGATGACTATATCTAATGGTAGCTTGTTTCAGGGATGTATGACCCTAAGGGGTAAAGACAAACTTTTTATTGTTATAATTAAAATGTTTTCCTGTGAATTGGAGTGGATAACCTCTAGTATCATAATTATTGTTTTTAAACTCAAGACCTAGTTCGGACATCAGATAGGGGACCTGAATAATATCGAACAGAAAAAGTAGGTCACCCCATAGATGACGAGTTTCCAATGTCATTAGGCTGAGGGAGGCTGATCAACTTTCATATGGCATATTATGCAAGCCATTTATATGTTTTGCGTATTTTCACTGCACTTTCTCCAATTGACTGCAGTTGGATTTTTTAAATGGGCAACACAGCTGGGAGGCATATTCAAGATGGGGTGTAATATATGTTCGAAACAGAAGCGTCATAACCATAGGATCTCTTGATTTTATATTATGTTTAATAGGCCAGATGACCTTGTTAGTCTTACTAATAACTTGGTTAATTTGTTTAGAGTGCTCTAAGTCATTAGAGACAATAACCCCAAATATCTTTCATCACTAGTGGTGTATAAGATACCACCTCCCAAAACATTAAACATGTGAATTATGTGGGCCCAAGTGCATGACTTTACACTTATTAGTATTTAATTTCATACTCCATTTGATGACCCATGTTGATATTATATCTAAGTCATCTTGAATAGTAACTGCCTGCTCTTGATTGGCACAAGGTCCACCGATTTTAATGTCATCTGCATATTTGACGGGGGTGGAGATACAATTGCTGGTCATATCAGATATAAAGACTTGAAACAGACAGAGACCTAATATGGAGCCCTGAGGGACTCCACTAGTAACATGATCTACATCAGAAAATGCATTATTTACAAGTACTGTCTGTTTCCTACCTGAGAGCCAATTACATATCCAATTAACTATTTCTTTATTGATAGGAACATTTTGCAGTTTTTCTTTCTAGGCCCAATGAGACATTACATCAAAAGCCTTGAAGAAATCAATGAAAATGGCATAATATGGAATCTCCTTATCCAACTGGGACCTGACAGATTCATAAAAACACATTATGTTGGTTAAATAACCCCTGCCCTTTTTAAACACATGCAGCTCTGTGTCCTGACTATCCAAACATGATGTAACCATATTCTTTATTAGGCTTTCCGGAACTTTACAGATGGACGATGTAAGGCTGATAGGTCTGTAATTTTCCCAAGATGATTGGGGACCTTTTTATGAATGGGGATCACATCTGCATGCTTCCATTCATCTGGAGCAAAGTTGTTAGGCAGGCATCCCTGAAATAGTAATTTCAGTGGATAAGCGAGATTGTCTGCTAATAAATTCAATAAGTGGCCTGTGATGTTATCCAGGCCAAGACTGGTTTTATTCTTCTGTGCTAGTAGTTCCTAATGAATTAAACCCCTAAAGAAGGAAATAAGATTATCATCATGTTAGCTATGAATTGAAGCGGTGTTATGGTTTGTACTAAAAACTTCACCGATTTTATTGTTAAAGATATTTGCCATACCCTTTGTGTCGTGATGTATCATTTAATTGTAACAGACTCACCTGACAGATAGGTTTTTGTAACGAATTTATGTAAGAAAATAAATATTTACTGTTATTTTTATTTGCTGAAATTGCAAGATGATACTCCCACTTAATTTTAGCCTTCAGAATTGTAGTCTTACATTGCTTTCGGATTTTGAGAAAGGCCTACCAGTTGTTAGTTGTCTTACATTTTAGGCAAGAGCGGTATTTTTTGTCTTTCAATTTAAGCAGTTTTAACCGATTTATTAAGCCATTTTGGATGTTGTCTTTTATTTTTATATTTTTGCATGGTTGGTATGTACTTATCCCACAGGTCACTTGATGTTTTTGTAAAGAAGCCCCAAGTTTCATTGAGGGTAAGATCTTTAAAGGCAGTATCCCAACTGACTTTATTTAACTCATTCCTTATTTCAGTTACATTACCTTTATCATATAAAACATTGTAGTTGTACCAGCATTAGATGTGTAATTTTTTTGTAATGTAAATAAGATATACTTAAGGTCACTGTTTCCCATAAGTGAGGTAATGAGATATTTTAGCAAGAGTTAAATGTTCACTACAGAGTACTAGATCCAGGATCCTGTTCCCCCTAGTGGGTGAAGAAATGTGTTGCTTAAGCTGAAGCTGACTGCAAGTAGAGAGGAGCTTATTTCCTTTACTGGTATAGGGAGTGTTATTAACCCAGTTAATGTCACCTTGATTAAAATCACCAGTTACCGAGATGTCACCCAATTCTCCAGCTTTTTCAAGTTCTGTTAGGATCGCTTCAGAATACTCAGGTGAGGAACTGGTGGTCAATAACATGTCCCCACAATGACTGGTTCTGAGGCTTCCACAATGTTTGATCCAGATAGACTCAGTATATATACTGTGGGCCTGATTTTATCTGTAACATCTATGGTATTTATTTATTTCATTTTGGTTACCGGGTGGGCCCACTGAGACCAAAGGTCCCTTTTTCAGGGGCAACCCAGAGTTAATTACAGTACATGTACTAATAAATACAGTGGTGCAGACATTTAATTACATACAGAAATATAGCAGATTACATACAGTTAGTTTGTTAATTATGCTCTATATAATACACATTGAGAATGAGTGGTAAATAGACAGTATGTTAACTTATGGTACTCAAGGTCTGTTGTAACTGATGTGACATAAGTTGACTGGAAAATCTTACATATAGAAATATACAAAGCCAGGAGCTCTACTTTGCTAGGACCCCCCCAACCCATCAGGGATGATGAAGGCAGGTGGGGGGAGGTCGCAGGGAGGTAGAGTAGGCCAGCAGCCCAAGAGTTCTTTGTCTACCACAAAAGGGGAGGATTGAGGGCCAAGTGGACAAGGACTAATGATAACAGCCACA
This sequence comes from Neoceratodus forsteri, assembly GCA_016271365.2. Taxonomy (NCBI): domain Eukaryota; kingdom Metazoa; phylum Chordata; order Ceratodontiformes; family Ceratodontidae; genus Neoceratodus; species Neoceratodus forsteri. The sequence continues at coordinate 795,150,062 of CM057455.1, forward strand.
GAGATTCAGCTCCACCAGGTACACTTTCGAGGCAGACTTGAATTCATGGAGAGTGGGACAACCCATCAGGTTCTCTGGGAGAGAGTTTCACTAGTTAGGAGCAGCATTCCTAAATAATCTTTTGCCCAAACAATATGTAACTATTTATGTACAGAGCTATGCCCCCACCTTTCCTAGACAGGCAGTTTTGTTTGTGGATGTTGTATCCAGAAATGCTAACATCCCATGAGGCTTTGTCATCTCCCCGGGTTTTGGATATAGACATAATATCTACCTTATTTTCCAATATCCTCACCTTTAATTCATCTATTTTATTATTCAGACACCTAGCATTAAAATACATTAATTACAAATGGTTACTGACAATTTGGTTATTACTATTGAAGTCTGTATTTAGGGGAAATAGGTGATTTCCCCTTATCCCCTTGTCTATTTAGTTTAAACATTGCCTGATAACATTTTCAATTTTTTGCCAAGTAAGGTACTACTCCTTCTGCTGAAATGCAGCCCATCCTAGCAGAAGAGTGTATCTCTATCATGAAAATGTTCTCAATGGGTAATGCAAGTCATGCCTTGCTTTAAGCACCATTTCCTAAGCCACTCATTTATGGTTTTAATTTTGTGGGTTTGACGTTCAGAGGCCCTTGGAATAGGGAGGATCTCAGAAAAGCAGGTATTGCACCCTATATGAACAAGTTTATTAGTGAGTGCAACAAAATCTTGTTGAGTTTAATGCATAGAATCAGAAAAAAATGTTATTTGTTTCGGCATGTATTGCAGTTAATGGTATATCATCATAGTCATGTAGAATGTGCCCGACCATAGAAGTAATATGACAAACTTTAGCTCCTCTAAATGTTGAACATGTTCTATTGGCTTTATCTGAATTACAGATTGTCCTGTCAAGATGTTTAATAAATGAATCACCCAAGACGTAGACTTGTCTGGGACCAGGAGTGGGGCAGTAGCTGAATCCATTGCTACCTCCATATCAGTTGGAGCATTTAAAATATAATGCCCTACCTCTACAAGATTGTCAACAGTTAGGGTTGATTGATTGACTGATTGATAAACACAAACCAACTCTTGTATAGTTTGCCTTGCTGATCTACTGATATCTATTTCAACTTTGCATAAAGGTTTCAGTGATGTTTTCAGTACCTGGCTCTAAGGGTTAACCTACAAATTAAATTATACACACAAATTTCTTTACTACTTTCTGTGAAGCACCTTCCCATACCAAGCTCCCATAGTCCATCACAGGCAGTAAGCAGGGATGGGCTCACATTTTTCTAGACTCTAAGTCAAAATGTCCTTGACAGCATATAATGTTCACAGTTTTTTATTCAGTTGGGTAAAGGTTTGTTCTGCATGTCTGTAAAAATTTTATCTGAGGGTGTAATGTAATACTCATGACTTAAACACATCTGTAATGTTCCTTGCCTTTCTATGGACTTTAAAATTTCCAACAGCAATCTGTTGTTTTTTTTTTGTGAACAGAACAGTATTGCTTTTTTTGTTTTTGTTTACTATAAGTCTATTTAAAAAAAACAATCAGCAAATATTTTATATTTTTCCTCCAATTTTTTATTTAAAGAAGATATATCTCTATTGCCTATGTACATCACTTTGTTATTGGCGTATAGTATGGTTTGTGAGTTGGTGCATACTTGGGGGAAGATCATTAAATAATGAAAATAAATTGTGTACTCACAAATAAATATTTACCATCCAATGTATTGCTCTACCTCAATGTACTGTCCTGATCTTGCTGAAATTTATGTAAATTCTAATGTTGTACCTCTTTTAAGATTTATGCAACAATGCCACTGTAACAGGACAGCATTTGTAAACAGGTTTTCTAATCATAAAAGTTATATTCTGTATAAAAATAAGTCTTTAGTACTCTTTACTAATATTTTCATGGCTTCCTTCTGACCATAATCCTCACATCTTTGTTGCTAGCCTCACAAAAGTTAAAAGTTATGGACCGGTTCTGGTTTTCATTTCTTCTCTTCTTCTGTGTATCTCAAGGGTGAAAATGCTATGATTACTAGTACTCAACTGTTTTCCAGACTCTGTACTTGCTACCATGTCAGCTTTATAACTTATCACTAGATCTAATATACTACCATCTCTGATCTATTCTCTGATTTACTGTTTTAAAAAGCATTCTTATGGTGGCTCTGTGATGCCAGACAACTGGGGCTTCCTGTCATGCTAGCAACACTAGAATATACACCAAAATATGGCAGGGGAAGGAAGGAAGGAACATCCCCTCCAATGTTCACCATCGCTGGGGAGAAATGGCCAATGATCTTGTTGAATGATTACATTCTGATGGACCAGAGGAGGACTGAGGGAGTCAGTATGAGCTAGGAAACTATGGGGAGGGGGTATTATTGAGACATCATTGAATCAGGAAAGACATATAGATGCTTCTACTCGATGGTACCCTGGGAGGGAGAAAATCAAGCAAAACCTAGAAGGACATACAGTATGAACCCTGCATTCCAATGTACCATTCCAAATCTCCCTCTGCCAGCCCACCATCCTTCCTCATGTTGAATTTGAGATGTAGACCATATGGGGTCATTGGTAGGCCCATAGCAGGAGGTAAGCCATTGGAACAGGGAGGGAGGAAAGTGTCAGACCTAACAGATTGGAATGCCAGTCTGATGATTACTGGAAGGAACAGTGGGGATAGTGAGCATAAGGCACCCCTTCTCACCTACAAATATGAGATATAAAGAGTGAGTAAAATTGTGAAAAAAGTATTAATTTGATAAACCAAAGAACTGCTGTCCTTTCTTTCCCTCAGCATTGGGATTTTTTGCATTCTGTTTCTGGATAGTTGAAGTCCTTCTTTATAATTACGTTGTACTTGCTGTTGCTTTCCTGATCTCGTCCCTTAATGCATGGTTGTGCACCTGCACCAGGTTGGGTGGCCTGTAGCATGTACTCACTAATATTTCCTTGTGATCCTCACATGTATATATTCTTGACAACTTTAATCTAGACCCTGTACTCTCAATATTTTAGCTCTCTATGATTGTATCCCAGCTGACACTAGTGCACTGCTTCTTGTATATTGCTTGTCCCTACCTGTTGTATTTCACTACAACTACTGATGTTCTCTAGCATATTGTAATCTCCCTGGCTGTACCTGGAAATAGGCACTTGGCTGTCTACTGCACCTACTCAGTTACCAAAACCCAAATAAATAAAATTAAATAAATAAATAGAAAGACTGGATTCCTGCCTCAGCTTCCTTAATACCATCATTTTTCCACAGCCTGTATTATCTGCTTTTATGATTACATTCTTGCTTTTAATTTGGTCCCTTCTGAACTACCTGAACCCTTCTAAAGCTGTCCTTGTTTGATTGCAGTCATTTCACTAAGTTGTTGTTGTACTGTACTGTTTATATCATGCTGTACCTAGCCATTTCAGCTTTGCTTTCCAACTGTCTTATTTCCTTAGTCTTTATATTTTTGAACATTTCCATCTCATTGGCTCCTTTTGTCTTGCTTATGCAATTCTTTTACAAAGTTTCATTGCATTATTTTGATATTAACCAAACTTCTCCACTAGCGGAACAGCAAGGGAAATGGTTGCCACACTGGTAACCTGGGTTTGTGTCCTAAGTGTATACCACCACATTTCAGATTTAACCTTAAATTGGGTACTCAACCTTAACTATAGTGGCACTACTGTGCTGTTATTATATATATATATATATATATATATATATATATATATATATATATGCCCATTACCCCCAGCCCATCTCCAACCGACATTGGGGTCTCCGTTCTGATCCTCCTTAACTCTTACCCCATCACATGTAAAAAAAGCTGAGGTGTAGAAGAATGGGGTGAGAGTTAGGAATGATGACCCCAACACACATCCCACTGCCAGTTGGGGGAATGGGGTGGGGGTGCAAGGGGGGTCTTTCAACCCTAACATCGAATTTCCTCACTTTTGTCACTGTGGAACATCACTAACTGATGTATTAAACTGATTTTTTTGCCATGAATTTCCTTTCTTTTTTTGAGAATGAGGACTATAAATAGTGAATAGAAAGTGGTGGTGGGAGCACGGGCCCTACGGGTTGCTAAAGGTTGTATACATGGTGATGCAAACGTAAATGGTAATGCAAATGTTAATAGAAACACAAGCACAAAGTGATGCCAAGTGAACAGTGACTGTAATGAAGATGCAACCGCATAAGTAAACACAACTAGTAACGTGCATGGTCATGATACCGCTATTGTAAATGCAAACGTTAACTGTTACAGCAACAATAAAGCCAAAGGGAACAGAAACAGAAAGGCAAAAGCAAGCGCGTATGGAAACACAAAGCGTAACAAGTACGGTCACGGTACCGCAATTGCAAACGCAAATGGTAATGGTAACAGCAAAAGTAATGCCGAAGGAAACAGAAATGCAAAAGCAAATGCAAGTGCATACAGAAATGCGAACCACAACACTTACGGGCACAGAAATGCAATTGGAAATACAAATGGTAACAGTAACAACAACGATGATGCAAAATGAAAGACTAATGCAAATGCAAATGCAAACAGAAGGGTGTCTGCAAATGCAAATGGTAATGCACACGGTGACGAAAAGTGAAACACAAACAGAAACAGTACTGCAGACAGAAATGGTAAGAATAATGCAAATGCAAGCACAAACAGAAACACAAAGGATAACGCACATGGTGGCGCACACAGGAACACTAATGCAAACGGGTACAGAAACACAAGTGGAAACACTACATACAACAGTAACTGGAGTGCACACCCTTGTTTTCCCCAAGAGCTGCATAGAGAAACACACTGACTACAAAGAATGTGTGCATAATAATGGGGCTTGGAGCAGAAAATGAGGAGTTGGAATACTAAATTGTTTGTATCGCAGCAACCGTACGACATAGAAAAACAATTAAAATTTCGCATAAATTATGACTTTCCTGGCTAGTTTAGTACTTAACTCCCATCCAGGGGCTAAGCATTTTTCTGACGAAAAGTCAATATCTTGCACTGTTTCCGAGATACAGGCCTCAAAAGGCGCAGCAGACGCTGCAGTGTTAGTCTATGGGAAAAAGCGTCAACTTCAGAGTAAAGTAACTTTGCAACCCTGCAATTTTTGTTCACCAAACCATGAAAAGGCATATCTGGGAGATGTTGGCTTTCTTCCCTCCAAATTTCAGCCCAAAAGACCAAACCGTTCTTTTGCAGCTGGGTGGCAAACAATTCCTGTCATTTTGGCCATAGTGTTGCAAAGTAGTGTTGTGATCTGCAATGCTTTTGCAAAAAAAATCACAAATGTGTCGCAGGTTTGACACTACTTTGCGACACTACTTTTCCTAAAAATTTCAAAAACATATTTCTGGGGTGTTTAATCCCAAAATAAAGACATGCCTAGCATCCTCAGGGCTCGACTAGGTAAACAGAAAAATAATTGTGTCCCTAGATAGTCCCAATTATAAATGCCAATAATTTCTGTGATCAGTAACTTAAAAAAAAAATGGCTGACTCATGACACTACAGGGGTCATTTGCGACACTAAAAACTGCATTTGCAACACAGTCAAGCTTTTTGTCAACTTTTCCCATTGACTATAATGGGAAACTTGTATTTTGAATAACCTTTGAACTGTTCAATATGTTTTCATGAAATCTTCAAAAGGCACATCGGGGACCCCGGCTGCATGTTTTCTGAAGTTTTTGGACCGGTCGTGCAAAATGTGCAACCTGTAGGTGCGAGCAAAGAATGCACAAAAAAACATAAATGCACCCCGGAATGTTGCTTAATAACTCCGCAGCAGTATCTCCGACCGGTACGAAAGTTGTCAGATCCCAAGATCTATGGTTATGCCCCATGCCTGCCAAATTTCTAGATATGTCTTTATCCCCTGCAACCTTTCCAGTGCTCATAAATCCTCACAAATGGGTAATCCTCTGCCATCCCATTGGCCAATGCGTGATTGTAAATCTTTGGTCCGCTAGAGGACAACACCCCGGCTCCAGCCAGAGAGACCAGTTTATTCATGCATCTCCTGGTAATCGGTCACAATCTAAATCATTCCTTCCTTAGGTAAACTTTATTTCCCCTTCTTTTTTGCCTTTCTCTTATTCTACCTCTTTCTAGGATAGTTTCATCAACAGATGAATTTGCATAAGAGCTTAAGGTTTCTTACTTACTTATTTACTTACTTACTTACTTACTACTTGCCAGCAGAAACAGGTCATGTGGTCTAGCAAGCCTGCTTGAGTGTGCAGCTAGCACCCCACTGTGCAGCTGCCCCTCTCCCTTCACCCCTTACACAGATGAATTCCAACCAACATTGAACCAGATTAAAATGTTGGTGGTAACAGCATGCCTGGATTAACTCTGTTAGCGATATGAATTAGTTCTAGCTGCTCACAACTGCAGGAGCAGGAAGCAGGTGGAGCCAGAACCTCAGGTAGTGTTTATCTGCCACCCTTGCTCCAGTTGGGGACCTTCTGATAGTGTCCCCAACCTCGCTGTTTCTGGGAATGTTCCCTCAAGTAGCGCCCACTCCTAGGGTACACGCTGCAGTGAAAGGAAAAATTCAGTAAGCAGCAGTAGTCAGGGGCACACCACTACCCCTGACTCATCTTAATTAAAAATGCAGCACTGTTACAAGACTGGTGCCCCCTACAGAAGGGGCTCCCTCTCTCCTATAATATGAGAACTATTCTCCCCCTGACAACAGAGGAGTGAGGGTACAGAGATCCTCTCCCATCTGCATGGTTATCCTAGTGATTCACTCACCTCTGGATGTTCTGAAAAACAGGCAAGCAGCCCTTCAGGGTTCCGGATGGTGCTTCAAATCCTCCGATGCTAGTCCTGGGCCTGCAGGTCTTCCAGCGCAGTGTGGAGTTACATAGAGTCCTTCACACCATTTGGCAGTTTCCCTTGCCTTCCCCGCACATTCCTGTGTCCACCATTCTGCCTTCTTGTCTCACAGCTGCCAGCAAGATGGAGGACCTCACATAACCAGTGCCCAAAGTCTCATGGCTGCCAAGAAACATGGTGGCTCACACAAGACATGGGTGAGAGGTGGTAGTGACCTGGAGCGACTGGGGCACAATATCCGGCTGCTCACCGGAGATGGGGCGTGACTCAGACGCAAAGGGAGAATGCAAATAGATCCCTCAGATGCCCGATGAGGTATTAACCTCATGATTGGTGCCTGACTCCCACAGTGGGGAAATGCATGCGAGAGGGACAAAACGTCTCGCGAGACTGGTGGTCATTTTGCAGGGGGCTTTTATGGAGGCTGAAATTTTAGAAGGCACCACAAGGGAGATGATATAAACTACTAAAATGGCTCATGCAGCAACCAGCAGCTATATATGATGCAACCACAGTCTTTAAAGGGGCAGTACTCCATGACCCTCATGCCCCGCATGCAGACATTGTCGTTATTGTGTTTTGCAAACAATGAGGCAACTGAGCCATGTTCTCGATTCAGTTTTTTATGTCTCCTTCTTCCAGATCAGACAACTCACATCGGATGGCTGCCATGCCTGCCTGCCTGGAATGTGGCTCCACTCTACCAGAGACTCATGCATGGGAACATTTGTGTGCGGTCTTCACAGTTTTGGACAATGGGGCCCCTCATAGTTCCAGCTTGAATGTGGTCTCTGCCAGGACAGAGGTGGTTCTGCCTCAACAACAACACTCTCCTTGAATGACACACAAGTGGGCCCCCTATTTCAATGGCTAGAAAAGGATACAACAGCAGAAACAGGGGAACCCACAGGAGACAGCATCAAAACTTCCAGAGTCTGCTCAGACCCTGCAGCCATCAAAGAAAGAGCATAGGCAAGTGGAGGGGACAGAGGACATTTCAGAGGATGACCCAGGCAGACTCTGCCTACAGGAGGACATACCAGAGCTGCTGAAACTGATCCAAGAAGTATTGCAGGTCTCAGATGAGCCAGAAACACCTCACTCCTCATCAGGCCCCCTCAGCTCATCCCAGTCAAAGATAACGGGGACTGTATTCCTCACATGCACCGCTCTTAAGGCCATTCTGGATAAGGAAATGGAAGCACAGGATCCTGCAAGGATCCAAGAGAGAAATTCTGTCCAAAGATTGTACCCGCTGCCCCAGGCGCACCAGACCGCATGGCGTTCACCACTGAAGGTGGACACACCAGTGTCGGCCCTGGCCAGGCACACTGTCATAGCGGTGGAGAGCACCACAGCTCTTAAGGACCCAATTTATAAGAAAGCTAAGGAGTTGTCAAAGAAAATCCATGAGGTCATGGGAATGGCCCTGCCAGCGGGTACAGCAATGTGTACCAGCCAAGCCATTTTGAGCTGGGTAGAGGCCATTGAGGACAAACTTCCAGGGGAGTTACCACAAGCAGGGGAAGTGGACTGCACAGTGCATGCTGCCCCCTACCTTACCAATGCTACATACGACTTCATGAAGTTTGGCTCCAGGGCCACAGTCCTCATCAATCATGCCAGGTGGGCCCCTGGCTTAAACTCTGGCAGGTGGACACTGAATCCAAGGCGACGGTGATGAAGCTGTCATGTAAGTGGGGCCATCTATTTGGTGACATGCTGGTCCCATTCCTAAGAGGTAAGGCCAGAACGAAGCAAATGGCAGACAAGAGGGACCTCTACCTTCCATTCAGGTGACCATTTCCCCCCAAGTTCAGGAGCAACAGGGGTCAAACAAAGTCAGATTATAACAACTCCCTGAAGGGTGGTGCCTTCAGGGCATGCTTCCAGAACAAATCCAGGTTCAGGGGAGGTTTTGGAAAATGAGGAGGCTTTCATGGTAAGAAGACTAGCGGAGGCTCCACAGGAAAGAGTCAACGAGATCAGGTGGGTCCCGGTGGACAGCTCGCCCATGAGAGGTCATCTGCAGCTTTTCACCCATCAATGGGCACGAACCACCAAAGGCAAGTGGGTAAGGGGCCTGGTCTCTTACGATTACATCATAGAATTGTCACAAAGGAAAATTCCACACATACCAATGATATCCCTGACACCCAAGGACTCCAAAAGGCTGGCAGTGATCCAGCAGACTCTCCGCAAACTCCTCAAGAGCAATGCAATTGCACTGTTGCCACCTAAGGAGAGGAACTGAGGGGTATATTCTATGTTCTTTATGATCCCCAAGAAGATGGGGGCCTATGTTCAGTTCTTGACCTCAAGTTCCTGAACAAATTTGAAGTATACAGAAAATTCAAAATGGAAACTCTCCAGTTCATGCTGATGGTGATTCAGCCAGGGGACTAGCTAACCTCAATAGACTTAAAGAATGCTTACTTTCCACCACTACCTCAGTTCCAAATCAACCGGGGTAACTTCCAGTATACTTGGTTATCCTTCGGCCTGGACTCAGCCCCAAGAGTATTCACAAAAATGCTGTTAGTGATCATGGCATTCCTTCGACAGCAAGGGATACATCTCATCCCATACTTGGACGATTGGCTCATAAGGGCCAGGTTGCTGGCTCAAGCCCAGAATGACACAGAGGATGCACTCCAGTGTCTGCAACAGCACAGCTGGAATGTCAATTGGAGCAAGAGTCAATTGACCCCAGCATAGGAAATCGTCCACCTAGGAACCACGATCAACACCAGCATGGGCAGAGTTTTCCCAACAGAAGACAAGGTAGAGAATCTTCTATGGCTCCTACAATCTGTTCGTTCACAGCCACACCGGCCAGCCCACTTGTATCTTCAACTGCTGGGCCTGATGGCATCCATTATAACAATGGTGCCTTGGGTTCACCTGCACATGCGACCACTTCAGAGGTACGTTCTGAACTAATGGGATCAGTCATGGAGGGATTTTCAGTGTAGGATCGAATCCAGCCTGCAGATTCTACTGAGTCTCACTTGGTGGTCAGATCAGAGCAACCTATACAAAGGCATGCCATTGTCAGTGAACCCCATGGTGACAATTACAACCAATGCCAGCCTCATGGGTTGGGGGCTACAATGGGGCAGCATGTCACCCATGGCAAATTGTGCATGTGGGAGTCCAGCCTTCCCATCAATGTGCTGGAAATGTGAGCAGTATACAGAGTCCTGCTGTTCTTTGAGCCAAGGCAGATGGGTCAGCTGGTACTGATCCGAACAGACAATCAGGTCACTATTGCTTACATAAACAAGCAAGGCATGATGCACAGCAGAGCAATGCTCCAAGAAGTGCTACGTACCTTGCATTAGGCAGAGATCCACCTGCCAATTATCTCGGCCACGTACCTAGCCAGAAAAGAGAATTCTCAGGCCGATTGGCTAAGCTGAGTAACCCTCAGCCAGTTGGAATGGCAACTCTACCCTCGGGTGTTTCAGACTCTGGTTCACAGATGGGGCCCTTTCCAGGTAATCCTGATGGCCTCTCGACACAATGACCAGCTGCCCAATTTCCACTCCCACCTCCCTGACAGGATGAAGAGATAGACATGATAACTGCTTCATGGATCTTTCAATGAGCATATGTTTTTTCCTCATTCCCATGATAGCAAAAGTTATTCTCAAGATCAGAGCCATGAGGGTGATCATGCTGTTGGTGGCACCGGACTGGCCAAGGATTTCATGGTTCTCACTACACAGAGCAGTGCTGACAGACTCATCATGGGGCCTGCCGATGAGACTGGACTTGCTGATTCAGGGACTGATCCTCCACCACAACTCCTTATGCACTCCAACTGATGGCCTGGATTTTGAAAGGTCAAGATGTTTGAAGACGGAATACCTTCCAATTGTGATAGACTGTCTGCTACAGTTCAGGAAAACTTTGATGAATAAATCTTACCAGAGACATTGGCATATTTTTTGTAAATGGTGTACTACAAAACGATTGTCACCTTCGGTGGCAGGACTTCTCTAATTCTTGATTTTCTCAATGATGGTGCAGATAAGGGATTAGTCTACTCCTCCCTGAGGGTCCAAGTTATGGCCATAGCAGCAGTGACGGGATGTCTTCCCAGGGTGGGGAACATCGGATCACATCCAGAAGTGGTTAATTTGCTTAGGGCAGTACAGATTGCATCTCCTAGGACCCGACTGCTCTGTGCTCCTTGGCAGCTTAATTTGGTGCTGAATGGCCTAACTAGGCCTCCCTTGAAAGCTAAGTCTCCTTATTGGGTTACCTTGAAAATAGTGTTCCTCATGGCTATGTGCTCTGGCAGATGTGTGGGCGAGCTGCAAGCTCTCGCTTGCCGGCAGCCATTCCTGAGCTTCCATAATGACAGGGTATCCCTGTTGATTGTGCCCTCCTGGACAGGGCAACCAATGGCAGACCGGTGCTTCGGGCTGCAGCAGATATGTCCTGAGAGTGTGGTTCACCCTTATTTACCCACCCATTTGTTTTGTCTAGGCACTGCTACAAAGTTCCATTTGTGAGGATTTATGAGCACTGGAAAAGTTGCAGGGGATAATGGTATTTACTCACCTGGTAAAGGTGTTCATACCTGCAACCTTTACAGTGCACATGTTCCCTCCCATAATGGTCGAACCTGATGTGCTGGGGCAGCCAGAATCACCGCACCTTGGCCACGAGGTGTCTTTTTCATGTATTGTTGGGGTTCTGCCCCTACTGGTTCTACCTAATTGGTATTCTGCAAGGGGCTTGACAGGGACAATATAGTTAGTCCCTTCCATACTCTGTATGTTTTTTGAATTTTTCTATACGTTATGTTATTTTCACTGAGTGTATCATAGATGGGCATTTGGTTCTTATAGTGTATACAATATATTGCTGAGCCTCAATGGCTAATCATTATGTCTAAGGTTTTTCCCTCTAAGTAAAATACATAGCATTTCACTTTGTTAACTTCTTGTTGGTCTGGGTCATTTATGCTTTGGGTTCTACCATCTCACCTGTTGTACTTTTTTATGCTGTTTTTTTTTCTTTTGGTTGTTTGGTTTCTTTTTCTGCTAGGTAAGTTTCATACTGATCTCTCTGGCTGGAGCCGGAGATTGGCCTCTAGCAGACCAAAGATTAATGATTGTGCTTCGGCCAGTGGGATGGTGGAAAATTACCCATTTGTGAGTATTTATGAGCACTGTAAAGGCTGCAGGTAGAATCACATTTACAAGGTGAGTAAATACCAATATGTATAAATATAAAAGAACTGCATTAACAAGGTACTTTCCTTTCCTTTTTGGCTGAAGTCCTCAGTTGCCCCTGGCTTCCTCCATTCAATTTAACCTCAGGCATCTCCCTCTCCTTACCCATTCAGCTTCATGCCTACTCACCTGAGCAAGTGCTGGTGAGCATTGGGATCTGTATGGTAGGAAAAGAGAGATATAATCAGTTTCCTGTGGTCATACAAAGTGCTCCATGCAGTATACAGTCGCCCACAGAACTGTACAACTGCCTGCACCATGGCCCAGACACAACATATGACATATGCGAGGTCCGGGCAGGCAGGGCTTCCCAGTACCAGAGGCTTGACTAGTGGCATCATGCACCGGAGGAGTAACATGCTTGCATAAAGTATGCTGTCCCCATGGGGTTGGGACATACACCATGAATGCCACCCTGGGTAGTGGCCACAACTAGAGTCAGTCTTGGGTACAGTGGCCCCGCCTAGGATGTTGACACTGGTGCCCAGCTGGGCCCCCAATGGGGGGCCCTGGGGACACATGTATATTCATAGACCGTTACAGCAATATACTGTAGCATTATGTTTATTTCCTACAGAGATGTACAGCTTCCATGGACGCACAATACAGATGTGAATACTATGGCTACCACAGTGTGGAAGGTGGCCAAATGCAAAACAGGGGGAACCACGTGGCACTGTCCAGGTCCTGTGGCATCCCTTTGACAGCAAGGGATACATGTCATCCCATATCTGGACGATTGGCTCATAAGGGTAAGGTTGCTGGCTCAAGCCCAGACTGACACAGAAGATGTGCTCTAGTGTCTGCAACAGCACAACGGGCATGTCAACTGGAGCAAGAGTCAATTGACCCAGGCATAGGAAGTCATCCACCTGGGAACCACGATGAACCCCAGCATGAGCAGAGTTTTCCCAACAGAAGACAAGCTAGAGAATCTTCTATGGCTCCTACCATCTGTTCGTTCACAGCCCCACTAGTCAGCCCACTTGTATCTTCAACTGTTGGGCCTGATGGTATTCATGATAGAAATGGTGCCTTGGGTTCATCTGCACATGCGACCACTTCTGAGGTACGTTCTGGACTCATGGGATCAGTCATCCCAGGATTTTGAGTGCAGGATCGAACCCAGCCTGCAGATTCTACTGAGTCTCAATTGGTGGTCTGGTCAGAGCAACCTATACAAAGGCATGCCATTGTCAGTGAACCTCTCGGTGACAGTTACAACCGATGCCAGCCTCATGAGCTGGGGGGCTACAATGGGGCAGCATGTCATCCAGGGCAAATGGTGCACGTGGGAGTCTCACCTTCCCATCAATGTGCCGTAAATGTGAGCAGTACACAGAGTCCTGCTGTTCCTCGAGCCAAGGCTGATGGGTCAGCCAATGCTGATCCGAACAGACAATCAGGTCGCTATGGCTTACATAAACAAGCAACACGGGATGCACAGCAGATCAATGCTCCCAGAAGTGCTACGTAGCTTGCGGTTAGCAGATAACCTTCTGCCAATGATCTCGGCCATGTAACTAGTCAGAAAACTGAATTCTCAGGCTGATTGGCTAAGCTGAGTGACCCTCAACCAGGCGGAATGGCATCTCTACCCTCGGGTGTTTCAGACTCTTGTTCACAGATGGGTCCCTTTCCAGGTAAACCTGATGGCCTCTCGACACAATCACCAGCTGCCCAATTTCCACTACCACCTCTCTGACAGGCTGAAGAGGTAGACAAGATGACTGCTCCATGGACCTTTCAACGAGCATATGTTTTTCCCCTCATTCCCATGATAGCAAAAGTTATTCTCAAGATCAGAGCCATGAGGGTGATCATGCTGTTTGTGGCACCGGACTGGCCAAGGATTTCATGGTTCTCACTACTCAGGGCAAAGCTGCCAGACTCACCATGGAGCCTGCTGATCAGACCGGACTTGCTGATTCAGGGACTGAAGCCTTCACCACAACCCCCATGCACTCCAACTGATGGCCTAGATGTTGAAAGGTCAAGACTTTTGAAGGCAGAATATCCTCCAATTGTGCTAGACTGTCTGTTATAGTCCAGGAAAGCTTTGATGAACAAATCTTACCAGATACATTGGCATATTTTTTGCAAATGGTGTACTACAAAATATTTGTCACCTTTGGTGGCAGAACTTCTCAAATTCTTGATTTTCTCAATGATGGTACTGATAAGGGATTAGCCTACTCGTCCCTGAGGGTCCAGGTCTTGGCCATAGCAGCAGTGAGGGGATGTCTTCCCAGGGTGGGGAACATATAATCACATCTAGAAGTGGTTCATTTGCTCAGGGCAGTGCATATTGTATCTCCTAGGACTCGACTGCTCTGTACTCCTTGGCAGCTTAATTTGGTGCTGGATGGCCTAACTAGGCCTCCCTTTGAAGCTAAGTCTCCTTATTGGGCACCTTGAAAATAGTGTTCCTACTTGGCTATGTGATCTGGCAGACATGTGGGTGAGCTGCAAGCTCTTGCTTGCCGGGAACCATTCCTGAGCTTCCATAATTTATTTTTATTATTTATTTAGTTTTTGTTGACCGGATAAGTGCACTAGACAAATCCTGTCTATTTTTAGGCAGTACCCGGAGGAGGGGGGGGATACAGATGAATGACATCTGACCTTGAACCAGATTAAGCTGTTGGTGGTATTTTTAGTGAATGGGGGAAATTTAGCCAGGACACCGGGGAAATTCGCCTGCTCTTTTCGATAAGTGCCATGGGATCTTTAACATCCACCTGAACTACCACCAATCCAGGCAGATGGGACCTCGGTTTAATGTCTCATCCAAAAGACGGCACCTCAGAAGTGCAGCACCCCTCTCATGCTGCACTACAGTGTCAGTACTGGGATATTAACCCAATTGCCAGATGTGGGAACTGAACCCACAGCCCTCTGATCTCTCGGCCTCAGAGGCGATTGTGCTACCTACTAAGCCACTAACACTGCTAATTTCCTTTATGGTTGTGCCCTCCTTCACTCCGAAGGTGGTTTCACAGTTTCATGTGGAACAGCCCATCCATCTACCAACCATGGCTGGGGTGCAGGGGCTGAAGATGGGGCTTCCCATCCTTTAGACATGGCATCTGTGCTAAAAGCTTATCTATCAATGTCCAAAGGTTTTCATAGGTCCGACAGATAGTGTTCTTTTCCAGAAGGAGAAGAGGAAAAGCAGCTTCCAAAGAGGCCATTGCCAGCTGGATTAGGGGGGCCATATTGGCAGCTTATCAAAGGGCAGGTTAGGAACCACCACAATGTATAAAAGTCACGCCACCAGGGCTGTGTTAGCTTCCTGGAAAGAGAGGAGAGGGGCATCCATACAAGAAATCTGAGCAGCTGCTACCTGGTCATTGGTACACAGCTTTGTGTGCCATTACAGATTGGATGTTGCCTCAGTGGACAGGGCAACCATTGGCAGAGCGGTGCTTCACTTTGTTAACCTCTTATTGGTCTGGGTCATTTATGCTTTGGGTTCTTACATGTCACCTGTTGTACTTCTTTATGTTGTTTTCTTTTTCTTTTGGTTGTTTGGTTTCTTTTTCCACTAGAGAAGTTTCATACCGATCCCTCTGGCTGGAGCCGGAGATTGGCCTCCAGCAGACCAAAGATTAATGACTGTGCATCGGCCAATGAGATGGGGGAGGATTACCCATTTATGAGGATTTATGAGCACTGTAAAAGTTGCAGGTAGAATCACATTTACCAGGTGAGTAAATACCAATATATATAAATATAAAAGAACAGCATTAACAAGGTACTTTCCTTTCTTTTTTTGGCTGAAGTCCTCAGTTGCCCCGGCTTCCCCTATTCAGTCTTTCCTCAGGCATCTCCCTCCACCACTCCAGCTTCATGCCTACTTACCTGAGCAAGTGCTGGTGAGCACTGGGACCTGTAGAGTAGGAAAAGAGAAATATAGTCAGTTTCCTGTGGTCATACACAGTGCTCCATCCAATATACAGTAGCCCACAGAACTGGACATCAGCTGCACCATGGCCCAGACACAACATATGACATATGCGAGGTCCAGGCAGCCAGGGCTGCCCAATACCAGAGGCTTGACTAGTGGCATCACGCACTGGGGGACTAGCATGCTTACATAAAGTATGCTGCCCCCATGGGGTTGGGACATACACCATGAATGCGCCCTGTGTAGTGGTCACTGGTAGGGTCAGACTTGGGTACAGTGGCCCCACCTAGGATGTTGACACTGGTGCCCAGCTGGACCCCTAATGGGGGGGCCCAGGGGACACATGTATATTCATAGACCCTTGCAGCAATATACTGTAGCATTATGTTTACTGCCTACAGAGATGTACAGGTTCAATGGACGCACAACACAGAGGTTTTTTCTATGGCTGCCAGGGTGTGGAAGGTGGCCAAGTGCAAAACAGTGTGAACCACATGGCACTGTCCAGGTTCTGTGGCATCCCTTCGGCAGCAAGGGAAACATGTCATCCCATACCTGGACGATTGTCTCATAAGGGCCAGATTGCTGGCTCAAGCCCAGAATGACACAGAGGATGTACACCAGTGTCTGCAACAGCACAGCTGGAATGTCAACTGGAGCAAGAGTCAATTGACCCCGGCATAGGAAATCATCCACCTAGGAACCATGATGAACACCAGCATGGGCAGAATTTTCCCAACAGAAGACAAGGTAGATAATCTTCTATGGCTCCTACAATCTGTTCTTTCACTGCCCCACAGGCCAGCCCACATGCATCTTCAACTGCTGGGCCTGATGGCATCCATGATAGTAATGCTGTCTTGGGTTCACCTCACATGCAACCACTTCAGGGGTACATTCTGGACTCATGGGATCAGTCATCCCAGGATTTTGAGTGCAGGATCGAACCCAGCCTGCAGGTTCTACTGAGTCTCAATTCATGGTCAGATCAGAGCAACATATACAGAGGCATGCCGTTGTCAGTGAACCCCACAGTGACAATTACAACCGATGCCAGCCTCATGGGCTGGAGGGCTAGAATGGGGCAGCATGTCACCCAGGGCAAATGGTGCACGTGGAAGTCCCACCTTCCCATCAATGTGCTGGAAATGTGAGCAGTATACAGAGTCCTGCTGTTCTTCGAGCCAAGGCTGATGGGTCAGCCAGTGCTGATACGAGCAGACAATCAGGTCACTATGGCTTACATAAACAAGCAAGGAGGGATGCACAGCAGAGCAATGCTCTGAGAAGTGCTACGTAGCTTGTGTTAGGCAGAGAACCACCTGCCGATTATCTCGACCACGTACCTAGCCAGAAAACAGAATTTTCATGCCGACTAGCTAAGCCGAGTGACCCTCAACCAGGTGGAATGGCAACTCTACCCTCCGGTGTTTTAGACTCTGGTTCACAAATGGGGACCTTTCCATGTAAACCTGATGGCCTCTCGACACAATGACCATCTGCCCAATTTCCACTGCCGTCTCCCTGACAGGTTGAAGAGGTAGAAATGATGACTGCTCCATGGACCTTTCAATGAGCAAATGTTTTTCCCCTCATTCCCATGATAGAAAAAGTTATTCTCAAGATCAGAGCCATGAGGGTGATCATGCTGTTGGTGGCACCGGACTGGCCAAGGATTTCATGGTTCTCACTACTCAGGGTAATGCTGACCGACTCACCATGGGATCTGCCGATTAGACTGGACTTGCTAATTCAGGGACAGATCCTTCACCACAACCCCATGCACTCCAGCTGATGGCCTGGATGTTGAAAGGTAAAGACTTTTGAAGTCAGAATTCCCTCCAATTGTGCTAGACTGTCTGGAACAGTCCAGGAATGCTTTGATGAACAAATCTTACCAGAGACATTGGCATATTTTTTTGCAAATGGTGTACTACAAAAGGCTTGTCACCTTCAGTGGCATGACTTCTTAAATTCTTGATTTTCTCAATGATGGTGCTGATAAGGGATTAGCCTGCTCCTCCCTGAGGGTCCAGGTCTTGGCCATAGCAGCAGTGAGGGGACGTCTTCCCAGGGTGGGGAACATATGATCACATCCAGAAGTGGTTCATTGCTCAGGGCAGAGCAGATTGCGTCTCCTAGGACCCGACTGCTCTGTGCTCCTTGGCAGCTTAATTTGGTGCTGGATGGCCTAACTAGGCCTCCCTTTGAAGCTAAGTCTCCTTATTGGGTTACCTTGAAAACAGTGTTACTCATGGCTATGTGCTCTGGCAGACGTGTGGGCAAGCTGCAAGCTCTCGCTTCCCAGCAACCATTCCTGAACTTCCATAAAGACAGGCTAACCCTGATGATTGTGCCCTCCTTTATTCTGAAGGTGGTTTCACAGTTTCATGTGGATCAGCCCATCCATCTACTAACCATGGGTGGGGTGCAGGGGCTGCAGAGGGGGCTTCCCATCTTTTAAAAATGGCATCTGTGCTAAAAGCTTATCTATCAATGTCCGAACGTTTTCGTAGGTCCGACAGATTGTATTCTCTTCCAGAAGGAGATGAGGACAAGCGGCTTCCAAAGAGGCCATTGCCAGCTGGATCAGGAGGGCCATACTGGCAGCTTATCAAGGGGCAGGTTAGGAACCACCACAAGGTATAAAAGTGCATGCCATCACGGCCTTGTTGGCTTCCTGGACAGAGAGGGGAGGGGCATCCATGCAAGAAATCTGAGCAGCTGCTACCTGGTCATTGGTACACACCTTTGTGTGCCATTACAGACTGGATGTTACCTCAGTGGACAGGGCAACCTATGGCAGAGTGGTGCTTCAGGCTGCAGCAGTTTTGTCCTGAGAGTGTGGTTCTTCCTTGTTTACCCACCCATTTGTTTTGTCTAGGCACTGCTACAAAATTCCATTTGTGAGGATTTATGAGCACTGGAAAAGTTGCAAGGGATAATGGTATTTACTCACCTGGTAAAGGTCTTTATTCCTGCAACCTTTACAATACACATGTTCCCTCCCATAATGGTCAAACCTGATGTGCTCGGGCAGCCAGAATCACCGTACGTTGGCCATGAGGTGTTCTGTTCAGGACAGTTGACTCTTTTTCATATATTGTTGGGGTTCTGCCCCTACTGGTTCTACCAGGTTGGTATTCGTCAAGGGGCTTGACAGGGACAATATAGTTAGTCCCTTCCATATTCTGTATATTTTTTGAATTTTCCTGTACGTTATGTTATTTTCACAGAGTATATCATATATGGGCATTTGGTTCTTATAGAGTGTACAATATATTGCTGAGCTTCAATTGCTAATCATTATGCCTAAGGTTTTTCCCACTAAGTAAGATACATAGCATTTCACTATGTTGACCTCTTGTTGGTTTGGGTCATTTATGCATTGAGTTCTTCCATGTCACCTATTGCACTTTCTCATGTTGTTTTTTTTTTTTTTCATTGGTTGTTTGGTTTCTTTTTCTGCTAGGGAAGTTTCATACTGATCTCTCTGGCTGGAGCCGGAGATTGGTCTCTAGCAGACCAAAGATTAATGATTGTGGATCGACCAATGGAATGGTGGAGGATTACCCTTTTGAGAGGATTTATGAGCACTGTAAAGTTTGCCAGTAGAATCACATTTACCAGGTGAGTAAATACCAATATATATAAATATAAAAAACCATCAGTAACAAGGTACTTTCCTTTCGTTTTTGGCTGAAGTCCTCAGTTGCCTCTGGCTTCCTCCATTCAATCTAGCCTCAGGCATCTCCCTCCTCCATCTCCAGCTTTATGCCAACTACCTGAGCAAGTGCTGGTGAGCATTGGGATCTATAGGGTAGGAAAAGAGAGATATAATCAGTTTCCTGTGGTCATACACAGTGGTTCTTCCAGTATACAGTAGCTCACAGAACTTCACATCTGCCTGCACCATGGCCCAGACACAACATATGACATATGCAAGGTCCGGGCAGCCAGGGCTGCCCAGTACCAGAGGCTTGACCAGTGGCATCATGCACCGGGAGAGTAGCATGCTTACATAAAGTATGCTGCCCCCATGGGGTTGGGACATGCACCATGAATGCCGCCCTGTGTAGTAGCAACTAGTAGGGTCAAACTTGGGTACAGTGGCCCCTCCTGGGATGTTGACACTGGTGCCCAGCTGGCCCCCAATGGGGGCGCAGGGGACAGATGCATATTCATTGACCCTTGCAGCAATATACTGTATCATTATGTTTACTGCCTACAGAGATGTACAGGCTTCCATGGATGCACAACACAGATGTGTATGCTATGGCTACCAGAGTGTTGAAGGTGGCCAAGTGCAGAACAGGGGGGACCACATGGCACTGTCCAGGTCCTATGGCATCCCTTGGACAGCAAGGGATACATGTCATCCCATATCTTGACGATTGGCTCATAAGGGCCAGGTTGCTGGCTCAAGCCCAGAATGACATGCAGGATGCGCTCCAGTGTCTGCAACAGCGCAGCTGGAATGTCAACTGGAGTAAGAGTCAATTGACCCCGGCATAGGAAATCATCCACCTAGGAACCACGATCAACACCAGCATGGGCAGAGTTTTTCTAACAGAAGACAAGGTAGAGAATCTTCTATGGCTCCTACAAACTGTTCCTTCAGAGCCCTGCAGGCCAGCCCACTTGTATCTTCAACTGCTGGGCCTGATGGCATCCATGATAGCAATGGTGCCTTGGGCTCACCTGCACATGCAACCCCTTCAGAGGTACGTTCTGGACTCATAGGATCAGTCATCCCAGGATTTTCAGTGCAGGATCAAACCCAGCTTGCAGATTCTACTGAGTCTCACTTGGTGGTCGGATCAGAGCAACCTATACAAAGGCATACCATTGTCAGTGAACCCCATGGTGACAATTACAGCCAATGCCAGCCTCATGGGCTGGGGGCTACAATGGGGCAGCATGTCACCAATGGAAAATGGTGCACATGGGAGTCCTGAATTCCCATCAATGTGCTGGAAATTTGAGCAGTATATGAGTCCTGCTGTTCTTCGAGCCAAGACTGATGGGTCAGCTGGTGCTGATCCGAACAGACATTCAGGTCACCATTGCTTACATAAAGAAGCAAGGTGGGATGCACTGCACAGCAAAGCTCCAAGAAGTGCTACGTACCTTGCATTAGGCAGAGAACCACCTGCTCATGATCTCGGCCATGTACCTAGCTAGAAAACTGAATTCTCAGGCTGATTGGCTAAGCCGAGTGATCCTCAACCAGGCGGAATGGCAACTCTACCCTCGGGTGCTTCAGACTCTGGTTCACAGATGGAGCCCTTTCCAGGTAAACCTGATGGCATCTCAACACAATGACCAGCTGCCCAATTTCCACTCCCACCTCCCTGACAGGTTGAAGAGGTGGACACGATGACTGCTCCATAGACCTTTCAACGAGCATAAGTTTTTCCCCTCGTTCCCATGATAGAAAAAGTTGTTCTCAAGGTCAGAGCCATGAGGGTGATCATGCTGTTGGTGGCACCGGACTGGCCAAGGATAACATGGTTCTCACTACTCAGGGCAATGCTGACAGACTCACCATGAGACCTGCCAATCAGACCGGACTTGCTGATTCAGGGATTGATCCTTCACCACAACCCCCATGCACTCCAACTGATGGCCTGGATGTTGAAAGGTCAAAACGTTTGAAGTCGGAATACCCTCCAATTTTGGTAGGCTGTCTGTTACAGTCCAGGAAAGCTTTGATGAGCAAATCTTACCAGAGAGATTGGCACATTTTTTGCAAATGGTGTACTACAAAAGGCTTGTCACCTTCGGTGGCAGGACTTCTCAAATTCTTGATTTTCTCAATGATGGTGCTGATAAGGGATTAGCCTACTCCTCCTTGAGGGTCCAGATCTTGGCCATAGCAGCAGTGAGGGGATGTCTTCCCAGGGTCGGGAACATATGATCACATCCAGAAGTGGTTAATTTGCTCAGGGCAGTGCAGATTTCGTCTCCTAGGACCCGACTTCCCTGTGCTCCTTGGCAGCTTAATTTGGTGCAGGATGGCCTAACTAGGCCTCCCTTTGAAGCTAAGTCTCCTTATTGGATTACCTTGAAAATAGTGTTCCTCATGGCTATGTGCTCTGGCAGACGTGTTTGCGAGCAGCAAGCTGTCGCTTACTGGCAACCATTCCTGAGCTTCCATAATGACAGGGTATTCCTGATGATTGTGCCCTCCTTCACTCTGAGGGTGGTTTCACAGTTTTATGTGGAACGGCCCATCCATCTACCAACCATGGCTGGGTGCAGGGGCTGCAGAGGGGGCTTCCCATCCTTTAAACATGGCATCTGTGCTGAAAGGTTATCTATCAATGTCTGAAGGTTTTCATAGGTCCGACAGATTGTGTTCTCTTCCAGAAGGAGAAGAGGACAAGCAGCTTCCACAGAGGCCATTGGCAGCTGGATCAGGGGGGTCCATACTGGCAGCTTATGCAGGGGCAGGTCAGGAACCACCACAAGGTATAAAAGTGCACGCCACCAGGGCCTTGTTGGCTTCCTGGACAGAGAGGAGAGGGGCATCCATACAAGAAACCTGAGCAGCTGCTACCTGGTCATCGGTACACACCTTTGTGTGCCATTACAGACTGGATGTTGCCTCAGTGGACAGGGCAACCTATGGCAAAGTGCTGCTTCGGGCTGCAGCAGATTTCTCCTGAGAGTGTGGTTCGCCCTTATTTACCCACCCATGTGTTTTGTCTAGGCACTGCTACAAAGTTCCATTTGTGAGGATTCATGAGCACTGGAAAAATTGGGGGGAATAATAGTAGCTACTCACCTGATAAAGGTGTTTACACCTCCATCCTTTACAATGCACTTGTTCCCTCCCATAATGGTCGAACCTGATGTGCTGGGGCAGTCAGAATCACTGTACCTTGGCCACGAGGTGTTCTGTTCAGGACAGCTGACTCTTTTTCATGTATTGTTGGGGTTCTGCCCCTACTGGTTCTACCGGGTTCGTATTCTGCAAGGGGCTTGACAGGGACGATATAGTTAGTCCCTTCCATATTCTGTATGTTTTTTGAATTTTCCTATATGTTATGTTATTTCCATTGAGTATATCATATATGGGCACTTGGTTCTTAATAGTGTGTACAATACATTGCTGAGCCTCAGTGGCTATTCATAATGTCTAAGGTTTTTCCCTCTAAGTAAAATACATAACTTTTCACTTTGCTAACCTCTTGTTGGTCTGGGTCATTTATGCTGTGGGTTCTTCCTTGTTACCTGTTGTACTTTTTTATGTTGTTTTTTTTTTTTCCTTTGGTTGGTTGTTTTTTTTTCTGCTAGGGAAGTTTCATACTGATCTCTCTGGCTGGAGCCGGAAATTGGCCTCTAGCAGACCAAAGATTAATGATTGTGCACCGGCCAACGGGATGGTGGAGGATTACCCATTTGTGAGGATTTATGAGCACTGTAAAGGTTGCAGGTAGAATCACATTTGCCAGGTGAGTAAATACCAATATATATAAACATAAAGGAACAGCATTAACAAGGTACTTTCCTTTCGTTTTTGGCTGAAGTCCTCAGTTGCCCCGGCTTCCTCCATTCAGTCTAGCCTCAGGCATCTCCCTCCGCCACTCCAGCTTCTTGCTGACTCACCTTGGCAAGTGCTGATGAGCATTGGGATCTGTTTGGTAGCAAAAGAGAGATATAATCAGTTTCCTGTGGTCATACACAGTGCTCCATCCAGTATACAGTAGCCCACAGAACTGTACGTCTGCATGCATCATGGCCCACACAACAACAGACATATGCGAGGTCCGGGTAGTCAGGGCTGCCCAGTACCAGAGGCTTGACTAGTGGCATCATGCACCGGGGGAGTAGCCTGCTTACATAAATTATGTTGCCCCCATGGAGTTGGGACATACACCATGAATGCCGCCCTGTGTAGTGGCCAATGGTAGAGTCAGACTTGGGTACAGTGTCACCGCCTAGTATGTTGACACTGGTGCCCAGTTGGACCCCCAATGGGGGGCCCAGGGGACACATGCATATTCATAGACTCTTGCAGCAATATATTGTAGCCATTATGTTTACTGCCTACAGAGAGATGTACAGGTTCCATGGGCACAGAACACAAATGTGTATGCTATGGCTACCAGAGTGTGGAAGGTGGCCAAGTGCAAAACAGGGGGGACCACATGGCACTGTCCAGGTCCTGCTGAGACAGTTCAAATGTGGCTTCTGTCTGCTGACCCTGGTGCCACTGCCACAACATGGTAGCCTTGGCTCCCATGCAGGCATGGACTGTATGGGTATGCATGGTGGGCCTGGACATACAGAACAGCGGCAGGGGGAAGTGCCGCAGCATCTCCAGGAGCCCTGGATGCCACAGAGAGTGGCCATATGTAGTCCCCTACATGGCGGACCCTCCCTGTGGCCATGCTACATCCCCTGTGCACCCAGGCACATGTGGCCCCATGGTTCTGTGATGTATTTTGGACACCTCATATGATAGCCAAGAGAACAACATAATCTCTTGCTGGATACAGCACCCAGGGTGTCCACACACACTCCACATGTGGGTGTTGACCCAGCCATCACTGCGAGAGGTGGTGGCATGGCAGGGATCCAAGTGGCAGCACATGGGCCCAGCCAGCCACACCCTGACACTATTCAGACAGCTTTCATGCCTGTGCCCCTGACACCATGGCCAGGTGGAGGCCTGCCTTGCAGTAATGGACTATACGACCCCAGGCAACCATGGCAGTGCAGGTCATGCATGAGACAGACTGGTGTCAAGTGGGTCAGCATGGCTGGCCAGCACCATATGCCTGGCATGCCATGCTATGGACTATAGCCCGCTGTACTTGAAGTGGGATTGAGAGCACATAGAAGGCATGCACAATGTCTGGGGGATTGCCTCTACATGCTGTATGATTCCACTGTGCTGCATGCATGCCCGTCCACACATTCACCCGTACCTGTCTCCCTCATGCGCATAACCCAGGGGCATGGGTTCATGCCATCAAGGACACAGATCAACAGTCAGGTATAAATCAGATACAGTGATAATGTGCACCCAGAATGCTGAAACAGTCATGGTATGTGTGTGACATGCGTGGTCCAGAGACATACCCATCTGTCACTGTAATCTGTGATATCATTTTGTGCTGACAATCCACACTGTTCAGTAACATACACACATTGTATGTGGGCCACAGCACAGCTGAGGCACAATAAAGAGGTCCCCGTACATCATGGACAGCTGAGAGATATGCACCCACCTACCACGTAGCAGCACCTACCTGGCCTGGGCATATCGCAACTGGTGATCATATCCCACAGTTTGCCTGCATGTCTCTCTCCTCTACACGTTGCTGAACTAGTAGCTGCACTGGTCGCCAGTGTGGGTGATCCCCATCCTGCAGGTCCAGCAATGACCCACTGAGGCCTAGGCCTCGCACCGCAGTCTGTCCACACTGGACACCTCCCTGAGCAACCCATCCTCACTGGTCACCACCAGGTTCACCATCTTAGTGACCTCGACAGCAGGCCACCATTGGTCATGCTACATGTGTGCATGGCATTGCCCTGAAGTCATAGTCACTTCCACAATGTGCTGCACAGCCTCCTGTCACACTACTTCCTGTTACAGGACCTGTTCTGTGTTTGTGCAATATACTTTATATGTAACGCTGTGCAATTCATCTGTGCACTGTGAAACATGCATATCTGGGGGCAGGGGCAGAGCACGGGGCACATGGCCAGTATAGAGTGGCACATGTGCCGTATGTGTGGGTGTCTGTGACACTTGCCCATTAAAGAGAAGCACTACAAGGGTGCACAGCACTGCAGTGTGCAAGACTGCACAGCGTGATGATGTCATATGCAGTACATGTCATCAGGCCTGTGCAGAAATGGAGCATAACCTGCAGTCTGGCACAAAACACACTTGCACAAGCACTATCCCAGATAGTGCACCAGGCAGCCTGCTATAATCAGACAGGTTATGCAAATGAGGTCACTGGTCAGTCTGTAGGCAAAACACCACATTACTGTGTCATTATAGTCAGTGCTACATACATTAGCATGCCAAAGTGTGCCTGGGCTATTTAAGGGAGGACAGTGCACCATCAAGACAGCAACATGGACTTGCAGGTAAATGGAGGTAAGTGTTCAGTAGAGTAGTCTGGGGGTGTGATGGGTGCAGTTGCCCATTGTTTCAGAGGCTGTGATAATGCATCTTTCCCAGTCAGAAATTTGCTCTTGCCTTGTTTCGCTGCCCATTTGAATCTTCATTGTTGTGGCTAATCTGAACAATATTTCTTTGCTGCTATGTTGTGATATCTCCTCCTAGACTGTGTAGGTTTTTTATGCCAAAAATTCTATGTGAATTTCATAGATGGTTATTGTCCTGGCTGCATGCATTCATTACTACTGACTGTTTTGACCTATACTATCGTAATTTAATTGTACTCATGCTATGTACCTGTCTTTGATTGTTGTACTCTCCTGGGTCATGCCTGAAAATAATCATTTCATGGCTAGTGCACCTACCCGGTTAACAAAAGCTAAATAAAGAAAATAAATATGCATTCCTGAGTGCATCTCCTCCAGATACATGGGCCATAGGCAAACCTCTCAACTGGTTATCTCACAAAACAGGGATGAGGCGTCCTGAAAATGGGGTGCAGAACCACAAGCAGGGACATAAATGAATACTGAGTATGTGTCCCACAGAATGCTACTAGATTTAGGAGCCTACTGCATACCTCTCAACCTTTCAAACCTCCCAGTTTGGAACATTTGCTATTAGACTGTGGAACACAGAGAAAAAATGTGAGACACTTCACAAATATTTACCTAGGAAGCTCAGAACACACTTACAATGTGTGCTTTTATGTTCCCAATGCTTGTTGTTACTTATATTGTATGTTGTCACCTTATGTACTATGTAATAGTGCCTTACAATTGTAATTTTGTATGGGGGACATATACACACAATGTGGACCAGGGGGCTGTTGTGACATACAATATTTGTGTCAGTGTTCCACATACTGTGGGACAGTTGAGAGGTATGGTGTACTGTAGACTGCATTGTCAGACAGAAGCAAAGTATGTAGCTGCGATAGTGGACTTCAGTTTGTGTGTACAATCCTCAGTGTTCAGTCACAAACAGATAGAAATTACACATGCTACAGGAACATGGGGATGCAACCTCAGGGACAACCCTGATAATCAGGGACTGTTGAGAGATAGGAGCTCCTCTGCTACTGTCCTGTGGAGTCCCACGGGGCTTGGTCTTATCTCCGAGTTGTTTGCAATGTATATGCTGCCATTGGGAGAAATCATTAGATGGCATGGGCAGAGTTATCACTGTTTTCCATAGCTCGTGGAGGCTGAATATCACAAAGTGTGAGAACTAATGGACTAAAGACATCTGGGGCATGGACACTTGCATTTGTGGGCCCGAACTTGTGGAATTCTCCATCTTGTCAGATTAGAGACTGCCAGACCACTGACCAGTTTAAAATCAAGCTGAAAACTTTCTTATTTAGCCAGGCATTTTCAGAGATAATTTAAGTAATGATTATGATTTAATATGATTGGGTTTTAAACTGTATATTTTCTGGGAACTGATGTGTTTGTATAGTTTTAACTGATGTTATTGTATGTAAAGCACTTTGAATCTTTTTGAGGATTGCATTCTATAAATAAGCTCTGACTGACTGATTATACTAAGGGATCATACTAAGGATGGTATTAGTGCTGGGGCATATATAGCCCATGAATGCTCCTATACTAATGAATAATAAGTTAAAGGGTGCCCTGAAAGTAAAATAATATTGCTGCATTTTTTTAAATTCAGGCTTGGTTTTGCTGATGACTATATCTAATGGTAGTTTGTTTCAGGGATTTATGACCCTAAGGGGTAAAGACAAACTCTTTATTGTTATAATTAAAATGTTTTCCTGTGAGTTGTAGTGGATAACCCCTAGATTCATAATTACTTTTTTAAACTCAAGACCAAGTTCGGACATCAGATAAGGGTCCTGAATAATATTGAACAGAAAAAGTAGGTCACCCCGTAGACGACGAGTTTCCAATGTCATTAGGCTGAGGGAGGCTGATCAACTTTCATATGGCATATTATGTAAGCCATTTATATGTTTTGCATATTTTCACTGCACTTTCTCCAATTGACTGCAATTGGATTTTTTAAATGGGCACCACAGCTGGGAGGCATATTCAAGATGGGGTATAATATATGCTCTAAACAGAAGCATCATAACCGTAGGATCTCTTGATTTTATATTATATTTAATAGGCCAGATGACCTTGTTAGTCTTATTAATAACTTGGTTAATTTGTTTAGAGTGCTCTAAGTCATTAGAGACAATAACCCCCAAATCTCTTTAATCACTAGTGATGTATAAGATACAACTTCCCAAAACATATTAAACATGTGAGTTATGTGGGCCCAAGTACATGACTTTACACTTATTAGTATTTAATTTCATACCCCATTGGATGACCCATGTTGATATTATATCTAAGTCATCTTGAATAGCAACTGCCTTCTCTTGATTGGCACAAGGTCCACCGATTTTAATATCATCTGCATATTTGATGGAGGGGGAGATACAATTACTGATCATATAAGATATAAAAACTTGAGACAGACAGAGACCCAATATGGAGCCCTGAGGGACTCCACTAGTAACATGACCTACATCAGATAATGCACCATTTACAAGTATTGTCTGTTTCCTACCTGAGAACCAATTACATATCCAATTAACTATTTCTTTATTGATAGGAAAATTTTGCAGTTTTTCTTTCTAGGCCCAATGAGACATTACATCAAAAGCCTTGAAGAAATCAATGAAAATGACGTAATATGGAATCTTCGTATCCAACTGTGACCTGACAGATTCATAAAAACACATTATGTTAGTTAAATAACCCCTGCCATTTTTAAACTCGTGCAGCTCTGTGTCCTGACTATCCAAACATGGTGTAACCATATCCCTTATTAGGTTTTCCAGAACTTTACAGATGGACAATGTAAGGCTGATAGGTCTGTAATTTTCCCATGTTGATTGGGGACCTTTTTATGAATGGGGATCACATCTGCATGCTTCCATTCAACTGGAACAAAGTTGTTAGACAGGCATCCCTGAAATAGTAATTTCAGTGGATAAGCGAGATTGTCTGCTAATAAATATAATAAGTGGCCTGTGATGTTATCCAGGCCAGGACTGGTTTTATTCTTCTCTGCTAGTAGTTCCTAATGAATTAAACCCCTAAAGAAGGAAATAGGATTATCATCATTTTAGCTATGAATTGAAGTGGTGTTATGGTTTGTATTAAAAACTTCACAGATTTTACTGTTAAAGATATTTGCCATACCCTTTGGGTCGTGATGTATCATTTAATTGTAACAGACCCACCTGACAGATAGGTTTTTGTAAGGAAGTTATGTAAGAAAAGAAATATTTACAGTTATTTTTATTTGCTGAATTTGCAAGATGATACTCCCACTTAATTTTAGCCTTCAGAATTTTTGTCTTACATTGCTTTTGGATTTTGAGAAAGGCCAACCAGTTGTTAGTTGTCTTAGATTTTAGGCAAGAGAGGTATATTTTGTTTTTCAATTTAAGCAGTTTTAATTAATTTATTAAGCCATTTCAGATGTTCTCTTTTATTTTTATATTTTTGCCTGGTTGGTATGTACTTATCCCGCAGGTCACTTGATGTTTTCATAAAGAAGCCCCAAGTTTCATTGATGGTGAGATCTTTAAAGGCAGTATCCCAACTGATTTTATTTAACTCATTCCTTATTTCAGTTATATTAGCTTTATCATATAAAAACATTGTAGTTGTACCAGTATTAGATGTATAATTTTTTTGTAATGTAAATAAGACATAATTATGGTCACTGTTTCCCATAGGTGAGGTAACTGATATGTTGGCAAGAGTTAAATGTTCATTACAGAGTACTAGTTCCAGGATCCTGTTCCCCCTAGTGGGTAAAGAAACGTGTTGCTTAAGCTGAAGCTGACTGCAAGCAGAAAGGAGCTTATTTCCTTTACTGGTATAGGGAGTGTTACTAACCCTGTTAATGTCACCTTGATTAAAATCACCAGTTACCAAGATGTCACCCAATTCTCCAGCATGTTCAAGTTCTGTTAGGATTGCATCAGAATACTCAGATGAGGAATTGGGGATTGATAACATGTCCCTAGAAAGACTGGTTCTGAGGCTTCCAACATGTTTGATACAGATAGACTCAGTATATGTACCGTGGGTCTTGATTTTATCTGTAACATCTATGGTATTTATTTATTTCATTTTGGTAACTGGGTTGGCCCACTGAGACCAAAGGTCTCTTTTTCAGGGGCAGCCCGGAGTTAATTACAGTACATGCATTAATAAATACAGTGGTGCAGACATTTAATTGCATACAGAAATATAGCAGATTACATACAGTAGGTTTGTTAATTATACTCTGTACAATACACATTGAGAATGAGTGGTAAATAGACAGTATGTTAACTTATGGTTCACAATGTCTGTTGTAACTGATGTGACATAAGTTGATTGGGAAATCTTACACAAAGAAATATACAAAGTCAGGAGCTCTACTTTGTTAGGAACCCCCACCCCATCAGGGATGATGGAGGCAGGTGGGGGGTGGTCGCAGGGAGGTAGAGTAGGCCAGAAGCCCATGCGTTCTTTGTCTACCACAAAAGGGGAGAATTGAGGGCCCAGTGGACAAGGACTAATGATAATAGCCACAGAGACTGAACTCCATCAGGTACACTTTCGAGGCAGACTTGAATTCATGGAGAGTGGGACAACTGACTAGGTTACAAACCCAGCAACTTATTTGGAATGGATTTCATTAACTGCAGGTACTGTGGAACAATTTTCAGAAGGACAGTCTTACAGGATTTAGGACACTGTCCTACATGCTGGGCCTTTGGAGATCTTAGGTCTCAGCTCCGGGCAGCATGGGCAGAGATTGCACTCTCAAATTTCATATTGAAGAGGAAATACATTATAAGAACCACCCGCCATTTCCCCAGCATCCAACAGAAAACCTCGATCGCAGAGGGTAGTTGGTCCAGGAGGTTGGCAGGTGGTTAGGAGGAGCAAATCAGGTGCCCCATCACTCTCTGCTCTCCAACACATTACCTCCAAAAACCATATAAACACTACAAACAGGTATCTGCCTCTATCTCTGAAATCAAATAAAGAGGCAGAAGACACTGCAGAGCAGGACACTGCGGCACAGGAGCTAGCACAACAATACTCACCCAAATCAGGAACCAAAACTAAACAAGCACAAAGGAAATCCAAAAAACTTCTGATCATAGGAGACTCCATGATTCGGGGAGTTGATGCCCATCTCCAGCCAGGGGTGATGGTCAGATGTCTCCCAGGCACATCAGCATGGAGACACTGACCGCATTACAAAATTGTTCACAAAGCAGGAGAAAACATTGATGTCCTAGTACACATAGGGACTATCGATTCAGCCAGCCGGGTCAGTTGTGGAGACCAAGGAACACCTGACTAGGCTGGGTGACAAACTATCATCTATTTCGTCTGCATCTCCTTTCTGAGATCCTGCCAGTCTGGGAGAAGGGAGCAGATGGACGGAAGGTCAGAGAAGGGAGATAGGGGAGCTAAACACGTGGCTCAAGGACTGGTGCCAGAAAAAGGACACAGATTTGTAGGGAACTGGCAACAGTTCTGGGAGCCGAAGTTCTTTAAATTTGATGGACTGCATCTGACTAAAGAGGAGTCAGTGCATTGGGGCAGAAATTTGACGTCTTTGCAGAATATTTAAACTAGCAATGGGGAGAGGTGCAGCACCCATACGCTCGATGGGAAGAACACCCCTCCCCTCAGCTAGGTGGTCAAACAGGAATTCAGCGTGTTTGCGCTCATTTGCATCACCAGGTAAGAAAAAGGTTTGTCTCCCCATCGATGCACAGGGGTAATGCCAAACTTCACCCAACAACTAACACACCAAATCTGGCCAATGGAAAATCATGTACACAAATGCTCACAGCCTGGAAATAAGATCCCAGACCTGCAAGCAATAATGTCAGAGGCTAAGCTGGACATAGTAGCAATTAGTGAGGCGTGGTTTACCAGTAACCACACTTGGGAGACTTCAGTACCTGGCTATGTATTGTTCAGAAGAGACCGAGGTGCAAAAAGGGGGGAGGAGTGGCCCTGTATGTTAATGAAAAATATCAAAGCTACAGAAATTCAGAATACACATAAGGAGCCAGAAGAACTGTGGGTCACCCTGGAAACAGGAAATGGACAGCCATAAGAACTGGGGTTGTCTACAGGCCCCAGACCAGAGGGAGGACATAGACACATTACTGTTAGAAGATATACAAAACATGACAGCTAAAGGGAGGTTCTGATAATGGGAGACTTCAACATGCCAGATACAGATTGGTCAATACCAGCAGGAACATCTGCCAGAACTAGACTCATAGTGGATTCCTGCAGGGGAGGGCCTCAAACAACTGGTACAGCAACCCACAAGAGACAGGGCTATCCTAGATCTAGTACTGACTAACAAAGAAGGGATCACAGATCTCCAGGTAGAAGATCACCTGGGGCCAGTGACCATCACATGGTATGGTTCAATTTGGCTACTACATCTAAATCATCCCATTCCAAGGCAAAATATGGGACTTCAGAGGAGCTGACTTTGATAAGATGGCCAACAGAGTTAAGCTAGCCCTGGCAAAAGAAACACAGGTGAGGAGGTACAGGCAAAGTGGGCAAGCATTAGGATACAATACTTGAAGCAAATATCCCATTGTGTTAGACAGAAAAGGAAGTGCAAAAGAAGAAGGAAACCACTTTGGTTCTCAAATACAGTAGCAGAAAAGGTCAGAGCCAAAGGCTGGCCTTCAGAAAATATAAAGGAACACAGCGGATGAAGATAGGGAGGCATACCAAACTGCCTAAGGGAAGCAGGTAAGGCAGTAAGGCAGGCAAAGTCCCAAACTGAGGAAACACTAGCACGAACAGTAAAGAAGGTGACAAAACTTTCTATAGATACATTAGTGAAAGGAGAAAGTCCAGAGGGGTATTGCTAAGCTTAATGGAGAAAGGGAGCATGTGAGGAGGAGGACCCTGTAAAGGCATCTATCCTAAATAGATACTTTTGCTCAGTATTTACTGAAGAGAAGGTAGGCAGGGCCCACAGCTCAGCATCATGGACACAGGGGAGGGAGGTGAGCACTACTCCTTCACAAAAGAAAGGATCCTACAAGAGCTTGCTAAGCTCAGGTGGATAAGGCAATGGGACCTGATGGCATACATCCCAGGGTACTTAAGGAGCTAAAGGAGGAACTAGCAGAGCCATTAGCAGAATTGTTTAGTGAGTCTCTGAGCACAGGAGAGGTCCCAGAAGACTGGAGAA
The DNA here is from genome assembly GCA_016271365.2 of Neoceratodus forsteri. NCBI lineage: Eukaryota > Metazoa > Chordata > Ceratodontiformes > Ceratodontidae > Neoceratodus > Neoceratodus forsteri. Next base: position 795,183,533 of record CM057455.1, read on the forward strand.
GGGCTCATGTGATCCCACTCCACAAGAGTGGTAGCAGGGAGGCGGGGAACTACAGACCAGTCAGTCTTACCTCAGTAGTGGGCAAGATTATGGAGGCACTCCTTAAGGAAAGGATAGTGCAACACCTGGAATCCATAGGGGCACAGGATCCAAGACAGCATGGGTTTACAAAAGGAAGGTCCTGTCAAACTAATCTCATAGATTTCTTTGACTGGGTAACCAGAGTGGTGGACCAAGGGGGAGCAGTTGATGTTGCCTACCTTGACTTCAGCAAAGCTTTTGACACTGTTCCACATAGAAGATTGATAAATAAGCTAGGTAGGCTCGGGGTGGGTCAGAAGTTGGTCAACTGGGTGGCAAACTGGTTGACTGGCAGAAAACAGAGAGTGGTGGTAAATGGTATACAGTCAGAAGAGATGCAAGTCACAAGTGGGGTACCTCAGGGATCAGTCCTGGGGCCAGTCCTATTCAACATCTTCATTAGTGACCTCGCAGATGGACTAGAGGGTAAGGCTTGTCTGTTTGCAGATGACACCAAGATCTGCAACAGAGTAGATGATCCAGATGGGGTGGGCAGAATGAGAAGAGATCTGGATAAACTAGCAGAATGGTCAGAAGAGTGGCAACTGGGATTTAATGCAAAGAAGTGCAAAATCATGCACATAGGGAAGAGAAACCCTGAAGCCACTTATAGGCTGGGAGGGGAGTTGCTAGCAGTCACAAAGGAAGAAAGAGACTTGGGCATCATCATCACTGATGACCTAAAATCATCCAAGCAGACCTCTAAAGCAGTAGGTAAGGCTAGGGGGTGTTAGGGTGTATTAGTAGGGGTATCACAAGTCGTAAGAGGGAGGGTAATAACCCTCTGTACAAGACATTGGTTAGGCCCCATCTGGAGTACTGCGTGCAGTATTGAGGCCACACCTTCACAAGGACATTAACCAAATTGAGGCAGTCCAGAGAAGGGCAACCAAAATGGTGCAGGGACTGTATCAGAAGACATATGAGGACAGATTAACGGAGCTCAATATGTATACCCTTGAGCAAAGGAGGAGAGAGGTGATATGATCGAGACATTTAAACACCTTAAGGGCATAAACAAGGTGAAAGAGTCTAACATGTTTAAATATAAGAAAATAGCAGGACAAGAGGACACAGCATGAGATTAGAGGGAGGCCGATTAAGGGAATGTGAGGAAATTTTTTCACAGAAAGGGTGGTAGATGCATGGAATGGCTTACCACAAGAAGTGGTGGCTATGAATACAGTGCAGGACTTCAAACAGGCATGGGATAGGCATAAGGGAGCAATACAAATGACTATGAATAGATAGGTCACTGACAGAGCAAAGGCCGATGGCACATTTATAAGGTAGAAAAAGAAATGGGCAGACTGGATGGGCCTTGCGGTCCTTATCTGCCGTCAACTTCTATGTTTCTATGTTTCTAACCCATCAGGTTCTCTGGGAGAGAGTTTCACTTGTTAGGAGCAGCATACCTAAATAATCTTTTGCCCAAACAACATGTTACTATTTATGTACAGAGCTTTGTCCCCACCTTTCCTAGATAGGGTGTTTTGTTTGTGGACATTGTATCCAGAAATGCTAACATCCCATGAGGCTTTGTCATCTCCCCAAGTTTTGGATATAGACATAATATCTACCTTATTTTCCAATATCCTCACATTTAATTCATCCATTTTATTATTCAGACACCTAGCATTAAAATACATTAATTACAAATGGTTACTGACAATTTGGTTATTACTATTCCTGTCTGTATTTAGGGAAGTAGGCGATTTCCCCTTCTTCCCTTGTCTATTTAGTTTAAACATTGCCTGATAACTTTTTCAATTTGTTTCCCAAGTAAGGTACTACCCCTTCTGCTTAAATGCAGCCCATCCTAGCAGAAGAGTGTATCTCTATCGTGAAAATTTTCTCAATGAGTAATGCAAGTCATGCCTTGCTTTAAGCACCATTTCCTAAGCCACTCATTTATGGTTTTAATTTTGCATGTTTGACATTCAGAGGCCCTTGGAATAGGGAGGATCTCAGAAAAGCAGATATTGCACCCTATATCATCAAGTTTATTAGTGAGTGCAACAAAATGTTGTTGCATTTTATGCATAGAATCAGAAAAAGTTTTTATTTGTTCCTGCATGCATTGTAGTTAATGGTCTATCACCACAGTCATGTAGAATGTCCCCAACCATAGAAGTAATATCACAGACTTTAGCTCCTCTAAATGTTGCACATGTTCTATTGGCTTTATCTGAATTACAAATTGTCCTGTCAAGATGTTTAATAACGGAATCACCCAAGACGTAGACTTGTCTGGTACCAGGAGTGGGGCAGTAGCTGAATCCATTGCTACCTCCATTTCAGTTGGAGCATTTAAAATATCATGCCCTACCTCTACAAGATTGTCAACAGTTAGGGTTGATTGATTGATTGATAAACACTAACCAACTCTTGTACACTTTGCCTTGCTGATCTACTGATAACTATTTCAACTTCTCGTAAAGGTTTCAGTGATGTTTCCAGTACCTGGCTCTAAGGGTTAACCTACAAATTGAATTATACACACAAACTAATTTCTTTACCACTTTCTGTGAAGCCCCTTCCCATACTAAGCTCCCACAGTCCATCACAGGCAGTAAGCAGGAATGGTCTTGCATTTTCATAGACTCTTAATCATAATGTTCTTGACAGCATAAAATGTTCACAGGTTTTTATTCAGTTTGGTAAAGGTTTGTTCTGCATGCCTGTCAAAATTTTATCTGAGGGTATAATATAATACTCAGGACTTAAACATATCTGTACTGTTCCTTGCCTTTCTATAGAGACTTAAACGTTTCCAACAGCAATCCTGTTTTTTTTTTTGTGAACAGTACACTATTGCTTTTTGTCTTTATTTACTATAAGATTATTTAAAAAAAAATCAGCCAAGAGTTTATATTTTACTTCCAATTTTTTATTTAAAGAAGATATATCTCTATTGCCTAGGTACAGTACATCACTTTGTCATTGGCATATAGTATGGTTTTTGAGTTGGTGCATACTTGGGGGAAGATCATTAATAAATAATGAAAATAAATTGTGTACTCACAAATAAATGTTTACCATCCAATGTACTGTTCTACCTCAATGTACTGTCCTGATCTTGTTGAAACTTATGTAAATTCTAATGTTGTAATTCTTTTAGGATTTATGCAACAATGTCACTGTAACAGGACAACATTTGTAAATAGGTTTTCTAGTCATAACAGTTATATTCTGTATAAAAATAAAAGTCTTTAGTACTCTTTATTAATATTTTCATGGCTTCCTTCTGACCATAATCCTCACATCTTTGTTGCTAGCCTCACAAAAGTTCAAAGTTATGGACTGATTCTGGTTTTCATTTCTTCTCTTCTTCTGAGTATCTCAAGGGAGACAATGCTGTGATTACTAGTACTCAGCTTTTTTCCAGCGTCTATACTTGCTACCATGTCAGCTTTATTACTTATCACTAGATCTAATATACTACCATCTCTGATCCCTTTACTGATATGCAGTTTTTAAAAAGCATTTATATGATGGCTCTGTGATGCCAGGCAACTGGGGCTTCCTGTCATGCTAGCAATGCTAGAATACACCCCAAAATATGGCAAGGGAAGGAAGGAACATCCCCTCCAATGCTCACCTTTGTTGGGGAGAAATGGCCAATGATCTTGCTGAACGACTACCTTCTGATGGACCAGAGGAGGACTGAGGGAGTCAGTGTGAGCTAGGAAACTAAGGGGAGGGGGTGTTATTGAGGAATCATTGCATCAGGAAAGACAAATAGATGCTTCTAATTGATGGTACCCTGGGAGGGAGAAAATCAAGCAAAACCTAGAAGGACATGCAGTATGAACCCCGCATTCCAATGTACCATTCCAAATCTTCCTCTGCCAGTCCACCATCCTTCCTCATGCTGAATTTGAGAGGTAGACCATATGGGGACATTGGTAGGCCCATAGCAGGAGGTAAGCCATGGGAATAGGGAGGGAGGAAAGTGTCAGACCTAACTGACTGGAATGCCAGTCTGGTGATTACTGGGAAGGAACACTGGGGATAGTGAGCATAAGGCAGCCCTGCTCACCTGCAAATATGAGGTATAAAGAGTGATTAAAATTCTAAAACAGCATAAATTTGATAAACCAATGAACTGCTGTCCTTTCTTTCCCTTAGCATTGGGATTTTTTGCATTCTGTTATTCTGTTTCTGGATAGTTGAAATGCTTCTTTATAATTACATTTTACTTGCTGTTGACTTCCTGATCTCATCCCTAAATGCATGGTTGTGCACCTGCACAAGGTTGGGTGGCCTGTAGCATGTACTCAATAACATTTCCTTGTGATCCTCACATGTATATATTCTTGCCAACTTGAATCTAGACCTTGTACTCTGCATATTTTAACTTTCTATGATTGTATCCCAACTGACACTAGTGCACTGCTCCTTGCATATTGCTTGTCCCTACCTGTTGTATTTCACTACAACTACCGATGTTCTCTTGCATATTGAAATCTCCCTGGCTTTACCTGAAATTAGACACTTGGTTGTCTAGTGCACCTACCCAGTTACCAAAAACCAAATAAATAAAATAAAATAAATAAATAGAAAGACTGGGTTCCTTCCTCAGCTTCCTCAATACCATCTTTTTTCCACAGTATTTATTATCTGCTTTTATGATTACATTCTTGCTTTTAATTTGGTCCCTTCTGAACAGCCTGTACCCTTCTAAAGCTGTCCTTGTTTGATCGCAGTCATTTCACTAAGTTGTTGTTGTACTGTACTGCTTATATCATGCTGTACCTAGCCATTTCAGCTTTGCTTTCCAACTGTCTTATTTCCTTAGTCTTTATACTTTTGAACATGTCCATCTCATTGGCTCCTTCTGTCTTGCTTATGCAATTCTTTTACAAGGTTTCATTGCATTATTTTGATATTAACCAAACTTCTCCACTAGCGGAACAGCAAGGGAACTGATTGCCACGCTGGTAACCTGGGTTTGTGTCCTAAGTGTATACCACCACATTTCAGATTTAACCTTAAATTGGGTACTCAACCCTAACTATAGTGGCACTACTGTGCTGCTATAATATATATATATAAAAGCCCCCCTTGCAACCCCAGTCCATCCCCCCAACTGGCATTGGGGTGTGTGTTGGGTCAACGGCCCTAACTCTCACCCCATCTCATGTGTAAAAAAGCTGAGGTATTGAAGAATGGGGTGAGAGTTAAGACCGATGACCCCGATGCACACCCTGATGCTGGGGGGGGAGGGGATGGACTGGGGGGATGCAAGGGGGCTTTCAACCCTAACACCGAATTTCCTCACTTTTGTTGCTGTGGAACATCCCTAACTGATGCATTAAACTGAGTTTGTTGCCATGAATTTCCCTTCTTTTTGAGAATGAGGACTATAAATGCCTGACACCGGACACCCTTAAGCTAGCAATACACAGCTCTATTGTCTCCATCATTGATTATGGGCTTGTTATCTATGGAGCAGCCACAGCTACAGCACTATGGCAAATTCTCACAGTGCTGAATAGGGCCTGCAGACTGCTTACTGGTGCTGCCCACCACACGCATACCTGCGACCTCTATGAACAGTCAAACTGGCTACAACTTCAGGGAAGGATTACTTTCCAAACCTGCCTACTGGCAAAAACATTATTGATGGGACTCATGCCCCCTGGGGTTCAGTCTCTCTTAAGACAACCAACCACCCCCATTACACAAGAAGCTCTGACAACAATTCTCTGGCTGTTCCCCACTGTCGCACCACCCAAGGCCAGCAGTCCTTTGCAGGTAGAGCTCCTAAGATGTTTAACTCCCTGGGCAGCGAACTCACCAGCTTAGGCACCCTCTACTCATTCAAACACAAGCTACGTCAAACGCTTGTGTCCAGAGACACCTGTGACTGTTTCGCCTAACCTCCCAGGTAGTCACTTCTGTTCTTCACATCTCTCTACTATCACCGCCTCTGTCTGCCACCACCCTCCCCATATCTACCCCTGCCTCTCTCCCTAGCCCAGGTCCACCACCTTCCTCTCTTACCCTCCTTCAACTCCCTTCCTCTCTCCCTTTTCTAATCTGCCCTCCCCACTCAATGTTGTACTTATTCCCCAATCCTTACCTCCCACCCACCTCTCCTTCTACCTCCCTACCAGTTACCTCATTACACTCACTTTCTCTCTCACTTTCCTGTGCTACATGGCACAATTGGCAGCAACTCAGTTTTTCCACTCTACCTTGACCTTTGACAATGCCATTCTGGCAGCTTTAATTCATGTAAATGTTATTTGTTGTGACTCATCATTCTTAAATGTATGCCTGATTATGTTGTTCTAACTGTTATTCATATCACATTTAGCTTTAGACCATGTATACCCTGTACTGAATTTTGTATTCAAACTTCTTGCCTGCTAATCTCACATAAACTGTACTTCTATTCTTTGTATACTGCCATGGAACCTTTGTAAAACAGCCATTGGCTCAAAGGTATTTATCCAAAATTCTGATAAATAAAATAAAATAAATAGTGAATAGAATGCACTGGTGGGAGTGCGGGATGTTCGGGTTGCTAACGGTTATGCACATGGTGACACAAACATAAATGGTAATGCAAACATTAATAGAAACACAAGCACAAAGTGATGCCAAAGGGAACAGTGATGTAAACGGAGATACAAGTGCGTATGGAAACACAACTGGTAACTTTCATGGTCACAGTACCGCTATCGTAAATGCAAATTTTAACTGTTACAGCAACAATAATGCCAAAGGGAACAGAAACGGAAAGGCAAATGGAAGCGTGCATGGAAACGCACAGCGTAACCGCACTGTCACGGTACCGCAATTGCAAACGCAAATGGTAATGGTAACAGCAAAAATAGCACCAAAGAAAACAGAAAAGGAAAGGCAAATGCAACCACATATGGAAACGCAAACCGTAACACGTATGGGCACGAGAACGCAATTGGAAATGCAAATGATAACAGTAACAACAACGATGATGCCAACGAAAGACAAATGGAAATGCAAACGCAAACAGAAGGGCGTCCGCAAATACAAATGGTAAGGCACACAGTGACACAAAGTGAAACACAAACAGAAAAAATACTGTAGACAGAAATGGTAAGAGTAATGCAAATGCAAGCACAAACAGAAACGCAGAGGATAATGCACACGGTGGCGCAGATGGGAACGCTAATGCAAATGGGTACGGAAACACAAGTGGAAACACTACATATAACAGTAACTGGAGTGCACACCCTGGTTTTTCCCAAGAACTGCACAGAGAAACAAAGTGACTACAAAGAATATATGCTTAATAAATGGGGCTCGAAACAGAAAATGAGGAGTTGGAATACTAAATTGCTTTATCTCAGGAACTGTACAATGTAGAAAAACAATTTAAATTTCATATGAATTATGACTTTCCTGGCTAGTATTGTACTTAGCCCCAAGGGAAGGGACTAAGCATTTTTCTGAAGAAAAGTCCGTATCTTGCACCATTTCTGAGATATGGGCCTCGAAAGGTACGGGGGACGCCGCAATGTTAGTCTATGGGAAAAAGCATCAACTTTGGAGTACTGTAACTTTGCATCCCTGCAATATTTTTTCACCAAACCATGAAAAGGTATATCTGGGAGATGTTGGCTTTCTTCCCTTCAAATTTCAGCCCAAAAGACCAAACCGTTCTTTTGCAGCAAGGTGGCAAATAATTCCTGTCATTTTGGCCATAGTGTTGCAAAGTAGTGTCGTGATCTGAGACACTTTCGTAAAAAAAAATCACGAACATGTCACAGGTGCGACACTACTTTGCGACACTACTTTCCCCCAAAATTTTAAAAATGTTTCTGGGGTGTTTAATCCCAAAATAAAGACATGCCTAGCATCCTCAGGGCTCGACTAGGTAAACAGAAAAATAATTGTGTCCCTAGATGGTCCCAATTTTAAATGCCAAGCATTTCTGTGATCAGTAACTGAAAAAAAAAGGCTGACTCACAACACTACATGGGGAATTTGCAACACTAAAAACTGCATTCGCGACACTGTCAAACTTTTTGTCAACTTTTTGCCTTGACTATAATGGGAAACTTGTATTTTGAATAACCTTTGAACCTTTCAATATTTTTTCATGAAATCTTCAAAAGGCACATCGGGGACCCCAGCTGCACATTCCCTGAAGTTTTCAGACTGGTAGCACAAACCATGCAACCTGTAGGTGCAAGCAAAGAATGCACAAAAAAACGTAAATGCGCCCTGGAATGTTGCTCAAAAACGCCACAGCCGTATATCCGACAGGTATGAAAGTTGGCAGATCCTAAGATCTATGGTTATGCCCCATGCCTACCAAATTTCTATATATCTTTATCCCCTGCAACCTTTCCAGTGCTCATAAATCCTCACAAATGGGCAATCCTCCACCATCCAATTGGCCAATGCACGACTGTAAATCTTCAGTCTGCTAGAGGACAATCCCCTGGCTCCAGCAAGAGAGACCAGTTTATTCGTGCATCTCCTGGTGATCGGTCATGATCTAAATCATTCCCACCTTAGGTGAACTTTATTTGCTCTTCTTTTTTGCCTTTCTCTTACTCTCCCTCTTTCTAGCATAGTCTCATCAACAGATGAATTTGCGTAGGAGCTTGAGGTTTCTTACTTACTTGTTTACTTACTTACTTACTTACTACTTGCCAGCAGAAACAGACCATGTGGTCTAGCAAGTCTGCTCGATTGTGCAGCTAGCACCCCACTGTGCAGCTGCCCCTTCCCCCTTCACCCTCACACAGATGAATTCCAACTGACACTGAACCAGATTAAACTGTTGGTGGTAACAGCATACCTGCATTAACTCTGTTAGCGATATGAATTAGTTCTATCTGCTCACAACTGCAGGAGCAGGAAGCAAGTGGAGCCAGAACCTCGGGTAGAATCTGTCTGCCACCCCTGCTCCAGTTGGGGACCCTCTGATAGTGTCCCCAACCTCGCTATTCCTAGGAATGGTCCCTCAAGTAGTGCCCACTCCTAAGGTGCATGCAGCAGTAAAAGGAAAAATTCAGTAAGCAGCAGTAGTCAGGGGCACACCACTACCCACGACTCCTCTTAATTAAAAATGCTGCACTGTTAGAAGACTGGTGCCCCCTACAGAAAGGGCTCCCTCTCTTTCCTATCCTATGAGCACTGTTCTCTCCCTGGCAGCAGAGGAGTGAGGGTTCAGAGATCCTCCCCCATCTGCATGGCTATCCTGGTGATTGGATCACCTTTGGATGTTCTGCCAATCAGGCAAGCAACCCTTCAGGGCTCTGGATGGTGCTTCGAATCCTCCGGTGTCAGTCCTGGGCCTGCAGATCTTCCAGCGTGGAGTTACCTAGAGTCCTTCGCACCATTTGGCAGTTTCCCTTGCCTCCCCCACATATTCCTGTGTCCACCATGCTGCCTCCTTGTCTCACAGCTGCCAGCAAGATAGCAGACCTCACGAGACCAGTGCCAAAAGTCTCGTGGCTGCCAAAAAACATGGCAGCTCACATGAGACATGGGAAAGAGGTGGTAGTGACCGGAAGTGACTGGGGCACAATATCCGGCTGCTCACCAGAGATGGGGAGTGACTCGGATACAAGGGGGGAATGCAAATTGATTCCCCCAGATGCCCAATGAGGTATTAACCTCATGACTGGTGCTTGAATCCCATGGGGGGGGGGGAATGCATGCGAGAGGGATCAGACATTTCACAAGACCGGTGGCCATTTTGCAAGGAGCTTTTATGGAAGCTGCCATTTTAGAAGGCACCACAAGGGAGAAGATCTGAACTACTAAAATGGCTCATGCAGTGACCAGGCAGCTATACATGATGCAATCACAGCCCTTAAACGGGTGCTACTCCATGACCCACATGCTCCTCACCTCCTAGGCAGACATGGTTGCTGTTGTGTTTTGCAAACAAGGAGGCAACTGAGCTATGTTCTTGATTCAGTTTTTTATCTCTTCTTCTTCCAGATCAGACAGCTCACATCGCATGGCTGCCATGCCCTCCTGCCTGGAATGTGGCTCTGCTGTACCAGAGACTCACGTGGGGAACCTCTGTGTGGGATCTGCACAGTTTCAGACAATGGGGCCCCTCATAGTTCCAGCTTGAATGTGGTCTCTGCCCCAACAACACCACTAACCTTGAATGCCGCACAAGCGGACCTTGTCTTTCTATGGCTAAAAAAGGATATAACAGCAGACACAGGGGAACCCACAGGACACAATATCAAAGCTTCTGGGGTCTGCTCAGACCCCGCAGCCATCAAAGAAAAAATATAGGCAGTCGGAGGGGACAGAGGACATTTCAGAGGATGACCCAGGCAGACCACGGGCAGACTCTGCCCACAGGAGGACATACCAGAGCTGCTGAAACTGATCCAAGAAATATTGCAGATCTCAGATGAGCCAGAAACACCTCTCTCCTCATCAGGCCCCCTCCTCTCATCCCAGTCCAAGAATACGAGGACTGTGTTCCTCACATGCACAGCTCTTTAGGCCATTATGGATAAGGAAATGGAAGAACAGGAACTTGCAAGGATCCTAGAGAAAAATACTGTCCGAAGATTGTACTTGGTACACCAGATCGCATGGCATTCAGCATCGAAGGTGGACACACCAGTGTCGGCCCTGGCCAGGCACACTGTCATACCAGTGGAGAGCAACACAGCTCTTAAGGACTCAATGGATAGGAAAGCTGAGGAGTTGTCAAAGAAAATCTATGAGGTCATGGGAATGGCCCTGTTAGTGGGTACAGCAGTGTATATCAGCCGAGCCTTCTTGAGCTGGGTAGAGGCCATTGAGAACAAACTCCCAGGGGAGTTACCACTAGCAGAGGAAACAGACTTTGCAGTGCATGCTACCCGCTACCTCAACAATGCTACATATGACTTCATGAAGATTGGCACTAGGGCCACGGTCCTCTCCAACCGTGCCAGGTGGGCCCCTGGCTTAAGGTCTGGCAGGTGGACACCAAATCCAAGGTGACACTGATGAAGTTCCCATGTAAGTGTGGCCATCTGTTTGGTGACACACTGACCCCATTCCTAAGAGATAAGGCCAGAATGAAGCAAATGGTAGACAAGAAGGACCTCTACCTTCCTTTGGGGTGGCCATTTCCCACCAAGTTCAGGAGCAACAGGGGTCAATCAGTCAGATCAGAACAACTCCCTGAAGGGTGGCACCTTCAGGGCATGCTTCCAGAACAAATCCAGGTTCAGGAGAGGTTTTGGAAAATGAAGAGGCTTCCACGGTAAGAAGACCAGCAGAGGCTTTTCAGGAAAGAGCCAATGAGATCAGGTGGGCCCCGGTGGACAGCTTGCCCATGGGAGGTTATCTGCAGCTGTTCACTGATCAGTGGGCCCAAACCACCAAAGACAAGTTGGTAAGGGACCTGGTCTCTTACGGTTACATCATAGAGTTGTCACAAAGGATAATTCAACACATACCAATAATATCACAAACACCCAAGGACCCCCAAAGGCTGGCAGTGATCCAGCAGACCCTCTGCAAACTCCTCAAGAGCAATGCAATTGCACCGTTGCTGCCTCAGGAGAGGAACAGAGGGGAATATTCTATATTCTTTATGATCCCCAAGAAGATGGGGGCCTAAGCCCAGTTCTTGACCTCATGTTTCTGAACAAATCTGTAGTATACAGAAAATTCAAAATCGAGATGCTCCAGTTCATGCTAATTATGATTCAGCCAGAGGACTACCTAATCTCAATAGACTTAAAGAAGACTTACTTATACATTCCCATCTGACCCAGCCACCACCACTACCTCAGTTTCCAAATCAACCGGGGTTACTTCCAGTATACTTGCTTATCCTTCAGCCTGGCCTCGGCCCCAGGAGTATTCGCTAAAATGCTGATAGTGATTGTGGCATCCCTTTGACAGCGAGGGATACATGTCATCCCATACCAGGACTATTGGCTCATAAGGGCCAGGTTGCTGACTCAAGCCCAGAATGACACCGAGATTGTGCTCCAGTGTCTGCAACAGCACAGCTGGATTGTCAACTGGAGCAAGAGTCAAGTGATCCCGGCGTAGGAAATCATCCACCTAAGGACCATGATCAACACCAGCATGGGCAGAGTTTTCCCAACAGAAGACAAGGTAGAGAATCTTCTATGGCTCCTACAATCTGTTCATTCACAGCCCTGCAGGCCAGCCCAATTGTATCTTCAAGTGCTAGGCCTGATGGCATCCATGATAGCAATGGTGCCTTGTGCTCACTTGCACATGTGATCACTTCAGAGGTACGTCCTGGACGCATGGGATCAGTCATCCCGGGATTTTGAGTGCAGGATCGAACCCAGCCTGCAGATTCTACTGAGTCTCACTTAGTGATTGGATCAGAGCAACCTATACAAAGGCATGCCATTGTCAGTGACCCCCACAGTGACAATTACAACCGATGCCAGCCTCATGGGCTGGGGGGCTACAGTGGGGCAGCATGTCACCAAGGGCAAATGGTGCACGTGGGAGTCCCACCTTCCCCTCAGTGTGCTGGAAATGTGAGCAGTATACAGAGTCCTGCTGTTCTTTGAGCCAAGACTGATGGGTCAGCCAGTGCTGATCTGAACAGACAATCAGGTCACTATGGCTTACATAAACAAGCAAGGCAGGACGCACAGCAGAGCTATGCTCCAAGAAGTGCTATGTACCTAGCGTTAGGCAGAAAACCACCTGCTGATGATCTCAGCCACGTACCTAGCCAGAAAACTGAATTCTCAGGCCGATTGGCTAAGTCGAGTGACCCTCAGCTGGGCGGAATGGCAACTCTACCCTCTGGTGTTTCAGACTCTGGTTTGCAGATGGGTTCCTTTTCAGATAAACCTGATGGCCTCTTGACACAATGACCAGCTGCCCAATTTCCACCCCCACCTCCCTGACAGGTTGAAGAGGTAGACATGATGACTGCTCCATGGACCTTTCAACGAGCATATGTTTTTCCCCTTATTCCCATGATAGCAAAAGTTATTCTCAAGATCAGAGCCATGAGGGTGATCATGCTGTTGGTGGCACCAGACTGGCCAAGGATTTCATGGTTCTCACTACTCAGGACAATGCTGATAGAGTCACCAAGGGACCTGCCGATCAGACTGCACTTGCTGATTCAGGGAATGATCCCTCATCATAACCCCCATGCACTCCAACTGATGGCCTGGATGTTGCAAGGTCAAGACTTTTGAAGGTGGAATACCCTCCAAGGGTGAGAGACTGTCTGTTACACTGCAGAAAAGCTTTGATGAAGAAGTCGTACCAGAGTCATTGGCATATTTTTTGCAAATGGTGTTCTGTAAAAGGCTTGTCAACTTCGGTGGCAGGACTTCCTCAAATTCTTGATTTTCTCAATAATGGTGCTGATAAGGGATTAGCCTACTCCTCCCTGAGGGTTCAGGTCTTGGCCATAGCAGCAGTGATGGGAAGTCTTCTCAGGGTGGGGGACATAGGATCACATCCAGAAGTGATTCATTTGCTCAGGGCAGTGCAGATTGTATATCCTAGGACTCAACTGCTCTGTGCTCCTTGGCAGCTTAATTTGGTGCTGGATGGCCTAAATACGCTTCCCTTTGATGCTAAGTCTCCTTATTGGGTTACCTTGAAAATAGTGTTCCTCATGGCTATGTGCTCTGGCAGACGTGTGGTCGAGCTGCAAGCTCTTGCTTGCCGGCAACCATTCCTGAGCTTCCACAATGACAGGGTATCGCTGATGACTGTGCCATCCTTCACTCTGATGGTGGTTTCACAGTTTCATGTGGAACAGCCCATCCATCTACCAACCATGGCTGGGGTGCAGGGGCTGCAGAGGGGGCTTCCCATCCTTTGAACATGGCATCTGTGCTAAAAGCTTATATATCAGTGTCCAAAGGTTTTCATAGGTCTGACAGACTGTGTTCTTTTTCAGAAGGAGAAGAGGACAAGCGGCTTCCAAAGAGGCCATTGCCAGCTGGATCAGGGGGTCCATTCTGGCAGCTTATCAAGGGGCAGGTCAGGAACCACCACAAGGTATAAAGGCACACTCAACCACTGCTTTTTTGGCTGCCTTGGCAGAGAGGGGAGGGGCATCCATACAGGAAATCTGAGCAGCTGCTACCTGGTCATTGGTACACGCCTTTGTGTGCTATTACACATTGGATGTTACCTCAGTGGGCAGGGCAACCAATGGCAGAGTGGTGCTTCGGGCTACAGCAGATTTGTCCTGAGAGTGTGGTTAGCCTTTGTTTACCCACCCATTTGTTTTCTCTGGGCACTGCTACAAAGTTCCATTTGTGAGGATTTATGAACACTGGAATGGTTGCAGGGGATAATGGTATTTACTTACCTGGTAAAGGTGATTATACCTGCAACCTTTACAATGCACATGTTCCCTCCTATAATGGTCGAACCTGACATGCTGAGGCAGCCAGAATCACTGTACCTTGGCCAAGAGGTGTTCTGTTCAGGACTGCTGACTCTTTTTCATGTATTGTTGGAGTTCTGCCACTACTGGTTCTACCAGGTCAGTATTCTGCAGAAGGCTTGACAGGGACGATATAGTTAGTCCCTTCTGTATTCTGTATGTTTTTTGAATTTTCCTATGCCATATGTTATTTTCACTGAGTATATCATATATGGACACTTGGTTCTTATAATATATACAATATATTGCTGAGCCTCAATAGCTAATCATTATGTCTAAGATTTATTCCACGAAGTAAAATACACAGCATTTCACTTTGTTACCCTCTTGTTAGTCTGGGTCATTTATGCTTTGGTTTCTTCCATATTGCCTGTCATACTTTTTTATGTTGTTTTTTTTTTTTTTTTCTTTTGGTTGTTTGGTTTATTTTTCTGCTAGGGAAGTTCCATACTGATCTCTCTGGCTGGAGCTGTGGTTTGGCCTCTAGCAGACCAAAGATTTATGATTGTGCATCGGCCAATGGGATGGTGGAAGATTACTCATTTGTGATGATTTATGAGCACTGTAAAGGTTGCAGGTAGAATCACTTTTTCCAGGTGAGTAAATACCAATATATATGAATGTAAAAGAACAGCAGTAACAAGGTACTTTCCTTTCCTTTCCTTTTTGGCTGAAGTCCTCAGTTGACTCTCGCTTCCTCCATTCCCTCTTGCCTCAGGCATCTCCCTCCTCTTCCTCCAGCTTCACACCTACTCACCTGAGCAAGTGCTGGTGTGCATTGGGATATATAGGGTAGGAAAAGAGAGATGTAATCAGTTTCCTGGGGTCATACACAGTGCTCCATCCAGTATACAGTAGCCCACAGAATTGTACATCCGCCTGCACCATGGCCCAGACACAGCATATGACATATGCAAGGTCCAGGCAGCCAGAGCTGCCCAGAACCAGAGACTTGACCAGTGACACCTCGCACCGGTGGACTAGCATGCATACATAAAGTATGCTGCCCTCATGGGGTTGGGACATTCACCATGAATGTCGCCCTGTGTAGTGGCCACTACCAGGGTCAGACTTGGGTATAGTGGCCCACCCTGGGATGTTGACACTGGTGCCCAGCTGGGTCCCAAATGGGGGGCCCAGGGAACACATGTATATTCACAGACCCTTGCAGTAATATATTGTAGCCCTGAGTTCACTGCCTACAGAGATGTACAGGTTCCATGGATGCGCAACACAGCTGTGTATGCTGTGGTTACCAGAGTGTGGAAGGTGGCCAAGTGCAAAACAGGGGGGACCACATGGCACTGTCCTGGTCCTGCTGAGACAGTTCAAATGTGGCTTCTGCCTGCTGGCCCTGGTGCCACAACATGGTAGCCTTGGCTCCCATGTAGGCATTTACTGTATGTATATGCATGGTTGGCCAGGACACACACACACAACAGGGGCAGGGGAAAGTTCAGCAGCATCCCCAGGAGCCCTGGATGCAGTGGAGTTTGGCCATATCTAGTCCCATACATGGCGGGCCCTCCCTGCAGCCATGCTACATCCCCTGTGCACCCAGGCACATGCTGCCCCATGGTCCTGTGATGTACTCTGGACACCTCATATGATAGCCCAGAGAACATCATAACCTCTTGCTGGATACAGCATTCAGGGTGACCACACACACTCCACATGTGGGTGTTGACCTGGCCATCATTGCGAGAGGTGATGGCATGGCAGGGATCCAAGTGGCCACACATGGGCCCAGCCAGCCACACCCTGACACTATACAGACAGCTTACATGCCAATGCCCCTGACACCATGGCCAGGAGGAGGCCTGCCATGCAGTAATAGACTATACACCCCCAGGCAACCATGGCAGTGTAGGTTATGCATGGAACAGACTGGTGCCAAGTGGATCAGGGTGGCTGGCCAGCACCATATGCCTGGCATACCATTCTGTGGATTATAGCCCACTGTACATGAAGTGGGATTGAGGGCACACAGGAGGTATGCACAGTGTCTCTGGGGATTGCCTCTGCATGCTGTATGATGCCACTGTGCTGCATGCATGCCCGTTCACACATCCCCCCCATACCTGTCTACCTCATGCACATAACCCAGGGGCACAGGTTCATGCCATCAAGAACACAGATCAACAGTCAGGTATAAATCAGATACAGTGATAATGTGCACCCAAGAATGCTGAAACAGTCAGGGTGTGTGTGTGACATGCGTGGTCCAGAGACAAACCCATCTGTCACTGTAATATGTGGCATCATTTTGTGCTAACAATGCACCCTGTTCAGTAGCATACACACATTGTATGGGGGCAGAACACAGCTGAGGCATGAAAAGGAGGTCCCTGTACATCATGGACAGCTGAGAAATATGCACCCACCTACCATCCAGCTGCAACTACCTGGCCTGGGCATGTTGCCACTGGTCATCATATCCCACAGTTTACCTGCATGCCTCTCTCCTCTACACGTCGCTGAACTGGTGGCAGCATTGGTCGCCAGTGTGGGTGACTCCCATCCTGCAGGTCCAGCAATGACCCACTGAGGCCCAGACCTTGCACCACAGTTCATCCACACTGAACACCTCCCTGAGCAATCCATCCTCCCTGGCCACCACCAGGTTCACCATATTAGTGACCTCGACAGTAGACCACCATTGATCATGCTGCATGTGTGCATGGCATTGCCCAAAGTCATAGTCACTTCCACAATGTGCTGCACAGCCTCCTCTCATGCTACTTCCTGTTACAGGACCTGTTCTGTGTTTGTGCAATATACTTTATATGTAATGCTGAGCAATTTATCTGTGCACTGTGAAACATGCATATCTGGGGGCAGGGGCAGAGCATGAGTCACATGGCCAGTATAGGGTGGCACATGTGCCATATGTGTGGGTGTCTGTGACACATGCCCATTAAAGAGAAGCACTACAAGGTTGCACAGCACTGCAGTGTGCAAGACTGCACAGCATGATGATGTCATATGCAGTACATGTCATCAGGCCTGTGCAGAAATGGAGCACGAATAACCTGTAGTCTGGCACAAAACACACTTGCACAAGCACTATCCCAGACAGTGCACCAGGCAGACCTGCTATAATCAGACAGGTTATGCAAATGAGGTCACTGGTCAGTCTGTGGAAAAAACACCACATTACCATGTCATTATAGGCAGTGCTACGTATATTAGCATGCCAAAGTGTGCATGGGCTATTTAAGAGATCACAGTGCACCATCTAGACAGCAACATGGACTTGCAGGTAAATGGAGGTAAGTGTTCAGTAGAGTGGACTAGAGGGTGTAATGGGCACAGTTGCCCATTGTTTCAGAGGCTGTCGTAATGTATCCTGCCCAGTCAGAAATTTGCTCTTGCCTTGTTTCGCTGCCTATTTGAATCTTCATTGTTGTGGCTAATTTGAACGATATTTCTTTGCTGCTATGTTGTGGTATCTCCTCCTAGACTGTGTAGGTTTTTTATGGCAAAAATTCTATGTGAATTTCATAGATTGTTATTGTCCTGGCTGCATGTATTCATTATTACTGGCTGCTTTGACCTATACTATCGTAATTTCATTGTACTCATGCTATGTACCTGTCTTTGATTGTTGTTCTCTCCTGGGTCGTGCCTGAAAATAGTCATTTCATGGCTAGTGCACCTACCCAGTTAACAAAAGCTAAATAAAGAAAATAAATATGCATTCCTGAGTGCATCTCCTCCAGATACATGGGCCATAGGCAAACCTATCAACTGGTTATCTCACAAAGCAGGGATGAGGCATCCTGAAAATGGGGATGCAGACCCACAAGCAGGGACATATATGAATATTGAGTAAATGTCCCACAGAATGCTACTAGATTTAAGAGTCTACTGCATACTTCTCAACCTTTCAAACCTTCCAGTTCGGAACATTTGCTATTAGACTGTGGAACACAGAGACAAAATGTGAGACACCTCACAAATATTTACCTAGGAAGCTCAGAACACACTTACAATGTGTGCTTTTATGTTCCCAATGCTTGTTGTTATGTATATTACATGTTGTCACATTATGTACTATGTAATGGTGCCTTACAATCGTAATTTTGTATGGGGGACATATACACACAATGTGGACCAGTGGGCTGTTGTGATATACAATATTTGTGTCAGTGTTTCGCATACTGTGGGACGGTTGAGAGGTATGGTGTACTGTAGACTGTCTTGTCAGATGGAAGCAAAGTATGTAGTTGCATAGTGGACTTCAGTTTGTTTGTACAATCCTCAGTGTTCAGTCACAAAAAGATAGACATTACACATGCTACAGGAACATGGGGACGCATCCTCAGGGACAACCCTGGCAATCAGGGACAGTTGAGAGATAGGTACACAGCCTGAGTTTCCAGAATGTTCTGGAACTTTCCCTGTACACCAGGGGAATGTGTCTGTGTGCATGTAGAGGACAGCCAAGCCTCATCTAGTTAATGCAGCAACTGTCCTGGGTTGCCATGGTGGCTATATGGGACAGCTGTACTTGTGGACACTGCTGATGACCTTTGACACACACAATAAGTGATAACACTGGAGCCCATGAGTGTACTGTGTGGGGGGTGAAGTTCAATTGTGCATTGTGACTGCACAGGGCCCTGGAACCAGGGAGCAGGCAACCGGCCGCATACCTGTGTGGTGGTCAGTGGGACAAGAGGGCCTGCAGGTGACCATCACCATGCAGCATGGGACCTCTGCACATGTGCCACTGTGCTGTGGATTGCTTGACCCAAAGACATGGGAGTGGTGCCTCTGCATTAGTGGGCCTAGGTCTGCAGTGTTCTAGAGCTTTCCATGATGTGCAGTGGTGGCAACTGTGGACAATATCCCCTTGTATGCACTGTATTATTATGGTTACAGTGTCCATGGGTGCATGCCCCATGCCCTGTACAGTATGGGATTTACTGTCTAGTTGTGTTGTCACTTCGTCACTGACCTTGCCATGTTGGTGGCATGTCACCTCCCATTGTCTATGCATTGCCTGTCCTGTGGGGGTGTTGCCCATCCTGTACTGGTCTATGTGGGGATGCATGCTGCTAGTGGTGGGCCTGCTGGCTGGGTGTTGGGGTCATGCAGGGCTGGAGGCCCTGGGATTTCATGCAGTGTACCATGGGAGCCCATTGTGTGAAGATGTACTATGAGCTTTTGGTGCAACGGTGTGCTGCTGCAATCCACCATTGCCTGTGGTGTGACCAAGCCAGGGGGCCCTCCACCTCAGTCACGCCACATACTGCAGACAGGGCACCCCCAAACAGACAAATGTCTGTGTGGATGACCCAGCAGTATGTGGGCCCCTGTCACTGTCCACCCTGGCCTCTCTGTGACCTGCACCAGTGCTAGGTGCACACATGGATGGGTCATTGTAAGTTGGCCTCTGGCTGTGGCAGGACATGAATGTCCAGGAAGAATTTGTGGTGTATGTAACGGGATAGCCATCTACTAGTTATGTACATATAAATTTAATATAAATATGTTTTAGAATTCTGCTTAGGAAAACAGGCCAAGCAGCAAAGCATCACGAAACAGGATTTGAACAGAGAGAAAAGAAGGATCTGCCCTATCCCTGACCCAGTGGATAAACTAATTAAGAACTTCCTTGTGACACCAGGTCGTAACAGGTTGTAAAACAGCCACTGGTTTGAACTTAGGAAACCTGTTATAAAATATTGCATTTTACAACCTATCAGGAGGAAAGCAATTCTGACATAGACCTGTGAAAATCTTCACATAGCTAAAAGAAGTGTCTTTCAGGATGGTCTTCTTAAAATCAAATGGATATTCTGTCTTGTCATAATCCATGCTCTGAGACTCACTCATTAAAAAGTATATACATATATATATATATATATATATATTAATTGGAATGTTTAGCAGTGGACAGTGGCATGTGACTAATTCAGTATGCAGGAATGAGAGTGACCTCACAACCAACATCACCATAGAGCTGTGACCTCGCAAGCTGGGTGGGACACTTTCCTCCCTGATATTACCAAGTTGCTGAGGGAACATTGTACTCTTTTACTTTTGGACTCCTGAGAGGACACATTTTTGTTTCAACTTTGCAATACTTGCCATACTTGTGTTTGGACTTTCAAGACACACTTGTGTTCTGGACTCTTAAGAAGCACTTGTCCCAAAATTAGGTAATTTCAGCACCACTATTTACCAGCTGAAACTGGGGTAGAATCAGTTACTCAGTAAAAGGTGGTTTGTTTATACTTGTCCATTTATTTTTATGACTACCATTAATGTTATACGTTCTGTATTTTGTATTTTCTTTACTGTTTATAATTCTAGTAAACTCTTTTTCCTTGAAATCCTGCCTGAACATTTTTCTCATTTTGAGTGTGAGTGCTGGGACAGTGTTGATAATTCTGACAGAACTGTTAAATTGCTTACAGTGTGCCACCATATGCAGCAAGATTAGAAAATACATAGGTCTCATTTGAATCAGAAGAGGACTGTGAACAAGGTTGTGTGCCCGCTGGGTTAAGTATTGCACTCTTTTCCCTGAAGAGGGTGTGATATTTGGACCTGTTACCTGGGCGTGCTAGAGAAAAAGGGTTCATATTTGATCCCCTCAACTCAAGACTGGTAGTTGCTCAGACCCAAGACAAACAGGAGGGTTAGCCTGTTTGTCTCCTGTTCACATATTGCACTTTGAGGTTAGGCACTGTGGGAGCAGAGGTCCTGACCCCTGGAGTGTGTGTATGCTTTGGGGGGGAGGGTAGGTTGTGGAACATTCACCTGTGTGCTGCTGCCTGTATTCCTCAGTCACCCGTATCATACCCCCTTGTCTGGATGGTACCATGGATGATGGCAGCAGGCTGTAGGCCCACTGCTCTATCATGTAGAAGTTGAATGTAATCACAGTGGTCAACAAGGCCAGGGAGAATGTCATGTCTCCCTGCAAAACCACTGATGCCTGTGTCTGGCAGGCCTGGGACAAAATCGCAGAGGAGGTGAATACTGTCAGTAGTTGAAATAGGCCTGTGGAAGTGGTGCAGAAGTGCTTCTGGGACCTGAAGAGGCACATGAAGGAGGGCATCGCAATAGAGCAACAGGCGATACATGCCACAGGCAGGGGCCCACAGGTGCCAAGGGCTGAGTAGTCGCTGGATCCTGCAGAGGAGGTAATAGAATCCATGCTATGGCCCGTGGAGGTGACTGAAGTGCTGGGTGGTGGTTATGAAAGCCAGGTTAGACCCACACAGCTAGGTGAGCAACTAGGCAGGTTATGTTGGTGTGGGTGTCCACCAGTGTGGGTGAATGTTGCAGCCATGACAGTAAATTGAATGAAGTGTGGCTACACTACAGTGTCCCTTTCACAAACTACATAGCCAGTGATTTGCATTCCCATGGCAGTGCCCAATGTGATGCTGGCAAACTGCCCTCAGAAGCTGAGGTGTGTGCACCCTGGGGGGTGGGGTATGCCAAGACCACCAGGGAGGTGTCCACACTGGTGCTGCATGTGTTTTCCCTGCTGGTTTGGTGTGTACTGTCTGGTGCTGGGTGAGTGCCAAATGGTGATGGGGAGTGTATACCATGGTGCTGGCTGTAAGTAAACGTGTGTGGTGTGTGCACACAGTGGTGATGGGCCGTGGTGACACTGATTGCTGTTTGTGTTCCCTGAGTAGAGGTTAGAGATGTGAAAAGCTGGCATAATTTGACCTATGAATTAATCCACAAATTTAGCACAATTTGAGAAGTGCAGACCGATCCACGAAGTATGGAATTTTTCTATGAACTGTGGAATTCTGTCTGTAAAGTGCAGAATTTCTCCAGCAAGTGGTGGAATTTCTCCATTCGCAGGCAGAACAACAGCCAATCAACTCCTTCTCAGTGCAGTTTAAATAAACCACTGCCGGCAAATTTAGATTATGAATTACAATGAAGAAGGAAAAAGGTGATCCACTAGGAATTGAATCTAGGACCTCTAGCATTCCGTGCCAGTAACTCTATCTCTGAGCTATGGTTCACACAGCTGCAGGGGCTATCCAGGTTTTCCTTTCAAATTCACATTCCCTTCCTCTGGATGTTGTATAACTTTGCAACCTCAGAAATGCGTCAGAACAACAGCCAATCAATTCCTTCTCAGTGCAGTTTAAATAAGGCACTGCTAGGCAAATTTAGATTATGAATTACAATGAAAAAGGGAAAAGGTGAATCACTAGGAATTGAACCTAGGACCTCTAGCATTCCATACCACTAATTCTGTTGTTCTGATGCATGTGGCACTATATGCCACATTGTTCCTGTCCTCTGTTACAGACATATGGTGAAGCATAGGTATGAGGAACCAGGGAAGCAGGGGATAGGCACTGTCCCCTGTGAAGGTAATGGGCATAGGTTAATGTCACATAATGACATAGGCACAAAGTCCATAACAGCAGGCAATAACCAGTGCACCCTTCAACCTGCCCTTTGACCCTAGCTTACTCAGTTTCTATTGTCCACTCATGGTTCTTCACCTTCACACCCTGTATGGGGCTTGTATGGGTGTGCCTGTGTGGTGTACTCACTGACGTGTGGTCACTAGGGATCTCCCCACTTTCAAACCTCTGGCACAAGATCGAGTTGTGCTATATGAAGGTGTCATGGGTGCTGCTTGGGTACTGGGCCAGGACACTGGTGATGCATACTGTTGCATCACAGACCACCTGGCAACTGATGGAGTGATACCCTTTCCTATTGAGATAGGTGTCCACTCCATCTATGGTGGGTGCCCAGATGGCAACATGGGTGCAGTCAATGGCACTTGAATACAGATGGTAAGTGGTAAACTTGATGGAACTGCTGCATGGTTTCTGGGTGCTCTGTCAGGGTGCTGGGGAATATGATAAACTCACCAGCATGGACAAGCAGTGCATTTAGGAACTGTCTCAACAGGCACAAGGTGGCTGGCTGTGAAATACTGGTGCTGTCCCCCACCAGTGTCTGGAATGTTTCTGTAGCCAGGAAACACACTGCAGCCATCACCTTCGGCTCCACAGGCAATGCATGGCTGTATTGGGTCCCACTCAGGAGCAGGTCTTGCAGGAGCTCACACAGCTGCCTGAGCATGGGCCTGTCAGCCCATAATCTGGTGGTCAGTGAGGGATAAGTGACTCATGGAAAGCACTGTCTGTGTGCAGCATAGCACCTCTGGAGCCTCCATCTGGGCCCTGGGTTGGCATCTGCCATCTCCTCCTGCTGTACAACCTCCTGCAGCATGTACATTAAGTGTGCTTCCCTAAACGCCATCTTGGAATGTTGCCTGCAGTGTCTCTGTTCATATGTGGGATTTGTCCAGTTTAAAACTGACCTTTTTATAGACAGTATTTGCATAACGCAAAGTGACCAGTGCCAATCCTGTTGCACTGTACTAACATGTTGAATACAGTAGTGCGCTGGTGTGCATGGTCCCATCCTGCCTTTGCACGCTGCATACATTTTCTTTGCATGCGAGTGTAGTTGCTTTTAGTGTGCTCTGTATACTCCTTTAAACATGGAACTTCAGCTCAATCCTTCTGCAAAATGGATTCAGTCACTTTGTGTGTGGTGTAAAGTTTGAATATCTGGTCCTAGTTTTTCTTTTAACCTATGGCACTACCTGTAAGACAAAGCTGCATTAAACACTACCAAAGTCAAGAGATTCTTGTTTTTCATACATTAGAAAACTCTTGATCTTGTTGCAGTGCAGGACTAGAAATTGTGAAATACTGCATGTTCTGAGAGCTAGCTTTATGGAAAGGAACATTAAGTGGCATTTACTGTAAATACACAAAACAAGTACCCATGCTGTAAGTGTGCCCATTGCAATTATATGCTCAGAAAATGAATTGCATCACATATTCCAAGTCAAATTACTAATACATAGCATGACATAATCATAATCATCTCTCTTTCATTTCAGTGTGGTCTGTATAATTTTGGTTAAGTGAAGACATGTAAGTTATAAAACGCTTGAGTGTCACGTTGTCTACGGAATGGAAAATGGAATACAACATAAGATAATAAGCATGTATTTAACACCAAGTTTACGGTCTGTATTTTAAAGACAAGAACATGGAGGTAGATCTTCTCTTATTCACAAATGGGTGAGAATTTTCTGGATGTTTATCAGTTTGGCAAACAATGCCTTCCCTGAATTCAGTTTTTGAACAAGCTTCATAGTTCTACTGCACTACTCCTTTATTTATTATCCTTTTGCATTTACTTTATGGACATTGTTCCCATAAAACATGTAAATGTTTTTACTTTTTTATTTAAAATGTTAACAAGGTGGGGAAGCACTGGGCCACATGGCCCTTTTACAGGCTTGACCTGGGTACAGATTGTAACAAGACATAAACAAAACATTCCAACTTACAAACTGTACACAATGTTATGTTCAACATACACTTTACAGGACAAGGTGTTAATACAAAAGTAATAAAAGAACCAGCTACATACAGTTATAAGGTCATGCTAACAACAGTTACATCTACCGTTTCTCAAAAGATTTTCTTCATATTTAACTTTAACCTGATGGATGCTAGTTATTTTTCTGATTTCTAAATTGAGGCAATTCCAAAGTTTGACTGCTGTATATCTAAATGATTTTTGGTAGTTCTGTAAAAGGGTATTTGTTTAAATATTGAGCCATTGGACCTCTGAGATTGTACACTAATCTTTGGAGCAAACAGTTCGGCTAAAGTGCTGCCCTTTCCCTTTTGATGGTCCAGTGTAGCCCTTTAAGGGGATTGACCCCACTTGGTCTGATAGAGAACTGGATCTATCAGGTATGATGAGTATCTGCGAGGAACTGGGGGAATTGGTGTTAGCCTATAACTGGGCTGTCGCTAAGGCCCGCAACTCTGTAGCTCCTGTCCGTGTTTACTACCTCACCCTTCACCAGAAGACTCCATGGTATTATGGGATGATGAAGGGGATGAGGAAAAGGAGGCAAGGTTGGAGTGACACTTGAGGAGATCTGGCCTGGCTGATGATAAACTTATATTCATAGCCCATTACAGAGACTATCAATCAGCCATCTCCTGTAAGAAGGCAGAGTGCCTGTCCAAGGAGATCTCTGTGGTAACTAACAGTCCAGCTCAGCTCTTTCGTACTGTCGATAGGCTGTGCAATGCAACCTGTCTTCAGTCTTGGGGAGCCTTTTCACAGTCTAGGTGTGATGAGTTTACTCATTTTTTTCTGATAAGATTGCCACCATCAGGTCGGAGATCCTATCAGCACCCCCAATGGACCTTGCAGTGTTGGGCAAGATGTTACAAACACTTGGTTAGTCTGGTCCAACTTTAGCCAGTTGGCAATCGTAGACATTGTGCAGGTCATCCAGGGGTTGCAGCCTACCTGCTGTAGTTTGGATCTGGGTCCAAAATGCCAATTAATAGGGTGTGTTGAGGTCATTGGCCTGGTCCTTGCCAGGATAGTCTGATGTTCACTGGTGACAGGGATTTTTCCGGAGACCCTGAAGGAGGCGGTTGTAAACCTCTCCTAAAAAAACTTTCACTAGATCCAGACTGCCTGGTAAAATACAGACCAGTCTCTAACCTGCCCTTTGTGGGGCAAGGTTATTTAGAAGGAAGTGGCCTTTCAACTGGATGATCATCTAACAGAGCAAAACATCTATGATCCTTTCCAGCCTGGATTCAGAAAGAGGCATAGTACCGAGACTGTCCTTGTTCAGGTATTGAATGATCTACTGACGGCGAGAGATCAAGGGAGTCATTCTATCTTGGTTCTCCTTGATCTATCTGCAGCATTTGACACTGTGGACATGGGGTTGATAAAGCACCTGCAGATTTGCTGTGGACAGGCTAGTACAGTCCTCAGCTGGTTGAAATCTTTTCTCACAGGAAGGATGCAGAGAGTGGTATTAAGAATTTTTTCCTCAGCTGCTCTGCCACTGTTCTGTGGAGTCCTACATGGCTTGGTCTTATCTCCATGTTGTTTGCAGTGTATATGCTGCCATTGGGAGAAATCATTAGATGGTGTGGGCTGAGTTATCACTGTTATGCAGATGATACTCAGTCTATGTATCTTTTGTGCCTGAATGGGGGAATATGGTCTCGGTATTTAACAACTGCCTTGCTGAGATCTGGAGTTGGATCAGTGCAAATTGGTTGAAGTTGAAACCAGACAAAGCTGAAGTGTTGGTGCGTGAACCTGGTCACCACAGTCTGAGGGGGCAAGCTGGTCAGATCTCTGGACTTTGGCTTGGAGGTTCCCAGCTGCTCACATCAGATCAGGTGAGAAATCTGGGTGTTGTTTTTGACAGTGGCGTAATACTTAAATCTCAGATGTCAGCCATTGTCAAGACCTCATTCTATTATCTGAGAAACTTCACCCAGATCAAACACTTGATTCTCCCTGGTGATCTACCAGTACTGGTTCATGCCTTTGTAACCTCATGCCTTGATTACTGCAACGCCCTATACCAAGGGATTGTGGGTGCTGATCTTCGCAGGCTGCAGCTAGTGAAGAATGAGGTGGGTCAGGTTGTTGACTGGCTTAACAAGATCTTGTCATATCACACCTGTGCTCAGCTCTCTGCACTGGCTGCTGAAAAAGTGGTGGCTAACCTTTAAGGTCGGGTTACTGACCTTTAAAGCCCTACACAGCCAGGGACCTGGTTACCTGCAAGATCTTCTGTACCCCTACTGCCCCATCCACCCACTCCACTGTACTGATGAGGGATTGTTAGAGATTCCCAGGGTCAGACTAAAGACATCTGGGGCCTGGACACTTACATTTGTGGCCCC
This sequence comes from Neoceratodus forsteri, assembly GCA_016271365.2. Classification (NCBI taxonomy): domain Eukaryota; kingdom Metazoa; phylum Chordata; order Ceratodontiformes; family Ceratodontidae; genus Neoceratodus; species Neoceratodus forsteri. The sequence continues at coordinate 795,210,776 of CM057455.1, forward strand.
AAACCTGTGGAATTCTCTACCTTGTCAGATTAGAGAGTGCTAGTCCACCGACCTGTTTAAAATCAAGCTAAAAACGTTCTTATTTGGCCAGGCACTTTCAGAGATAATTTAAGTAATGATTATGATTTAATATGATTGGGTTTTACTGTATATTTTCTGGGAATTGATGTGTTTGTATAGTTTTAACTGATGTTATTGTATGTAAAGCATTTTGAATCTTTCTGAGGATTGCACTCAATAAATAAACTCTGACTGATTATACTAAGGGATCATACTAAGGATGGTAAGGAGTGAGGGGGCTTATATAGCCCATGAATGCTCCTATACTAATGAATAATAAGTTAAAGGGTGCCCTGAAAGTAAAAAAAATATTGATACATTTTTTAAATTCAGGCTTGGTTTTTGCTGATGACTATATCTAATGGCAGCTTGTTTCAGGGATGTATGATCCTAAGGGTAAAGACAAACATTTTATTGTTATAATTAAAATGTTTTCCTGTGAGTTGGAGTGGATGACCCCTAGTATCATAATAATTGTTTTTAAACTGAAGACCTAGTTCGAGCATCTCAGAGGAGTTCCTGAATAATACCAAACAGAAAAAGTAGGCCACCCCGTAGAAGACGAGTTTCCAATGTCATTAGACTGAGGGAGGCTGATCAACTTTCATATGGCATATTCTGTAAGCCATTTATATGTTTGGTGTATTTTCACTGCACTTTCTCCAATTGACTGCAACTGGATTTTTTAAATGGGCACCATAGCTGGGAGGCATATTCAAGATGAGGTGTAACATGCTCTAAACAGAAGTATCACAACCTTAGGATCTCTTGATTTTATATTATATTTAATAGACCAGATGACCTTGTTAGTCTTATTAATAACTTGGTTAATTTGTTTAGAGAGCTCTGAGTCATTAGAGACAATAACCCCCAAGTCTCTTTCATCACTAGTAGTGTATAAGATACAACCTCCCAAAACATATGAAGCATGTGAATTATGTGGGCCCAAGTGCATGACTTTACACTTATTAGTATTTAATTTCATACCCCATTTGATGACCCATGCTGATATTACATCTAAGTCATCTTGAATAGTAACTGCCTGCTCTTGATTGGCACAAGGTCCACCGATTTTGATATCATCTGCATATTTGATGGAGGTGGAGATACAATTACTGATCATATCTGATTTAAAAACTTGAAACAGGTAGGGACCCAATCTGAAGCCCTGAGGGACTCTGCTAGTAACATGATCTACATCAGATAATGCACCATTTACAAGTACTGTCTGTGTCCTACCTGAGAGCCAAGTACATATCCAATTAACTATGTTTTTATTGATAGGAAAAGCTTGCAGTTTTTCTTTCTAGGCCCAATGAGACATTACATCAAAAGCCTTGCTGAAATCAATGAAAATGACATAATATGGAATCTTCTTATCTGGCTGTTAGCTGACAGATTCATAGAAACACATTATGTTGGTTAAATAACCCCTGCCTTTTTTAAACCTGTGCTTCTTTTTGTCCTGACTATCCAAACATGGTGTAACCATATCCCTTATTAGGTTTTCCAGAACTTTACAGATGGACGATGTAAGTCTGATAGCTCTGTAATTTTCCCATGATGATTTGGGACCGTTTTATGAATGGGGATCACATCTGCATGCTTCCATTTAACTGGAACAAAAAGACAGGCATCCCTGAAATAGTAATTTCAGTGGATCAGCGAGATTGTCTGCTAATACTGTAAATATAAAAAGTGGCCTGTGTTGTTATCCAGGCCAGGACTGGTTTTATTCTTCTGTGCTAATAGTTTCTAATGAATTAAACCCCTAAAGAAGGAAATAGGATTATCCTCATCTTAGCTGTGAATTGAAGCAGTGTTATGGTTTGTACTAAAAACTTTACAGATTTTATTGTTAAAGATATTTGCCATACCCTTTGGGTCATGATGTATCATTTATTTGTAATGGACTCACCTGACAGATAGGTTTTTGTAAGGAATTTATGTAAGAAAAGAAATATTTACCATTTTTTTTATTTGCTGAATTTGCAAGCTGAAACTCCCACTTAATTTTAGCCTTCAGATTTTAGTCTTATATTGTTTTTGGATTTTGAGAAAAAAACAACCAGTTGTTAGTTGTCTTAGATTTTAGGCAAGAGCGGTATTTCTTGTCTTTCAATTTAAGCAGTTTTTAATGGATTTATTATGCCATTTTGGGTGTTGTCTTTTAATTTTATATTTTTGCCTGATTGGTATGTACTTATCCCGCAGGTCACTTAATGTTTTCATAAAGAAGCCCCAAGTTTCATTGATGGTAAGATCTTTAAAGGTAGTATCCCAACTGATTTTATTTAACTCATTCCTTATTTCAGTTATATTAGCTTTATCATATAAAAACATTTTAGTTGTACCAGTATTAGATGCATAATTTTTTTTTGTAATGTAAATAAGATATAATTATGGCCACTGTTTCCCATAGGTGAGGTAACAGATATGTTGTCAAGAGTTAAATGTTCATTACAGAGTACTAGTTCCAGGATCCTGTTCCCCCTAGTGGGTAAAGAAACGTGTTGCTTAAGCTGAAGCTGATTGCAAGCAGAAAGGAGCTTATTTTCTTTACTGGTATAGGCAATGTTATTAACCCAGTTAATGTCACCATGATTAAAATTGCCAGTTACCAAGATGTCACCCAATTCTCCAGCTTGTTCAAGTTCTGTTAGGATCACATCAGAGTACTCAGGTAAGGAATTGGGGGTTGATAATATGGCCCCACAATTACTGGTTCTGAGGCTTCCAAAATGTTTGATCCAGATATACTCGGTATATGTACTGTGTACCCTGATTTTATCTGTAACATCTATGGTATTTATTTTTTTTAATTTTTATTTATTTCATTTTGGTAACCGGGTAGGCCCACTGAGACCAAAGGTCCCTTTTTCAGGGGCAACCCAGAGTTAATTATAGTACATGCATTTATAAATACAGTGGTGCAGACATTTAATTACATACAGAAATATAGCACATAACATATAGTAGGTGTGTTAATTATACACTATACAATACACATTGAGAATGAGTGGTTAGTAGTCAGTATGTTAACATATGGTACTCAAGATCTGTTGTAACTGATGTGACATAAGTTGATTGGGAAATCTTACATAGAGAAATATACAAATACAGGAGCTCTACTTTGTTAGGATTCCCCCCCCCACACCATCAGGGATTATGGAGACAAGTAGGGAGAGGCCGCAGGGAGGTAGAGTAGGCCAGGAGCCCAAGAGTTCTTTGTCTACCAAAAAAGGGGAGGATTGAGGGTCCAATGGACAGGGACTAACGATAACAGCCACAGAGACTGAACCCCATCAGGTACACTTTCAAGGCAGATTTGAATTCTCGGAGTGTGGGACAACCTGTCAGGTTCTCTGGGAGAGAGTTTCACTGGTTAGGTGCAGCATACCTAAATAATCTTTTGCTCAAACAATATGTTAATATTCATGTACAGAGCTACGCCCCCACCTTTCCTAGATAGGCAGTTTTGTTTGTGGACATTGTATCCAGAAATGGTAACATCCCTTGAGGCTTTGTCATCTCCACAAGTTTTGGATATAGATATAATATCTACCTTATTTTCCAATATCCTCACCTTTAATTCATCCATTTTATTATTCAGACACCTACCATTGAAATAAATTAATTACAAATGGTTATTGACAATTTGGTTATTACTATTGATGTTTGTATTTGGGGAAGTAGGCGATTTCCCCTTCTCCCCTTGTCTATTTAGTTTAAACGTTGCCTGATAACTTTTTCAATTTGTTTCCCAAGTAAGGTACTACCCCTCCTGCTTAAATGCAGCCCATCCCAGCAGAGGAGTTTATCTCTATCATGAACATTTTCTTAGTGGGTAATGCAAGTCAGGCCTTGCTTTAGACACCATTTCCTAAGCCACTCATTTTTTTTTTTTAATTTTGCGGGTTTGATGTTCAGAGACCCTTGGAACAGGAAGGATCTCAGAATCGCAGATACTGCACCCTATATCAACAAGTTTATTAGTGAGTGCAACAAAATCTTATTGAGTTTGATGTATAGAATCAGAAAAAAAATGTTATTTGTTCCTTCATGTATTGTAGTTAATGGTCTATCACCACAGTCACGTAGAATGACCCCACCATAGAGGTAATATCACAAACTTTAGCTCCTCTAAATGTTGAACATGTTCCATTGCCTTTATCTGGATTACAGATTGTCCTATCAAGATGTTTAATAATGGAATCACCCAAGATGTAGACTTGTCTGCGACCTGGAGTGGGGGCAGTAGCTTGATTCGTTGTTACCACCATATCAGTTGGAGCATTTAAAATTTCATGCCTTACCTCTACAAGATTGTCAACAGTTAGGGTTGACTGATTGATTGATTGATAAACACAAACCAACTCTTGCATAGTTTGCCTTGCTGATCTATTGATAACCATTTTAACTTCTCATAAAGGTTTCATTGATGTTTCCAGTACCTGGCTCTAAGGGTTAACCTACAAAGTGAATTATGCACACAAACTAATTTCTTTACCACTTTCTGTGAAGCCCCTTCCCATACTAAGCTCTCATAGTCCATCGCAGGCAGTAAGCAGGAATGGGCTAACATTTTCCTAGACTCTTAATCAAAATGTCATTGACAGCATATAATATTCACAGTTTTTTATTCCATTGAGTAAAGGTTTGTTCTGCATGTCTGTAAAAATGTTATCTGAGGGTGTAATATGATACTCAGGACTTAAATGCATCTGTAATGTTCCTTGCCTTTCTATAGAAACTTGAAAGGTTCAAACAGCAATCTGTTGTTTTTTTTTTTTTTTTTTTTTTTTGTGATCAGAACACTATTGCTTTCTTTGGTTTTGTTTACTGTAAGTCTATTTAAAAAAAACAGTCAGCCATGACTTTATATTTTGCTTCAATTTTTTTATTTAAAGAAAATATATCTCTATTGCCTATGTACAACACTTTGTCCTCTGCGTATAGTATGGTTTTTGAGTTGGTGCATACTTGGGGGAAGATCATTAATAAATAATGAAAATAAATTGTGTACTCACAAATAAATGTTTACCATCCAATGAATTCTTCTACTTCATTGTACTGTCCTGATCTTGATGAAACTTATGTAAATTCTAATATTGTACCTCTTTTAAGATTTATGCAACAATGCCACTGTAACAGGACAACATTTGTAAACAGGTTTTCTAGTCATAACAATTATAGTCTTTTTAAAAATAAAAGTCTTTAGTACTCTTTACTAATATTTTCATGGCTTCTTTCTGACCATAATCTTCGCATCTTTGTTGCGAGCCTCACAAAAGCTCAAAGTTATGGACTGGATCTGGTTTTCATTTCTTCTCTTCTTCTGCGTATCTCAAGGGTGATAATGCTATGATTACTAGTACTCAGCTGTTTTCCAGCCTCTATAGTTGCTACCATGTCAGCTTTATTACTTATCACTAGATTTAATATATTACCATCTCTGATACCTTCACTGATATGCTGTTTTAAAAAGCATTCATATGGTGGGTCTGTGATACCAGGCTACTAGGGCTTCCTGTCATGCTAGCAATGCTAGAATACACCCCAAAATTTGGCAAGGGAAGGAAGGAACATCCCCTTCAATGCTCACCTTTGCTGGGGAGAAATGGCCAATGATCTTGCTGAATGACTACCTCCTGATGAACCAGAGGAGGACTCAGGGAGTCAGTATGTGGTAGGAAACTAAGGGACAGAGGTGTTATTGAGGCATCATTGCATCAGGAAAGACATATAGATGCTTCTACTTGATGGTACCCTAGAAGGAAGAAAATCAAGCAAAACCTAGAGGGCATACATTATCAACCCCACATTCCAGTGTACAATTCCAAATCTTCATCTGCTAGCTCACCATCCTTCCTCATGCTGAATTTGAGATGTAGACCATATGGGGACATTGGTAGGCCCATAGCAGGAGATAAGCCATTGGAACAGGGAGGGAGGAAAGTGTCAGACCTAACAGACTGAAAAGCCAGTCTGGTGATTACTGGAAGGAACAGTGGGGATGGTGAGCATAAGACAGCCCTGCTCACCTACAATTATGAGATATAAAGAGTGAGTAAAATTGTGAAAAAAGCATTAATTTGATAAACCAAAGAACTGCTGTCCTTTCTTTCCCTTAGCATTGGGATTTTTTGCATTCTGTTTCTGGATAGTTGAAGTCCTTCTTTATAATTACGTTTTACCTGCTGTTGCCTTCCTGATCTCGTCCCTTAATGCATGGTTGTGCACCTGCACTAGGTTGGGTGGCCTGTAGCATGTACTCACTAATATTTCCTTGTGATCCTCACATGTATATATTCTTGACAACTTCAATCTAGACCCTGTACTCTCAGTATTTTAGCTCTCTATGATTGTATCCCAACTGACACTAGTGCACTGCTCCTTGTATATTGCTTGTCCCTACCTGTTGTATTTCACTACAACTACTGATGTTCTCTAGCATATTGTAATCTCCCTGGCTGTACCTGGAAATAGGCACTTGGCTGTCTACTGCACCTACCCAGTTACCAAAAACCAAATAAATAAAATTAAATAAATAGAAAGACTGGGTTCCGTCCTCAGCTTGCTTAATACCATCTTTTTTCACAGCCTTTATTATCTACTTTCATGATTACACTCTTGCTTTTAATTTGGTCCAATCTGAGCAGCCTGTACCCTTCTAAGGCTGTCCCTGTTTGATCGCAGTCATTTCACTAAGTTTTTGTTGTACTGTACTGCTTATATCATACTGTACCTAGCCATTTCAGCTTTGCTTTCCAACTCTCCTATTTCCTTAGTCTTTAGACTTTTGAACATTTCCATCTCATTTGCTCCTTCTGTCTTGCTTGTGCAATTCTTTTACAAGGTTTCATTGCATTATTTTGATACTAACCAAACTTCTCCACTAGCAGAACAGCCAGGGATGTGGTTTCCACACTGGTAACCTGGGTTTGTGTCCTAAGTCCATACCACCACAGCAGGCCAGCAGGGGAAGGATAAGACTTCTCAGGAGGTGTTCTTTTCTGTGGGTTAAGAATAAAGTCACTCTCAGTTTACCACTTGTGTCTTGGGGAGTATACAGCAGAGGTAGAGCAGATGGTGACTTGCTTACAACATTGTGGGTGGTGTCACTGATGCCCTTTTAAGGAGAAAGATTGCTGACCTATAAGGTGGTGTGCCAGGCAGGTGATAGTCACTCTACTATCATTCTGGGTATCTCTTTCCACTCTTCATCTCTCACAGCTCTTCAGAACTTCTCTAACTGGCTCAGAAGACAGATCAGAAGGAGCTTTCCCAGTGTTGTGTTGTAAAGAAGAAGCATCTTGAATCAAATATTTTGATGACACAGGGTTTGCTCATCCATCCTTCTCTCCCCTGAGAGTGGTGGTGGTGGTGGGGGAGGGGGTATAGTTTTACAATGAGCTCAGCAAGCAGTGTAAGGAACTAGGGTCTGGATCAGCAGTTGTTGTAGTGATGGACAGTGCACCTGGCTGAATAATAATAATGCAAGTTTCATTCACACTAAAAGTAAATGTGGTACATAAGGGATCAACAAGTAGATTATGCTGTAGACAAAGGTTAGGGATAGCAAACCCACTGAAGGAAAATGGGACAAATACAACTGAAAAAAAAGCTTCACTCACTTCTGTCTCCACAGTTTCTCATGCTTATTTAGCTTTTATAAAGCTGACTGTGCTTTACAAGGTTGTCATTCCTTCAGTATTTTCACTTCCTCTTAGTACCGTTGGACCAGGGGATTCTCCTGTATCTCCACAGACACATCATATGTAGTTTATGTATTCCCTCACCCATTTAGTTACCTTACTTGCCAGCATATCTGCCTTTTTATGTTTAGATGCAAAATGCAAATCATTATGTATTATTGTAGATCAATTTGTAAATAACCAAGATTACTTCTTTGCAATTTGATTGTATGTTTTTATATGTGTAACTTTTTAACAGGACCATCTTGAAAATGTTTTTTTTTTTTACCTAATGATAGGTGTATAATATCTATCCCTGTATAAAAAAATCAAGCTTTACCACTACTACTACTACTACTACTATTGCAGTATGCAAATCAAACATATCAGACCTATTGGTATGACTTTGTGGAGAAAATCAGATTCCGGAGGAATGTCAGGCTGTGAGCCAATCAGGAGGCTGGAAATCAGACAGTAGACAATGCTGGTTGATCTAACTGATGATAGAAGCATAGAAACTTAAGAATTACTGCCAATAGTCCATCAAGTATGCCCATCAATATGACAACATAACCCACTGGTCTAATGTCATGGTTGGTTTATTCCACCATCCTTCATCCCACCTTCTGTATCAATTCCTTTTCCATGTGCCAGTCTCAGACAAATTAGTCCCTCTGTCATGTACCATTAATGTTTGAACTCATTCACTGTTCCCACATCTATTACTTCCTTTAGCAGATTGTTCTAAGACTCCACATCCTTTCAGTACAGAAACACTTCCTCACATCTTTTTGAATTTACCACCCATCAATTTTCAATTGTGTCCTCTTGTAACTTCATCTTTTTTCTAATAAACACGCCCTTTACACTTATACTGAGGTTTGTACTGAGGTCTGCACAGAGCAGGTAGGCATAGCCCACATGTGCTCCAAGAGTTGCTATTTCCTAAAATAATATAAGGTGCCTCCCGAAGCAATGGATCTATCCAGTCAAGATTTAAATTCAGTTTTTGTTTTACTCACTATAATGGTTTCAGGTAGGGAATTCCAGGCTTGACAATCCTGGTAGTAAACAAATATTTTCTTTGATTATGTTTGAAGTGGGTGGCCCCTATTATGCCTGGATTATATACTACCAACTGACCCTTATGTAACCGTAGCCTTATACACCTACAAGTATTAGTGCCTTACCACAGTCTTTTAATGTTTTATCTTATTTACTTATATTAGTGTTCATTATTACATTTGCTATGCTCATATTTATCTGTACTACATTTACCTAAATGATATGTTTCTGCCATATATTCTGCTATACTCATAATCACTCATATTCTGTAGTTTTCCATTATTGTGACATGTTGTCTGCTTTTGGGATTATGTTGCATATATCTCCAGACTCACTGTCTGGAAATAAGTACAGATAACACTTATTCTTGCTTACTCTGAATTTCTAAGATATATGCCAACCATGCACTCTTGCTTCCTGGAGTCCTCCCAGATATTACACTCTGTATATTATATCCAATTATATTTGTTTGCCTTATCCAAATGTTGCATTCTTATCAGAAGTGTGTATATATATATATATATATATATATATATATATATATATATATATATATATATATATATATATATTATATCTATATCTATAGATATATATATATATATGATATACATATATATATATATATCTATATATATATATATATATACTGCCAGCCAGCCTCTCACCAGTCTCTGAGATTTTGGTGTTCCTTCCATGTGTTTGTTCGTTTCTTGTTTAGATTTATTTAAAATGTATAACCCCGGGGCTGATTGGTGGAAATCATCCTGTTCGTAACTCCTTGTTACATGCTTTGCAGTGAGTATTATAGTAATAAATATTTCCTTTCATCACTAGTTTGCCCTGTGTTTTCCTTACTCAACACTAGCATCTAAGAACCTGAACTAGGAGCAGGACTCATAAGTAACAGCCCTAGTGTTTTTATTATCAGGTTTAAATGAATTGTTTAGATCACATAGCAGGGCCAGATCCTTCATTACACTGTACATAAACAATAAGTCGGAATGCATCCTTCTTGTTCCTATGGACGTGAGATTCAGTTGGGATAACCTGTCTGTGTATTCTAAATCTCTCATTCTTGTAATAACTTTTATGTACTTCCTCTGTACCTTTTCAGTTCTATCCCTTTCTGTTGTTCTATAGGGAAATCTTATTTGAGAGTAATATTCCAGTTGGGGTCTAACATAGGCATAGTATAATGGGACTAGAACTAATTTATCCCCTGTTGTTATATTTCTTCTAATTGACCAAATTACATTATTACATCTTTTTATTGCAACTTGTGTTTGTTCCTCAGTACCAAGGATATGGAATATCACAGTGCCCAGATATTTTTCAGCAATACTTGAGGCTAGGGGGATCCTACATAAGGAATATGTTACATTATTGTTGTTCTTACCTATATGCATCACTTTACATTTGTCTAGGTTAAACTTCATATGCCATTTTTGGAGCCAAGTAGATACACTATCTAGATCTTGTTGTAGGTCATTTGTTTCTGTGGAAGTTGCACATGGTCCTCCAATTTTGGTATTGTCAGCATATTTTACTGCTCAACAGTTTAAATTATTGGTGAAGTCAGAGATAAATATTTTTTAATAAGACAGACCCCAACACTGATTCATGTGGAACTCCACTCCTAACCTCTCTGATGTCGGATAGATGACCATTTATAGACATGCATTGTTTTCTATCTGATAGCCATCCAATAATCTAATTAATAATGGTAGGATCCGCCTGTAAAGTTCTTAATTTTTCTATTAGTGCCCAACGTAGGGTAAGGTCAAAAGCCTTGTTAAAATCTAAATAAATAATGTCACATGGGATCCCTTCATCTAAGGCCCTACTTATATTTTTGTAAAAACAGATGAGAATAGTGTTGCAACTCCTACCCTTTTTAAAGCCATGTTGGTCAGGGTCACTTAGGTCTTTTCCTGGAAATAATTTTTCTTTAACTAGACCTTCTAGAATTTTTCCTACTACATTTGTCAAACTGATAGGTTTGTAATTACTGACATTGGCTTTGTCACACTTTTTTATAAACTGGAACAAAACAGGCCATCCTCCAGTCTTCTGAGATTTTTCCAGTATTAACTGATGCTTCAGAAAGGATTTGTAAAGAGAGTAAGATGTGTTCAAACATAATTTGTAACATATGTACAAAAATTCTGTCTGGGCCTGGGGAGGCATTAGGTTTTAGGTTCTGAACGCATTGTTTTATTTCGATTGGGTTAACAGTTGTCTTTGTTTTTATGTTTGGTGTACTGGATTTTGGTCCGTAGACCTCACAGAAGTAATTATTAAATAATGTTGCCATATCTGAATCAGCTGATATTGTATGAGTGTCATGTGTTATAGGTCCAATTTTTTTTTTTTTTTTTAAGAGAATTTATATGGTCATAGAACGCTTTATAATTATCTTTTCTAGCTGTTCGAGCCAGATTTAACTCTACCTGTTTCTTTGCCTTTCGGATTTCTTTTTTACAATCCCTTTGTGCTTTTTTTAAAGATGTTTTTGTTGATTCTTGTTGAGTTTTTAAATGTTTACCATAGCATCTATTTTTCTTTTTTTGATTCTTTTTTTTTATTTTGTTATTAAACTGCATTGGCATTTTAGCAGAATTCCTATTCTTTTTAACCAGTGGGATATAAACTTCACTGATACCTAGTATTGTATTTTTATCAGGTCCCAGATCTATTCTACTGTATTTTTCTTTCATAAGAGAAACTCAATCAAGTTGCTTTAGAGATTGAATATTTTTGTAATGTCAGCCTTTTTATAAAGGAAAATTTCTGTTCGGCCATGTTTTGGGATATATTCATATTTTAGCTAATGGAATTATGGTTACTGTTTCCTACTGGGGGCTGTGTTGTACAATTTATTATATTTAATTGGTCAGAAGTTAATAGGGGTTGGGATATTCAGAGCAGTTGAGCCATGCGCAATAGGGTTGTGCCTGCACAACAGTGGATATGTGCTGTAATGCAATATTCGGTGGCAGCAGATGTGCAACACAAAACCCAATGCTCTATAGTGCAGCGGTAATGAATGCATGCTCAAGTGCAGGGGGTGTAACCAGGAGTATGTGGTGTAGTGCGATATACAACAGCAGGTGACGTGCACAATAATGGAGCAAACGGAAGTTGTGCAATAGCAGACATGAGCGAATATAAAAGGGAGCAAGTGAGTCACGTGATGGCAAAGCTCCAGAGTAGGCAGCGTTTTCTGGCTCCTCGAGTCCTAAGCGTTTGTTTTCAGTTTAAAGTACCCGAATTTGGTGGCGTTTTGAGCTCTCTTTTGTTTCAGTGCCTAGTCTGGAGCACTGGGTGGTGTGTGGGGCGGAGTAGATACCGATTTGTAGTGCGGCGAGGAAAGTATTTGAAACCGCAAGAGAGTAAATTTGTGTAGGCCGAGCCCGACCTCGAGTTAACGATGGAGACCGACGCTGCAGTTCTGCTGACGGGGAGCGCTCCAGCGTCTAAGAGGCTGAAGCCCCATTCCCCCGCTGATTTGGAGCAGGGTGAAGTGCTCCCCTCAGAAGGAGGGTTGGGAGTCACTACTGAGGACATCAAGGAGATTAAGTCCCTGTTGCAGGGACTGGTAGTTGATTTTGCAGAAGTGAAACGGCGTTACATTCACTGGCCCAGAGGATGAATGACGCAGAGGCCAGGATTGCTTCACAAGAAAGGAAAGTGACCACTCTGGACCAGGAGATGGTAGTGCTTCAGAAAAAAGTTAAAAAATTGGAGGAGAGGTTGGAGGATCAAGAAGCAAGAAATCATAGAAATAATCTAATATTAGCGGGGTTACCCGAGAGATCGGAAGGTCCAGACTGTGTCTCTTTTGTACAGGAGCTGTTTTTGAAAATGTTCAGCCCTTCGCCATTCGGGGAAGGGTATAATTTGGAGGGGCTCATCGTGTATTGAGGGAGGCCCCACACCAGGGGCCAGACCGAGAGTGATAATTATGAGGTTCCTAAATTATAAGGAGAAGTCTCATGTTCTCCAGATGTCTAAGCAAAAGAAGCCTCTGCAGTGGAATGGAGCCTCAATTTGGTTCTTTCAGGATCTTATTCCTGGGGTCAGAGAGAAACATAAAGAATATAGCGATATTAAGAAGAAGCTGTATCTGGCTGGTATAAAATTTCGGCTTCTCTATCCGGCTACACTTATGGTGAGACTGTCTTTGGGGAAAAGAAATTTCTAACGGCAAAGGATGCATGGGATGGACTTTGTGTTGATCTTCCGGACCTCTTCAAAGTGTCAACCTGAAGGTGTCCTCTGTCTGAGGGCTGGACTTGTATGGAGTTAACCGGCGGAAGCTTTTGGTTATTTATAGTGTTTGGCTAGACCAAGTTGGCCTCTGTCAGAACAGGAGACAATCATATAAAGACTGGGGTTTGATTCTGGGAGGGCCCCTTTGGCGGGGGGGGGCGGGTTTGGTTTTGGTTGGGGTGGAGAGGTTGGGGGAGAATAAGAGGATGTAGGGATGCCTTAGGGGAACTATGCTAGTTAGAAGGGGGCTGTCTTGGAATGCCAAGGGCCGGGTTATTTCAATGGTTGGATTAGCTGGACTTATTGGGGGATAAGGATGCAACAAGGAAAGTGGTGGGCCCGTAACTAATAAGAGGAGAGCTCCGAGGAGAGCGATGGACTTTTGTTGGAAGCGTCAGAACTCGCCTATATGTGCTGGATGGAAACTGGACTCGCTGTTTATTTGGTTGGATAATTTTCAAAGTGTTAGTTCTCTTATGATTAATGGAATATCTCGGGCACCTATGTACCAACTGAAACTCTTAGCTTTTAGGGTTTGTTAAGGAGCTCGGGGCCATATTTGGCTTTGTAAATCAAGTGGATTCTGGGGATGAGGGAAAGTGGTTCATCCACTACCTATTGAGATATGGCTCGGTCGGTCTTGGGACCGGGGTAAAGTGGGGGGTGGGGGAGGAGAGAGAGTCCCAATCCGGGAGACTGGGGGAGTGGATTTCGGTTAGACTACGTTCAGGTTTATTTATTTAGTCAATCACTAGTTAGATGGCACTGTATAATATTATTTCTTGGAATGTCAAAGGTTTAAGGGGCCGACATAAAAGATTGACAATCCTGAGGTACATGGAGCAGCAAGGAGCTCACATTGCAGCTCTACAGGAAACACACCTAATGTCGGATGAGGTGGAGTGTTTAAAGAGCGCTGGGTGGGCCAGGTATATGGGGCGGGTCGAGAGAGAGCATCGGGGTGGTCACAATCTTAATAAATAAGTCGTGTCCCCTTGAGGTTAACCAGGTGGTAACCCGGCAGGATGGTAGAGGAGTTTTTGTGAGGGGCAACTTACATGGGCAGGCGGTTGTGGTAGCGTCTATTTATGGGCCAACTCCACCGGAGCCTGAATTCTTTGCCTCTTTAGAAGAAAATATTGCAGTGTTCCCAGTACTTTCATTGATATTAGCGGGTGATTGGAATATTTGTTTTGACAACAGAAAGATAGGATGCCTCCTGGTAAGGGCCCTAGTTCTAGAGCCCAAGTAGCACTGGCTAGGTTTCTGGAAGCGGCAGGCTTGGAGTGATCCAGCTATTTTGTTTCTGGATGGGGTTCCAGGATGACATTCTACTCAGCGCCTCATAGGGTTCATACCAGGATAGATTTTTTTGGTTAATAAGGAGCTGCTAGGAATCAGAGCCTTATCGACTGAGACTAGAACTCTCAGATCACTCTTGATTCGGATCCAATGGGAACCAAAATCTCTGCCTACAAGGCCTTCCAGGTGGAGGCTTCAGGACTGGCTATTAACATCGGAGGAGAGAAGGGAAGAGCTGGAGGGGGCTTTACAGGAAATTATTAGGGTACAAATACCCACGTTGATTAATAAAAAGCTAGCTTGGCCCACATGTAAATTCCTTTACTCCATGGCTGCTAAAACGTTAGCCGACAAAGTGAGAGTGATTAGGAAGGTGAAAGAGGAATTTTTAGAGGCTGCTATTAGTTCTCTATCACAACAAGAAGGGACTTCAGAGGAAATAGATAGGAGCTTAAAAGCTTAAGAAGGGATCTCTCAGAGATTCTTTATGGTAAGACTGAATTTTGGTTAAATAAGATCAAGGCTAAATATCTCCTTCAGAGAGATGTGCCGGGGCACCTTTTAGTGGCAAGGATTATGGAGTGGGAAGCCACCAGGACTATTATCTCGATTTAACATGAGGGGAGGTTAAGAACAGATCCCCAGGATATAGCTGAGGCTTTTGCCTCTTTTTTTGAGGAAATCTATCAGGGAAATCCTTCGGTGGGGACAGGGAGATTAGAGAATATTTAGATTGTATTTAACTTCCGACTTTGGATCCCGCCCTGGCTAAAAATCTGGAGGCCTCAATAAGTTCCTCTGAGATTATAGAGGTGGTTCGGTCCCTTCCATCAGGGAAATCACCGGGGCCCGATGGCCTAACGGCAAAATTCTATCAAACCCATATCCAGACTATTCTCCCAATTTTAAAGGAATTTTTTCATACTATTATGTGGGAGGGTATTGACCATCTTCCCATATACCAAGCCTATGTCACATTAATACCCAAACCCGATAAGCCAAGGGATGCCATGGAAAGCTATAGGCCTATATCTTTGATAAATCAAGATATCAAGATACTTACAAAGATACTGGCTAACAGGATATTAAATGTAGCTCCGAGTTTAATCAGTCAGGAACAGGTAGGTTTTATGCCGGGGCGAGGGGCATTAGATGCACTCATGAAAATACATCATATTATAAATTCTGCCTCGGGCTCTGGGATTCCCTTGGCCCTGATCTCCCTAGATGCTGAAAAAGCGTTTGATCGAGTCTCCCATTCTTTTTTGTTTAGTACTATGGAGAAAATGGGGTTCCCGGAGGGTTTGATTAGGGGCATCAAGAACTTGTATGCAGCGCCCACGGCTAGAATATTATGTAATGGTTATCTTTCAAGAGAATTTCGGCTAAAAAATGGTACTCGGCAAGGGTGCCCTTTATCACCGATTTTGTTCAATATTTATTTAGAGCCTTTACTAAGGTCGATCAACAGGAGGTCAGGTCCAGGGAATTGGATTGGTAATATGGATCTAAAGATCTCTGTTTTGCAGACGACATCTTGCTCCACCTTCGAGATCCAGTATCTTCCTTTGTTTGTTAGGGAGCTATAGATCAGTACCGAGGGTATCTAATTATAAGTTGAACTTACCAAAACCCAAATTTTACCCCTGACCCTGCATGTTTTAGGGCAGATTTTGCCCCTGGGGTCCAATGGAATAAGGATAAGTTAAAATATTTGGTTATCTGGATCACTGCGGATCAGACAGCGAGTGCGGCTGCCAACATGGGGGTATTCGGAGATCTCAGGGATATCGTAAGGGTGGATAAGCTGCCTCTGAACTTTCAAGCGTGATTAGGTATTATTAAGATGAATGTTCTGCCGAGGTTGTTGTACCCGATCCACTTGGCTCCTTATGTCATCCCGGCAAAGTGGTTTAAGATTATTAAGAAAATGGTGTTGGATTTTCTATGGAGTAATAAGCCCACTAGGATTAAATATAGAGTGCTGTGTCGGCCCTTCGAAGAGGGCGGAATCAAATTGCCTGACCTTCAGGCTTACTATGTAGCAGGCCAACTGGGCCTGATGGCTCAATGGGCAAGGGATTTGGAGGAGGGAGAATATTATCCTGCTTGGCTACAGATAGAAAAGAAGTGGTTGAAGGATATAAATTATTCACCTGAATCATTACTATATGCCGGGCCTAAAGCGGTGCAAGGTAAGGCTGAGAGAGAACCCTATTAGGGAAGTCTCTGGAAGCCTGGTGGCCGCTTACCCCGGGTGCAAAGAGACTCTCAGGTCAAATCTCAGGACCAGCCTATCTTGAGGAATCCCAGCTTGATTCATCGGAGGCCAGGTGCTTGGCCAGAGGTGAGTTATTTATTTGGAAGATCTTGCTCTGAGGATATGCAGCGGAATGGGAAAATTTGGTTGCCATCACAATGTGAGGCATTGCCCTTTTTTCAAAGGTTACAGCTCAAGCAAATGATTGCGGGAGTTCGAGGGGGAAAGGGGGAATTTACAGATAGCTTCCTTTAGTGGGAGTACCTACAGGGGGCTGTCAACAGAACTGGCTTACTCTCACGGGTATATAAACTACTCTTGAATTCCCATAGAGTTAGTGATTTTACATCTATCTCTTATTGGGATAAAGTATTGACTCCTGGGTTTAATTGGAATTCTATTTGGAAAGCTATTAAATATGTGGTTATCCCCAAGTATAGAATTACACAGATTTTTGTAGCCCATAATATTTTCTATACACCTGCTAAACTCGGGTAGAGGGGCCTGAGCCCGACTGATCTTTGTTTTAGATGTGGGAAAGTAACGGGGGACTTGCTACATATCTTATGGAGTTGTGAAAAAATTCACCTGTTATGGAACAAGATTAGACAGGGGCTCGACCCCAGTTTGGGATATTATGACTATGTTACACCAGAGATTTGTGTATTAGGTGACTATTCCCTCATTGAGGGTGCTGCCCCAAGGTATCACCTGGCTTTAATGGGATCATTAGTTAAAGCGTTTATTTTAAACCATTGGAAGGATGGCCAGATATATTCATATGAGCAATGGGTGAAGGATTTATTGAGGTCGCTGGTTAGGATCAAAAACCATCTTATGTCTGAAGGTAGACAGGAGGTTTATGCTAAAAGGTGGGCTAGCTTAGAGGCAGCCTATTTATAGCTGGATATGAGCCTCAGAATAGAGGCCTGTCTGTGCTAGGGAGGCTGCTTGCTATATTTGGTGGAGTGGGATGGTGTACCAAGTGGTTAGTATATTGCATATTGGGACATTGTTTTCTTTAGAAGGTACCCTATAGTTTTGGAGGAATTACTAGGATGGATGGAGTAGGAGCTTTCATTTAACCTGAATGGGATGCAGATCTAACGAGGAATGACAGTTTGGGGATGGTGAATCCCCTTGGCTTGGGACTCTCTCTCTCACAGGGGTTGCTCTGGATACCCGACCGGGCTGGTTAGGATTGATTTTGAATTGAGATGTTTTGTTTCTTTTCGAAGATGAGGGTGGGTTATTAGGGAAGCGAGATTTTGAGGGTTAGAAGTGTATTAACTAGTAGCAATCTCTATTAAGTTAGCTTTTCTGAGTTATCATTTAATTGGTGGGGGAAGTTTTTGAGTGGGTATCCAGGGGGTTTGTATATAGTGGTTGTATATAGTTTGCACATTCAGTTTTGGAGTGTGCGCCCGGGATTCCGGGCCTATGTGTTTGTATGTCTCATTATTCTTTGAAAAGAAATCAAGTTTTCTTTAACAAAAAATAAAA
This sequence comes from Neoceratodus forsteri, assembly GCA_016271365.2. NCBI lineage: Eukaryota > Metazoa > Chordata > Ceratodontiformes > Ceratodontidae > Neoceratodus > Neoceratodus forsteri. The sequence goes on from CM057455.1 coordinate 795,228,938, forward strand.
GGGAGCAAGTGAGGGGAGGAAGAATGAGCTAGGGAGGAGCTATAGTGGGGAAGAGTGGAGATGGAGTGGCAGGGAGCCAAGGCAAGATACAGGTGATCAGGGGTGGCCAAGGGGTGGATGGGGGGCCGCTGGAAGCGTGTCTGTGTGTGTGTGTGTCTGTGCATGCCACAGAGGAAGGAGAGCAGTGGGGCAGAGGCAGGGCATGCAGTGGTGTAGTGCCAGGGATGCACCCAGTGCAGGGGCAGGACCAGCAGCACACAGCCAGAAGGGACCAGGTAGTCAACTGCCCAGGGGGAACACCAACCCTGGACATGGCCAGTGCCACCTTTTAGATGGAGGCAGTAATGAGGGATGTGAGGAGGCAGGCTGCAAGGAGGCACGACCGTGGAAGGGCCCATTGGTGGTAAGCCCAGAACAGGCTGTACCGTGCCCATGTCAGCTTCGAGCTGTACAGTGACATCAGGACCGTGGGCTGGTACTGCATGAACCGGGCCATTCTGAGGTGGCTCTGTGAGCTGTGCAGTGAGGAGATGCAGGCACCCACAAGACGGAGTCATGCCCTGTCCGTGGAGCCAAAGATCACAGCTGTCATGTGCCTGCTCACCACGGGCACCTTCCAGAGACAACAGGGGACACAACAGGCATAACCCAGTAGGCCGTGTCATGTCTACTCACACAATTCCTCAGCGCACTGCTGCCACATGCTGTGGAGTACATCCATTTCCCCAGCATACAGGCAGAGTGCACAGCAAACATGCAGGAGTTCCACAGGGTAGCACAGTTGCCTGGCATGCTTGGGGCCATTGACTGCACCCATTCTGGCATCTGCATGCCACCTGGTCCAGAGGAGGTGGCATACATAAACTGCAAGGGATACCCTAGTGTCAACTGCCAGGCAGCGTGCGATGCCAGGGGGTGCATAATCAATGTCTGTGCCACACACCCTTGGGGAGCACATGATGCCTTCATCTGGCACCAGTCTGCACTGTGCCATAGTTTCAAGAGTAGGGACATCCCCACTGGCCATCTGGTAGGTGAGTAGGCAGTGCATGCCAGACACTGGGAGCAGCTGGGGGGTGTGTGTGGGACAAGGGCAGGGGTGCCATGGGGAGCAGCCTGGAAGGTCAGGGGCACAGTGTCACAGACCACCATTCTAATGATACCTCTCTACACACAAGTGACAGTGGGTACCCACTGCAGACCTGGCTGCTCACACCATACCGGTGCCCCTTGACCCCAGCGCAGCAGCTGTACAGTGAGGCACACGCCACCGCACGGAACATCATTGAGAGGGTGTTCGGGCTGCTGAAGGCTCAGTTCCATTGCGTGGACAGATCTGGTGGTGCCCTACAGTACAGCCCCTCAAAGACCTGTGGGCTATTTTTGGCCTGCTGTATCCTGCACAACATGGCCACTGACTGTGGGATAGCCATTGAGGTCAAAGAGGGGGACAGCGGTGGGATAGAAACATAGAAACATAGAATTTGATGCAGATAAGGACTGCTTGGCCCACCCAGTCTGCCCATTTCCCTACCTACTGGATAAGCTGCAGATCCTAGTTAACCAGCAGCCTACTTCTTCTTACCCCCACCCCCCAGAATTGCCTTATGACTGTCCCATGCATGCTTGAATTCCACCACTGATTTTGACTCCACAACCTCCTCTGGAAGCCGTTCCATGCATCCACAACCCTCTCTGATGGATGATAAGGACGCCGGTCCAGCTGGTGTTGGGTAGCCACCCCCTGGGTGAAGGGATCCCTAGCTGGCCTGGATGGCCCAGCTGCACCGGGACACCATTGCAGAGGAGCACTATGGACCACACAGGTAAGTGAACAGGACCACGAGCAAGCACCAGGGGCAACTGCACAGCTGACAGACAGGCAGGGGTGGACACGAAGGCAGGTTCAGCGGCAGGGATGTGGGAATGGGGGGAAGCCTCCACACAAAGGCAGAGCATAGCAGGGCTACACACAACTTGTGCATACACAGGCACACGCACCCCATCCCTTGCCCACAGGGCCACATGCACACCACCCCATCGCCTCCCACACACCCACACAGGACCTAACAGAACCACACCCAGTGGCAGGCACTGTGCGTGTCTCAGACACTGAGCACCATTGTACAGTAATGGACAGAGCTATGCTGGCATCATTATGCACATGCCTTAGTGGCCAGCATCTGGGTGGGTGTGCGCAGGGCCCGTGTGAGTGCAAGACAGGGTACCACACCCATGCGTCACACACAGAACACCACAGTGCACACTGGGCAGCGGCAGCAGCAGTCATGGAGGGGGAGGGGTGAGTCATGCTGCACAGTAGCACAGCCACCACAGATGCATGGGCAGCCCGCAAGACCTGCCAGCTATAACAGGTTGATTAGTGACCTCATGGGGTGGCACTGATAGTCCCCCAGGGGTGATGCTGCGTGAACATGACTGTGTCAGCGCAGGTGTCTGCAGGCCACCAAACATGCCTGCACCAGGCGTGCTTGGTATGCCCACAGCCAATCCTGGCATTGACATGGCATGGGTCGCCTGATGCCGAGAACAAGGAGTGGACATTGTACTCTGTGGGGTGTGTGGCAGCTGGGCACATAGCAGGTTGGCCAGTGTTGCCACGACAGTCACCATCACAGTGGCATCCCTATCGATGACTGTGGTCACATCTGCCCACTGTTGAGCTAACTCTGCTAGGAGCAGGACATGGTCTCTGCTACACTGCTCCTCTGCGTGGCACAGCTACGCATGGAGTGCATCCACCGCTACCACGAGCCGTGCCTGCTGATCCACAGAGGCTTGGAGCAGATGGCTGTGGGTGTCCAAGGGGTCATCTGCATGGCCATCATGCTGACCCCCATGTGGTTCCTGACCCTGCGGCACAGCACCCCACAACAGTGGGTGCCGCACAGCAGTGCCTTCCTGCAGTACATCCTCACACAGTGAACTGTTACTACCCCCTGCCCCCATCAACACTGTCCAGCTGCTGCCACTGCCCCTCCAGCTGCTGAGCACTGAGCACCACAAGCGTGGCTGCTTCAGCACCACCAACACCACTGCCACATCTGCACACCAGTGCTGCTCAACTGGTTGCCGCAGACATGACAGGAACAATGACTGGTGGGCAGATAACCACGCCAGTGCTGCCCACACTGCCGCTTAGGTGGATGCCAGTCGTGGGATCCCTCTGTGACCCACCAACATCACTGTCTGGGATGTGTGTGTCAAGTCATCATTGGTACTGGAGTTGGCCCCGAACTGTGTCTCAACACATAGGACACCGTGATTGGCGTCCTGCTGGAACATAGCCAGGGCCTTATCCGCACCCACACCACAGGCATCAGTCTGGACAGCTGTGCAGGACTGCAGGCAGTTGGTCCCTCAGACACCAGTGGAGGTGGATGGGCACTCCACTGGTACCAGGGCTGCCCCCTCGGTGGCCATACTCACCACTGCTGCCCCATGCAGATGCTCAGGAGCTGTAAAGGAACACAGTACCCTTAGTGGTGCCACCTGCACCCTGGATCCCGCCCCCACTGCCAGCACTGGTCCTACCATGGAGTGATGGGCTACCGCCCATCTGGAAGCCTCCGCCGGGAACACCCTCAATGGCACAACACCACACATCCTGCCAGCCACCTGCTCCTGTAGTGGTGTTAGGCATGGCATGTCTTGCTGCCCCGAACAGAGGTGGCACACGCTGCCTGGATGGCAGCCACCTTGTCCTTTATCCTTCTCCTGTCCATGCCAACCTTCTTTTTGCACTCCTGCATGGAGCGCTGGTGACTGGCCTGCTAGTTGACAGCACGTGCCACCTCACCCCACGCCACCTCATGGGCCTGTGGTGTGCCTCTCTGTCCACTGAGGAGTGGCTACCTGTTGAGGTAGGCCTTGTACAGGGCATCCAATTCTGCCCTGGTGAAGTTGGGCCTCTGCTTCCGCACCGTCCCTTGCTCCTCATCCTCCTCACGTTCAGTCATGCTTGTTCCTAGGGAGATAGACAGGTGGTACCATGGACTGTTCAGTCCCATACGGCCCTCCCAGACCACTGTCCCAACATCTCCACAGCATGGCACGTACCTCCAAAGGCTACAATACTGATCCATGGCCTGTGCAATTCCATGGCGCCTTTATAGCGCATCACATGCAAATGAGGGTATGAGCAACTGTAATGGGATGCAAATGCGGTGGAAGTGCTGCAGAATGGCTCATGAGCTGATTTGCATAACCTTCCTGAATATCACATGGATGTGCCTTGTGCAATGGTGTTGTGCATGCTCAAGTCGTGGCACACCACTGTGATGTGTGCAGTTGGACCCACACCACGCATACGCACGGTGTTGACATGTACACTAGTGGTGCAGCATATGCACATAGCGCAGGAGGCAGTACAATGCACAGTCACTACTGTGCCTATGGTGCTTGTGCACTGTACGTCCTACGGGTCACACATGCCATAGTGCGGATGGCACAGTACCATCATGCCCTGTATTGTGCCACTGCATCATGGGTGCCATGGCACCTCTGTGCAGTAGGCCACTGCATGGCATCACACACATGCTCCCTACTGTGCACCATACAGGTGTCTCCCAAGAGCACAGTGGCGCTCTGTGCACTGCCAGACCCTTGACCCTGTGGCTGCCCTTTGCCCTCTAGGCACCATGTGGCCGCATGGCTGCACACTTATTGTGCAGTCAGGTGCCAGCGTGATTGCAAATGGCAGCACAGCACTGCGCTGCCTCAGCACATGGGGCACGTGCGCTGCCGGGCACCATTTTGCATTGTGCATAGCAAGGAACATGACGCGAACCAGAGCCCCCGTATGGAGTGACATCAAGTTGGCCAACCTGGTGGCTCTTGTAGAGCCCCATACAGGTGCCCCTTCAGAGGCCTCGCACTGAGGTGTGGCAGGAGGTTGCAGATCACCTGAAGGAGGCCACTGGGAGCCAGCATTCAGGGGAGCAGCATCACTACAACTACGGTGACCTCCAGTGGCATAACCGTGACTGCCTGAGGCACCTGCAGGTGCATGTCCAGCGGGGAGATGTGCCACAGCCAGGTAGGTACTCCTTGACCATCACTAGTCATCTCCGACTGTCCTCGGGGCACAGGAGTCGGCAGGCCAGGCCGCCGGCGGGGGGCCAGCACCTGTGTTGTCGGGTGTAGGGGTGCAATGTGTCCATCCTATGCCACCGCAACCCAGACATGCTTTGTGGGATGTCACACTGGTCGGGGGGTCCTATGGGTCAGACGTGTACTGATGTGCCTTTCTCCATTTTTCCCCCCTAGGACTGGAGGACCGCCATAGGGCTAGGATGGCCAAGGAGCAATGGGGCCAAGTCCACACCAGGGATGAGGGCATGCGGGCAGGCCACAGTGATGGTGCTGTGGGTCAGCAGTGTCCTGCTGACCAGGATGCAGGTGAGTACCATGATTCCCTATACACCTGTGAAGGGTGGGTTGTAGGGGTGGTGGTGTGGCATTGCCCCTCTGCACATGGCTCCTCCAGCTGTGCACTTCCTGCGGTGACCTCTGCACCATCCTGTGGGTCTACACATGTGGGTGTGTGTCGCAGGTGGGCTGTGGGTGCACTCAGTGTCTGACTGTGCCACTGCCATCCCACTGCATAGCCATAATGCCGGATGGCCAGGTTGGTGCTGTGTGGTGCATGGATGGTGATGGTGTGCAGCAGTTTGCATGGCTGCGGTTGCCTGGGTAGGTAGCTCATGTGGGCGCACTCACTGTGGGTGGTTGCATGCCATCCCAGGTGTGTCGGTTACTGTTGCACACTCTGCATGTTGGGTGGGCTACATTAGTCTGGCCAGTCACTCATACTGTTTCTGCTCCCTTGTCCTAGGTGGATGTCATTGGGAGGTTGTAGAGCAGATCCTCAGGGAGATCCTGCAGGTCACCCGGGCAACACTCGAGCTGCTCGAGTGAATGGACAGCGAGGACTGGTAGAAGCACCACAGGCACCACAGGGTGGCAAAAGAGGACCAGGGCCGCCATTAGGGCCTGCTGCAAGTGGAAACACTCCATCCCTCCCTGGACTATACCCTACACCCTCATGTCCCCACTCTTGTTTTCCCATTGTCCCTGCTCCTTTCCTCCCTCTTGTAGCATCCTCACCCTTCCCTCCTCTGTTGTACATATAACTGTAAATAGGTAATGTTGTTGTTGTAGCTGATGTTGTTCTATTTATTACATATGTTTATGTTTACATCTGTGTCAGTCTCTGATTTGCAGCAGGCCCATGGAGCCTTGCTGCAGTGGTGTGCATGGCTACTGTGGGGTGGGGATGGGTTGGGCGTGGGTGTGCCTGGCAGTGCTCCTCCACTGGTGTGGGCAGGGGCCATGGGCTATGTCTAGGGGCATGTGTGGTGTGCCCTGTGCACTGTTCACCTGTGTACAGCAGGCTGTGGTGCATGAGTTTTTTCCCAGCTTCGCCTGTACGGCTGTGGCCATTGCTGCTACACTGCCACCATGTGCGACTGTGGTATACACGGTCATGTGGTCCCCGCCACTGCATGTTCATCTGCTGGTGTGCCTTCAGGGGCAGGCCACACCTATCACCTTGCAAGCATGGTGCCCTTGCAGCTGGCATTATGACCACTGGTCTATCACACGTTTGTCCCTGTTGCCACTGTGGGCGGTGCCATTAGTTGCCCCCTCCATGCAGTCCATGGTGACTAGGGTGGTGCCTGTGGTCTGGTGGCTGTCACATGGTGTTCTGCTGCATGTGGATGGTGACCTGGTCAGGCTCATGGAGCAACTGCCACATGGCAGGCTCACCAGCACCCTGGTGGTGGGCAGACCGCAGGTGACATGGCACCATGGGCTTCACAATGGCAGAGCTTGTCACACTGCTTTGTGTGGCTGTTTACTGGAGTACCCATGGGACTGGGGGAGCAATGTGTGTGCCCTGTGTTGCCTCCTATGTGGCGCATGCCTCCATGTGCCACAGGAGGGTGCTGCGTTGCCAGGTGGGTCAGTGGTGTGGGGGAGTGGGTGCATGGGTGGCAGACCTTGCTCTGGTCTTATGTTCGGTGTGCCTACCTGATTGTGGTGGTTTCCAGGGTGGACCTTGTCATGTGCGGTGGTCCCTCAGTTACTGGTGCCAGGTCACCCACCTTGCTGTGCCTCCATGGGGGCCATGCTGGGGAGCCTTGTGTGGGTTGTGGTGGCATTGGTGGATGGTTCCACCGATTGCATTGGGTAGTCATGATGGTGTTGTGGTACATGTGCATTGCGCTCCGGGGTGACTGGATGCCTGGCATGGTGGTGGCAGACTGCCTTCAGTGCCATGCACTGTTTGGTCATGCTTCTGGGCTAGGTGTCTTGGGCGTTCTGTACTTGGGGTCAGCATTGTTGCAGTGCCGTGGCATAGGTGGGGCTTGGCCATCATTGTGTCCTGGTCCCTGTTGGCCGGTGGATGGTGCAGGGGCGCCATGGCCAGTGGGTGGGGACTACTGGGACACATCTGCTGGTGGTTCAGCACTAGGGTTCAAGGGTCAGTGACCCGTCTTGCACCCGTCTGGTTGTGCTGCTCATGGGGGCCTTGCCCTGGTTGGATGGGGGACAGGGGGTTGGGGAATGGTCTGTCTATCCTGGTGCATGCTCCTCAGCATATGGCGCATCCATGGCTGCTGCTCAGCTGATTTGTGTCTTTGTCCATGCGCATCCCTAGGGGTGCTATTGTGCATCAACACTGCTCCATGGTGCATCCCTCATTGTGCTATGGTGCATCAGGAGCAATATTCAGCCACATTGTGCAGGCACACCTTGTCCTGTGCATGGTTTGAATATCGCACCCATTGCACCATGGCACACTGGACATGCACCTGCTCCCTCTATTGCACATCTTTCTGGCGCAGTCTGAATATCCCAGCCTCTATGTCCAAAATATGTTACCCTCTGGTTGGAGAGGTGATATGTTGCACTAAATTAGTCTTGTTACAGTGGTCTAAGAATCTAATTCATACTGACCTAGTGGCTTTTTTTTTCCCAATCAATGTTGGCAAGGTAATGTCTTCTAAAACTACTAACTGCCATTTCACTTGCTACCTCTATTTCTGTCATAAGCTGTTCTGTAACCTCTATAATTGCAGATGGAGATAGGTAAATGGAACCTACAACTATCACCTCAGAATGTCCACCACATATTTTTACCCATATGGATTCAGTTTTTGAGTTTGACAATTTTATTTTATGTGAAATATCTACTGAATCCACATTATTTTTCAAGTATAGTGCAACAGCTCCTCTTTGTTTGCTTTCTCTCTTTTGAATGTATAAGGTGTATCCCTCCAGTTTTGCTCCACATGCCTCAATCTTATCAAACCACCACATTTCACAAATTGCAATAATGTCACAGGATTAGTGGCTATAAAGGCATGCAGATTGTCAGTTTTATTGCTCATGCTCCTAGTATTAAATGTGTGGAAGGAGATATTATTACATAACTTTTGATTTGTTTTGAAAATTTTAGTATTGGTACTGTTGTTTATTTTTCTTCTTTTTTTTTTGTTAACCTTTCTCCCAGATAGTCAATTGAAACATAATGGCCCAGATATTCAAAAGGGTTGTGCCATGCGCAATAGGGTTGCACCAGCTCAAGTCTAAAATTGCACCATTCTGCGATATTCAGCAGGAGGCAGTTGCACCACCGAAAACATGCTGAGCAACAGCGCAATAATAATGAAGGCATGCGCAGCCGAAGGGGGAGGAACCATGCATGAAGGGCGCAGTGTGATGTTCAAAGACTTGTGCAATGCGTAACAGTAGAGCAAGCGGAAGGTGCGCCACAGCGGAAATGAGCCAAAATAAAAAGGAGCAAGGAAGAGGCGCAAGAACGCTACAGGGAAGCCACATGACACAGGGGTAGAGACAGGCACAGGGAAACTGTGAGAAAGAAGGCAGGCCAGGGAAAACAAACTGCAGAAGATAGGCACATGGAAGGTGTGTGGAGCCACACATTCCAGAGGCCAACACAAACAGGTGTATCCGGTGCAGGGGAGGTAGCAGTCAGGACAGCGGGGGGAACAAAGCAACAGCTGCTGGGGGGGGGGAATGCAAGCCAGGGACATGGCCAGTGCCACCTTCCACATGGAGGCCGTAATGAGGGGGGCGAGAAGGCATGCAGCAGGGGGACGTGGCTGTGGAAGGGCCCGTCAGCGGTATGGCCCCAACAGGCAGTATCAAGCCTGCACCAGCTTTGAGCTGTATACAGATCTTGAGATTGTGGGCCAGTACCACCTGAACAGGGCAATACTGAGGTGGCTCTGTGAGCTGTGCAGTGATGTGATGCAGGCACCCACACAACGGAGTCATGCCCTGTCAGTGGAGATAAAGGTAACAGTCTGCATGTGCTTGCTCGCCATGGGTACCTTCCAGAGACCAGCCGGGGACACCACAGGCATAACACAGTCAGCCACGTCATGCATCCTCATCCAATTCCTCAGCGCACTGCTGCCACATGCTACGAAGTACATCCATTTCCCCAGCACTGCGGTGGAGTGCACAGCAAACATTCAGAAGTTCTACAGGGTAGCACGTATGCCTGGCATGCTAGGGGCAATAGACTGCACCCATGTGGCCATACGCACACCACCTGGTGAGGAGGGGACATCATACATGAACCGCAAGGGCTATTCCAGCATCAACTGCCAGGTGGTGTGTGTGATGCCAGTGGGCGCATCATCAATGTCTGTGCCCCGCACCCTGGGGGAGCACACGATTCATACATCTGGCACCAGTCGGCACTGTGCCACTGATTTGAGAGTGGGGACATCCCCACAGGACATCTAGTGGGTGAGTATGCAAACCAAATGGACATATCGTGGGCCTGGGGGGGCATGGCCAGAGGTGCCATGGGTGTGGCCCACAGGGCTTGGGGCAGGCCGAAGCTGAACATGAAACTAACCTCCACCCTCTGCACACAGGTGACAGTGGATACCCACTCCGTCCCTGGCTGCTCACACCCTACCGGAAGCCCACGACCCCATCGCAGCAACACTACAATGAGGCACATGCCACCACATGCAATGTCATTGAGCGGGTGTTCGGGATGCTGAAGGCATGTTTCCGTTGCCTGGACACTTCTGGCGGTGCCCTACAGTACAGCCCCTCAAAGGCCTGTGGGATATTCCTGGCCTGTTGCATCCTACACAACATGGCTAAAGAATGTGGGATAGCCGTACAGGTTGAAGAGAGGGACAGCGATGGGGACGATGGGGACGCCGGTGACGATGGTGATGGGCAGCCCCCCCTTGGCTGATGGGACCCCTGACTGATCTGGCTGGCACAGCTGCACCGGGACACCATCACAGAGAAGCACTTCAGCCAACCTAGGTAAGTCATGGTGCCATGCGCAACCACCAGTGGCTATGGCACAACTCACAAACACGCATGGAAACACACCAGGGGTGCATGCTGGCAAGGGATGTGGCAGGGCACAGAAGCACACACACACAACCAGGGATGGGTGAACATCAACACGCCACATGGACGGACACACACACACGTACACACACACAATACACCAAACATGCACAGAGGGCAGGAGGAAAACTGAGCCAAACGCCAACCCTAGCAACACACATGTCCACAGGCAACCCGCGTCCACTGTCTGTCCATGTGCGTGTGTCAGATGCTGGGCACCATCGCACTTTGGTGTACAGCGCAATGCAGGCATCATCATGCACACGTACCTGTGGACAGCAGCTGGGAGGGTGTGCAGGTGGACCGTGTGTCCACATGCAGGGCCGGGCACCCATCCATGCACTGCCCACCGAAACACACAATGCACACAGGGCAGCACCAGACAGTGCCCACACTGGGAGACAGGTCATTCTCGCAGCACAGTGCCCCAGCCACCTCAGATGCATGGGCAGCCCCACTGAGACCCACCAGCATTGGCAGGCTGACCACGGGCCTCATGGGGTGGCACCGATGGTCCCCCAGGGTTTCCACTGCGTGAACGCGACCGTGCCCACGCAGGGGCCTGTAGCACACTGAACATGCCTGCACCAGGAGTGCTCGGGATGCCCACAGCGGAACCCGGTGTCGACTGGGTGGGTGTCGAACGATGCCGGGAATGGGGAGTGGATAGCACACTGCATAGTGTGAGTGACGCATGGGCACCTGACTGTGTGCCCATTGTGGCCATAACAGCAATTAATGGCTGTGCAAGCCTGTCAGTGGCAGTGGTCACATCCTCCGCCAAATGGTCCATCCGTGACACGATCCTATCGGTGTCCCTGCTGCGACGTTCCTCTGCCCACTCCAGAGCCACACACAGTGCCTCCACGGACATTGCAAGCCGTATCTGCTGCTGGACCGATGCCCGCAGTAGGCGGGTGTGCTTGTCAAAGAGGTCTTCTGCCTCCTCAGCATCCTGTCTCTCAGGGTGTGCATGGGCCTGATGTTCAGCACCCCTTGAGGGTGGGTGCTGCACACCAGGATCAGGTATGGGCAAATCCACAGGCAGTGCACAGATGCCGCCACTGAACCCTGAACCCCCAGTCCTGGTGGGCAACTGCTGCTGCCACCCCTCCGGCCGCTGAGCCCAAGGGCTCAGTAGTGCCGCTGCTGTGGCCGCAACAGTCTCACTGTCCTGACCAGCCACCGGTGCTGACCCACTGGTGCTGACAGGCACAGCCTAGGACTGTGCTGACACACTGGCCCACACGGTGGAACCAGCCAGAGCCATGGGCACAAGCTGACCTGCTGTGTGTCAATTCCATGGCACACACGTGTCACTGCCCATGACGGTCGTGTCTTCATCACCGGTGCAGGTCTCTGCCCCAGCCACAGCCATGGTGTGCTGGAATCCTTGGACGCCAGAATGCTGAGACACAGGAAGGGCTTCCCCACACCTGTCTCAATGACATCAGTAAGGACAGCCAAGCGGCCCCACTGTCGTGCCGATCCACAGAAACCTGTGGAGGTGGATGGTCCAAACTCCAACTCTGGCCGACTGTCCTCAGTGGACAGGACCACCAACATTGACCCATGCGGATGCTCAGGATCTGTAAGGGAAAGCAAAGTCACGTTACTGCGTGTAACCTACCTGCGCCCCCCCAAGGCAGACCATGGCTTACCATGCAGAGATGGGCCACCACCCGTCTGGAAGCCACCACCTGGAACTCCCTCTATGGCACTGCGGTGCATGCTTGCAGAAAGCCTGTCCTCTGCTGGTGTGAGCTGCACCACCTCCGGCTGTCCCCCACCTGTTGCAGCATGTGCCGCCCTGATGGCAGCCACCTTCTCCTTCACCCTTCTCCTGTCAGTACCCATCTTTTTCTTACTCTCCTGCATGGAGCACTGGTGGCTGCCATGCAGGTTCACGGCACATGCCACCTCCTTCCATGCAGCAGCACGGGCCGGAGGGGTGCCCCACCGTCCACTGAGCAATGACTCCTGATCCAGGTAGGCCTCGAAAAGTGCCTCGGTCTCGGCCTTCATGAAATTGGGCCTCCTCTTCCCCCCACCATTGTTGTCCTCCTCACCCAGAACTTGCTCGGTCATTATTCAGCCTGTAAGGATGGCAGTGGTTACTTGTGACTGTGCAGTCCACAGCATGTCCCTGAATCCACAGTCCACACTCCCTCACAGCATGCAACTCACCAATAAACTGCAGTAACTGACTATGGCCACTGCAGCACTTTGTCACACCTTTATAGTGCAATCCATGCAAATTAGGTGAGGAGCAACTTTAATTAGATGCAAATCGTGGTGCTGCACCATTGAATGGCTGATCGTATGATTAGCATATGACAGCTGAATATCACGATTTTGTGCTTTGTGCAATTGTGTTGAATGTACTGAGCCAATGGCACAGTTCCGTGGCATATGTAGTACACCACACTGCACATGCCCAGGCTGCTGATGCTGGCGTCTGCCACGCTGATGACGTGCTGTGCGCAATGGTCAATGCAGGGCATGGCCACCATTGTGCCAGTGGCGCTATAGCGAAGGTCACTACATGGCGCTGTGACAATGGGCCTCCATAGGAGCAATGGCACAACTGCCCAATAGTCCGCTGAGGTGCTGGCAAACAGGCAACCAATCGCACTATACACATAGTCGTCTGATGGCGCTGTGCATGGCCTTGCACCAGAGACCCTTGACTCTGTGCCTGACCTTTGCCCATTGGCGCCATGCGTCAGGCATGGGTGCACCTCTATCGCGCTGTTCGGTAACAGTGCGATAGGGAATGGCAGCGCTGTACCGCGCAGCATTTGCATGTGGGGTACCGCGCTGCAGAGCACCATATTGCCTACTATAGCCATTGAGATGGCACGCAGAAGAGCCTCACAGTGGACTGCCATAGAGTTGGCCAACCTTGTGGCTATTGTGGATCCACACCATGGGCCTCTGTTTGGGGAGGAGCCACTGGACAGGGCCAGGACCCAGGTCTGGCAGGAGGTGGCCACTGAGCTGGAGGAGGCCACTGGATGGAGGAGGACTGCAGAGCAGTGCAGGCACTGCTATGAGGACCTCAGGAGGAGGGAGCTGGACCTACTAGCCTGTCTGTGGTCGCGTGCCAGGAGGGGCACGGTGCCATGTCCAGGTGGGTGATCCATCTACGCACTTGTATTGTCCATATGGGTAACAGTGTTGTATGATTCCAGCACATAGGGAAGGGGTAGTCTAGGGTTGTCTGTGGCGGTGTTTACAGGGTGTGGGGTGGGTGGGTCTGGCTGGGTGGGTGGGCACACACATTGGGGCAGGGGACTTTGCTTCGGGATTATAATGATGTTCTTCTCTCCTTGTTTCTCCCACAGGCATGGACGAGCATTGCTGGATGAGGGAGGACCGATGGAGGGAGGAGGACAGAGTGTCCAGGAGGGACGGGGACCATCACCACTGACCTGACCGGCCTGATGAGGGTGAGTGCCATAACTCCATGATTACTATTGCATGCTGTGTAACAGGGTGGGCAGCGGGGCATGGTCACCATCCATGGACACCACTGCCATGCACGTGACTTGTGACAGTCAGCACTGTACAGTGGCACTGCATGTCTGGGAGTGTGGTGGTCCATGCATGCACCAGGCACATGGCTGTGGCACTGCCTTCACACCGCATAGCCATGTTACTGTATGGCCATGGTGGTGCTGTGCAGGACATGGGCGGTGGGTGTGTGCAGTGGTCCACATGGCTGTGGCTGCCTGGGTGGGTAGGTCTTGTGGACACGGTCACTGTGGGTGGTCGCACACCATCACAGGGGCATGGCACATGGCTGTATGCCATGCACAATGGGTGGGCTGCAGGGGGATGGACAGTCACACCTATTGACTCTGCTCCCTCGTCCTAGGTGACCGGAGGCTCCAGCAAATTCAGCAGTCCATTAATGAGCTGCTCCAGGTGGCCAGGGAGACTCTGCAGCTCCTCCATCAAATAAACCACCATGGGGTCAGGAGGAGAAGGAGGAGCAGACATCAGCACCAGGAGGAGGACCGGGGTGGCCATTAAGGTCCCCATGCCCTGACTACCACCTTCCCCCCTTTGACCCACCATCACACCCCTTCTTCCCTCTCCCCTATGTTCACCCCTGCCCCTTACCCACCCCCACCTTGTTTATGTCCCCCCCCACGTTTGTACATAGTTCTGTATATAGTTATTTTTGATATGTTTCAATACAACTATTTTGATATGAATATTGTGGTGGTCTCTGATTTGCAGCGGGCTATAGGTGCTCAACTGCAGTGGTGTGCATAGCATCTGGGGTAGTGCAGTCATGGGTATGTGTGTATGTCCATGGGGAAGTGACTATGGTGTGGGAGTAGCTATCAGTCGGTGTCTGTGGTGTGTGTGTTGTTCCCTGTGCATTGGATTACTGTGTGCAGTGGTCCATGGTGCATGCTCTGTGTCCATGGTGCCCCTGTCAACCCATCCATGGCCTGTGCAGCTGACACCCTTGCATGTCTATGACCTGCAAGGTCTGCTGCCATGTCACTGGTGTCTGTCCATGCAGGGCAGCCACTGTACCCGTCACGATGCTGAGTTGCCTCCTGTCACTGGTGTGCTGCATGTTTGCCTCAGGTGACACTGTGGCCTCTGCAGTTGTCCCACCTCCATGCTGTGGCTTGTGTGTGTTACAGGGGATGTGCACCACTGTCTGTGACTTGTGCTCCAGGCATATGATGGTGGCGTACGGGTCCACAGTGCCTGCGCAGGGTGGCTGGCACTCCTGTGCCATGGAGAACTGCAGGCTATGTGTACACGGTTTCCATGGGCCCACACTGGGGGCTTGGTTGCCACACTACTGTGTCCCTGTGTTATTGTCCCCTTGGGTATGGGTGGATGTTTGTCCCTGCACTGTGTTGCATCCGGTGTGGTGCATGCTTCCACACACCACTGTGGGTGTCTGTTCTGGTTGTTGTGGCCAGTGGTGGGTCGGGGTGTGTCACTGGACTACTGTGCAGGGTGCTGTATCACTGGTGGTGGTGTCAGGAGCACGCCCTGTCCTGTGTGGGGTACCTCTTGTGCCGATGCATGGTCGGTCTCTCAGCTATGCCTCGTGGGGATTGTGTGTGTTGGCACTGTGTCTGCTGTTGTTGCATTGCCGTGTGCTGCCACCCACTGCTGGGTGCTCGTGGTGGGGCTGGCTTATATGGTTCTGTGGTGCACAAGGTTGCAGTGTCACAGCTGGGGTGGTGGTATGCATGGGGTTTCCTGCAGTGGTGGTCACTGCTCATGGGGGGGTGTCAGGGGTCATGGTGCAGGGTGTGCTGTGCACTGGGGGGGATGGTGTGGCACGGGGTGGTCTGCCCTCCTTGTGTGAAAGTCTCAGCTTGCCGGTGTGTGTGATGGGGCACCATGGCCCGGCTGTGGGTTGTTTGCTTGTCCCCATGGGCCAGTGGTTATTCCAGCCCTCCCTCAGTTGTGCTGTGCTTGGGGTGTGGGGGGCACGATGTCAGTTCTGCTGTGTGTTCCTGTGCCCATCTGTGGCATGGATGGTGGGCCCCTACCTCCCTGGTTGTACAGTTACATTGCTCTGCTGCTGGGGGGGGCTCCCTGCTTGTGCTATGGCACCTCTGGACTGCTCAGCTGGACATCCCTTGTTGCACCATAGCGCATCATATCTGCTCAGCTTCCCCTCCCTAGTTGCGCTATGGTGCAGGTTGTGCGATATTCAAATGTTAGCTGTAGGCGCAATTTGGTTTGCTCCTTTTTTGAATATCGCGTCTGTTGTGCATGGATGCAATGGACTTGTGCTTGCTCCTGCTATTGCGCACTTTTTGGGCGCAGTTTGAATATCTGGGCCAATATGTTTAGAGTTTCCTCCAGGTTTTCTGCTAAAAGTACAGACACATTTTTATTTAGATGCAGACCATCATGTGAAAATTATTTTTTGTTGTAAAAAGGAGTCCCAATTAGCAATAAAAGTTATATCACTATTTTTACACCAGTTCTGCAGCCTTTTGTTTATTCTTTGAATAGTCTGATTCTTTAGATGTTGTGACCTAAGCACAGGAAGAATTCCTGAGATGGCTATTTTGTGCCCCTTATATTTATATTATGACCTAGGTCAAGTAGCTCTGTGCAGAAGTCCTTTTTGTGTGCTCTACCTATATCGTTAATACCAGCATGGAGAATGACCACAGGTTTTTCAAGTAGTTTAATGGTATCCAAAACATTTGCTGCATTTTTAATTTTCACTCCAGGGAGACATGATACTGTTGTAGTTTCTTTTGCAATTTTACAATTGTGGGAATCTGTGAATCTAATGATGGAATCACCTATGACCAGTCTCTCAGGGGGTACAAGCTTAGTAGGAGGAGTTGGTTCACCCAAGTTCTCATTTATGCCTTCATAATCCTCCAGTGCTCAGTACCTATTGTAAATGGAAATTTGTGTTGGAGCCACAGAGGATTTTTGAGTTGAATTTTGTGCTGGGGCTGGTGTAGATTTTTGTTTTTTCCTATATCTGATTTTAGGCCAGGCTGCATCTTGTATCGCACCCTCATCCCAACCCTTTTTTTGCTGTCTTTCGTATTCTATGGAGTCTGTACTCTTATCATCACTGTCTTCTGTTCTTTTTCCTTTTGTTAAATTCATCTTGTTTAGATGAGATTGCTCAGTATTCACTAATTATACAAATCTTTGGATATTGGCAATATATTTTGCTTGTGTTAGCTCATCTCCTAATTTAGTATTTTCTGCTTGTAGGACAATATAAAGCTGACATTTATTACATGTTTCAGTATAAGTAACTGAGGGGTCTATCAAAATATACATAAGACAGTTCAGGCGCTGTTTAATAGAGCCTTCTCGAACAAATAGGCCCAATACATCAACTACTTTTACACTCTCCATTGTATATGTTATGCTTGCTGTATTTATTCTAAACACTGCAGGTCCAGTCTTATACGTGAACTCTACCTGGTTCCTTAGACACACTAGAAAACATACACTAGTACAACAAATCAGAACAACAAAAATGGCCGAGTATCAACAGTTTCAGTTGATCTTACTGGTCCCCTGTAAGACCTATATTAAACCTATGATTTTGCAACTTGTAAGGCACTCTTTATATTACCAGCTCTGACATGCTTATATATTTACAGGTGCCTACAGAATACCCCCAATTTCGGTTTCAGTTCAGCAGTCCTTAGCTCACACTTTATTTCTATCTTCCTATTTTAATAAGGATATTTTTAGTGTTTTTAGCGTGAACTAATCTTCCTCATATGAAACACTTTCAGTTGTGTTAGGGTTTGTAATGTCAATGCCCACTGTACAAATCAAGGGAATAACAAGTAACAGAGTTCCTGCAACACCTACCTTTTTATTTGGCTAGTAGTTGTATCATCTGGGTATAAAACATTTTCCTGGGTTCCAGCGTACCCGCCAGACATGCACCACGATGCATGTGTCTCGGTGTTCTTCTCAGCACATGACAATGTGCACACTCCACCCACACTTGCCCGACTCAATATAGGCAAGTGTTTTAAGCTGTAATTGACCTGGGAGCTTATCCTGTCAGGTCAGAGCCTCTGGACTTCACTTACGTTAAAAAAATATATTTGCAGCAATAGAAGTCTCAGAGCACCCCTCATGCAGAGTGCCCTAACATAAAACCCCTTGTACTGATTTTTTCCCAATTCAATTACACTGCCCAACATTTCTGTAGTTCAAGAGGGCTACCCAGAGAACAACTCACAGTATTTCCTGCTTCCTATTTCTGTCAACCAGCTAGATGTCCCCTTAGTGAAAATTATATTCAATGAGCACCACAAAAGTTTGTTTACATAGAATAAAACAGGGCTGTTGTATGTCTCATGGCTAGAATATCATTGCACAGATCAGCGTCAAGATCAGTTTAGTTCTGCCGCTCACTATGGGTGAGTGTTTTAAGTTGTAATTAACCCTGAAGCTATCTGGTTGGGTCAAAGCCTCTGGACTTCACTTAAGTTAAAAAACTATATTTGCAGTAAAAAAAGTCTCAGTGCACCCCTCATGCAGAGTGCACTGGCATAAAATCCCTTGTATTGTTTTTCTCCCTATTCAATTACACTGCCCCATGTTTTTTTAGTTCAAGGGGGCTACCCTGAGAACTACCCACAGTATTTCCTGCTTCCTGCTTCTTTTACCCAGCAGAATATCCCCTTAGTGAAAATTATATTCAGCAAGCACAACAAAAGTTTGTTTACATAGAATAAAATGGGGGAATTAAACAGGGCTGTTGCCTGTCTCATGGCTAGAATATCATCACACAGGTCAGCTCCTAGATCTATTTATTTCTCCTGGAAACTTACATGTTTCAATCACACACCCTCTTTCCCTTCTAGTCTCAAGTGAGTACCTGTTTAGTGATTTTAACCTTTCGTCATAAGACTTGTCTTACTGACCTGAATAATTTCTGTGGCCCTTTGCTGTACTGTCTCCAGTCTGTCTATGTCTTTTCTTAGACATGGATTATAAAACTGGACACAACATTCCAGGGCCAGGACTCACAAAACTTTTCCCTGGCATAAACTCAGCTTTGCATAAGAAAACAAGGTTTTGCACCGATTTGGTACTCACAAAAGCCTGGTTTGCGTCAGAGCAAAGTGTGGAGGAGGCTGCAGTGTAAGTGAGGGGACATAAATATTGGCGCTGTTTAATTCATAAAACATTTGCTACAGTCAAGTGCCTCTTGCATGGTCCCCTTGCATGGAGCAAATACTGTCGACTGAGACCTTGCCTTATCCCATGCAGCCCTACTGGTTGGCAGAGGTACTGTGGTGCCCCCCCCCCGCAATCACCGGCCAGATTCCAAATAAATAATTCATGCTGGTGCCAGCGTCCCTCCCCACATGATCGCCAGAATGAGTACATACCAATAAATGTCCCTGACATCTAGTGTCCCCCTGCCAATCGCTGATCACTGAACCGAGGATATATACATAAGTGTCCCTGGTGTCAAGTGGTCCTCCCCTCTGATCGCCAGTCCAATACCAAAAATATGTATTCCCTGGTATCCAATGGTCCCTCCCCCAAACCTCATTCATGCCTGATACAGTAATCAGTATTCCCTGGTATTCAGTGGTCCCCCAACCTGATCCCTGATCCCATGTAAAATAAATTAAACGAAGTCCCTGGCATCTGGCGGGCCCCCTCCCTATCCCCAATTCCCTGTAAAATAACACAATGACCCTTCCCTGGTAGGTAGTGCCCTACCACCCCTCATTCCAAACCCAAGACGGTGACCGGCACAGCCTTCCTCTCTCCACCATGGCCAGCCGTAGACTGAGCTGTCAAAGAGCATGTACTGATATGGTCCAGTGAAGGTAGTCAGGACGAAAACAGTGGTGGGGTTCAAGAATGCATGGGAGAAAGGACTTACTGTCAAAAACATGTCAGGCAACATCAAGTCAGGGCTGTTTGATCTGAATAAATGGATTTTATAAACAAATGAAAACTGTCTACAGCATCCCTCTTGATAGGTTTGTGAGTGCTTGCAGCCTTTCTCTTTTTTAATACATGAGACAGTCATAAGAAAATCTTAGGGGAAAGGACTGAGGGAGGGAGAATGGGCTGGAGATCAAGCAGGATCTGTGGTAATACTGTTGGAAGGGAAAAATGGGCAGATTATGTGGGCCATGCAGTCCTTATGTGCCGGCAAATTCTATGTTTCTATGTTATCCAGAGCCTAAGTAACCTAATCCAAAAATACACTTATGTTGGTTGACAGAATCTTCCTGACAACATACCATGTTGTTTGATGTCCTGTTGCCTATTTTCTTTCAAGTAATTTACTATGTTTTCCTTTACTATTGCCTCCATTATCTTACATACAATGAAGATAAGTCTGCCCGGCATATAGTTACTTGGAGCCTCCTTCTTCCCTTCCCAGCCTTGTTTACTGGGATTACATCTGCTACTTTCCAATCACTTTGAACTGCCCCAAATTGCAATGAGCTATTAAAAAGTTGGATAAGTGGCCGGCCTGCTGGCGCTGAGGGTTGAGGCACTGAATGCCATACCTCACACCACGCCAGTGACCTGGGTCCGGGAACAGACTTGGGGTCACCAGGGCTCGGAGGGGGGAAGAGGATTGAGCATCCCAATGGATGCTGTCCTCCACCAGGGGTGGTATCCTGGGGTGCCTTGCACACCCGATGCACCTGTGTCGGTGGAAGCATGGGCATCGGTGCACAGGTGGCTCTTTGAGAGTCGGGGAAGGGAGGATGTTGTGGGCATTTGTCTGTGCATGTCATATAATTGGAGGTCAGTCCTATGTGCTGATGGCCTCAGGGGAAGGAGGGACTAAGGGGAAAAAAACTGAAAAAACCTCGGGCCAAGATGACGAGCGGTCCACCTCAGATCGCCTACCTGCAGGACAGACCCCGTTGCACAGGCACTCCAAGGAGAAGGAGTAAGGTAGGAGGGATAAAGGAGTAAGCCTGGCACTCTAGGGTCAGATTCTGTGTGAGGGATCTGCAGGGATGATCAGAGGTCTAAAGGAGTGGAACAAGGGGGCAGTAAGGTGGGATAAAAAGGAAAGTGTAAAAAAGTTGGATCAGGAGCTCTGCTAGTTCTGCCATAAGTTCTTTAAGAACTCTTGGCAGTATTCCATTTAGGCCTGGTGCCTTATTCACCTTAAGGGCCCCTAACCCTTTACTCTCTGTTTCAGCTGTGATTTCTACCCTATTCATTTTCTGTGCCCTTCTAGTAGATGCTTTAGTTTTACTTTCTGGTAAAAGACCATAATGCTCACCCATGAACACTGAGCTGAAGTAGATGTTCAAGGACTCTGGCTTTTTGATCATCCTGCTCTACTACCATACCTCAAACAGAGGGTGTAATAGGATGGCCTCTGGTGCAGAGATGGGCTTTTTCTTGGATCTGTACCATTGAAGGCCTCCTCTAGGGTGCATGATCTTGGCGTTATTCTGGACAGCTGACTGATGCTTGAATTCCAGGTATTGTCAGTTGTCTGTACCAGTTTTTACCATCTAAAGAATATCGCTAGGATAAAGCCCCTAGTTCTGCCCCTGGACCTCCCCACCTTGGTGTGTGCCTTTGTGACATCTAGGTTTGACTACTGTAATGTGCTCTATCTCAGGGTCTCCGGGGGTACCCTCCGCTGGCTGCTGACAGGGAAGTCTAAGTACTGCCACATCCCCCTGGTGTTGTGTAAACTGCACTGGCTGCTGATCAGGTGAAAGGGCCTCTTTAAGGTGGGCTTGCTCACCTTTAAGGCCCTACATAGCCTGGGCCCTGGTTACATGGTGGACCTTCTTACACCTGCTGTCTTGGTCCGCTCCCTCCACTCCTCCTATAGAGGCCTACTCATGATTCCCTGGACAAGGTTAAAAAATATTCTTCAAGTGAAGCTACCTCTGGCTGGAAGCTGCAACACTGGACTTAGGATTTGCAAGAAAGCGAGTTGTGCACACAATAGACGGAGGTGAACCTTACAATTTACAATTGTCTTTGGTCTGAAGCAGATTCCTTAGGAAAGTTAATATTCTTCATATTCATTCTTTCACCCTTCTAACTGAAGGGTGAAATAAGGAATGTAAAATTATCAGAAAAGGCAGTCTTTCAATCAACAGAGGGAGGTGGACCTTGCTTTACTTTTGTTACAATTGTTAAGATTTTCAGTGCAGGAAGAGTTTAAACCTAGAGGCCAGAGGGGCACAGGACCCAAGGCAACATGGATTCACAGCGGGAAGGTCATGCCAGATGAATCTAATAGATTTCTTTGACTGGGTGACCAAAGTAGTAGATCAGGGAGGGGCTGTGGACATGGCCTACCTAGATTTTAGCAACGCATTTGACACAGTCCCACACAAAAGATTAATATACAAGTTAGCCAGCCTGGGAGTGGGTCCCAAGATGATAGCCTGGGTAAAGAATTGGCTGGAGAATAGGACACAGAGGGTAATAGTAAACCGAGTCCACTCTGAAGAAAGGGGGGTTACTAGTGAGGTACCGCAGGGTTCAGTATTAGGACCGGTCCTCTTCAATGTCTTTATAAGCGACATTGCAGAGGGACTGGAAGGAAAAGTATGTCTCTTTGCAGATGACATAAAGATCTGCAACAGAGTTGATGCACAAGGTGGGGTGGAAAGGATGACAAGGGACTTGACAAGGTTAGAGGAATGGTCAAATATATGGCAGCTAAGATTCAATGCTAAGAAGTGCAAGGTAATGCACCTGGGAAACAAAAGCCCAGGGGAAGAGTACACAATGGAGGGTGAGATACTAACAACAACAAAAATGGAAAGGGACCTGGGGGTAGTCATATCAGATGACTTAAAGGTGGGCAAGCAAAGTGAGAGGGCAGTAAGGAGGGCTGGGGGGATACTGGGATGCATAGGGAGAGGCATCACAAGTAGAAAACAAGAAGTTGTTATCCCTCTGTACAGACAGCAGGTGAGACCCCATCTGGAGTACTGTGTGCAGTTCTGGAGACCAAATCTCTGCAAGGACATAGACAAGATGGAAGCTGTCCAGAGGAGGGCAACTAAAATGGTGCAGGGTCTGCACTGGAAAACATATGAAGAGAGACTAAAGGAGCTTAATATGTATAGCCTCGAGGAAAGGAGGGAGAGGGGGGACATAATAGAAACTTTCAAGTACCTCAAGGGAATCAACAAAGTCCAAGGGGTAGCGTCTTTCAAAAGCAAGTGGTGCAAGAACAGAGGAGCAATTTGAAGATAGAAGCGGCTCAGCGGTAATGAGAAGTATTTTTTCACAGAGAGGATTGTGGATGCATGGAGCGGCCTTCGGAGGAGGATGGGAGTCAAAAATAGTGGTTGAATTCAAGCATGCATGGGACAATCCTAAGGCAATTCTAGGGGGTGGGGTAGAAAGAAGTAGGCTGCTGGTTAACTAGGATCTGCAGCTTATCCATTAGGTAGGGAAATGGGCAGACTGGGTGGGCCAAGCGGTCCTTATCTGCCATCAAATTCTATGTTTCTATGGCTGGTGACAGAGCTTTCAGTGTCGCCAGCCCCATCCTGTGGAATTTGCTACCTCCAGCTGTAAGAGAGGTCCCTTCAATGGAGGTATTCAAAGCCCACCTCAAGGCCTTCCTGTGCAATCAGGCTTTCCCGGATTTGTTTTATAATTTTGCCCTGGCTCGACTTCTGTGATTCAGTTCTGTCCCTGGCCACTTATTTAGTTATTTTTCTGATTTATTTATTTCAATTTTATAATTGTGTGATTAATTTAATTAGATTTATTATAATGTTATTATATTGTTGATTTTTTATTGCAATGATTTGATTTGTGTACGGCGCCCAGAGCTTCTGGGATTGTTCGTCCTTTAAATAAAATTTGACTCACCTTGCCTTCTTCTGCTAACCTAACAATCTCACTCCTGAGTTTTTTCCCTAATGCATCTGAAAAATGCCTTCTCCACTTCCTTTACATAGATACCTAGAAAGTAATGGCAGATGGGGACCAAAGGTCCACCTAGTGTGCCCAGATCCTACCCCCCTACTCAGATACTTTCTTTCACTGTCCCTTTGTGCCTATCCCAAGCTGATTTTAATCCCCATACTGTTTTGAATTCAGTGACTTCAACAGGTAGGCCATTCCACAGATCAATCATCTTTTCTGTGAAGAAAAACTTGTGCAAATTCCCTCTGAATCTACCCCCCACTCCTGTTTCATGTCATGGCCTCTTGTTCTCATGGAGTTGTTAATGAGAAAAAGCTCCTGGGTGGGGACTCTGTTTATACTCTTTAGGTACTTAAATGTCTCAATCATGTTCCCCCTGTCCCTGCGCTGCTCCAGGGAGTACATGTTGAGCTCCCTTAATCTGTGTTCGTATGACAACTCATGGAGACCATGAATCATTTTAGTTGCCCTTCTCTGCACTGTCTCCAATCTGTCTATGTCCTTCTTGAGGTAAGGCCTCCAGAACTAGACACAGTACTCAAGGTGGGACCTCACCAGGGACCTATACAGTGGCAGGATCACCTCACTTTTTCTGTATGAGATGCCCCTACCTATGCATTCTAGCATTTTGTTGGCCCTTATTGCTGCTTTTTCACATTGGTTACCCACTTTTAAATCATCTGAAATGATAACTCCCAGATCTCGCTCCTGCCAGGTGATTGCTAGTCTCACTCCCATGTGTTAGTCAGTACCTGGGTTGTTCTTACCCAGCTGCATGACCTTGCATTTTTTTTGTGTTGAATTTTTATTGCCACATACCTGACCATTTTTCGAGCTTGAGGTCACTTCTCATTTGCTCCACCCCCTGTGCCATATCCACTCTGTTGCAGAGCTTCGTGTCATCTGCAAGCAGACATACCTTCCAGCCCAACTCATCAGTGATGTCACTGATGAACACATTGAAGAGCAAAGGTCCCAGGATGGACCCCTGTGGCACACCGCTGGTCATTTCCCTGGCTTCTGATTCTGCCTTATTTATCATGACAGTTTGGGTTCGCTGTTGAAGCTAGCTTCTTACTCGTGATACCACTTCCTTCCCTACTCCTGTATTCTCGAGTTTATTAGCAGCCTTCTGTGTGGGACAGAATCAAAGGCTTTACTAAAATCTAGGTAGATGACATCCACAGCACCCCCCTGGTCCACCATCCTAGTAACCAAGTCAAAGAACTCAATCAGGTTTGTCTGGCAAGACCTTCCTGCTGTGAACCTGTGTGGCTTGCTGTTCAGTTTCCTCCAGAAATGTTATTATTCTTTTCTTGAGCAGTGATTCCATCAACTTGCTCACCACTGAGGTGAGACTAACTGGGTGGCAGTTCCCTGCTTCCTCCTTGCTACCACTCTTGTTGATGGGGATCAGTGTTGCCTTTTTCCAGTCATGTGGGACCATCCCTTCCCTCAGAGATCTACTAAGTAGGTCTGCCAGGGGGTCAGCCAGTTCATCACCCAATTCCTGCAGTACACGTGAGTGGATTCTATCCGAACCCATGGCTTTATCCATCTTAAGATTTTTTAATTCTTCCTTTATCCTTTCTGCTGTGAATGGGGCTCTGTCCACTCCCCTTCTGTTACTTTGTCCCCCTTTGGGGTGGGTCCATTGCCAGGCTCTTCCTTTGTAAAGGCCAAGCAGAAGTACTCATTCAAGACCTCTGCGTTTTCTATGTCTTCCACCTTTTTCCCATCCCTGTTTAAGAGCCTAACAATACCTCCTTTGTTTTTCTTTTTGTTATTTATGTACCTAAAGAATGTTCTTTTGCCTTCTTTTACCCCCTCACACCAAATCTTCCTCTGTTTGTGCCTTTGCTGCTCTGATCACCCTATTTGCCTCCCTCAAGCTGCTCCTGTATGTCTCCCTACCCTTGTACTTTTTGAATGCTTGTCTCTTTTCTCTTACTGTACTTGCTACCTTTTTTGTGAACCATAGCAAATTCCTTCTTTTTTTTGTCTTACTGACCAGCCTGGAGCATCTCTCAGTTACCTCTTCCAGTGCCTTTCTTATATGCACACCAAACATTCCTCCACCCCTCCTTTTGCCTTTTTCTTGAAGTTAGCTCTGAAGCAACTTCTCATTTGGGCCAAGTCTGTTTTTTTGAAATCAAATACTCTTGTTTTAGAGTGGCTTAATTCCTCTGTCTTGCTGACCTTAAAACAGACAGAGTTGTGGTCGCTCGATCCCAGTTGGAACCCCACTTTCACCTCCTTTACCTTGCTACTGTTAGTGAGCACCAGGTCCAGGATTGTATTTTCTCTAGTAGGGGCCGTTACAAGCTGGTTTAGACCATCCCCTCTCAATGCGTCTAGGACGTTTCTGCTTCTAGCTGTGGATGCTGTGCAGGAAATCCAGTCAATGTCTGGGAGACTGAAACATAGAATTTGAAACATAGAATCTGATGGCAGATAAGGACTGCTTGGCCCACCTAGTCTGCCTAGTTCCCTACCTAATGGATAAGCTGCAGATCCTAGTTAACCAACAGCCTACTTCCTCCTACCCCCCACTAGAATTGCCTTATGTCTGTCCCCATGCATTCTTGAATTCCCCCACTGTTCTTGACTCCACAATCTCCTCAGAAAGGCTGCTCCATGTATCCACAACCCTCTCTGTGAAAAAATACTTCTTCACATTACTTCTGAGCCATCCCCCCTCTATCTTCAAATTGTGCTCCCTTATTCTTGCACATCTCTTTTTCTGAAAGATGCTACCCTCTTGGACTTTGTTGATTCCCTTGAGGTGCTTGAAAGTTTCTATCATGCCCCCACTCTCCCTCCTTTCCTCGAGGATATACATATTAAGCTCTTTTAGTCTCTCTTCATATGTCTTCTGGTGCAGACCCTCCACTATTTTGGTTGCCCTCCTCTGGACATCCTCCACCCTGTCTATGTCTTTGAGGAGATGGATTCTCCAGAACTGCATGCAGTACTCCAGATGGGATCTCACCAACTGTGTACAAAGGGATAACAGCTTCCTGTTTTCTACTGGTGATGACTCTCCCTGTGCAACCCAGTATCCCGCCAGCCCTCCTTACTGCCTTCTCACATTGCTTGCTCACATTTAGGTCATCTGATATAACTACCCCCCAGGTCCCTTTCCATTTTTATTATTGTCAGTATTTCACCCCCCATTGTGTACTCTTCCCCTGAGTTTTTGTTTCCCAGGTGCATTACTTTGTGCTTCTTTGCATTGAATCTAAGCTGCCATACATTTGATCATTCCTCCAACCTTGTCAAGTCCCTTCTCATCCTTTCCATCCCAACCTTGTGTATCAACCCTGTTGCAGATCTTTGTGTCATCTGCAAAGAGTCCCTCTGCAATGTCATTTATAAAGACATTAAAAAGGACCAAACCCAGTACTGAACCCTGCTGTAGCCCACTAGTAACCCCCCCTTTCTTTACTGTGGACTCCGTTTACTATTACCCTCTGTATCCTATTGTCCAGCCAATGTTTTACCCAGGCTAACACCCTGGGACCCACTCCCAGGGTGGCTAATTTGTTTATTAATCTTTTGTGTGGGACTGTGTCAAATGCCTTGCTAAAGTCTAGGTAGGCCATGTCCACAGCCCCTCCCTGATCTACTACTTTGGTCACCCAGTCAAAGAAATCAATTAGATTCATCTGACATGACCTTCCCACTGTAAATCCATGCTGCCTTAGGTCCTGTGCCCCACTGGCCTCTAGGTACTCAACAGTTCTTTCCTTCAGAAGTGATTCCATCATTTTCCCTACCTCTGAGGTCAAACTGACAGGTCTGTAGTTTTCTGCCTCTGTCTTGCTCCCACTTTTGTGAAGGGGAATCACATTCACCCTCCTCCTGTCCTCAGGTACCACACCATCCTCCCATGATTTGTTAAAAAGGGTAGTCAATGGCGGTACTAGTTCTCCACTTAGTTCTTTTAGAATTCTAGGGTGAATCCCATCAGGCCCCATTGCTTTGTCCATCTTCAGTTTTAGGAGTTCTTTCAGAACCCTTTCTTCTGTGAAAGGACTGATATCAACCCCCCTTTAACAAGACCTCTCCCTTATCAATCATATTCCGTATGCTTTCCAGTAGTTCTTTGTCTGCTTCTGCCCCTCTGCTAGGGAGGCCTATATATCACCTAGTCTGAGGACTGATTTATTTCCTGGTTAGAGTCTGACCCAGAGGACCTCTGATTTGTCTTGGGTTATTTGGACCGCCATGGCTTTTATGTCCCTTCTTATATACAAGGCTACCCCCTCTCCTCTCCATCACTTTCTGTCCTTCCTGAACAGGTTGTAGCGTGGGATGGCAATATCCTATGTCTGCTTGTCATTAAACCATGTTTCAGTTACTGCCACCCAGTCCAGTCCAGCCTCTGCCATTGTGGCCATAAGTTCTGGGATTTTGTTATCCAGACTGTGGGCATTAGTCACCATTGCTTTCCAGTAACTGGCATCCTTTTCACTTTTTGTTTCAGCATACTATGATTCCTGTTCGACCCTACTGTGCTGTTTTTGGTTTTGCTTATGCATTCGATGGGAGGAGTTCTTGCTGGGATTGGGGGGGGGGTGACTGAGGTTCCATTTCTATATATTTGTTTGGTCGCCACCTCTCCAGTTTAAATGACTGACAAACAAATCAAGTTTTTGCCCTAGTGCCTTCACCCCCGCCTTGTTGAGGTGAAGGCCATCAAATTTAAAGTAAGATCTTTCCCAAAAATCATTCCAGTCACCGAAGAAGGTGTGGTCTTATCTGAGCATCAATTGTGGAGCCATAAGTTTAGTTTCTTGATTTCAGTTTCCCTAATTTTCCCTTTGCCTTTTCCCTTTTCCCATACTGGGAGTACCTCGGAGAAGGCTAAGGTGGATGAAAGAGAGGTCAGTCTATCCCTAGATTACAGATATGCATTTTTAATTGTTCAGTGCAATAGTCAGCAACATAATTTGTTCCTAGGTGAACGACGATGCCTTTGACGTTGCCCACCCTACGTACAAGTTTCTCAATGCAGCCTTTATCCTGTTTTGCTGAGACCCCAGGGAGTCACTTGAGAGTTATTCCCACTTGGTCAGTATCCTGCAAGTGGGATTCGATTCCTCAAATCAGGGAGTCCCCCACAATGATCAGGTTATTTTTTCCATTGGTAGCAGCATTTGTCCTGGCCTGTTTGTCCTGTTGATGTGAGTGGTGCCATGGCACCCTGTCCCTTTGACCCACATTGGTGTTTGCTTCCGCTCCTGATTTAGGTGCTCGTGAGAATCTGAAGTTTTGTTTTGCAGTGCCTTTTAGGTTGGTGCCAGGCTGGTGCTGCTGCACACTACTTTCCTGGTTTGAGCAGCTGCCTGACGCCCTGCGTGTCCTTGCTAGCAGGGTGAACCAGTTTTGCAACTGCATGTCCTTCCCATCATTACTTTTTTTTTTTATCATATAATATTTTATTGAGCAGTTTTGAGTTTTTGATACAGTAAGAAGTGAGCAATACAGCCAACCAATTACCAAAGCCCATATATAACAAAATAGTACAGTCCTGATAAAAAAGTATCCTCTATTGGACATAATATCTCGTGGAAATTAGTAACATCATAATAGTCATAGTACAGATATCTTCGAATGATAGTATTTCTAGGAAGGACAGCAATGGTGCCTCAGAGGGTAACAAAGACTGATGCTTACATCTAGGACCAAAGGCATAGACTAGGAGTGTATTAGTTTAAAGTTTAAGTAAGAGAGTTTTTAGACAGCCTTTTGAGTAGGGGGATTGGAAGGTGATGCCGGAAGTTTACAAGAAGGGGAATGGAGATATGGCTCCCATCTTTGATAGTAAAGGCACAGATTACCCCTATGGAGGTGAGAGAGTCTTTCAAAAATACAAAAGTTTGGCCAAGGCTGCATGCCAAGCAGAGCAGGTAGGGATAACTGACTGGTGCCACTGCATGAGGAGAAGGCATTTAGCCTCTAAGATGGCTACTATGGTCCAATCTTTAACTGGTTTAGGTAGCTGGCCCAGGGGAGTGGTATCTCCCATAAACAGCCTTGAGTCAGAAAGTACTACTGAATGATTAAGCACTGAGGAGATATCTGAGGCTAACATTCTCCAAAAAGAGACCAAGTTAGGACAGGACCATAGACTATGGAGGATATGTGCCTCTGTGTGGGAACAGTGCCAGTATTTACTGTGGCTAAGCAAGCCCCATGCATAAAGAGCTGCCGGAGTACAGTGCCATAGCAAGAGGACTTTTAACTGCAAAAAGTGACTGCTGGTGTCACTTTAAATATAATGTATACTTTTAATATAAGAATTCCATTGGTCCTCAGATATGGGGGTGCCAATATAGTGTTCCCATTTCTTTTTATATGACAGGGTTGCATTAGGTTGTGAGTCTCTCCAAGAGGTGTAGAAGCAATCCATAACACTTCTAGTAGAGGAGAGGTGATGCACACTAGCTAACCAAGACCATTGTGTGGTATCCTGAAGCTTGGGGAGTAGAGGCCGTAGGGCACTCCTGATTTGTAAATATCTCCAGAAGTCTTAATGCGGTAATGAGAATTGCCTTTGTAATTGAGAGATAGGGAGCAAGGGGAACATGCCTGATGGAAAGAGATCTTGAATAACCTGGATGCCAGCTTTGAGCCAGGAGGGCCAGTATACTGGTGTCCCATCGATTTGAATTAGGCTGTTGCACCATAAAGGAGCATATTGTATAGAGGGGGTTTGAGCCTGTCTAAGCAGGTGAGATTTAGCCATGAGACATTTCCAGGAATGGGCTGTGCAAATCACCATGGGTGGGAGGGAATGCAACAGGCATGACTGCGGGGTTAGTAACATGTAGGGGGGTACTGTGCCTGCCAGATTAGCTTCTAAATGAACCCATTGTGGGGGATCCACAGCACTAGGTACAAACCATTTAATTGCCTGAGCAGCTATACAGATAGGTGATAGCCATAGAACCAGAGCACATTGAGGTCTCCTTGAGACCAATGCTCCCTCATCTTATGTTTGCTCCACCTGGGCAGTTTGGAGCCCCACAGAAAATTAGCCATTCACTTTTCTAATGAATTAAAAAGTTTAGATGAAAGAGCAACCAGGAGATTATTTAGAAGGTACATGACTGGGGGAGTAAGAGCATGCGAATAGCTGCCACTCTGCCTCGTAAGGAGAGTTGCAGCTTACGCCATCTTTCTATTTCTACCTTTAATTGTGCTAATAGCAGAGAAAAGTTAGCAGCTTCAAGCGCGGACCAAGACGTTGGTATACAGATACCAAGGTAGTTAAACCCATTATTCGCCCTGGTCAGACTAGTACCTTGGATCCCGGTCTTGGTACAATGGTTATTTAAAGGAGCCAATGTGGTTTTTTTCTGGTTAATACATAGCCCAGAAATTACCCCAAAGTCAGTTAGGATTTGAAGTACCACTGGGAGAGTTTGTTGTGGGTTAGTCAGGGTTAAGAGGAGGTCATCCGCCTAGGCCACAACCAAGTATGGGCGATCAGCCATCATGATACCTTGGATTTGTGGAGAGGAAATAAGGGTCCTGATTAAAGGGTCTAAGGCCACCAAAAATAATAAGAGGGATAGCGGGCAACCTTGCCTGGTGCTGCGATGCAGCACAAAAGGTGGGAGAGCTCACTACTAGTAAGTATGTGGGCTGTGGGGGAGCAATAAAGGGTACGTATCAATTGCATAAAGGAGGTACCAAACCCATATCTAGAGAGAACTTCATAGAGATATTCCCATTCAATAAAATCAAATGCCTTTGAAAAATCGATTGCTAATGCTTCTGAAGGGAGAGATGATTTTGAGGTGAACCACTTCAGGTTGAGGAGGAGCCTGGTGTTATCCATCCCTGATTTGCCCCGCATGAATCCCATTTGAGTGTGGTGTATAAGTGAGGGAAGAATAGACATTAGCCTGGCTGCTAGCGCTTTGGCTAGTATTTTTGTATCCACTAACAAGAAGGATATTGGCTGGAAATTGACACAATCTAGGGGCTCGGATGATTTTTTAGGTAGTAGGGAGATTATTACCTCCTTCATAGTGGGGGGAGGAGAGTTCCCTCGGCATGAGCTGATTGTAGGGCATGCTGCAGGGGCTGAATAATATCAGGCCTAGGGCCTAGTAATGCTCCACAGACATACTGTCTGGACCAGGGACTTTTCCCCTGAGCCATCTGGGCAAGTGCCAATTAAAGCTTATCACAGGAGACTGGAGATTCCAAGTATATCACTTGTTCTGGGGTAAGAGTCGGTAAGGAAGTTTGATGACAGAATTTAGCGAAAAGAGCTTGTAATTCCTGAGTGGTATTAGAAGACTGGGATTGATAGATGGATTGGTAACAACATTGCATAGTGGCATTAATCAGCCTGGGAATAGTTGCTATAGAGCCAGATGGGGTACGGAGAGCATGTATCCGTGTAGCTTCCTGCTGTTTGCGAAGGCGGTAGGCAAGAAGTTTCCCTGTGCACTCCCCCCATCCCAGAAGGTCTGCTTCGATCTCAAGAGATACCACTCTGCCTTTTGAAGGAAAATTGTATTTATTTTGGTATTTGAGCCCAACTATTTGTCATTGTAGGACACCATTCAGGGTAGCTCAGGGAGTAGATTTAAAATGAAGCTCAAGGGCAGCTAAGTCTGCTTGAAGGTGGGTAAGGGTCGCCTTGCGCTTACGGTCCCGAGCCGAAGAAAAGGCAATAATGTGAACCCTTAACACTGCCTTAAATGCATCCCACACCATGCCTGGAGCTACACCACAATCCGTGTTCAAGAAGAAGTAGTCCTTAGCCACTTGCACTAGGTAGGGGCAAAAATCTGGATCCTGGAACAGGAGATGGTTGCAGCTCCATCGGGTTCCAGGTGGGCGAGATTCCAAGGGGTAAATCTGAGTGAAACAGTGGCATGGTCTGAAATCAGGATAGAGCCAATGTCAGGGTCGTAGAGACACCTAGCTGCTAATTCATTAGCAAGCCAGAAGTCTATGCGGCTATGAAAATTATCTGGAGCAGAATAGAAAGAGAAATCTCTGCCAGTAGGGTGGTCTGTACGCCAGATGTCAGTGAGGGCCCACTCCTCAGTCATGACTTGCAAGGATTGTCTGGCTTTGGGGTTAGCATGTGGCGTAGGGCGGGATCTGTCCAAGAAAATATCCCCTACCATGTTAAACTCCCCACCTAGTATTACAGGGAGCAATGGCCCA
This sequence comes from Neoceratodus forsteri, assembly GCA_016271365.2. Classification (NCBI taxonomy): domain Eukaryota; kingdom Metazoa; phylum Chordata; order Ceratodontiformes; family Ceratodontidae; genus Neoceratodus; species Neoceratodus forsteri. The sequence continues at coordinate 795,261,986 of CM057455.1, forward strand.
TCATCTACAGATCGGACAGAGCCTGACTTAGAGCAGGAAAGAAGTCAACATGCTCAGTGTTGGGAGCATATACATTACCCAACAAAATATTGCTTGTGGGAGAAGACAGTTTCACTACAAGCCACCGACCGTGAGCATCTTTTTTGACATCTTTCACCACCCAGGGAGAAACACGACGGATAAGGATGGCCACCTCCTTTGATTTAGTGCTGGAAGAGCTAGCCAGTACCTCTCCCACCCACATTTTCTTTAACCAGTTAGTACATTTGGACAGTAGGTGAGTTTCATGGAGAAGGGCAATGTCCACCTGCAGAGACTTTAGGTGTTGAAGGACTTTTGTACATTTAATCAGGTGGTTAAGTCCTTTCACATTCCAGGATATCCAATGGTATCCCTGAGGCATAAAGGGGGAAGCAGGCATATCCTCACACAATAGAAAAAAAGAGGTACTTACAACATTTCTCATTGAGTTATTAAGGGAAGAGATGCTGGATTCAAGGGTCACCAAGTACCTGAGAAAGAATAGGGCTATCAGTATCTGAGTAAGCACTGAGAAAGATGCAAGCATCGCTTATGATATTCAGACTGCAAGTCCTAGGTTAAAGGTAAGGCTGTAGTAGTAAATCTGGAAACAAAGAAACAAACAAGCACGTTAGAGAATAGAAAAAGACAATATCAAAATGGGAAAACAGCCCGATTCCAAGTACACAAATGTCAAAAGAAAGACACTATAACAGCAACACTCTGAGTTAGGAGGTCAAAGCAAATGAGGGCAATATATATGTATACATATCCTACAGCTATGTTATCTCCAGCAGTCAACTCAGGGGGGTGTTATGCAGATGAAATATTAAACCAACTCATCCTAGACCCACCTAAACAGGGGTTGGAGGATCCGACCCATGGAGGAGGGGAAGAGGAGAGGAGGAGAGAAGGGGGTGGAGGGGAGGTGGAGTAGGGCGGGCATACCCACCTACTGGTTACCACACAAAGAAATAAACACCCTCAATAAAGTGGGAGGGAACAGGCCTAGAGGAAAAACTCAGGGGCCTAGTCACTGAACCGGGATCCATCATGTATAAAGGATGGAGGGGTGGGGGGAGGAAGAGGAGGCCTAAAACCCCTGTGTAATTATCCTCCGATGCCACTTATCCATCTTAGTAGCTATATATATATATGGCTGTCAGTTGGCATATATTACAATGTGTGCCTGAGGTTAGCCATTCTTGTGGAGGGTAAAACGGGGGGAGAGAGAAAGGGTTAGGGGCAATAAGCACCAGTATAATTATTGGCTTGTTGTACTTTATGATGTGCATATAGCTTAGTTGTTCCTAAGGATAAAACAAATAAGCATATTAGTAGACATCCACTTATTGTACACTATTTCAAGCCCATAACTGTAATTATCCCTTAAGGTACAGTAGATGGGGGAGGGAAGGGAGAGATAATGAGCACACCCTCATCACATAACAAATGTTAAGATAGAGTCAAACACAAAGTCATGTTCCAGTGGTTTGGCCTTCAACCAGCTTGGGGAGACCCCGAGGGGTACATCTAGGATCCATAGGTGTCTTCACCACCGCAGCTGCGTAACTGATGAGGCCAGGTCGCAACGGAGAAAGGGTGTCTACCAGTTCCACCAGCAATGACTCTGGAAGGTCAGCCCAGTCCATTGTTTGACCCATATCCAGATTTAAAGATTCTGTAGTAGGTTGAACTGATATAGAAGAGAGATCGTCCCTGGAGATCTTTGCAGGTGGTGCTGCTGAGGATTTAGAAGGCGAGTGCTGTGGTCCACTCCTGGGTCTCTGCCTAGATTTAGGCAATTAATTTAATGCACATTGAGGGAGAGAGGGTTGCATGGAGGAGTCCGGTGAGGTAGAAATAGGAATATGGGCATTGCCATGAGCAGCTTGAGCAGATTGGGGACCAGCATTCGTTGGGGGACTGATTTGGTGTGGGACCTGTCCTACTGGTAATAAGGATGCAGGGGAACCATAGCTGGAAAAAAGTTTCCTACCAGTATGTGCCACTGGAGGGGGCTCCCAAAATCTTGTGGGATTTGTAGTAAGACACTGTAGGCCCAGCCAAAGTTTAGCAATCCAGCACTCAATATCTGTGGGATGATCAGCCATGAGTTCATGACCTTCCTTGAAGACCTGCAGTTTAGTAAGGTTTTTAAATTTGAATCAAAAGTCATGCTGATAAAGAAATCTTTTAACAGGTCCAAATGCTCTCCATTTTGCAGCCATTTCTTGGGCAAAGTCCCTGTATATAGCAACTGTAGAGCCTTGCCAGGAAAGTCCCCCTAAATTCTTTGTAGTACAAAGAACTCTCTCCTTAGTAGTGTACTTTAGTAGATATGCCACAATTGGCCTGGATGTGCTAGTGTGCTTGTTTGATCAAGCCGAGACCCTATGGGCCCTTTCAACTTCGATTGGCCCCCTCCATCAATCCCCTAGTATATGCGGAAGGTTCTCATTAAGGAGCTGCTGCATTGACTGATCTTCAGCCCCCTCCTGGAGTCCAATGATCTGCAAATTGTTGTGGTGACTCCAGTTCTCATGATCCTTGGCCCTCTCCCAAACCACTGCTAGCCACTCCTCATGCTGCTGAAGATGCTGCCAGACCTGAGCCTGCTGTGCTTCACACGCCTCGGCCCTCTGTTCTACAACATTCATTCTGTCCTGTAGATTCTGAACATCCTTAGTAGTACTGGATAAAGATAAGCTTATTTCATCAACTCTGGTGATTAAAGTTTCCAATAGTTTAGTAATGTGCTGCAAAGATTCCCCCACAGGTGCCTGTTGATCCATTTTTAGAGGAAAATCGCTTAGTAGCAAGGACGACATGAAGGGGGGGTTCTAAGCAGTAGCCGCTGAGTTGTAAACAGTCTCCCAGGTTTTGTATCAGCTCTCTTGTGGAGGTATGCAATGTACAGAGGAGACCACAGAGTGAACCGCTAGGCACTCAACCACTACTGCGAGGAGCGTGCAGTCTGCGTGTCCTAGGCAAGTCAGAATGGCTTCAGGTCATGGCGCCACCGAAAAAATATTAATTACTCTGGAATGCACTTAAAAGAATGCGCTGCCCAGTAAGTAGGGTATTACCTGTGCATAAAGCTGGCTAATTAGAAGGGAGCCTCCATGGGATCGCGGCTTCCAAGTGTGGATGGGCTAAGGTCTGGATGGAGCCAGGGAGTTATGCTGCCATCTTCCTGGTGGCTAGACCATGCCCCCATCCTTCCCATCATTACTGCCTATTTGGTGAGCCCTGTTGTGGTTGACTCTGCCCCTTTGCACAACCTACCAACCCCCGGATGGACTGTCCTTTGTGGTAGAGGGACAGTATCAGGGTGCTGGTGGTGCTGGGGTGGATTCCAAACCCTTGTGACCTGTTGTTAATATATGATTTAGTTGGGAAATTGTTTTCCATGCTTCCTGGAGGTGAGCTCAGAGGTCTCGTATGGCCCAGAGCATTGGGCAGTGGCATATTTTGTTGATCCAGTCCCTGGAAATGAGTGCTCCACATTGATTGCAATGCACAATGTCTATGTCTGGTTGTTTTATGTAGCTTAGTGATAAGACCACAATTGTGGTAGGTCTGTACTGGCATCAAGTGAAAAACAATCAACAACAATAGTGAAGATTAGTAGACAGGCTGGGGCTAGACCACACTTGACAAATGCCTCCTAGGGTTGCCCTTTGTGTCTGAGCAGTTGCTTCTGGTTGTTTCTGGCTGAGAGCTTTCTATTAGCTGACCACTATTTCAGTAGTGGGTACAACAGTTGGGGAAGTTCAATGAAGCTCTGCAGATAGTAAGGCTAGGGGCTGGACCGCTCTTGGCATATGCCTCCTAGGGGCACCCTTTGTGTCTGAGCTGTTGCTTCCGGCTGAGAGCTTTCTATTAGCCAACCGGCAGTACAAATGCTGATTTACATACAGCAGCCAGGAATCCTGGGTAAGTGTTCCAACTGCTCCTTATGCTGAGAGAGCAGCCTCTGGCTAGATCTGGGCAGAGTGAGCAAGAAGAGAAGCCATTTCACCAGAGAAAGAAGCCTGGACTGTGCACTCCAAGGGGGATTCACCCAGGTAGAACTGCTGTCAAGGAATCCCTGCTTCTGCACCTGTCAAAGTCTGCCTTCCCTCCATGATTTGTCTCTCTCTCCCAGTCGGGGAAGATCAGTGAAGCTCAGCAGACAGTAAGGCTAGGGGCCTGGCCGCACTTGGTGTACGCCTCCTAGGGTTGCCCTTTGTGCCTGATCTGTTGCTTCTTTACACCCTCTTCAATCTGGAGTTCGGTATCAGCCTTGGCCTATTTTACTTACTGTATGCCTAAGCTGCCTTAGCTTCCTTCATTTTGTACTCCATTTCTTCTTCCCTTTAGTCATTTTATATCTTACAAAGGCCCTTCTTTTTTCTTCACAGCATTCCTGACTATCTGTGTGAATCAGAGCGGTCTCTTGTTATTATGGTTCATTACATTTTTCTGGCACATGTGTCAGTTGCCATTAGAACTGCTTCTTTAATCAACCCCCACTTCCTTTTAATCCCTTTGGTCTGGTCAAGTTTTAATAATTTTTCCTTCCAATTCTCCTCGTCCTGTTTAAAATCTGCATGTTTCAAGTTTATTACTACTGTTCTCGATGGGGGAGCTATATACCTCTTGAAGGTTGGAAACATGCCATACTGTAATCACTGGACCCCAATGGCTTCTTAACTGTTACATTACCAACTACATCTGAGTTAGTAAGTATCAGGCCTAAAATGTTATCCTCTCTTGTAGGTTCCCTGACTAGTTGAACCAACAAACAGTCTTGTAACATGTCTAGCAGAGCTTGACTCATAGTGCTATTAGCTACTGGAATATCCCTATTTATGTCAGGTAGATAAAGGTCCCCTACTATAACTACTGTACATGCCCTTTTTCTACTCTACTCTTAACCTCTTCCCATAATTTTCTTTCTCTCACTTCCTTAAGCTCTGGTGGTATATACACACCCCAATGCTCCATGCTTACCAATTCTCACTTTTTCTGAAAGACAACTGTTGTTAAATGTACCCCAAACTGACTCCACTATATCTCCTACTCTCTTGATGGTTCCATCTTCTGTCACCTCTATACCCTCTCTGACATAAAGGGCTACTCCACCTCGTTTAGCCTTTCCTTTATCTCTCCTATGCAGGGTATACCTTGGATATGCTAGATGCCATACACTGTTTTCTGTAGCCCATGTCTCTGTGATACTTGAGCTGTCAAATCTCCTCTACCACCAATGCTTGTAGATCACTAATTGTATTGTTAAGGCTCCTAGCATTGAAACAGATTGCCTTGAAACATAACACTTTATCCCTCCTAACATTATCTTTAACTGCTCCCCTGTTACTGTCTTCTATTTCCCAGATTTCTGATTTTACTAGCCTGAGTATTATGATTCCCAACTTCACTATTACCATTTATTTTTTTATCCTTGCTTTTGGACCAATTATTACCCATTTGCCTCCACTTTATGTTTGGGGAAGCGCCTGCTAGTTATCCCTTGATTCTTCACCTACTAGGGAGTTCCCAGCATCTGACTCTTCCCCTCATCAGTTTAAATGATGATTTTTACGTACATCAGACTTTCATCCTAATGCATTTGTTCCCTCCCTTGTGAGATGTACCTCCCCTCTCTTTGTGAGATGTAGTCCATCTCCCTTAAATAACCATCTTTCCACAAATTTTTACCAGTTTCATACAAATCCATACACCAGTTCTTGACATTCCTTCAGCCAGACTTTAAAGACCTTTTTCTTTCTGTCATCCTACTCTCTTTATTTTCCCCATTCCCCCTACTTGCAATACTTCTCAGATAGTGAGTGATTACAGCTTCTCCCTTAGATCTCCCAACTGCTTGAAGTTAAGTTTTACTTTCTCTAAGCTATGGATTTCAAGATCATTTGTTTTCATGTGTATGAGAATATGTGGGATATCCTCCATCCTCTCCAGCATTCCCCTTATTCTTTCTTTGTCTCTCCCTGCAGAAGCACCTGGCAAACATATGACCTTAGCTCCCAAATCTCCCTACATGCTCCCTGCCACTTATCTCCTCACACACTGTTCTATCTGCTCCCCTTGCCATGGAGTCAATCACTATAAACATTTGAATTGCTCTTGATTTATTTTATTTATTTATTTCTACGAAGTACCTTTGAGCCAAAGGCTCTTTTACAGAGGTTCCACGTCATAGTAATACATGAGCATAACATCATTTACAATGGTTACAAGTACATAAGCAGGTACAAGGAGGTTTGATGCCTAGAAAGACATGAGTACATCAGGTTACAGAGGTTACATAATTACAATAACTGGGAGTACATAAGTAAAACTATACAGACACATAATTTAAAGCAGGCTAGGTTGACAGGTTGTTAAGTGAACAACTTGAGAATCTAGAGGATATAGAGCAAATCAGATAGGGAAAAGAGGATAATATAATCTGCAAAATAATTAACTAATATTAAAAGCAAGGAGGCGAGAACTTGATGGGCAGCAGTTCTTTTATCTTAAGTGCTAAAGAGTGTAGTTATAAAGGAGGGCTAGACTCACTGGGGGGAAAAGGCTGAGGCTGGGACCTGGAGCCTACTAGGGGAGTGTTAGTTAGCAAGAAGAGAGGAGAAGACAAGGGTGCAGGTTAGAATGAGGGTAGCAGGAAAGAGGAGGGAAGAGTGTGGAGGAGTTGAGGTCTCAGTCACAGTTCCTGTCTGTGGCGAGTGCCACTCAGAGTTTATCTTTAAAGGGGCCTATTTTGTCCTCTTTTGTGATGCCTAGGTCAAGAGCATTAAGTCAAAGTGGTGCCCGGTATCCGTAGGACCATTGGCTTTGTGTGGTTCTATGGAAAGGGATGCAGAGGGCTGAGTTGCTTGTACCCCTAGTGCATCTGATGGAATTAGGTTGGCTAAGGAGGCTTTGCAGGCCTGGGATGGTAAATCCTAGCATAGATTTCTTGCCGAGCATGCATACGTGATACTGGAGGTGACTGTCAAGGTTGAGCCATTTTATTTAAGTGTACAACTCACAGGTGTGAGTGAGATGGGGTACACCTAGGACTAAATGTTACACTTTAGTGTTGTTTTGATACATTTCAAAGCAGTTTGGGTGGCAGCCCCATATACTCCTAGACCATAGTCTATCACTGAGAGGACTGAGCTATTTACAGCAGTTCTGAGTGCCTCAGAGGTCAGGCCTTTTCGGTGTTTGTACAGTAATCCTAGTTTTGCATTTCAGGACTTTGCGACTATGTCTATATGTTGGTTAAATGAGTGGGTGCGGTCCAGTGTCAATCCTAGGTATTATAATGTTTGAACCATCTCCAGGGAAGTGTTCTGATTGTTGTGAATGCAAAGTTGGTGAGTGCAGTGTTTGTTATGTGATTATATGAATAACATAGTCTTAGTTTTTTTATAATTGAGGAGCAGTTTTGATTGAAGAAACCAGTGCTCAGCCGCAATGAAATTAGCCTGCATTTGCTCTTCCAGTATGTAGGGGTCAGAATTACATGACTATAGGACCGCATCGTCTTCATACAGTAGTAGCTGGTCATTTACCGACTGAGGGAGGTTGTTTAAGAATAGACTGAACAGTAGAGGGCCAAGGATAGAGCCTTGAGGAATGCCTGTGTTAACACTGAAGTTGTCGGAGAAGGTGTCCAGGATTTTCACTTTTTGGACCCTCCAAGAGAGGTAGCTTCTGAACCATGCTACTGTTGCAGGGAAGAGGCCGGTACTGGAGAGTTGATCCAGGAGCAGATTGTGATTGATGGTGTTGAAGGCCTTGGTGAGATCAATATATGTTGCCCCCACCAAGAGCCCTCTGTCTAGTACATTATGGATAAAACTGGTAAACTCCATTAGAGCGGTTGTGATACTGTGTTATTTTCAAAATCCACGTTGTTGTTGACATTACAAATTATACTTATCTAGATATTCCATCAGTTGGTCTCTTACGATTCGCTCCAGGGCCTTGGAGAATGGAGGAAGGATAGATATTGGGTGGTAATTTGTAGAGTTGGTCCTGTCACCACTTGTGTAAATAGGGGTAACCACCACCACCTTCCAGATCAGTGGGAGTTCACTTGATACCAAGGAGAGATTTAAGATTTTGGTGAGGGGTTTGAGAGTTATGTCCAGGGTGAGCCTAACTAGTTTTAGGTCTAGTTGATCAGAGCTAGTTCTGGAATTACCTAGCACTTTTAGGATGTACTTTTTTGCTTCCATAAAGGTGATAGCTCTGAAGTAGAAAGGCAGATGGTAGTTTGATTGGGTCCCCGGGTTTCGTTCAGTGCAAGTATCTGATTGGTGTTGAAGGAAGCTAGGGGGCAACACTCCACTGAGGTCAGTAAAAGCTTTGTTGAAGACATTTGCTATGCGACTGTGATCCTGCATAGGTTGGCCCTCAATGTTCAGGAAGGTGGGGGGGGGGAGTTTTATTAGGTTTACCGGTTAGGGACTTGATGTTCTCCCAGAACCGTCTGCTGTCACCCCATGAGTTTGTCAGCTCATTTTTAAAGTGAGTGTTTTTGGCCTTACGAATAGCCCAGGTGCATTTATTCCATGCAGATCTATAGCTCTGGTGGTCTGTCTGGGTACCAGAGTTTCTTGCTTTGTACCACAAGTCATCTCTATTTTTCATGAAGGCTAGTAGCTGTGCCAAGATCCAGGGACTGTCATAGTCACGGATCCTTCTTTTGGTGTAGGGGGCGTAGACATTGTACACTTCATTGAATTTGCTTATAAAGCATTCTAGGGCAGTGGTGACATCTGTTTTGTGGTCAATAGAGCTCCAATCTTGGAGGCTGAGGTGTGCTCTTAGAGCTCCCAACTTGCCTTTCTTCAGAAGTCTAGTAGTAATAGTCCTGGCTGGTGCCTTTTGGGCTTTATTTGACCATTTACAGATTACCAGGGAGTGGTCACTGAGGGAGTCAGAGAGAACCACAATGAAGGATATTCTTTCTGTTCAATTTGTGATGACCCAGTCGATTACTGTCCCCGTGCCTGTTCTGCTGTTATACCGAGTGGGGGAGTCTACCAATTGCACAAGGTTGAGAGTGGCTAATGAGTCCTTGTAGCGGACAGCTTCTGTGGAGGACCAGTTGATACTAAAGTCTCCAACCATTATCAGCTCTGTGTTTGGTCCCCCTTCAGAGAGGTAGTTGATGACAGAATCGAAACCATTCACTTGTTCCTTGGGAGGGATATAGGACGAGACTATTGCTAGGGTTTTCCCATTCTTGCCAAGTATTACTTTTATGGCATTCAGTTGAGCCCCACGTTTGGTATCATATGGGTTAAGCATTTGGCCCTGAATGTGGTCTTTAACATATATAATACAACCACCTCCTCTTTTACTGAGTCTGTCTAGTCTGAATGCAGCATACCCAGTGTGTTGTATAGCAGAATCTGGCACCCTAGGTGATAGCCAGGTCTCTACTTTTGCAATAATGTTGGGCTGGTGCTGCTGGACCCAGACTTGGAGAGTGTCCATTTTTGCCAGCAGGCTGCAGATATTTATTGATGCTATTGTTGGTCCACCCTGTTTCTTATGAACTGTTGCAGTGTATGTCATTGGGCCTGGGTTGGGATGAATATTACCTGAGATCAGTAGAAGCAGCCATGTGATTCTTATAGCTTGCCATTTTAGATATGTTAGGGCCTGCAATTGTGTAATGCAATGTGATTTTGTTTGGCATGGTACATGGGTAGGTTAGGGGTACATCACTACCAGGTGGAGGGGGGGGATAGCTAGCCTGTCCACTGTTCATATAGACCCATGTAGTAGGGGGTATGATGTGCTGTGTTACTGACAGCTGCGCATTTGTGTTTTTTGTGTTATCCAGGTGGTGATGTTGTGGCACTACAGTCTGAAGGTGGAGAATTAATGTCCTCCTCATATTCCGCAATGCGTCCTTGATGGAGTCGTATTTGTATATTGGCAAGCATTTTGTGTGGTCCTGTCCTGTAGCGGGGGCCAGTATCAGAACTGATAGAAATAGAAAGAGGGTTCTAAGGAGGAACATATTGTAGGCTACAGCAGGGAAAGAATTCCCTAGATGTGTTTACAGATGGTGGGAGAGGGTCTGCTTTTAACCCATGTAGGTAGATTGGGGCTAGAAGCAAGTGGTTAGAGGTGAGAGTGGATGGCAGGAGAGAGAGAGAGAGAGAGAGAGAGAGAGAGAGAGAGAGAGAGAGAGAGACAACTGAGGAAGGAGCATTGTGATGATAAAATCTGGGGAACAGAGTGTGTGATGTGCCAGATAGGACAGGAACTCCTAGTGGCAGCTGCATATAACCCGCTAATAGAGGAGTAGACACATAAAATGTCATTGCTACCAGAGATATAGCTCTCTAGTGGCGAGAGGATGCAGTATGAACTCTTCTTCTGACCCCCTATTATAACTGACTCCTTCTTTATACTAGTGTATTCAGGTTGATGCTCAGCTTCCAGAAGTGCAAAACCTTTTTTTTTGTTAGGAAAGGTAGACCTTGCTTAACCTTTACACTATGGTTATGCCTCTATCTTGCTAATTTCCATTCATTTTAATACTGGACCACTGGGGTGGGGGGGGGGTGGTCTTCAGAATAGGATCTCAGCTAAACTGACTGTGTAGAAGGAGTATTTCTTCTCTTGCTGCCTTTAGCTGTGCTGGAAACTCCTCAAAGTCTTGTAAATAATGATGAACCCTGCCACCAGAAAACACACTTTTCAAAGCACTTTCACTGCTTCAATCATTGAGCTGCATTTTGCCATTTTGATAATGCTATGCAGTCAACACCCCCCCCCCGATTCTTACCCCTCCTGCAATGCCACTTCTTTTCCCACTACTTCACACCAGTCTTTCCCATTACTATGTTTCTAAATTCTACTTTATTTTTTAAACCAACCCTGCTCCCAGCTGAGCTCTCCTCACCAGATTTAGATCAGGGGTTTAAGAAGTGATCAGACTTTGTTCTGGCATGTGGTTCCTGAGCCTTAATTCATAAACAGACTAAATAAAATCAGCAGCCCCTACTACTGAAAAGGCAATAAAGCACTCCTATCTCTCTCAATATACTTTACATTTGGTGGAAACCATTACTCAGGGGGAAGGGTCTTCTTTTCAGCAGCCATGCATGGCAATGATCCTACCCACCCTGTTAGAACAGGCAGGAATGCTTCCAGTGGAGAGGGGCTTCCTTTAAGCAGCTATGCTCAGTCGCAGTTCTCCCCCCCCCCCCCAGTAGATAGGGGGCATTCTTCAACTTCCAGAGGTGCAAAACTGTTTTTTTACTAGTAAAGACAGACCTTGCTTAACCTTTACACTATGGTTATGCCTCTACCTCGCTAATTTCCATTCATTTTAATACTGGACCACTGAGGGGGAGGTGGTCTTCAGAATAGGATCTCAGCTAAACTGACTCTGTAGAAGGAGTATTTCTTCTCTTGATGCCTTTAGCTGTGCCTGAAACTCCTCAAAGTCTTGTAAATAATGATGAACCCTGCCACCAGAAAACACACTTTTCAAAGGACTTTCACTGCTTCAATCATTGAGTTGCATTTTGCCATTTTGATAATGCTATGAAGGCAACCCCCCCCACCCGATTCTCACCCCTCCTGCAATACCACTTCTTTTCCCACTACTTCATACCAGTCATTCCCATTGCTATGTTTCTAAATTCTACTTTATTTTTTAAACCAACCTTGCTCCCAGCTGAGCTCTTCCCACCACATTTAGATATGGAGTTTAAGAAGTGATCAGATTTTGTTCTGGCAAAGGGTTCCTGAGCCCAAATTCATAAACAGACTAAATAAAATCCACAGCCCCTGCTGCTGGAAGGGCAGTAAAGCACTCCCATCTCTCTGTCTCTCTCTTAACATACTTTACACTTGGTGAAAGTCATTATTCAGGTGGAGGGGGCTTCTTTTCAGTAGCCATGCATGGCAATGATCTTACCCACCCTGTTGGGAGAGGCAGGAATGCTCCCGGCAGCCATGCTTGGTGGTGATCCTATCTTCCCCCTTGAGAGAGGGGGGCTTCCTTCTAGCAGCCATGCTCAGTCACAATTCTCCCTGCTTCCCCTCAGTAGATGGGGGGCATGCTTCAGCAGACACATTGGCAGGTATCCAAAGGGTTTCTTTTAGGAACCACACTTGGCAGCAATCCTGCCCACCCCTCTTGGGAGAAGGGGCATGTTTCAGCAGCCATGTTGGCAACAATCCTACCCACTCCTTCTGGAGAGTGGGTCATCTTTATATGAGTCGTAATCCTGTGAGATTGTTTATGTGCTATCAAACATTTAACAAAGCTCTATTTGCTCTTTTTAAATGGCAGCTAAGTGCTGTACTTCCTATTGGTTGGAACAGTGCATGACCATCTCTCAACCATCTAACAGCAAAGGCATTAGCAGCAACAGTGCACTGTTGTCTAATGCAAATTAATATAAGGAATAAAGTAAGTGCAACCATGCACAACAAGCCTGTGTTTCCATCAAGGGGTTAAAATAACAGTGTATTGACCTAGAGAACAAAGCTCAAGAGGTTAACGCTGTCATCTCAACCCTGAGATAGAAATAGGGGGTGAGTTTCATATGTTCACCCATATTTTATTTGTTGCAGACTATAATTTATGGCTTTTTTTTTGATGAGTTGAAAGTTACCCTTATGTGAGTGAGTGTAGTGCTGCTGAGAAAGGGAAAGTGGTGTAAATAAGCAGTGGGGAGGGGGGCAGTGTTGTGTGAGTGAGTGTAGCTGTGCAGAAAAACTGAGGAGGAGTGAGCTCAAGGGGAACACAGCTGAGTTAATGATCGAATGTGTACAACATCTTTAGTACTGTATGTGCATAACTTTGAATGTGCCCAACAACATTTTTGAATGGCCTGATTTCCACACACAATAAGCCCTGGCCATATACTATAATCTAATTATGAAATGTTTTGATTAGTACTTCCTGAAATGTGTGTTTAAACAAAATGCGTAAATTTTATTTAATATGGGATACTTCCTGAGTTTCTGTCTGATGCTCTTTTGCATTTTGTAAATTACTGTTTGGCTCTTATGATAGGTACCTAATAAACTGTGGTGGGTTTTCTTAAAGGCTTTTTTATAGGAATGGCATGTTTGTTAAAATTGTTTGCAAGTTATCACTATATTAAATATGCTATTACAATAGTGTAGGCCTAAAACATGGAATCAATTGGTTCATAAGAGATGCCTTCTAATGAGTGTTCAGAGATCTATTCTGCACTGTGAATCGTTTCTCAAAACCCCCTTAATCATTTTAATTTTTAATAGCTTCTTACATATCTGGGGTAAGAATGGTGCCAGATATCCGGACTATGATGCCATAAGTAAATATTAATACTGCAGGCTGAAGGTGTGTATAAGGATGGCAATACATTATCACTCTTCAGGTATGGGGCCATTTTTGTTCAGCAATAACAAATCTTATTATTTAGACAAACTGTTTACACTGTAATTACAAAATACCCTACAGCTTGTTTGTTATTACTGTTATATGCAGTCCAGTTTTCCCATTTAATAGCAGCATATCATATTTCAATTAGAATTTATTTTAACAGCACGTGTTCAGACCGCAACCAAGATGGCCGCATCGGAATTGAGCTCAGGAGAGTTTAAAAAGATATCCTCCAACATCTGCCATACAAATTGCTTATTTTCATTGCTACATTATCTTACCTGTTGTGGTAGTGGATTCTCACCTGAATCCAGAACGGTTTGAATTTTAAAAACCCATACTCAGGCAACTGAGGTATCGTCAATGAAGGTTGCCCCTCAGCTGAAGTGAAACAGTGAAAGTGTGGCCACATCGACTCCAGCTTCAGCAATGGTGGTGCACACCTCAGATCTGGCAGCAATCAGACAAATTTTGCAGGCATTACTACAGGACATGCCACAAAAATGGCACACAGTAAGAGACTTGGGCCAAAGTGTGGAGGCCGTGGAATTCCATATAGCCGATAATGAACTGGGTTATCACAAGATGGACCCTCAAGCTTCAACACAAGCTGATCAGATGGCAGTCCTAGAACAGCAGGTCCATCATCTATGAGCAAAAACAGATGACCTTGAAAATAAACATAGAAACATGGACTTTGATGGCAGATAAGGACCACTTGGCCCACCCAGTCTGCCCATTTCCCTACATACTGGATAAGCTGCAGATTCTAGTTAACCAACAGCCTACTTCCTGCCACCCCCCACTACAACTGCCTTGTGTCTGTCCCATGCACGTTTGAATTCCCCCACTGTTTTAGCCCCAATAACCTCCCCGGGAAGGCAGTTCCAAGCATCCACCACTCTCTCCGTCAAAAACGATTTCCTCACATTACCCCTGAGCCATCCCCTCTATCTTTAGATTGTGTCCCCTTGTTCTTACACATCTCTTTTTCTGAAAGATGCTACCCTCCTGGAATTTGTTGATTCCCTTGAGGTACTTGAACATTTCTATCATGTCCCCCCATCCCTCCTTTCATCAAGGGTATACATATTAAGCTCTCTCAGTCTCTCTTCATATGATTTCTGATGCAGACCCTGCACCATTTTAGTTGCCCTCCTCTGGACTGCTTCCATCCTGTCTCTGTTCTTGCGTAGATGATGTCTCCAAAACTGCACACAGTACTCCAGATGAGGTCTCACCAACTGTCTGTACAGAGGGATAACCACTTCCCTTTTTCTACTTGTGATGCCCCTTCCTATGTATCCCAGTATCCCCCTGGCTCTCCTCACTGACTTCTCACATTGCTTACCCACCTTTAGATCATCCGATATGACTACACCCAAGTCCCGTTCCATTTTTGTTGTTGTTAGTACCTCCCCTACTATTGTGTACTCTTCTCCTGGGTGGTTGTTTCCCAGGTGCATTACTTTGCATTGAATCTAAGTTGCCATATGTCTGACCATTCCTCCAACCTTGCCAAGTCCCTTCTTATCCTTTCTACCCCCCCTTGTGTATCAACTCTTTTACAGATCTTTGTATCATCTGCAAAGAGGCATACCTTTCCCTCCAGACCCTCTGCAATGTCACCTATAAAGATGTTAAAGAGGACTGGACCCAGTACTGAGCTCTGAGGTACTCCGCTAGTGACCCCCCTTTCTTCAGAATGTGTGCCACTCACTAATAGGGGCCACCGCAACAATATAAGGGTCATAGGGCTCCATGAGGGCACAGAAGACAGTGGTGTCTCCACCTTCCTTCAGATGATGCTGTCAGAGTTGCTTGGCTACTACTGGGGAACTCCCGTTGAAATCAAGAGGGCTCACAGGTCATTGGGTCCTCATCCCACCAGGGGAACCCCCAACCCATTTTAACATATTTTATTGTAGAACTCACTACCAAAATCTTTGAGGGAGGCCCCGTCGGTGGAGGCTTTTAAGCAGGGCCTGAAAGCACATCTTTTTAGGAAAGCATTTTCAGATAATTTAGAGTTAAGCTAGTAACCTGCTGCACTATCTTATTTAAATTGAATTTTTTAACTGTTTTATCTTTCTATTTGCTTTTATGTTTATTTATTGTATGTGTTTCTTACTACTTATACAAGGCTCAGAGCCTCTGGGATGGGGTGCTCAATTAAAATTTGCTTACTTACTTACTTTTCTCATTCAGTATCAAGGAGCAAATTCAAAAATTAGCAAGAGAAAGGGGTTTCCTGAAGTTTAATGGCCACAAGATATCAATATTTCAGTAATTCTCCAATGATCTCACACATTGGAGAAAGGCTTTTGACCCTGTGAAAAAAGAGCTGGCCAGAATGAATGTGCCATACTCACGAAAGTATCCCACAACATTCCAAGTCCAGCTGAATGGAAAATGGCACTCCTTTTCATCCCCCCAGGAAGCTGACTGCTTTTTGAAATATAAGCTGAGACAGACTGGCAGAAAGTGATCTATCTCAAGCAAACAGCCAGATGGACAAGGTGGGTCTTAAACTCAGCCACATGGGAGTGCACAGAGGGATCACATGGATGATAAACACAGCCCCGGGTGAATAACAAGGTCTAGCAGACAATTAAACCCAAGAGGCATAGGACCAGAGGAGGAGACTGTACTCCTCTGGTCAGAACTACCCCACAAATCCCTCCCAGTCATGTAGTTGGGGCTCCAGATATTCCATTTCTGCAACAAGTCCACCCTCATCAGAGCTGGAGCTCCCCTCAAGTAAAGCCCTGAAGGAGCCACAAGATATTCTTGTCAAAGGGGCCACAACACTGCAAGAGTAGGATGAGTCAGTCGAGATGGATAACATATTCAGCATAACCCCTGAGGAAGAACTTTCCTTGCAGCCCAGCTGGGCTACCATAATGGAAGACAAAGAGATTTGATGAAGCCACCCAGCTATGTAGTCTCACCTCTGGCTAAGACGGGGGCACAGAGAGATGGTTCCAATCATAAGACTCTGAAGGGGCACATACTAGACTACTGTTTGAACTTTTTGTTGTTTGGCACTACTTCCCTGTTTTCTCCTCTGACCCACCCTCTAGCAGTTACCAGGTGTTAACCCATCCTTACCCTCCCCTTCAAAACTTGCATGCCATATTGATTCCTACATAACCTGAGGTTGGTGACCTTTCTGCAATTTTTTGTGTGTACCCTTATTTTCTGAGAGAAGACAGACAAAGGAAACAGTCTGGTAACTTCACTTACTTTAGCATTTCTACCTTCTATAATGTATTGTTGAAAACCAGACTGCCACTAGCTGGGATCAGTAATGTGAGGGGTGATTAGACTGTAGGTTAGGGTAGGGGATTTGAAGCAGATTTGTGTTTGTGGATGCCCACCTGGACTTGACAGAAACTGCAACCCACCTTAGAAGTCAACTACAAGCCCATGGTGTTAACACACCAACTCTGTTTTTCCCATGCTCTGACACTGTCACAGAGGTAACATTCATGAGGCTGATTTTCACTGCCTGCTCAAGCATACGATGGATCAGCTGGGCACTGGCTGAGTCACTGAGAGCATGGGAGAGTATCTGTGGGTTTTCTTTTACCATGTTGGTTTCATCAGTCGATCTGGCTTGCATTATGGAGACCTGGGTGCTTGACAATGCTGGCCCGTTTTTTGAGGTCGCCGTCCCCCTGGGGTACTCTGTTGTGCACTGCCCCCGAGTGGAATGCAGGGGTTGGGGAGTTGCCATTTGTTTTAGTTCTGAGCTGGGATTCACTGTGCAACCAGTAAGAAGACCGGGTTCTTTTGAATGTGTGGACATTCGTGGGGGTTCGGGCACAGGCTGAAGAATTCTCCTAATTTACCACCCCCCTCGGGCAGCGTTAGAATTTCTGTAGTAAGTAGTTGACTTCATAGTCAGTGAAACATTGGAGGCCCCCAGATGTTTAATTCTGGGGGACTTCAATGTTTGGGCCTACGACGAATCATCTATGCTTGGTTACAATTTCCTCCAGACTATGTCATCTCTGGGCCTGTTGTAGGAAGTTTCCTCCATAACCCATCAGGGCGGTCACATACTGGACCTGGTCTTCTCATTGGGGCTTGAGATTAATAACCTCAAGACTGATCGGATCAGTTGGTCCAATCATTGCACTGTGGAGTTCTCATTTGGGGCATCCCCTAAGAGCCCTCCTCCTGCTGAGATGGTAAGCTACTTATCTTTAAGAGGTGTGACCCCCGAGGGTCTTCTGGTGGTAGCTGATCTATCTAGTGTGGGCATTGTATGCGGGGGGGGTATGTGTGCTGCAGTCGCCGCCTATAATAAGGTGATGTCTGAGGCACTCGACTCCCTCACACTGGTCTGTGTACTACCCAAATCTTCTCACTTTAGGTCTCTGTGGTTCAATGGGGAGCTCAAGGCAATAAAGATTTTGGTTCAGAGGTTGGAGCACTGCTGGCAGAGGATGGGCCTGGAGGTGGACAAGCTGGCTCTGCGTGCTCACTGTGGTGAGTACCAGGGGGCTGCCAACCGTAAGAAGACAGAGTTCCTGTCCAGGGAGATTACTGCCAGGAAGAATTGACAAACTGTGCTCTTTCAGACTGTAGACAGGCTACTAAATCCAGCCTGACTGCAGCTGAAAAAAGCTTTTTTGAATGCTTTATGAAAAAAGTTTGCTCAGTTCTTCTCAGACAGAGTTTTTGCCATCAGGCAAGGCATTCTGCCAGTGAACCAGTCTTTGGCTAACAGCAATTGCCTCAGATGCCCTGAGAGTACTCCGCCTGGTTGGGCTGAGTTTAGACCAGTGGAGGTGGCTGAGGTCATTGAGGTTACTTCCAAGCTGAGGCACACATATTATGAACTGGACCTGGTGCCAATGTGTTTCTTGATGGGATGTGTTGACTCCATTGGTCCAGTTTTTGCCTTGATTGTCTGGTGCTCCCTGTCTGAGGGTGTCTATCCTGATGCCTTGATGGAGACATTGGTGAGACCTCTTCTGAAGAAACCATCCTTAGACCCTGACGTCAAGGCAAATTACCATCCTATCTCCAACCTTCCATTCTTGGGTAAGGTTGTTGAGAAGATTGTGGCTCTTCGGCTTGAGGACTGCCTCATGGCCTTTGATCTATACGAGCCTCTTCAGTTGGGGTTTCAGGTGAGGTGCAGCACAGAAACTGCATTAGTTTGGGTGCACAATGACCTTCTCAGAGTGAGAGATCAAGGGGAGGGGCCAATTCTTGTTCTCCTTGATCTCTCCTCAGCCTTTGACATGGTGGACCATTGCATGTTACTAGACTAAGAAGCCTAATATTCTTCAGGTGAAGCTACCCCTGGCTGGAAGCTGCAACACTGGACTTAGGATTTGCAAGAAAGTGAGTTGTGATCACAACAGAGGAAGGTGAACCTTACAATTTACAGTTGTCTTTGGTTTGTAGCAGATTCATTAGGAAAGTTAGTATTCTTCAGGTGGAGGCTACTTCTAACTGAAAGGTGAAAAAAGGAACTTAGAATTATCAGAAAAGGCAGTCTTTCAATCAACAGAGGGAGGTGGACCTTGCTTTATTTTTATTATAATTGCTAATATTTTCAGTACAGGAAGAGTTTAAACACAGAGGGACTGAATACTGTTTACTGTGTCTGTTGTTGTGTACAGTTGACTTGTTTTGGGGCTGACTGCTTTCAGAGCACAAGTCACCAGGCTGTTTTGGGGCTGGGGAGGTTTACCTCTGTCTGACTTGGCTGTATGGATTTTTCTCTGTTTGATTAGCAGGGTATTTTCTTGGTCATATTGTCATGTAGGGCATCTTGCTTACAGGAAGGCACTCATCGCAGTGGTAGGTCAGAGTTTTTAGCTGATTGTTTCATGAGGGCACAGTTTAGCCCAAACCCTTCCCACCCCTCACCCTACCCACCCACCCTGGAGATTGTTCTTTTATACCTGGGGTTCTGACATCATTTCCTCAAGAGGGCAAGGTGCATATCACTGTTATATCCTCTCTAGCACACTGCACTGACAATATAAGCATATACATTGTATAATATATATATTTCTATATAACAAACCAATCACACAAAACAAAACAAAACAAACAAACAAAAATACAAAAAAAAATAAAAAAATAAGGTAGACAGACATGTGGGGAGTAGTGCAATGTAATGGCTGTGGGGCTGCAGTCTTCCGGGAGTCTTTCTGGAGGCTGAGATGCTGCCCTGTTTGCAGACAACTCTCTGCCCTAAGGGAGGAAGTTGCCCATCTTCAGGCCACACTGGACAGTAGTAAGGAAACCTCCCCCATCCAGGGAGCACCAGAGCCACCACCACGACCTTAGAGGTTGTGAAGAAAGCACAGCGGTTGGACGACAGTGGGCTCAGGGAGGGTAAGGGTGGTGGAACAAAGACACACCCAGTCAGTTGTTCCACTCCACAATCCATACACCATTCTGGGGGAGCATAGTTCCCCTATGGATGCACCCGCAGAGGAGACTAAGGAGGTTGCAGACAACTGTCACAAGGGAGGCCCTCAGGAAGGAGGCAGAGGACACCACAGGGAAAGGAAGCAGCTCCTGGTAGGGGACTCAATTATTAGGGGGCTAGAACTGGGGGGAGCAGGGAAAACTGAAGTAAGGTGTCTACCTGGTGCCATGGCTTGGAGGGACAGGAAGTGCATCCTTAGGATCATGAGAACAGTTGCATGGGAGTCTGAGCTGGACATCATTGTCCACCTAGGGACAAATGACTTGGCTCATCATGAGATTAGAGCAGTGCAGAAGGACTTTGTAGAGTTGGGGAGGGGCCTAAGACAAGTAGCACACACAGTATCCTTCTCACAGGTGCTGCCTTTCAGTGGCATGGGTGATACAAGGGTACTTTGCACCATGCAGTTTAATGAATGGTTGAAACAATGGTGTGGAGCACAGGGGTTTGGCTTCATTGGGGACTGGGGTTCCACCTGAAGGGACACCAGTCTATACTGGCAGAATGGTCTGTATCTGTCCAGGAAGGGAACAAGTCTTTTGGGCAATCAGTTTAAATGCTTCATTGGCAAGCTTTTAAACTAGTCAAGGGGGGAGGTACTGATAAGCAGCAGAAAAATCCCAACCTCCACCTACAAAACAGGGTACTAAATGACAAAAAGACCAAGGTAGAAAGGTCAGTGGGGGATGCTGCTACTGAAGGTAAAGCCAGCAAAAAATGGAGAGCAATGAGTACCAATGCCCATAGTCTGGGTAACAAGCTTCCTGAACTAGTGGCCTTGATGGAGGAGGAACACCAGGATATCGTGGCAATTACAGAAACATGGTACACACAGAACCATGACTGGGACATAAACATACCAGGATACACTATCTACAGGAGGGACAGGGAGGGTAAAAGAGGAGGAGGAGTACCTCTCTACATAAGGGAAGGAATCAAAGTAACAGAATAAAAGGGTAAACAGGGAGGACAAGAAGCACTGTGGGTCAATTTGGAGACAGGCAATGGCACCACAATCCACACAGGGGTTGTATATAGACCCCCCTCTCAGGGGGAGGAAATGGACAAGGAAATGATAGAAAGTATACTTAGAATGGCAGAAAAAGGGGAGATATTGCTGATGGGTGATCTGAATATGCCAGATGTTCACTGGAGTGCAGTTGCAGCAGCCACTTCTAAGAGTTGGGTTATTCTAGATGCCCTACGGGGGGCATGCCTTAGACAACTAGTATTGGAACCCACTCAAGAGGGAGCAATCTTAGACCTGGTTCTCTCAAATGGAGATGGAGAGAGATCACAGATGTGAAGTGGGTAGCCATATGGGAACTAGCGACCATCGAACAGTATGGTTCACAATAAACACAGCAATAGAGTCAAGCCATACAAAGGCAAAAGTACTGGACTTCAGGAGGACTGACTTTGCCAAAATGGGTGAGTGCCTAAGGAATGCACTAGCAAATGGGCAGGAAGGAGGGGTGGAAGAACAATGGGAAATAATAAAAACTGTCATCACAGAGGTAATAAGCCTTTGTGTGAAGCAAATAAATAAAGCAAAACGATGTAAGAAACCGCTATGGTTCTCAAAGGAGGTGGCAGTGAAGGTTCAAGAGAAAAAGAAAGCATTCAGGAAGTACAAAGAATCACAGAAGGAGCAGGACTGAGAATTGTATCAGTTAAAGCAAAAGGAAGCTGGGAATGCAGTCAGAACAGCAAAGGCCCGAACCAAGGAAAAGATAGCCAACTCAGTTAAGAAGGGGGATAAAACCTTTTTTAGGTACATCAGGGAGCGAAGGAAGACCAAGGGAGGGATAGTGAGGCTTAATAAAGGGGAGGGGGGCTGGGCAGAGGGTGACTGTGAAAAGGCAGAGATACTAAAAGAGGTGGCAGGGAAGGTTAAGGAGAAAAAGGTTGCATTCAAAAAGTATAAGGAATCACAGAAGGAGCACGACAGGGAACTATGTCAATTAAAGTAGAAAGAAGTGGGGAAGACAGTCAGACTAGCAAAGGCCCAAACTGAGGAAAAAATTGCCAACTCAGTTAAGAAGGGGGATAAAACCTTTTATAGGTACATTAGGGAGCATAGAAAGGTTAAGGGAGGGATAGTGAAGATTAATAAAGGAGAGGGGAGGTGGGCAGAGGGAGACAGTGAAAAGGCAGAGATATTGAATGAATACTTTTGCTCAGTATTCACAAAAGAAGATGAGGAGGAGTTACCTAAACCAGACAATAGAAGCACTCTGGGTAGGGGGGCTGACACCAGTCCATTCACAGAAGAAAGAATCCTGAAAGAACTCCTAAAACTCAAGGTGGACAAAGCAATGGGGCCTGAAGGGATTCACCCCAGAATCCTAAAAGAACTAAGGGAGGACCTAGTGACACCACTGACCATGCTTTTTAACAAATCATGGCAGGATGGGACAGTACCTGAGGACTGGAGGAGGGCAGATGTGATTCCCCTTCACAAAAGTAGGAGCAAGGCAGAAGCAGGAAACTACAGACCTGTAAGTTTGACCTCGACGGTAGGGAAAATGATGGAATCACTTCTGAAAGAAAGAATTTGCTGAGTACCTAGAGGCCAGCGGGGCACAGGACCTAAAGCAGCATGGATTTACAGCAGGAAGGTCATGTCAGATGAATCTAATTGATTTCTTTGACTGGGTGACCAAAGTAATAGACCAGGGAGGGGCTGTGGTTATGGCCTACCTAGACTTTAGCAAGGCATTTGACACAGTCCCGTACAAAAGATTACTAATCAAGTTAGCCAGCCGGGGAGTGGGTCCCAGGGTGGTAGCCTGGGTAGAAAACTGTCTGCACAACAGGACACAGAAGGTAATAGTGAATGGAACACATTCCGAAGGAAGGGGAGTTACTAGTGGAGTACCTCAGGGCTCAGTACTGGGTCCAGTCCTCTTTAACATCTTTATAGGTGACATTGCAGAGGGTCTGGAGGGAAAGGTATGCCCCTTTGCAGATGACACAAAGATCTGTAAAAGAGTTGATACACAAGAAGGGGTAGAAAAGATGAGAAGGGACTTGGCAAGGTTGGAGGAATGGTCAGACATATGGCAACTTAGATTCAATGCAAAGAAGTGCAATGTGATGCACCTGGGAAACAAAAACCCAGGAGAAGAGTACACAATAGCAGGGAAGGTACTAACAACAGCAAAAATGGAAAGGGACCTAGGGGTAGTCATATCAGATGACCTAAAGGTGGGTAAGCAATGTGAAAAGTTGGTAAGGAGAGCCAGGGGGATACTGGGATGCATAGGAAGGGGCATCACAAGTAGAAAAAAGGAAGTGGTTATTCCTCTATACAGACAGTTGGTGAGACCCCATCTGGAGTACTGTGTGCAGTTTGGAGACCTCATCTACGAAGGACATAGACAGGATGGAAGCAGTCAGAGGAGGCAACTAAAATGGTGCAGGGTCTGCAGCAGAAACCATATGAAGAGAGACTAAGAGGCTTAATATGTATACTCTTGATGAAAGGAGGGACAGGGGGACATGATAGAAACATTCAAGTACCTCAAGGGAATCAACAAGTCAGGAGGTAGCATCTTTCAGAAAAGAGATGTGTAAGAACAAGGGGGCACAATTTAAAGATAGAGGGGGGACCGCTCAGGGGTAATGTGAGGACATTTTTTTTCATGGAGAGAGTGGTGGATACATGGAACAGACTTCCTGAGGAGGTTGTTGGGTCTAAAACAGTGTGGGAATTCAAACGTGCATGGGACAGACACAAGGCAATTATAGTGGGGGGTTGCAGGAAGTAGGCTGTTGGTTAACTAGAATCTGCAGCTTATCCAGTAGATAGGGAAATGGGAGACTGGGTGGGCCAAGTGGTCCTTATCTGCCGTCAAAGTCTATGTTTCTATGTTGCTCAGTATTTACAAATTAAGAGGGGGAGGCACCTAAAACAAACAATAGAAACACTCTGGATACAGAAGTTGATACCAGCCCATTTACAGAAGAAAGGGTTCTGAAAGAACTCTTAAAACTGAAGGTGGACAAAGCAATGGATCCTGATGGGATTCATCCCAGAAATTCTAAAAGAACTAAGGGTAGAACTAGTGACACCACCGACTACCCTCTTTAACAAATCATGGGAGGACGGGGTGGTACCTGAGGACTGGAGGAGGGCAGATGTGATTCCCCTTCACAAAAGTGGTAGCAGGGCAGAAGCAGGAAACTACAGACCTGTTAGTTTAACCTCAGCGATAGGGAAAATGATGGAATCACTTTTGAAGAAGAGAACTGTCGAGTACCTAGAGGTCAGAGGGGCACAGGACCCAAGGCAGCATGGATTCACAGCAGGAAGGTCATGCCAGACGAATCTAATAGATTTCTTTGACTGGGTGATCAAAGTAGTAGATCAGGGAGGGGCTGTGGACATGGCCTACCTAGACTTTAGCAACGCATTTGACACAGTCCAACACAAAAGATTAATATACAAGTTAGCAAGCCTGGGAGTGAGTCCCAAGATGATAGCCTGGGTAAAGAATTAGCTGGAGAATAGGACACAGAGGGTAATAGTAAATGGAGTCCACTCTGAAGAAAGGGGGGTTACTAGTGGGGTACTGCAGAGTTCAGTATTAGGACCGGTCGTCTTCAATGTCTTTATAAGCGACATTGCAGAGGGACTGGAAGGAAAAGTATGTCTCTTTGCAGATGACACAAAGATCTGCAACAGAGTTGATGCACAAGGAAAGTGGAAAGGATGAGAAGGGACTTGGCAAGGTTAGAGGAATGGTCAAATGTATGGCAGCTTAGATTCAATGCTAAGAAGTGCAAGGTAATGCACCTGGGAAACAAAAACCCAGAGGAAGAGTAAACAATGGGGGGTGAGATACTAACAACAACAAAAATGGAAAGGGACCTGGGGTAGTCATACCAGATGAGTTAAAGGTGGGCAAGCAATGTGAAAGGGCAGTAAGGAGGGCTGAGGGGATACTGGGATGCATAGGGAGAGGCATCACCAGTAGAAAACAGGAAGTTGTTATCCCTCTGTACAAACAGCTGGTGAGACCCCATCTGGTGTACTGCATGCAGTTCTGGAGACCCAATCTCCACAAGGACATAGACAGGATGGAAGCTGTCCAGAGGAGGGCAAAAATGGTGCAGGGTCTGCACCAGGAGACTATGAAGAGAGTCTAAAGGAGCTAATATGTATAGCAGGGAAAGGAGGAGAGGGAGACATGATAGAAACTTTCAAGTACCTCAAGGAATCAACAAAGTCCATGAGGGTAGCATCTTTCAAAAAAAGAGGTGTGCAAGAACAAGGGGGCCCAATTTGAAGATGGGGGGGGGCAGCTCAAAGGTAATGAAAGGAAGTATTTTTTCACAGAGAGGATTCTGGATGCATGGAACGGCCTTCCGGAAGAGGTTGTGGAGTCAAAAACAGTGGTTGAATTCAAGCATGCATGTGACAGTCATAAGGCAATTCTAGGGGGTTGGGGTAGAAAGAAGTAGACTGCTGGTTAACTAGGATCTGCAGCTTATCCATTAGGTAGGGAAATGAGCAGACTGGGTGGGCCAAGCGGTCCTTATCTGCCATCAAATTCTATGTTTCTATGTTTCTTAGGGAATTTTGTATACTCGCTGGCACAGTCATCTGCTGGTTTGAGTCCTTTCTCACAAACAGGAAGCAAAGAGTAGTGATGGGGAAATTCTCCTCCTCCTATAGTCTCCTGTTTTGTGGAGTATCTTAGGGTTCGATCCTGTCACCAATCTTGTTCACCATGTACATGCTACCCCTGGGAGGGCTCATGAGGAAATAAGGCCTGGGTTTTCATTCCTATGCCGATAATACCCAGCTGTATCTTTCCTTTGCACCAGAGACATCCAATGCAGTGGATGTGCTTAATAGCAGCCTTGCTGAAATCAATGACTGGATGGCCTCCAGCTGGTTGCAACTGAACCCCGATAAGATGGAGGCACTGGTAGTGGAATTGAACAGAGGGCATGATAGGATGGCCTCCTCAGGTGCAGAGACATGACTTGTCCTGGGTTCAATGCCTTTGAAGGCCTCCTCCAGGGTGTATAACCTAGGCATTATTCTGGACAGAGGTTTAACACTTGAGTTTCAGGTGTCGGCTATGGTCTGTACCAGTTTCTACCATCTGAGAGATATCTCCAGGATTAGGCCCCTGGTTCTACCCCTGGACCTCCCTACCTTAGTGCATGCCTTTGTGACGTTGAGGCTTGATTACTGTAATGCGCTCTACCTCGGGGTCTCGAGAAGTACCCTCCGCTGGCTTCAGCTAGTGCAGAATGCAGCTGCCAGGCTGCTGACACAGCAGTATAAGTATTGCCACGTCACCCCATTGCTTCGTGAACTGCACTGGCTGCCAGTCAGGAAGAGGATACTCTTTAAGGTGGGCTTGCTTACCTTTAAGGCCCTACATGGCATGGGCCCTGGTTACCTGGCGGACCGTCTTACGCCTGCTACCTCAGTCTGCTCCCTCTGTTCCTCCTCAAGGGGCCTCCTTGCGAGTCTCAGGACAAGACCAAAAACTGCCAGTGACAGAGCCTTTAGTGTCACTGGCCCTGTCCTGTGAAACCCGCTCCCTCCATCAATAAGGGAGGACCCTTCGGTGGAGATATTTAAGGCACTCCTCAAGGCCTTCCTGTTTGCGCAGGCTTTTCCTGGCCCAGCTTTGTACATATTGCCCTGTTCTGACCTGTTACATTACTTGTCCCCGATTTCTATTTCTTAATTGAATTTTATTTAACTAGTATTGTAGTTTTATGATTATTTTATTCATTGATGTTGTTTTGTTCTGGTTTTTATGTATGGCACCCAGAGCCTTCAGGATTGGGTGTCTATTAAATAAAATTTACCTTGCCTTTGCCATGAGGTACTGCGATCATCACCGAGTCCAGGGGCCCCAATATTATTTAGGGTTTTAACCTGGTAGAGGGGCAGTGGTGGTAACAAATATAAGTATGGGAGCACAGAGGAGGGACTGTCCCACATAGGCTTCCTCTCAAACAGTGTAAGGTCTTTTGTGGGTAACTGATGAGGTACAGAACTGCCTATCCCAATACCTCCCCTAGTTTGGTACTAACATCCTGACACAAAGGCCTGTGTTGCACCAATTAGAATTTGTCAGGGGCACACGCAAAGTGAGCAGACCAGGTAATCAGCTGTGTGGCTTGGCTGTGATATTTACATAATTTGCAAGCCCAAGCAGCATGACTGTGTGACGTGGGGGATGGCAGGCAAGCACAGAACAGATATAGCCCTCACTCAAGAGTTATGGGCAGAATGGATGGTGAAGAAACAATGCACAATTGGGGCCCTTCTTTCCCGAGCTCCTTAATGGCTTGCTTGGTGACTGCCAGTCAATCAGTGAGCTGCAGACAACTCATGAAAAGAAGTACCAACCAAAAGCAACAACACCCATGACCACAGGACAGAGGGCTTACTAAGTCTGTCCAGCCATTTTAACAACTTACTGTGCATGGTTGAGCAGCACAAACATGCTACCTGGGAGAGACCAGGCAGAATATGATTGTCAGGGTGCATTCCACACATACTGTACATACTACTGCTGACTCTGTGTTATCCGGAAGGGGGACTTTAACAGGAGGGGTGGGGAAGAGAGTTTGTGGAGGAGACCCTAGGCAACCTCTTGGGAAGCTACTGCTGGCTGCACCCAATTCCATGAGGGCTGTGCAGGGGCTGAATTTTATTTTATGAATACCAAGAATAGGTTTCCCAAATCTTCAGCAGCCATTCCCAAATAAAAGACTATTCATATATGGGAAATTATTTGGCCACCTAATAAAAAAAAACAAAAAAAAAAAACAACAACCCCCTTCCCTCCTCGCCCAGCCCAGAATCAGGTAATATTTAACCACCAATCCAAAACCTGGTAAAATTTTACCCCATCCTCCCACTCTTTATCAAAAGCACAATACTACCCTACTACCCCCAGCACCCACAAATTGTTTTTTTAATACATTTAAAATGAAACTAGATCCCCAGATGGGTGACCAACTCAACTTGCCCACCTCCACAGCCAGCCACCTTCTTTATATAAAGAACTTGTTTGCACTTAAAAAACTTGTGGGTGCTGGGGGAAGAGAACGAGATTGTTCTTTTGATAGAGGGTATGGGAATGGAGGTTACATTTTACATGGTCTGGATTGGGAGAGGAAGGAGGGAGCTGTTTCTTTTTACTTAATTTTGAAAAGGGACCAAATATCTATACCTAAATCTTTGGCAGCTGAATATTGAACATTTGGGAAAATGTATTCACATAGCCCTAGTTAAGGCCTTGGGGTGATGGGGAGAATCGATCTGGGACCTCAACCACAGGCTTGATATCTCTGTTCTGACACTGTTCAGAGCATGCATGTGTTCCCAGACCTCCTGAAGGCATCTGAGTGACCAACTAGATGACCCACTGAGGAAGACCCTCTTGTCGGGTGGATATGTAGGGGTTCTGTTTTTCAGCTTTAGTATTGCTTTAAATTTTAATAAATATATATTCCCTAAATCCATTGGTGTGTGCCCAAATTTTTGCATGTTTTTGCCTGTAGATGTTGGTAAGTCTGCCAATAGAGCTATTAGGCTCCGGGGTGCACAGATCATCTTGCACTTGTCCCGTGGACATCAGTTGTCTAAATGGCTCTCCTCTCACTGTAGCTGAGGAATTTTAGTACCTAGGTGTTACCCTTGACTGGGGGCTTGATTTTCATTTCCACATCTCAAACCAGTGTAAAGTCACAAATTCTTGAGCAGGCTTAACCTACCGTCTCAGACACTTACTCACCCCGAATGCCTGCCTGGCCATTGCCCAAGGCATGATTCTCCCCTGAGGACAACATGGCTCTCCTCTTCAGAAATGCCCCCTTGACTTCTTTACCAAATGGGACATCACTTACAATAACATATACCGCTTCACCCTCTCATCCCCATGTCTCATGCACCATTGCTCTCTCAACTCCTCCCTATGGGTGGCTATTCCCCTCTACCTCTTGAGCCTATGCAGTAGCAGTTTTATACACAAACAACTTCAGACCAGTTCCCCAGTCTCCCAGGGAGGGTTTCAGTTAAAATAGACACATCCCTAGTGAACAAGGAGGGCAGATGGGTTATAATTAAATGCAGGGGGCACAATTCTCAAATGTGCCATTAGATTGGTGCATGCTGTGCCGGGCCACCGCCTGTGGCAACTCTGTGTGCACCAGGGACTCTGCACCCTATTTTAGAAAGCACAGGGTCCTAGCACCAAACTTCTTGGGTTTGCCGCAAGCTGCCAGCTGCGCTGCAGAAATGGTGCAAAGAAGGGAACTGCTGCAAGCCATGGGATGGGCTTGTGACAGCCTCAGCCAGTGATGGCACCCCCTGGATGTACACCCTGGTGGCTGGTGGGTCATCTGGGGATGCCCTAGCCCATGGGGAGGTGGGATGGGTCCAACTGGGAGGTGACAACTGCCCCTGACAGAGTGACAGCAGAGCCAGTGTAAATCACTGGAGGGAGTGATGCACCAGTTGTGGGCTGTCACCTACCATGGACCACCAGCCACTGCAGCGGTGGTTTTACAGGTATCAGAGACTGCCTGGGAGCCTTACCCAGGAGGCACAGGGTCATCCCCTAACCCAGCGAGAGCTCCAGCAATGGCATAGGGCCACTTAGCCCAGCTCTGGGCTGGTTTAATGGCAGGGTCCCTGAACTCATTGAGGGGGAATTCCAAAATCCCAAATGAGGGGATATGGCAGCCCTACCCTGACACAATGCCCCTTCTACCATGTTGCATTGGTGCAGCCATCACAAGGACAGCACAAGCCTTGTTGGCACAGGCAGTCCCCCCCTCCACCTCTCCAGTGGCACAGGCGGACTCCTTACACTGGGAGTCAGCTTGAGCCACACTATTCTGTACCTCTCAGAGAAGTGTGGAAGTGGTAAAACATAAATGTAAATTTAAACAAGGAGAAATGAATCACCTCTTTTGAGAGAATTAGAACAGTGAACTTGTGTCCTTATGTGGAAAATAGAACATTGAAAAGTTAATAAAAAGACCAACATAGATTGCCTAAGAAAGTGGCGACAGCCTCGAAACTGGCACTCTTGATATGTGTGGATAAAATAAAGAATATTACAAAGGAACATTCCAGTGGTGTTCATCCATTTTTTCTCATTTTGAGGTGTTTGAAGTCTACTCTGGAACGACCCAAGACATAAATACATTGAACCTAGAGGCATCCTGAACCTTGCATCCAGAAACTATTACAGTGTCCCCCAAACCAAACAAAGATGGCACCCTGTTCTCCAACTATAGATCCATCTCACTGATCAATGTAGTTGCAAAAGTGATTGTCAAGGTATTGGCAACAAGACTAGAGAAAATACTGCTCCCCATTCGGCATCCAACACAAACTGGATTTATGCAGTGGAGACAAGGGGTGATAACACCAGAGTTCTTGCCAATATTTTAGGTAGGGTGCAACAGCTAGACAGGTCTGCTGCTCTAGTCACAATAGAGGCAAAATAGGCAGAGAAGGCATTTGACTCATTGGAGTGGGACTTCCTTTTTGAAGTGATGAGGCACTTTGGCCTGGGATCGAAGTGCATTAGTTGGGATGAAATACTCTATGCTGCCCTTAAGTCACATTCCTCAAAAATGGTCCACTGTCTTTGCCCTTCCCATGCCACTGAGGCATGAGACAAGGCTGCTCGCTTTCCCCTCTACTGTTTGGGATGACAATCAAGACCCTTGCAGAAGCTATCAGACAACACCCACAAATACCGGGTGTCTCACTGGGCCACATGTAGTGCAAATCTCTTCTCTTCCCAGATGACTTACTCCTCACTCTCATAAAGGTAGAACAGGCACTACCTGCACCGTTATCAACCATGTCTCACTTTGGTATGCTCTTGGACCTTCAGGCAAACTGGTAAAAAACAAAAGTATTGCCCCTGAAGGCTGTCAGAAACAAAGGACCATAATACAGCAACACAAACTGTCCTAGTCCACCCAAGATGTTAAGTATCTGGGATTGACTATTATACCTTAGGTAGAGGAGTGGGCCCAAGCAAACCTCCAACCTTTTTTAAGTGAACTGACATGTGACATAGATTGGTGGAGGTGCCTGAACCTACTGTATCCATCCAAGGCAAAAGTGCTGCCTTCAAAATGATGGGTCTATCATGCCTAAACCATGGCACTACTATCCTCCCACTCTAGATACCACCCAAATAGTGGCAGAAAATTGACAAAATATTGTTGGCTCTTCTATGAGATGACCAAAAATGGAGGTCTGGGAAACAAATTCTAATAGTGCTGAACCAAAGAGGATGGATGTGGGCATACCATGTAAGGAATGGAGTGAGAGGAGCCATCCACTGGATCAAATGGGGAACAGAGGGACTCCTTTGGATCAAGTTGGAGCAGGCCATATCAGGTGATGTCCACTACCAACTAGACTAAAAATGCCTGGTAGGTTGCAGAAAAATCTATCACCCACCTTTGACTACCCCAGCTACTCTCTGAAAATTGTACAAATTAAGTCAAGTTGGGAAAACATGACGTACGGGATCAACAAAGATGCATAGAACAACCTTGGGCTAAAAATTGAAGTGAAACCTCCTTATCATAGGTACTAGAAGGAGAATTGCATTATCTCTTTGGCCCACTTGCTATTTCCATAAACCCAAGTCTTGAAGTCCTTTGGCTGTCTTCGACAAGAATTTGGCCTGCTAACCTCAGACCATTGGCAATATCTCCAGCAGCTACACCATGCATTGTGGACCTGGCAAGGGACAGACTACAAATACCACCCTTCGGACATGGAGCACACCATTGATAAGTGGCCAAAACAGCCCCATATGAAAGATAAATCTATTTACTGGCACATGTAGCAACTCCATCAACCCAGCTGGGAGAGGCAGAGATTGAAATGGGCATAGGACTTGAATGTAGTGCACACAGAAGAGGCTTGGGCAAACTACTGGAGGGCAGTGTACCAAGGTTCACTGGATCCAAGACACCAGCTCATGCAAAAGCAAAAGAAAATTCTGAGTAGATGGTGCAGAACACTATTCCAGTTGTTACACATGGGTATTCAAATTAAAGATGAATGTTGGTAATGGCAGCAGTGTCTAGGAGACATAGGTCTCATCCAATGGAGCTGCCTCAAGAAAAAGATACAATCTCTATGGAGCAGGGTCATCAGCTCTGCAGAAGGTATGGTTGGAAGTAATGTCACAACACTCCTGCTTTCTGGGTGCTGGGTGAGCCCCACCAGTTGCAAGGAACTATGATCAGGTTCAGGGTCATTTCTACTGTGGCAATAAAATTAAACAAATGATTACTAATGATATGAAGGCAAGCAGATTCCCCTACATTAGTGGAATGGGAGGCAGGGGTTACCAAGATGACATCTTACATGTGTTTACATTACAAAAAAGGGCAGACAGCTCAATTTGAAGAATCATTGGCTCCCTGGTTCACGACTTGGGAAGTGGAGGAGACATATAGAGCCAAAAATCCAGACAGACAGGGAGGGGCGGATTAATATTAGGAGGGAGCATAGCAGGGAGAGAAGTCTTGGGATTAGGGGAGATGAACAAGGAATGGACCCTCAACACAGTGTTTTTTATAACACCTCTAACTATAATCTTTTTTCTTCTTGATCTCACTTGACAGCATACAATAACCCAGCTTAAGAAGACCATCGCACCTCCAGACTGGGTTCAGTAACAATTGTGACTAGTAGCAGAACAGGTTGGAATATGCAATATGACATAAGATCACAGCCATGATTAATATGTATAGCAAGTTGTAATTTTATTATATGTATTTGTACATTGTCAAGTTGCTATAGACATACAGAACAGTAAACTACCCACAGTTTTCTAAGATGTTAGAATTTCCTCTAGTTGTTATCTAGTTTTACTGTGGTAGAGTTCACAAATTCCTTATCAGTGGCTAAATACTGCACCAAAAACATCGATGGTCATGTGTTAGAGTTAAAAGACATACGACTTCAATAGAATAGATGATACTTATTTCACATAGTCTGCATGCATGAAGTATAACAAATATATATTTTATTTCTCTGTATTTGTTTTACTACTTTCACGCCATAATTTAGTTTTGTATTTCCAAGGGAAATAACCAAGCCAGGATGTTTGGAATGATTATTGTTTGTATGTATAACATGTCTTCTATTATGTCAAAAGGCAAAAATAAATCTGCTATACAAAAAAAGAGAATTTATTTTAAATTGCAATAGCATGCATGAAGATCATTTTTATTTCATAAACTACAAAACTTTTCTGCAGGGACTCAGGAGACCTTTCTCTCACCAGCCGAACCACCGGAGACCCTACGGTATATCATTTGCACAGTGAATGGAACACAGCAAAATTCCTTATAATGACAATCTAAACAGGTTTCGAGATTGTCGCTGTAAGGGAACCAAAGGCAAAATTTCACCCTTTCAGTGTCCTTAGCCCATCCTTTGAAATAACTCTGACTCAGAGTTAATTATTTTAAGAAGGGGGTGCAGTTCCCTGAGAAGAAACACACAATGTCTGACATGTGAAATTTCACCTGTCGATATTGTGATGCTTGCCATGCCTCCATGCCGCACTTCAACATTTTTATTGTCGATGCGGCATACTGGCAATCCTACCTGCAACCCTTGGGAGACGGGGCATCCTTCCACTAGCAGCATCAGCAGCAATTATGCCTGCCTTCCTCAGGCAAGGGAGTTCCTTCCACTGGCCACACCAGTGGTGATCTTTCCTGCCACCGTTGGACTAGGATGGTCATCCTTCATCAAGGGCAACTGGCCACAATCCTGCCTCCCCTGGGGGAGGGGGTCTTCCATCCACCAAACCCACACACTGGTGATCCTGCCCATCCCCCTCAGAATAGAAGGGAATACTTCCAGCAGGCATGCAAGCGATAATCCTGCCCCCCACCCAATGAGGGGAGCATTCTAATATGAGCTACACTTGATGGTGATCCTATGAGATTATTGAAAGCTTTTTGTGCTTTGAAACATCTATTAAAGCCTGTTCACATTTAAGGAAAGAAGAAATAGAAAGATTTGCTCACTGCTTAATATGCTTCCATGCATTAACATTAACAGTGTCCTGTGAATTAATGAGCTATTCATGTGCCTGTAATCAAACAAGAGAACATTAATGTTGTCATTTCATTCTTTGTCATTTAAAAAACAAGAAAATTTCCTTTGTATGAAAGATAAAGTTATGTGGCATATGCCACTGCAGCTTGAAATTACAGCTGTAATTTTTTAACCTCTATGGGGGCACAGAAATGGGCATCTGAGTACCCTTAAACAAGTGGTAAGACACAACGAGGTGTGGGTTATGACGTGATAAGAGCCTGCCCAAGGTGCATTATGAGGCAGGAGGTGCTTGCACAGAGTGCCTTTTTCACCTGGGAAGTGGTCTTATCAGGCCATAACCTATACCTCGGAGTGTCTTATTGTGCTTATAAAATGGGCCCCCCCCCCAAGTGATTATTAAAAAACAATGGAGAAAAAGCATAAAAAATATAACACAAAAAGGTTTTAATACCTGAAATAGTAAAAAATAGTCCCCCTATTAAAGTACTTTCTTACTTTCATGAGTGTTTCAGCCCCCCACCACCACCACCACCATCTCCACCACCATCTCCACCACCACCGCCACCACCAACATGGAGACAGGCTATTTTATTTACTGTTAGATTTTTTCTAAATTGATATTGTATTATGTGCTTTAACAAATACTGAGGGCCTCGTATGTGATTGCATGCGTGCCGCCGTTTTTTTTCAGGAGCGAGCGTGTCCCTCAGGAGCCACTGTGGTGAGTGGGTAACATTTTCCTGTATTTTAAGAAATGGCCATTAAAACACATAATGGAGGAGCAGGGCTCTGCTTTGACTTTAAATGTTTTGTGGTGATAGCCGCTATGCTCTATTTATAGCAGTTTGCTTTTTCAAATGAACCACTACATGTTAGAGCTTCATTCCGTTCATCATGGTGTGCTTTTTCAACTGCAGCACTGGTCATAGTTTTATTTTAAACTATTTTATCTGTATCCTATCATGCTTTTACTTGCTAGGGAAATAAAGAGTTTGTCCGTGTGCATGTGGGTTGGGGGGGGGGTAGTGCATGTTTTTCACATCAGACAGCAGTTCCAGTACTGGAAAGCCTTCAAAGAACGCGGTCATCTTTCTAGTGTGACAATGCTGTCTGGGGTAGGTTTCTGATGGCTGGTGAGGGTGGCACAGTGATACCTTTCTATTGTAAGGCTGAGGTTGGCATACGTCATGCCAGTTGTAAAGTTACAACCTGATAAGGACATGGCTGGAAAAGTCTTTCAGCTAATCAGGACTCATGAAATGTTGTGCCCATTTTAGAATAAAATTTAATGTATACTTTTAATACATATAAGCCCACCAAGCCTCTAAAAGGCTAAACATTTTGCCTTAGATGTAAAATCTGCTTGCTAGACCCTCCTGCTATTTTTCTAGTGTCTTTCTTATTTATCGAAAATAACAAACATTTTAAATGAATTTATTTCTCCAACATGTATGCTTTTTAATTGTATGTGCCATTCTTATCTGGCTGCAAATTGCAAAACCCCCACATTTTTGCTAGCATAGTAGAGACCACATAATGATAGAAACATAGACTTTGACGGCAGATAAGGACCGCTTGGCCCACCCAGTCTGCCATGTCCCTACCTATTGGATAAACTGCAAATCCTAGTTAACCAACAGCCTACTTCTTTCTACTCCCCACCAGAATTGCCTTATGTCTGTCCCATGCATTCTTGAATTCCCCCACTGTTTTTGACCCCACAACCTCCTCAGGAAGGCTGTTCCATGTGTCCACCACCTTCTTTGTGAAAAAATATTTCCAATGGTTACCCTTGAGGTGTTCCCTCCTCTATCTTCAAATTGTGCCCCCTTGTTCTTGCACATCTCTTTTTTCTGAAAGATGCTACCCTCCTGGACTTTGCTTGATTCTCCTGAGGTACTTGAAAGTTTCTGTCATGTCACTCTCTCCCTCCTTTCCTCGAGTGTATACGTATTAACCTCCTTTGGTCTCTCTACATATGGCTTCTGGTGCAGACCCTGCACCATTTTAGCTGCCCTCCTCTGGACTGCCTCTATCCTGTCTATGTCCTTGTGGAGATGGGGTCTCTAAAACTGCACACAGTACTCCAGATGGGGTCTCACCAACTGTCTGTACAGAGAGATAACAACTTCCTGTTTTCTACTGGTAATGCCTTTTCCTATATATCCTAGTATACCCCCAGCCCTCCTTACTGACTTCTCACATTGCTTGCTTACCTTTAAGTCATCTGATATGACTACCCCCAGGTCCCTTTCCATTTTTGTTGTTGTTAGTACCTCCCACCCCCATTGTGTATTATTCCCCTGGGTTTTTGTTTCCCAGGAGCATTACTTTGCACTTCTTTGCACTGAGTCTAAGCTGCCATACTTTTGACCATTCCTCCAACCTTGCCAAGTCCCTTCTCATCGTTTCCACCCTCATGTATGAACCCTGCTGCAGACCTTAGTGTTGTCTGCAAAAAGGCATGCTTTTCATTCCAGTCCCTCCGCAATGTCACTCATAAAGACATTAAAAAGGACTGGACTCAGTACTGAACCCAATAGTACCTCGCTAGTAACCCCCCTTTCTTAACAGTGGACTCCGTTTACTATTACCCTCTGTGTCCTGTTGTCCAGCCAAATTTTTACCTAGGCTACCACCCTACGACCAACTCCCAGGCTGGCTAATTTGTTTATTAATCTATTGTGTGGGACTGTGTCAAATGCCTTGCTAAAGTCTAGGTAGGCCATGTCCACAGCCCCTCCCTGGTCTACTACTTTGGTCACCCAGTCAAAGAAATCTACTAAATTCATCTGACATGACCTTCCCACTGTGAATCCATGCTGCCTTGGGTCCTGTGCCCCGATGGTCTCTAGGTACACAGCAGTTCTTTCTTTCAGAAGTGATTCCATCATTTTCCCTATCACTGAGGTCAAACTAAAAGGTCTGCAGTTTCCTGCCTCTGCTTTGCTCCCACTTTTATGAAGGGGAATCACATCCACTCTCCTCCAGTCCATAGGTACCATACCGTCCTTCCATGATTTGTTAAAAAGGGTAGTCAGTGGTGTCATTAGTTCTCCCCTTAGTTCTTTTCGAATTCTGGGGTGAATCCCATAGGGGCCCATTGCTTTGCCCACCTTCAGTTTTAGGAGTTCTTTCAGAACCCTTTCTTCTGGGAATGGACAGGTATCAACCACCCTATCCAGAGTGCTTCTATTGATTGGATTAGGTACCTCCCCATCCTCTTCTTTTATGAATACTGAGCAGAAGTATTTGTTCAGTATCCCTGCTTTTTAACTACTCACCCTCTGCCCACCCACCCTCCCTCCTCCTTCCTCTTTATTAAGCCTTACTATCCCTCCCTTGCTCTTTCTTTGCTTCCTAATGTACCTACAAAATATTTTATCCCCCTTCTTATCCGAGTTGGCTATGTTTTCCTTGGTTTGGGCCTTTGCTATTCTGACTGCCTTCCTTGCTTCCTTCTGCTTTAACTGGTACAATTCTCTGTCCTGCTCCTTCTGTGTTTCCTCATACTTCCTGAATGCTGTCTTTTTCTCCCTAACCTTCCCCACCACCTCTTTTGAGAACCATAGTGCTTTTTTCCTTCATTTTGCTTTGTTTATTTGATTCACACAAAGGCTTGTTGCCTCTGTGATGGCAGTTTTGATGTTTCCCCATTGTTCCTCCACCCCTCATTCTTCTACATTTGCTAGTGCTTTTGTGAGACACTCTCCCATTTTGACAAAGTCAGCCCTCTTAAAGTCCAGTACCCTCACTTTTGTATGGCTTGACTCTACGGCTGTGTTTATCGTGAACCACACTGTTTGGTGGTCATTGTTCCCAGATGGCTACCCACTTCTAAATTTGAGATCCTCTCTCTATCCCCATTTGAGAGTATCAGGTCTAAGATTGCTCCCTCCTGAGTGGATTCCAACACTAGCTGTCTGAAGCATTCCCCCGAAGGGCATCAAGAAAGACCCTGCTTTTGGATGTGGCTGCAGCATAGGTGCTTTAGTTAACATCTGACATATTCAGGTCTCTCATCAACAATATCTCCCCTTTTTCCTGACATCCTAAGGATGCCTTCTATGATTTCCTTGTCCATTTTCTCCCCCTAGAAGGGGGTCTGTATACAGCACCCATGCGGATTGTGGTGCCATTTCCTGTCTCCATGGTGACCCACAGTGCCACCTCTCCTCCCTGTTTACCCTTTAGTTCCATTGCTTTGATCCCATCCCTTATGTAGAGAGCTCCTCCTCCTCCTCTTCTACCCTCCCTGACCCTCCTATAGACTGCGTAACCTGGTAGGTTGACATCCCACTCATGGTTCTCTGTGTACCATGTTTCTGTGACTGACATGATATCCAGGTGTCCCTCTTCCATCAAGGCCACTAGTTCAGGGAGCTTGTTACCAAGACTATGGGTGTTGGTACTCATTGTTCTCCATTTTTTGATGGCCTTGCTCCTTTTAGACCCATCCCTGTTCTTACTGCCTTTGCTTATTTCTCCATTTACCCCAGCCTTTCTCCCTATTGACTTTTCTATCTTGGTGTTTATCTCACAAACTACCCTGTTTTTTTTGGTGGGGGCTGGAATTTCCCTGCTCCTTTTCATCGTCTTCCCCCTTGGCTAGTTGAAATGCTTCCCAATGAAGCATTTAAAACCATCACCTAGGATCCTAGTTCTCCTCCAGGTCAGATGCAGACCATCGTGCCAGTATTAGCCAGTATCACTCCAGGTGGACCCCCAGTCCCCAATGAAGCCAAAACACTGAGCTCTGCACAAGGTTTTCAACCACTGATTGAATCCCATGGTGCAGAGCACCCTACCCTCACCTATGCCATAGACAGGCAGCACCTCAAAGAAGATTATGGTGCTTGCTGCTTGTCTAAGGCCCCTCCCCAATGCCACAAACTCCTCCTGCACTTCTCTGATCCTATTCCCAGCCAGGTCATTTGTCCCTAGGTGGACAATGACATCCAGCTCCCTCCCCTGTGCAGCTGCTCCTACAATCCTGAAGATTTGCTTCCTGTCCCTCCAAGTCATGGCACTGGGCAGGTACCTTAACTCCCTTTCCCCTCCCTCCACCAGTTCTACCACATAACAATTGAGTCCCCCACCAGGAGTTGTTTCCTTCTCCTGTGGGGTCCTGTGCCACCCTTCTGTGAGTCTCCTTTGTGGAGGTTCCCAGCATCCTCCTTGGTCTTCACTGCAGGTGCCTCCATGGAGGAACCATGCTCTGCCAGAATGGCATATGAATTGTGGAGAGGTACAACTGGAGGGATGCATCTCTGCACCTCCACCCTTACCCTCCCCCTCCCTGAGCCCACTGTGGTCCAACCACTCCTTTTTCTTGGCAACCTTTGAGGCAGCGGCATTGGCCCTGGTGGTCCCTGGGTGGGCGAGGAGGTCCCCCAAATCCTGGTCAACTCAGCCTGGAGATGAGCAACCTCCTCCCTCAGCCCAGAAAGGTGCCTGCAGATGGGACAACATCACATCCTCCAGAAAGTCTCCCAAAAGACTGCCGCTCCACAGCCACTGCATTGCACCACTCCCATCATGTCTTATTTGTTGCTCCTCATCTGTTGTTTTGTGCGTTTACTTTTCCTCTCTCCATTTAATTTTTTTGGGGTTGTTTTTCTCCCTACTTTACTACTACCTCTGTGCCTTTACAGCTCCTGCCATTCCTGTTCTGGGACAGGAAGTTCCTGTATTCCTCAGTTGTCTTCTTCTTACTTGCTCAGTGACAGACGTCCAGCAGCTAGGGGGTGAGGAAGAGCTATTCTTTTCCTTCTAGGATGGTGAGTCTTTTGTGCCCCTGTGATCACTCCTTTCCTTCTCCCAAACAGGAAGTTTCTTTTGTCAGTCAAATCCAGTGCCTATAAAAGTGGAACTGGCTAAGAGTAGGGGGAGGGGAGGGAGGGAGGTGGGCTACATTGTCCCAGTAAGGAGTTCTAGCAGCTGCCTCCTTCCTCTTGCTGCTCTCTGCAAAAAGCTAACTAGGGACATTTTAAATACAGACACCTGGCTTTCTGTTGCCTAAGTCACACCTCTTAATTTACAGCTCCTCTCTTCACCTAGCTAACAGCACAAATTACAGTTCCCTTCGACCAGCTCAGACAAACACATCAACTCTTCTTTTTTTTGTTTGTTTTTTTACCCTAATTGAAGAGCCCAGTAGTAGAGTTCTAATTCTTTAGTCCCAGTAGAAGCATTATAGCAGCAGCCGCCTTCCTCTTGCTGCTCTCTGTCAAAAGCAAACTAGGGAAGTTTTAAATACAGACACCTGCCTTTGTGTTGCCTAAGCCACACCCCCTAATTTACAGCTCTTCTCTTCACATAGCTAACAGCACAGATAACAGTTCCCTTCCCCAGCTCAGACAAGCACACCAACTCTTGCTTTCTTTTTTTGTTTTGTTTTTTGCCCTAATTGAAGGTCTCAGTACTAGAGTTCTAGTTCTTTAGTTCCAGTAGAAGAGTTCTAGCAGCTGCCTCCTTCCTCTTGCTGCTCTCTGTCAAAAGCTAATTTAGGCTTTTTTTATGCTCATGATTAAAAAAAGCCTGGTATTACTTAGGTTGACTGAAGATTGTTATTCATTTCTATGTAAGGTTAGGTTCCTCTATTCACAATAGTGTATTGTTATTGTTTCATTAGATGGGCACACGTAAGAATATCTGTTCTGTGAACTTTGTTCATTAGGAAATACACATGACATGGCTCTATGTCATAACGGTGATTGTGGAATAGTGATCGCCGTTACAGCGAGTGTACATTGCCGAAAATTAATTTCAGCAATGTACACTAGCAGTGACTGGGAAGAGGGCACCCAAGATCCATGGGTGTGTTTTTTAATGTGGGGGGCTGAGTCCCCACACTCCCCCACTAAAGGATTCTCAACTCAAGGTGGGGTGCATGTTGGGGGGTGAAATACTTGGAATAAGAAAAAGCCGTCTGGCAGCAAAAAAAAAAAATGCACCATGCCAGACCCAATCCCTGCACCTCCTAAACAACCACCCTCCCCACCATGCTAGTGGACCAGCTTGGCAGCTGCCCACCACATCTTCTCTTACATACCTTCCCTCCCCTTCCTCTCCCCCTGTACGTGTGCATGTGCATACGCGGGTAGCTTCCCGTCGCCCTACCTCGCCCATCCTGGTATCCAGGCGCTACCCTGCCAGGTAGCCCTGAACACAAATGCCATAACTGAGTTGCAATTTTTGTAGGCGCTTAATTGCAGACACCATGTTCACTGGATACCACATGACACACTCTCTGGCTCTGTCCCTGTTCTACCCTAGCTTTGACTTTGTCAACATGCCACCATTCTGCGTATGCATTTGCCACTCTGAAAATGGTAGGGCTCATGAGGGAAAGAAAAAAATTAAAATCCCCAGTCTGAGAAGGGTCTCTATTTTTTGTTGTGCCCCCTAACTTTGGTGCACTACATATATACTTTCACAAACAAGTGGAATGCAGTTCAGTACACCTAAATGTAAGAAACTTATATGACCAGAAACAGTTC
Organism: Neoceratodus forsteri; assembly: GCA_016271365.2. Classification (NCBI taxonomy): domain Eukaryota; kingdom Metazoa; phylum Chordata; order Ceratodontiformes; family Ceratodontidae; genus Neoceratodus; species Neoceratodus forsteri. The sequence goes on from CM057455.1 coordinate 795,303,490, forward strand.
AAACTATACACTGTTATTCTGCAAAACAAAATTTGATACTAGATCAACTGCAATACTTTTAATTGATTGTGCACAGTTTTCGTTCATTAAATGTTCATGTTAAAAGTGTTATATGTTTTATTAATAATAATAATAATCTTTATTTGTAGAGCACCGTTCAGATTGCCAAGGTGCTTTAACATATAAATTGGATAAAACAGTAAAACTGGATAAAGCAATAAAAGTATATTACAGATATAAATAAAATCAGTAAAATCAGTTCAGGTAGGCTTGGCACCACAATTGGGTTTTCAGGGCATGCTTGAAACTCTCCTTGGTTGTGTACTCCCATAGCTGACAGGGTAGAGAATTCCACAGGGCTGGAGCTGCATACATGAATGCAAAGGCTCTCGATGACTTTAGAGATACCCTTGGAATCTCTAGCAACCCTCGTCAACCAAGCAGAGTGGTCACCCAGGGCAGTAGGGGGACAGGAGCTCTTTCAGGCATTCTGGGCCCTGTCCGTGTAGGGCTTTATAAGTAAGAAGCCCGACCACGAAGGTGATCTGCCACTGAATAGGCAGCCAGTGCAGTTCTCAAAGCACCAGTATGATGTGACACACCCGAGGGTCCCTGTCAACAACCGGGCTGCAGCATTCTGCATCAGCTGCAAGTGGCAGATATCAACCCCCAGCAGTCCTAGGTAAAGGGAGTTGCAGTAATCAAGGTGCAAGGTCACAAAGGCATGGATCATCATAGGAAGATCACTGGACGGAACTATGTGCTTGATCTTGGTGATGTTCCTCAGGTGGTAAAAGGAAGACACAATGACTGCCGACACCTGAGATCACAGTGTCAGCGCATTGTCAAGAATGACCCTAAGGTCCAGTTCCCATTCAGAGGGAAGAAGCTGGGAGCACCCCAAGTGAAGCCCAGTAGACTGACCAGCCACCAACCCCTCTATCCAGTGACCCAGATCCACAACCATCACCTCAGTCTTTCCTGAGTTCAACTTCAGCCAGCTGGAATTCATCCAATCCTGGATTTCAGCGAGGCAGTTATTAAATACTGAAAGTGCACTGTCCTGGTCGGTGTGAAAGACAGGTAAAGCTGGGTATCATCAGCATAGCAGTGAAACCTCAGCCCATGTTGTTTTACAATGTCTCCAAGGGGCAGCATGTTCACTGCAAACAACATGGGGGACAACAATGAGCCCTGAGGGACCCCACATGGCAGAGAGAATGGGTCAGAGGAAAAAATCCCAGACACCACCCTCTGCATTCTGCCAGTGAGGAAGGACTTAAACCACCTGTGAACTGTACCAGATAGGCCACAGATGAACCTTAGGCTCTTGAGCAGCACCCCATGATCCACAGTGTCAAAAGCTGAGGAGAGATCAAGACGTACCAAGATGGAGCGGTGCTTCTGATCTCTCACCATCAAGAGATCATAAAGCACCTGAACCAGTGTGGTGTCGGTACTATGCCTCTTACGAAAACCAGATTGTAGAGGCTCATAGATGTCATGGATGGTCAAATTGCTTTTCAGCTGTAGCGCCACAACCTTCTCAATCACCTTCCCCACAAAGGAAAGGTTAGAAATGGGTCTGTAGTTAGCAGAAGGTTGAGAGATGGCCTGGAGGAGCTGGAGATCAGGCTGAGGCAGCTGCCCCCCAGACTGAGGAGGATAAAAACCAGTATTAAAAAAAGAACAATTTATCTCACTGGTGCTGCCACAGTGAACATCATTCCTTTTTTTTCTTTTTGCACCAACATTTTCAACTTGTTTCTGGTAGCATTTGATAAATAACACCTGCCATGTTCATATGCTGGGTAATTAAAGTACTGTTTTGACAATTCAGGATCACAATCTAAGAAAAGAACAATGTTATGTGTGAACCTCTTCATTTTTCAGTCATAACAAATTTACTATTGTAACTCATGTTATTAATTTGTTAATTATAACTGCTGCTCTATATTCCCAACAACTACACAGCAAATACACACAAGCTAAAATTTGGCATTGGCCAATGCTTGTTTTAAATGCAGAAACTGGAAACCCATCTATGGTGCTAGCATTTACTTTTCTTTGGTGTCAACAGCATAGATGTTAGCACCTATTGTAGTCATGCATACTCTTTTGTGCATTTAGTCAAGTTCAGAGTTACATTCAGAGTAAGTAGTTTGGCTATATGGTGTCACTGTGGATGTCAGTGATAGGGCTTTCAGGTTGAGGTGTAAGGTTTCAGATCTACATAAGCCTGTGTTTGAACCCCTCTACCACAAATTTATTTTTTAATTTTTACTATTGTATGATATAAACTTCTAGATGTCATTGCAATGCAGTGAAGGGTTTCAGCAGATTGTTGGCCAGCAGACTTTCAGATAATTGAATTTAGTTCTACAGTACATTACATAGAAACATAGAAACATAGACTTTGACGGCAGATAAGGACCACTTGGCCCATCTAGTCTGCCTATTTGTAGTCAATTCTATTAGTCCCAGGTAACCAGCCAGGTGGCATAGATGGTTGAGGCACTGTGCACCTTACCTCTCACTATGTCGATTATCCGAGTTCATGAATGAACTGAGGTCCCCAGCGGTCAATGATGGGGGACAGCTGGGATTGGACTGCTCTGCCACCAGACAGCTCTTCTGTCCCAGAGCAAAACTCTGCTCATGGCTGCCACCAGGTGGAGGCCTGGTGGTGGTGCCTAAACACAGGTGACAGACAGTAGTCAGGAGTAGGGGGAGCCATGGCTCCAGGAGGCATGTGTGCCTTCATGCTCATGCACAGCCTGTGCTGCTACACATAGTGGAGAAAATGGAAACAGTGGTCAGCTCAGGCTCTAAGAAGTCCTGCCCACTGGCCTTCTGCCCCATTCTGTTACCTGACCAGGAAACCCTAGTAATGGATATATGTCTTGGGTGGGGGAGGACAGCCCTTACCTGCCTGGCCCCTCCACAGGGGCAACCTGTGGGGGTTTCAGAATATCCTGGTCAAGGTGGAGGGGTGACAGATCTGATGAAACCTGCTTAAGCTGGACCACAGTGGGAAAAAGCTATATAGAAAAAAAATTGTCCTGTCTGAGGCATGTCTAGGTTTGAGTACAATTTGAGTCACCTGTTTAGCAGGTTGTGGTCTTTAATTTATTATGTATAACAGTTACATTATGAATTTGAGGTGCAGCATGAATTTGATTCTGTTTTTTTTCCCTTTCCCCTTCAGTGAATGATTAATTGATGGATGATATGATGATGTTTTGATTTTATATGACTGTTTATTAAGGTTTGACTTGTGATTTTAACATTGTTAGGTGCCTTGGTGTTTGAAATATACCATAAAAATAAAGTTTATTATTATTTTTTCTATGTTTCTTCCCTTCCCTCCTTCCCTCATTTTTTTCTTCTCTCTTTGCTATCAACCTTCTTATGTTTCTAGTGCTCAGAATCTTAATGCTCTGTTTTATGTATTTATTGGGCTTATATGTTTCTGTTATTTGTGACATTATTACTGAGAAATTTGATGTTAAGACACACTGGGGGCCTTTAAGCTCCTACTATTTAACAGGTGGTGAAAGACTATGTCACTACCCCTGAGGAAGAACTCATATGGTTCAAAGTGCCAGGGTATTGTTTGTGTCCATTGCCTTCTGGGTCGACAATAAATGTATACATATGTTTTACCTGCTATTCTACCATTACAGCTTTTATACAAGGTGCGCAGTTTGTGAGTGTTAGAGTTTGTTTCTGTGGCCCTTGTTTAACTCCAGAGCACTTGGCATCCTTTGTGTTTCAGTGTAATATAAGCTCTCCACCATAGGAATTGCAGCTTACTTACCTGTAGTTCAGTAGCCCACTGAATGAGTGTTTGTTTGGCAGACAAAAGCTCAGTGATTCAAATCCTGGCAGGGACTCAGATGCTTTTTTGGAAAGACAGAAACTCACTTGAGTGGCAATTCACAGTGAAGTGAAATTGGAGTAGTAAATTATATGAGAAGTAAATTTAACTAAGAAATGCTACCCCCTTACCTACAGCTCAATGGCACTCTGAATATGTGTTTGCTTTTCAGGTAAACAGTGGTTTAAATTCAGGCGGACATAGTTTGAATCCTGGAAGGGCCTTAAACATTTTTTTCAACTCTTTTTGTAAGTGGAAACTCACTTGAGTAGTGATTTGTGGTGGTGTGGGGTGGAATAGTAAATTATACGAGATGCGAATTTAGCTATGAGCAACAATCTGTGAAGGCAAATTGCTTCCTGGGATTAGAGCCCCAGTCACCAGTGGCACACTGAATGTACATTTGTTAGAAAGGCAAATGATTGATGGTTTAAGCAAATTTCCAATTTTTCTTTTTATTACGCAATAGTGTTCATTTTGTGATCACTGGTATGTTGTTCTTAATCCTTGTCAAATCTTAGCTAACCCTTTTTTTAACTTCTATATTACATGTTATTCAACATAACTGTTTAAACTATACCTGTTTTAGTACTTTACTAGTCATAATTGATTAGCATGGTTATTACATATTATTCTACAGAATTGTTTATGATTATACCTGTTTTAGTATGTTACTAGTTATACTTGATTAGCATGTTACATAGAATTTGAATCTGTCAGTGGCTAAAGATCTCATGGCCCACCCATTCTGCCCATTTTCCCTGCTCATCCTGTCCTGTCACCGAAAACCCTACTTGATCTTTGTATCCCTCCCCCCTAGCTTCCCAATTAAGAGTCTCCTGTGCCTACCCTATGCATTCATGAATCCCACTACTGTTTTTGCCTCCATTACCTCCACTGGAAGACTACTGTAGGCATTCACAACTATTTCAGTGATGAAGTACTTTCTTACTTCTCTCCTAACTTCTCCCTTCGAGCTTTATTGCATGTCCCCTTGCTCCCACACATCTTTTTCTTTGATAAATTCTCCCTTTTACTACCTTATTTATCCCTGTGAAGTATTTTAGATCTCCATCATGTCCCCCTCTTCCAGGTTGTACATATTGAGGTCCCACTATCTCTACTTATAGGGCTTATGATGCAGCCCCTGCACCATTTTAGTTGCCCTTCTTTGGACAGCCTCTACATTCTCTATGTCCTTCCAGAGAAGTGGTCTCCAGAAGTGATCACAGTACTGCAAGTGAGGTCTCAACACCACCTCTGTCTTTCTGCTGGTGATACCCCTCTCTATGCACCCTAGCACCTAGCTGGCCATGCCTATTGCCTTGTTGCACTGCCTCAACATCTGTAGGTTATCAGATATGATTGCCCACAGGACTCTTTCCTGTTTGGTGACTGTCAATACCTCTTCTCCCATTTTGAACTCTACCTCTGGATGTTTGTACCCTGTGTGAATGATTTTCCACTTTATTTTGTACAGTAACCCAACTTTCATGCCCTTGTCCACTCTTCAAGTTTTCTCAGGTCTCTGCACATTCATTCCACCCTCTCTGGCATGTGTACTCTATTGCAGAATTTGATATAATTTGTAAAAAGGCATACAGTACTTTCCCTTTCAGTTAATATATAATGTCACTTATAAAGGCATTAAATAGGGCTGATCCCAGTACTGAGCCTTGAGGCACCCCACTGGTCACCCTCCTTTCCCCAGAGTGAATTAGTTAATGTTAATAGATTTAACCCTTATAGTCATTATACTCTATATTCTGTATGTTTGGTTATTTGATATTATATATTGACATATTGTCATTTAACTTTATTCAAAACAATAACTGAAAAAAGAAGTGAATTTACTTAAGAACAACAACTTGTGAAGGAAAATCATCTGCTAGAATTAGGTCCCCAGTAATCTGTTTTGAAGGCTGTGACATAATCTCTACACCATAGGAAATGTGACTCATTTATCTGCAGCTCAGTGGCACACTGAATGTGTGTTGCTTAACAGGAAAGAATCAGTGGTTTAAATTCAGGAAGACAGAGTTTGAATCATGGCAGGGACTTAAATGCTTTTTTAACTTTTTTATAAGCTGGAAACTCACTTGAGTGAGCAATTTGTTGTGGTGTGGAGTGGAATAGTAAGTTATATCAGAAGTAAATTTAGCTAAGAACAACAGTTTGTGAAGGTAAATTGCCTGCTGGGATTACATCCCTAGTTGTCTGTTTTGCAGGTGTGACATAACTTCTGTATCATAGGAACTGCAATTCACTTACCTGTAAGTCAGTTGTTTAAAATGCAAAGGATCATATCTGAGAAGGGACGTAAGCATTATTTTCTTTTTTTTTTTTTTAAACACACTTAAGTAGCAATTCATGGTGGTGTGGGGTGGTATAGTAAATTATAAGACAAGTAAATTTACCTAAGAACAACAAATTGTGAAGGTAAATTGTCTGCTGCGATTAGATCCCCAGTCATATGTTTTGCAGGTTGTGATATAATATCTACACCATAAGAAATGTGCCTTACTTACCTGCAGCTCAGTCACACACTGAATGTGTATTCATTTAACAGGCAAAGAACCAGTGGTTAAAATTCAGGAGGACATAGTTTGAATCTTGAAAAGGACTTAAACACTTTTTTCCAACTTTTTTGTAAGATGGAAACTCAGTTGAGTAATAATTCATCGTGGGTGAGTCGAGGAGTAAATTTAGCTAAGAACAACATGTGAAAGTAAATCACCTGCTGGGATTAAATTCCCAGCTGTCTGTTTTTCAGGTGTGGCATAACATTTATATCATCGGACCATCAACTCACTTACCTGCAGTTCAGTGGCATCCTGAGTTTGTGTTTGCTTAGAAGACAATTGATCAGTGTTTTGATCTGATCAGGGCCACAAGCATGTTTTTTCCAATGCGATTTGTAAGATGTAAACTAACATGAGTGGTAATTCATAGTGGTGTAGAGCCGGAACCTACCGGGTCATAATGTCTTACTCTTAATAGCGTATGACATTAGTACTAACACGGAATAGCGCTGAATGAGACAGCAAGTGGTGCAATATTGCGAATACTGCTGTACGCGGTATTGCACCCACTCACACTATCCCAAGCAAAGGATAAGACCTCTGCTGAGATGGGGTTCCTACTAACAGCTGCCATGGCTCAATGGACTAGCCAGTGCAGCATGGAAACTAAGAGTTGTGTCTGGGACTGGGTTTGATTCCTGGTCCAAGAGACTTTTATTTTTTTTTCACACTTTGTGTGATTTCGTGTTGCCCCCCCCCGAGTTGAGAATCCTTATTGGGGGGTTCAGGGCACAGCCCCCATAATGGGGGGGGCAAACCCCCTCTGTAAAAAAAGAATTATGCTGCATGCAAGAAATTGCTCTGTATAGACAACGCAATTTTTGCATGCGGCATAATATCTTGTGACATTAGGACCCCGTGCCGAACTGGAATTATAAATCATGTAAGAAGTAATTTAGCTAAGAATAACAGTTTGTGAAGGTAAATTGACTGCTTGAATGAGATCTGCAGTTCCCTGTTTGGATTACATCCCAAATTGCCTCTTTCACAGGTTGTGCCCACCATGACATTGTGTTTGTAAATATTGAACTATACATACCTTACATTCCTGTTTCCATTCTCTTATTTGTATATTCTATGTATATATTGAACTTACCTCTGTAGTTTTTGGTACTGTGTTTCTAATCTTTTTTTAAATATATATATATATATATATATATATATATATAAATATATATATAGATATATATAGATATATATATATATATGTAGCGGCCCAGATATTAAAAGGAGATGTGCTGTAGCAATTGTGCCACTGAAGAATGATACACCCTGATCCCTGGTAGGCTAGTGGCCCCTACCCTTCCCCGAACTCCATCCGTAGTTGACATCTGACCTGAAACTCCCTTGAAGTCCAGTGGTATCCCCCTCCCATACCGAACATCGACTATATTATGATATTTAACTGAAACTCCCTGGTGGCCAAGTGGTACCCCCTCCCAGCCCCACTCATACCAGAACACATTATCCAAATATCCCTGGTAGTCCAGTGGACACCCCCACCCAGTAAGGCACCCACACCCCACCCTGCTCCTCCCCAGCATGGCTGATGCAGCTGGCAGGCAGCAAAACCCACCTGCATGCAGCCATGGCTGCCCACCAACTGACCTTTCACTGAATGACAGGTTGCAGTAAACACTACAAGACCATTCTACAGCACTGTCAACCAAAGGGCTTCCAGTGTGTACTGCAAGCTTTCATTCATAACATAGTGAGTGACACCAAGTTGTGAATGAAAGCTTATAGTACACACTGCAAGCCCATTGATCAACAATGCCATCCAATGGTCTTGTAGTGCTTACTGTAAGCTGACATTCAGTGACAGGTCAGTTGGTAGGCAGCCGTGGTGGTGTGTGGGTGGGTTTTGCTTCCCACCCGCTATATTGGCCATGCTGGGGGGGGAGCGGGGTTGGGTGTGGGTGCCTTAGTGGATGGGGGTCCACTGGACTACCAGGGATATTTAGGTCATGTGTTATGCTATGAGTGGGGTTTGGAAGGGGGTACCACTTGACCACCAGGTAGTTTTGGTTAAATATCATAGTATGGATGATGTTCTGAAGGAGAGGGGGGGTACCACTTGACCACCTGGGAGTTTTGGTTAAATATCATAATATGGACAATGTTTGGGATGGGAAGGGTGGGTCACTAGACTACCAGGGATTGGGGTATATCATTATGCAGTGGCACAATTGTGGACGGGGGCAACTAGACTATCAGGGGGTGGTGTGCTATGTTTCCTGCAGCACTTGAGGGGCACCCGGTGCATTCTGATGGGTGCAACCCTGCTGGAGATGTGCAAATGGCGCCATACTGATATGCAAATGACCTCATTTGTGCCTTGCATGCATTATGGCCCCATTTGCATGTTGGGGTCTGAATATCTGGAATTTGTGCTGGAGGTATCTCAAGGTGCACTGTGCAGCCCCATTCCAGGTATTCAGAGATGGCAGGGGGATGCACTGGTGCATCTTCAGCGGGCCCCTTTTTGCATCACCTTTATCTTTTGATATAGTCAGATGAGATGTGCAATCACGCATCTCATTTGAATACAGCAATGTTGTGCTCTGGGGCAACTCAAATGCACAGCACAGGCATTTGCGCCCATTCTTCACACAGTTTGAAAATCATAGCTATTGTATCTATGTCTGTATTTATTGTTACTATGTATCTAAACTTTCGTGTGAATGCACATTTTGTTGTGCTGTTTCCCCTCCCCCAGGACACATCTGAAAACAAGCTATTTTGGCTCAATATGTCTTTCCTGATAAAACACTTAAATAAGTAAGATAAATAACACTAAATGTGTGTTCACATATCTGGCAAAGGATCAGGAGCTCAGATCCTAGAGGAGTTTAAACATTTTATTTATTTATTTATTTATTTATTTTTAAATAAAATGGAAATTCACTTGAGTGGTAATTCATGGGGTGTGGAGGTGTAATAGTAAATTATAAGAGAAGTACATTTAGCTGAGAATAACATTTTGTAAAACTATATCACCTGTTAGGATGAGATCCCCAGTCACCTGTTTTGCAGGTTGTGACATACCTCTGCACCATAGGAACTGCAACTCACCTGCAGCTCAGTGGCACACAGAATGTGTGCTTGTATAGCAGGCAAAGAATCAGCAGTTCAGATCCTGGCAGAGACCTAAACATTTTTTCAAACCTTTTTGTAAGATAAAAACTCACTTTAGCCACTATTCATTGTGGTGTGGAGTGGAATAGTAGATTATATGAAAAGTAAATTTAGCCAAGAACAAGAATTTGTGAAGGTGAATCACCTGCTGGAATTAGATCCCCATTTGCCTGTTTGGCATGTTGTGACTGAACATCTACAGCACAGGAACTGCAGTTCCATTACCTGCAGCTCAGTGGCACATTGAATGTGTTTTCGCTAAGCGGGCAACTGATAAGTGGTTTGAATCCAGATACAGTATATTGCATTTTAATACATAATGATTTCACACTTTACAGACCTTCTTTGGCACCTTTAGTACTATTAGTACTTTGATTTTTAATGCTGATACTGGAAGCCCATCTCCTGGTGTTATTTTCTATTTTATAATTACTGCTGAACCCATTTATTGACTGGACTGGCACCACTTTCAAACACTGTAATAATCAAATGGTTATTATGGAATGAAACTGAGTTATTACAGCATGGGTGTCAGCCAGTCAAACTGAAAGTGAAAGTAACCGCCATCTTCCACTCATAGAAACAAAATGTCACAGAAGGAAACAAGGCTTTTTTTTGGTTGCATAGCGCTACACTGATCCGGAATTATATAAAATAAAGTACAGGGTGTTACAGTATGACTTTTTTTAATGCACCCTTGAGGTGTAATACTATCACAAACCACTCATGTTTAGCACCTGTGGTATATGTGGAATTACACACCTCAGGTGTGTAAAAAACTTATAATGTACAACACCCCAACCATTATTCTCTGTTCAATGCTGACACTGGAAGTCCATCTCTGGTGTTAGCATTTGATTTATTTACTGCCGACACTGGAAACCCATTTCTAGTGCTGTATTTTAATTTAATTCAGTGGAGACACCAGAAGCCCAACTAGGGTGTTGGATTTTATTGTTTTTCAAATGGCCAACTGGCCATACTAGCAGCTGACTGAGACATTGGAGAACTTGTGCCAATGTGTAGTGTTGGTATGACCAAAATCATAAAGGGAAGGTTACATTTTAAGATAATTGACTTATTTTTGCTTTGTGATAGGAAAGATTGGTAGTCAGTATGTAAATAAAATTGAAGGGATTGCTGATTGTGTTTTGGGTTGTGAAATCTTATATTTTATACTGCACTAGCTATTTGGGCACTTTGAATAAACTAGGACTTTGACAATGCTGTGACTCAGGTGCAGTCCTTCAGCATGAATGGATTTTGGGTTTGGTGGATTCTTATGACTACTGTGACTGTGAGTGGGACTTGGCAAGCTTGTTTACTAACTGTATCCACGTTTAATCACCACAAGATGCAGACTTGTTCTTGAGTTACTGTAGTTCAGAATGTAGGTAAAAGTAGGACCCTACTGGAAATGAGATGTTATGAATTATGGTAAAAATGTCTATCTACACTTTTTTATAAAATGGATAGGAAAATAAAAAAAAATTAATCGGCTAAAACCAGTCACATGACCGTGCATTAATTAAGCAATAAGGCATGACAGGGGTATGTTATGTGTGATAACAGCCCACCACGGGTGGGTTGAAGCATGGGGTGAAGCTGAGTGCTTCCACTACCCGAGAAGGGCCATTAGCCCAACATAACACACCCCCTGAAGTCCCTTATTACAATTATGAAATCAGCCTTTTTTAGTAAATTGGATGTATTTAACTACATCTTTGCATTCCATACAAAACATGACAAGTAAATTGTCATGTATGTGTACTTCTGTGTTACAGTACTGCATGTGAATTAACTCCAAGTCGCCCCTAAAAATGGGACACCAGTCTTAGTGGGCTTGCCCAGTAAACAAATTACAAGTGATTTAGTAATTGGTTGTATTAAACTGGTTGTCCTTAACCTGAAAAAAAAATAAACTAAAGACATGCTATTTGGCTACAGGCACCTGGGCAAAAAGAAAACCTTCTGGAGACAGTTTCTCTGGTTGGTTCACAGATCAAAGTGATGGACTGCATGAAATACCTTGGGGTCCATCTTGACCAGGAACTCTCATTTAAGCCTCATGTCGAGTGATGATGAAGTCTTTGCTCCAAAAAATGGATCTGCTTTACAGACTTAGTGGATACCTCAGCAAATGAAGCACAGCAGGCCATTGCCAATGGAACACTGCTGCCACTGTTATTCTATGGTGCCTCATTCCTACAACCTCTTTGGGGCTCAGTACTAAATAGACTCCAGGTACTATACCACAAAGTGGCACATTTTGTGGCAGGGGCACAACCTAGAGCCTATCACTGAGATATGCTTGCTGCCCTAAACTGGCCCTCCCTTGAGGCAAGATTAGCGTATCCATTCCTTTGCCTTACTTACAAGCTGTACAAAATTGTTGCCCCTCCTTAGTCTCCAAGACACCCTCCAGCCCAAATCCCAGATAAGGGCACATATGGCCTCTACTTGCCCTTTGCTAGAGGTTCTGAGGGTTGGGAATTGCACAGGTGACAGGTCATTTGCAATTGTTGCACCAGTCTTATGGAATAGTCTAGTTGGAGGTCTTAAAATGCTCTACTGTAGGCACATTTAAAACCACATCAGGGCACATCTACTTGCGGGTAACCACTGCAACTGTAACTGATGATCCTGCACCTAATGATTATACTGTAACCTATATCTGATTATTTTCAGATGTTATGTATAGTTGGAATGTAAAGATGTAATTAACCCTGTATGCCTCATTGTACTGTGACTGAATATCTGAGAAATATTGTATTTTGAATATATGTTTTCTGACCACCCATATTATGTATGTATACCTCTATGTTACAGTACTATATGTGAATTACTCTGGGTTGCCCCTGAAAATGGGACACTGGTCTCAGTGGGCCTGTCCGGTCAACAAATTTCAAATATATAAATAAATACATGTTTTTTTACACATTATTTCTACACTCCCTACCTCCAGACTCTCTCCAGCATGGACAACTTGGTCATTGGTGTCTCCCATCCTATCTGAAGTATGGCCACACGGTTCCAGTCGAGGGCTATCCCCCCCCTGCCTCCCACACAGATTATCTGAACCCCCTGGTGTCTATATCCTCTGGGGAAGGACTGCCATCTCCTCCGGTGCTCTATCTACAGAATTGGTAGGGCAGCCTGCGGGGGGGATCCGGATCCTGCGACCTTACACCCAATGGTGGACGTGGGGCCGATGACACTGGCCCCGCCTTTGCCTACTGGAAGGAGAGAGGTATCTTCTTCTGTATTTCTCCCCCAACGAGGGCGGTTCAATGTTGCCCAGCCCATAACGTGCATGCTCCCGCACACATTCAGAAAGCGGCCACCCAATGTTGTAACCCTTACGTTGGGTCCCGCAGCTGTAGTACCCCCAGCCATAGCTGGGTGTCACTATGTGCACAAGACTGTCCCCATGCCCCACCCCAGGAGAGGGAAACAGTCCACGGAAGCTCGATCCTCTCCTCCCCGCTGACCCCCAGAGGTTTGGGCTCGTTCTCGAACCCAGGTCGCCGGTGTGGCACGAGATGTGCCATCCAGTGCCTCAACCCTCAGTGCCACTGGGCCAGCCCAAAATAAATATTTTTTAAACATATTTTTGTTGAGTTTCTTTCAGCTGGAATGTTGTTCTGGGATAACGGCCCAATTGAAAATTCCTCTTGGTCAATCAGGATCCAGCATTCTTTTTACCCATTTCATAATACAGTGTACTGCACAGTCATACTGATATTTGTCCTATTCACAAATCACTGCACTACATCAGAATGTTGAACTACTAAGTGGCAGACATTGTTTCCACTTGCATTCACAATATCCCAGTTTTCGAATGTATATGTGTTCACTCCCAGTACCTCTCTTTTACCTCTCTGTGACACCTGTCCTGCTTGTTCACCATAACTCAGCTGAATAAACCCTGTGAAAGTGAGTTTTCATTTGCTCTATGTTAATAACATCAGTCAGAATAGTCCATTTCAACAGTCACAGTCTTGCATGTCACCAACATCCAACTGGCCTTGAACTAGCCTCTTTCAAATGAAATCATCACACAAATCTTAAAAAAAATAGTCATATCTCACTCATTTCTCATGATTTTTAGAACTTTGCATATTTGTCCTTTGAAATCTGACTCTCCACTGCTCTGTGCCCAGTCAGCAGTACAATACACAAGGGCAATGCATCTGACTTTCTTGCTCTAGCTCCTGATTCATACAACTGAAGGTTAACTTCACTGGCAATACAGTAATTGATCACTGTAAAAAAAAAAATAGGATTATAGGAGACAAACTATAGAACAACCTACTTGTTAAATCACAGTCTGTTTCATATCTGTTTGTTTTGGTGGCTGTCTGTGCAAAGGATGAGCATGTGGGAGGGGGGTCTTTGGAGCAGACATTCATTAATCAATGAAAAAAAAATTAAGGAAAGGAATAAACTTCCTGCCAGTTTCTTTAAATCACTCAGTAGCTTGTTTTAATGGCTGTGTCTGAATGTGGGATAGGGGGTAGGGCTGTAGCTTGCAATGTGAAGTAGCTGAAAAAAACTTCAACTACAGTATGGCAAGCACAGTAGGACAAATGTCCTCTGTCACTTCATAAAATTACAAAGTACCAGCTGGCGGAAGTACTACTTTTCATTACATAAATGAAATGTTTATTTTTTTACATATGAAAGATGTTTGATTTAATTCATAAAGGCATTTAATAAGAAAAAAAGAACATTTAATAAGCACAATAAGACATTCCAGAGGTGACAAGTGTGTTTAGATGGGTGCACTGTCAGGGCTGAAAATATTTAACCTGCTGCCCCATGCTTCACTACGCCCCATGACTGTGGTTATCTCACCACAATGCACACCCCATCATGTCTTATTGCTTACTTATTCTGTTTTACATGGCCTGCCCCTTATTGTCTTTATTGCAAGAAACACCCCCCCCCCACCCACTGTTTAAGTGCTTCAGCACTCTTTTATCTTTAAAATAATAAAAGCAGCACACCTTTCAATATGGCCATTATCAGAGACTGGTCCTCCCAGAGCTCAGTCCATACTGTGTTACTTTTTTCACAACCCTTCTGACACCTAAGTGGTCACTTTGATATACTACCACCATGCTGCTTGACTCTTAATTGGGGTATAATTTAGGTCAGAATCCCACCACCATTCTCTCTGCTCATACAATACAGCTCAGCTGCAGCATTTCTTTCACTCCACTGACCTCCACACACACTAGCAACACCATTTCTCTAGAAGATGCAGTGTGGACCTTCTTTTGCCCTGACCATCTGCCCCCACAAAGATTAGCGGTGGGTGTGCCAGCACTACGCACATTGCAGAATGGCATGTAATGCTGGCTGCAGGGGTGAGAAGGCAGCCACAGATTACACCAGGGAGAACCATGATGTAAGCCCATGTGCTCCCCACACCCTCATTCCAAACTAACGGGACCCCAGCATCCAGAGCCACAGGCCACCGGAGCCACTGACCCCAGTACCCAGCTGTACTCCCTACCATCCCTGTGTATGCCAACCCCCCCAACTACACACACTTATAGGGGCATCAGCCCCTGGACCTCAGGCACACACCCCCATATAGCACCGCCTGGCTGCCTCTGCCTCCCCATGCTCTGGATCCTAGCCCCACTAGGCATGATGTTGACATCCATTGGGAGCAAAGTCAATGTGCCCCCCACCACGTAAGGATCCACTGAGGGATCAGGGACAGGCATCCCGTTGGATGCCCGCCCAGGTGCGCTGCTCTGCCAATGGCCACCGTGCGTGAACCTGCATGTACTCTCATGCCAGTGAGGCCAAGAACAGGTGGCCAGTGATTATGAATGCTGCCAGGGGTGCACCTGTCCGCAGGTATGGGATGCATGCCTTTGGCATGTAGTTCCTGCCCCGTTGAGCATAGCCCCCATTAAAAGCTATGCTTTAGCAATGACATTTCCTTCAACTATCCATGCGGTTTTGTCATAGGTTCTCTGTTTCATTAGAAATATAGAAACATAGACAATGACAGCAGAAAAAGACATTCCATCTAGTCTGACCATAATACCCTATCATACTCTGGGATCTACTGTCTCTGAAGAGTCTAAGTATAACCTATTGTTTTTTTTTTTCTCCATGTTTCCACCTCCCTTATCCTGCACAGTAACTACTATACCCTGTTGACTACAAAAACTACTATACTCTTAGCTCTATCCCAGCTGTGTTTGAAGCTGTTTATGGGTCAGGCACCCACCAACTCTGCCACTAGACCAATCTATGGCTCAGCAATTCTTTCGGTGAAATTATACTTCCTTACATCCTTTTTAAATCCCCCCCCATTAACATCCATTAATGACCCCATGTCCTAGCTTCTCTATTCCTGGTAAGTAACTTTTCACATTCCCCTTGTTTGTTCTTTTCAGGAACTTAAAGGTTTGAAGTGAATACATGTTCAGTGCCTTTAGCCAATCCTCAGAGGAGCTGCCTTCCTGGCCTTGAATTATGTTGGTTACCCTGCATTGTACCATGTCCAGCCTGTCCCTGTCCTTTTTTTTGGGGGGGGGTGAGGGACTCCAGAACTGGGCACAGTACCTCAGGTGTAGGTGTACCAGTGACCCATGCAGAGGTAACAGTACCTCCTGCTTTCTATTGTTGAACCCTCTACAAATCCACCCTAGCATGCTGTTAGCCTTCAAGACTTTGTTACACTGACTGATTTGTTTACGGGAGTCACTTATAAGGATTCCTAGGTCTCTTTCCACTAATGTGTTCAGCTGAATTCCTCCCATCCAAAACTCTGTTTCAGGGTTTTTGTAACCTATGTGCACCACTTTGTACTTCTTAGCATTGAGTTTCAGCTGCCAGAATTTAGACCAATTTTCCAGTACTTTGGACCAATTTTCCATTTTTTTCAGGCCTCTCTGCAATTCCCTTTTCTCCTCCATGTTGTCAACTCCACCACAGAGGTTAGTGTCATCTGCAAAAAAAACACAACCTGCTCTGGATTCCCTCTCCGATGTCAATGATGAATGCATTGAAGAGGACTGGGCCCAGGACAGATGCTTGTGGTACTCTACTGGTGACTTTTCTTTCCATTGATCTGGCTCTATTCAACACCACTCTCTGCTGTCTCCCCTCCAACCAACTCCCTAACCACCTTGCTATTTCCCTAACTGTACTCAGATCACCCATCTTCTTCAGTAGCCTTTGGTGTGGCACCGAGTTGAATGCCTTGCTGAAGTTGAGGTATAGTAAATCTGTTGTGTGCCCCCTGTCAACTACCCTCATTACCCAATCAAAGAATACTATCAGAATGCTCTGACAAGAGCTCCCGGACACAAACTCAAGTTGCTTATTTTCCTAAAGCTCATTGTTCACTAGGTATTTCACTAGGTACTCTTTAACTAGCATATCCATCAATTTCTCTCCCATGGAGGTAAGGGTGGTGGGTATGTAGTTTCTGAACCACTCCTTGTCCCCTCCCTTGTGTAGCGGCACTGCATTTGCCATCCTCCAGTCCTTGGGAACCACCTCGTTCTGCAAAAAACTATTGAATAACTCCAACAAAGGTTTGGCTAACACTGGTGCTAGCTCCCTTAGTACACTTGGATGCATCCCATCCAGTCCCAGGACCTTATTTACATTCAAGGGTATGATCCCTTTTCTGACTCTTTCACTGTATACTTCTGCAGCATAATTTCTGGGACCTCTCTATCAGCTGTCTTTTTCTTGCTCTCTGCCAGTGGTCTGCTGTTCACTGTAGTGAATACCAAGCAGAAGTAGTCATTCAGCACAACTACTTTTTGCACTGCTTTCTCTGTTACCCTGCCCCCTTCTTTAGTCTGACAAGCCCCCTCCTGTTCTTCTTTTTTGCTTGGTACATCTAAAAAAATTGTGTTCCTCCTCCTTTGAAACCTTGGGCAATATGCATCTCTGTGTCTGCCTTTGTGATCTCGACTGCCGTCTTGGTCTCTTTAGGTTTTTCCAGATACTCGACTCTTTCCCTATCCCCATCTTTTTACATTATAAAGACCCTCTTTTTGGCCCTCACTGCTTCTGTAACCTTTTCAGAGAACCAAATTTGTCTCTTATACTTGTTTCTCTTGGTAACTGTTCTTCTGCATAATTTAATTGCAATGAGAATGGCACCTTTATGACCACCCATATTTCTTCTACTCCCCTGATGCTGTCTAGCCTAGCTAACCTGCCAAGGACTAGTTCCCTCATTTGGTTGAACTTCTCCCTCCTAAAGTCTAGCACCTCAGCCTTAGATGAGGGTTTATTGGTGCCTAGAGCAAACTCAAATCATATACAGTAGTATTGTGGTTTCTGGAACCCAGTAGTTCCACAAACAACACTACACTACTCTTTCCAAGTTGGTGAATACCACATCGAGAATGGTTGATTATCTATTGGGTTCCTTGGCATTCATCACCATCAAGCAGACCTGCAAAGAATCTGGCTTCTGGGATGGCTAAGTCAATGTCTGGCAGCCTTCGATCTCCTACTACTAAAGCCTCCCCTTTTTCTTCCCCTTTTCTACTTCTTCTCCTATTTCTTTATCTCTCTCCTCTCTCTGCCCTGGTAGCCTGTAAACCACCCCAAGCAAAGTTCTCTAGCTGATGTCTCAGTCAGTTGTACCCACAGTTATATTACCTCCCCCTTATCTCCAGTGGATGCATCCCGTAGGTATTATTATATTCCTTTTATTCCTTCCCTGATGTAAATGGTCACCCCTCCACCTCTCCCTGTCCATCTATTCTCCCTATATAAGGTGTATCTAGGGATTGCCAGGCCCCAGTTGTTCTTGTTGGCCCAAATTTCTGTAACCACCACTAGATCTAGCCCAGTGTCTGTCATCAGTGCCTGGAGTTCACACATTTTATTGCCCAGACTCTTGGTATTGAGGCACACCGCCCTCCATCTTATGTTCCTACCCTTCTTGGCTATTCAGTGGCTCCCTCATTGCAATTCCTTGATATCCTAGAGATCCTGTGTTTTTCCTTTTTTGCTGGTCTGGTTGGTCTATGCTGCTTAGTCCCTTGAACTCCTTCCACTCTGCCGCTAGCTCTCGTACATCTTGCCTCATCCCTGGGGGAGTCCTGTCTAGGTTCCCTACTTCACCTACCTCAGCTGTGGAATCCCTTTCCCCACCTTCCCCTGCAGTTAGGTTAACTGTCTGCCAATGTAGATGTCAAATCTTTGTGCTATCAAACTAGTCCTCTCCCTTGTCAAGGGAAGACCATTAACTTTGAAGAGCCTTCTGTCCCAGAAGCTCTTCCATTCCCCTACAAAGTGGTACCCCTGTTCCAGACAGCACCCTTTTATCTACCCAGTCTCCTCCTTCCTCACTCTGTTCTCCCCTTCTCCTTACCACAGACAGGGAGGATCTCAGGAAAGACCAAGGAAGCTGAGTTCTTCATCAGTCTGTCCCCCAAACTCTGGAAGTCCTACTTCACTGTCTCCACAGGCCAGTTTGCCAGATCATTGGTAACAAGGTGTACCAGCACTGTCTGTTCCTTCCCTTCCTCCACTATTCTCCCTATCCTCACACAGTCCCTGATTAATTAATGCTCCAGGCAGGCATCTGACCACCTCCTTCCCTTTTCTGCACTGCCTACAAACCTCTCTATGCCTCTAGCCATATAGTCCCCTATCAGCAGAATCCTCCTTACTGGCTTCTGCCTGGTCTTGCCCCTGGGTGTCACCATGTCTTCTTTCCCCTCAACATCAACTAAATCAAGTTCACCCTGTTAGAGTCAAGCACCTGTACCCCTTCCAGGGGTGCAAAGCAATTTGCCATTAGTATGTCATGATAATGGCTGACTGCTGTATGACTACCTTTGCCACCTGATCTACTCCCCCTCCCTCCAACACATTCTATTCCTGAGCCAGTGGGCCTCTGGGGCAGTGGAAGTGTTGGGTTGGGCACCAGCTTAGTTGGAGTGGCAGCTGGGATATTTCTTCCTTTGCTGCTGCCAACTGAGCAAGGAGCTCCCAGAAGGTCCTACATATTGAGCAATGTCCCTTCTTCCAAAGGGTAGCCCAAGAGAGGAGTTCCCCATAATCCTCACAGCTACCTCTGCACTCACCCTATGCTCTATTTTAACCTGTTGAGTGCTTTTAAAACTGCCTGAGTTAGTAAGGTGTGGTCATTAGCTGCCTATCTTACAACCTTATCCTATGTAGGTAGCAGCTAAGATTAAAAGTATTAGTGTTCAGGTTCAAAGATCTCTCCCCTTTAGCTGCTTTGGGTGCAAAGTGGAAGGTGGAGGGGGACCTTTAGCTGACTCTACCCCTCTCTGCTCCCTAATGCACTGCTTCTGAAAGCAGAATCAAAATGGATTGGGGGAAACTGACACTGTTTTCCCAGGTAAAAGTGCAATGGCAGTAGGGGGAGCTTTAGCTGACTATACCCCTTTGCTCTTCCAAACACAGTACTTACGAAAGTAGAATCAAACTGGATCGGAGAAAACCTAACACTGCTTTCACAGGTCACAGGCACCTCCCCTTTGGCTGTCTCAGGTATAAAGTGGAAGGGGGAGCTTTAGCAGGCTCTACCTCTCAGCTGTCTCTAATGCACTGCTAATGAAAGCAGCATCAAAATGGAGACTGTCCATGCTGCCCCTGTCCTGATAACTCTAAAATGCTTTGAAGATGTAATTTTAGTCCCTAGATTCTCAATTATTCTTCCCTAGCCTTTTGTGAAAAGTTTTTTCTTTAAAAATAATCAGATGTGAATTTATAGTGAGATTGTTATATTGACTATATCATACAGTAGATGTTCAATTAGCCTGTTTTAGCAGAGGAAAACTGATGAGATAAAACCAATATCATGTTGTTTCTTGCATAACATAGTGGCACCGAGAACTGGACAGAGTCAACAGTGACAAAAATAGAATTTAGTGTCACTCTTCAATGGTTCTCCCATGCCGCAGTGACAACGAAGTTGTCAGTGTAAAGTACAGCGCCAGCACTTTGCCAACAACAGGCATCGTGCTCTGACTATCTGCCATCCAGCAGTAGGACTGACCTCAGTTGCCCCACCCCACACCTCCCACTTATTTATATAAAAAACTCCAGGTTTCACCCTGTGGCAAGAAGGGTGTACCATGGATCAGCTACATTGCCCAAAGCCCAAAAATCAAAGTCACACAAGAAGCATGCAACACTATTCCACCAGCAACATCATGGTGGCAATAATCAGTCAGTGCATTAACAGGATACGTGCTTCTGCATTATTTTTTGAGATAAGGAACATTTTATGAAATATACACCTCCCCATTAAATGTTACACTAACTCTATTTCCTGTTTCCATTGATCTTTAAGAATGAGGTTTTGTGGGGCAGAGCCTAGTAGCACAGCAAGCAAGCCACTTTTTGCAGCGCTCATCAGTCACCAGCATTGAGTCCTATTTAAAAAAAAAAAATTATGAAATTGTTGGACACACGAGCTCATTTGACAGAGAAAGGTATTTTGTAGGATTTATGTGATTAGGGCAAAAGCGCAATCGTGACCGGTGACAGGCGAGTATACATTTACAAAAATCAATTTAGGCAATGTACACCCCCGCACACAAGAAAATGGCACCAGGGACTTAGATTTTAAATGTTCATGCGGGGACTGTTACCCCCGCACCCCCTACTAAAGGATTCTTAACTCCAGGAGGGTGCATGTCAGGGGATTTCAAAATCCGGACAAAAAAGAATTTTGGGCTGGGTGCACAAAAATGTAGGCACACCCGGACCCGAACCCGGAACCCTCACAGCTTTAGGCTGCCACCCACCCACCATGCCATGGGGCTGGCTCGGCAGTCCCACACCAACCATGCCAGGAAAATCTTCCCTTCCTTCTGTCATGCTTGCTCCCCTCCCACGCACGTATACATCTAGTGATGTTCTGTCACTATTTGCACCCACTTCCTCCATCTGGTTGCCCTTTCTCAGCAGTAGTCCTGTTGACATGCACCAGGATTGAGTAGCTGTTATTGCAAGTGCTCAAGCACCCAATCACTGATGCCCATGTCATGGGCTACTGTTTTGTATACCTCTGGCAAGTATGGGGAAGGGGACATCCACAAACAACAAAAACCAATGGAGTAACTCCAGGGCCATCAAAGAAAGGAAACCCACCGCTGCAGCTGCTTCCATTCAAGGGAGGCCAGCCTGCCTATTTAAATTTGCTGCATACAGCGATCACAGCATTAATTCCTTCCATTAACAGAACTGAAAAAAACGTGACTCTTATACCAAATAACTGGTCATTGATGAAAACAATATTGAAGCATCGAGGGGATCTAAATCAAATTGAGTGCTACTGCAGGGAAAGCACTGGCTATGGTGGCTCTATCAGTAAAAGTGCAAAAGGTCATCAAAACACACTTAGAACAGTTGGAAAATACCATCTAGTCCCCAAATATTTGCATTTTGGGGATCTTGGAAGGCTTGGAGGGGGACAGTGCAGCCACGTTTAGAGATGGGCAAAGTGGCCCCAATCCACTCTGCGAAATGAATCGCGAAGCAAAAGCGGATTTGTGGAGTGCCCAGCAATGCAAAACAGAGTACTTCATGTTTTAATAGGTAACGCAAAGTTCATTGAAAACAATGACTTTGCACTACTCCGCTTTTCCAAACCAATACTCCACCAACTCTTAAAGCAAAGTACATTGAAAACAATGCACTTCGCCTCACTTTGCCTTGTTTTTAAGCCCTGAAGGCAAATTTTTGTGTGTGATTCATGGGATCTCAGGTCATGTGGGCTCTAGATTGTTCTGCACAGCCTCAGTTTGGGGTAGTGTTTGTAGGAAGCTGTAGGATAGGAGACAGTCTGCTCTGAGAGCTCTCTGTGATTCAAACCTTCTAGAAGCTGTTCAAAAGGCCTTTTTTAGTAACTTTTTTTGCTCAAACTTTAGTTAATTGATTGTAGGAAACCCTCCTGTGCTCATATCATCGAGAGTTTATTGTTTGTATGTGGATTTTGAATGTTAATGTGCAACATTGAGTCTGTGTAGTAAGAGACAGTGAAAGTGTGCTTTGAGGGAGGGGCGTATCTGTGGTGCAGGTAGATTAATTTGGAGAAAAAGACAGTTCTTTCTGTTTTGGTGATAGTTTTCTTGTATTAATGTATTAATATATATACAGTAATATTTTCAATAATGCTTGCCATCTTTTTGCTGATTGTTGTGGTGCAGCAGTGCATAATTTTAGTTTGTTTAAAATATGTGGTTATATTGCTGAAGTTTTCAATTTGCTACGCATTAGTTAGTGAGTATGTGTGTGACACATGTCATCAAATCAGACGCCTTTTATTGTGCCACATACAATAGTAATTTCAGCATTGTGAACCTGCTATCCACTGCAGCTGTGTGATTTTTGTACCTCTTTGTGGTATCTTTACTGGTAGTACTGGTACTAGTACTAGTGACTGTTACTGCAGCAGTGCAGTACACTGCCCCTCCATGGCCTGCCCCAACCGGCAAAAGTATTCTTTTCCAGATTTGAATTTCTGATGGGGAGCACTGGTTAGGTGTTGTGCCTTTGCATCTGCATCTCTTCAGTGCACAGCACAATCTTAATCTGTCTGTGCATTTACATCTCTTTAGGGCTCAGTCTCCATCTGTAACTTAAGTCACAGTTGTTTATTTGGCTTCCCTTCAGAGTACTGGACTGGTGTGGTGTGTAATTCTGCATGGACATTGTACTCATTAATATGCATTTTTAAGTCAGGACCATCATCACGTTCACAAGTCACTTGTGATACAAATCACGTTCTTCAAATCATGGTCTCAAATGCAGTCACAAATCACAATTCACGATCACGTCACTCACAAATCACAACATTAATGTTTTTACTAGTCACTTGGATGTATTGTAAGCCTGTTTTTTAGTATCTCTACATGCCTCACCACCCCACCATTGTACTCATTAATGAGTGTTTTTAAGTTGGGGAGTTTTGTGCTACAGCTCATTGGGGAAGTACAGCCGTAGGCATTCGCTTTTCTAATACAGTTCCATATTTATTTCACACCATTCACACTGAATCACATTCTTCATCATTACAGCCACAAATGCAGTCACAAATCACGATTCATGATCACATCAAGAATCACAACATTCATTTTTTTACTAGTTACTTCGATGTATTGTAAGCCTATTTTGTAGTATTTCTCCAGGCTAAGAGTCACACATACGGAAGATGACATAAAAAGGGCATAATTACATACAGGGGTAGGGGATGGTGGAGGAATACATTTTATAACACAGCAAGGAAGTGTGGGGGGCACATGGTGTGAGGAGAAAAAACCTAATGTGGTATCCCATGATGATCCAGCAGCAGTTCCAGCATGGAGATACTTTGCAACTGATGGCCCTCTATGTGATCCATCTGCTGCTTGACAGCACTCACCTTCTCATTGTTTTCCTTGACAACACTCTAGAGAACTGCCAAGTCAGCCTGCATTACACGCAGTTCTCTGGGGTCCAGACATTCTACAGGCTGACCTGCTGGTGGTGGTGGTTTGGGTGCTGGTGGAGCAGCAGGTATTGCTCTGTCCCTCCATTTCATAGGGCTGCTGCCATGCACAGCTGCAACCTCTGCCACAGAAGGGCCAACAGGTGCAGGCATGGCCTGTTCTGTGGCAGCCTTCCACTCCAACTGGTGGTGATTGATCATATGGGTGTGCTGTACCCCAGTCCCCAGGTGACCCCCCCTTGGGGCCATGGTGCAGCTCCACCTCACATAAGCAGCACCTGATCACACTGCTGTCCCCCCCGACACAGTCAAAAAACTGCCAAACAATGGAGGCATGGGGAGGACCAGGCACAGGCAGGTGAGGGCCAGATGAACTGGCAGCCAGCTGCTCATGGTGCTCAGAAGGGTTGGGATTCACATCTGGGCCTTGGGGCACAGGCACAACCTGCTCCAGAGGACCTGATGCTGGAGCTGGTGCTGGACATGGTGGTGGTGGTGGTGTTTCAACTGCCTCAGAATCAGGAGGTGGTGCTGGTCCTGTCCTGCTTCTTGGGGGGGACACTCAGAATTTTTGATCAGTCAAACAGGAACTGGTGGCCATGCTCACCACTCATGCACATGGTACAATGCCTATCAGTACCACACTCTCCCAGAGTTGCCTCTACCCCAGACATTCCCTCATCCTGGTCCTGTCTCTCCTACTGCACTCCCTCAGTCTGAGCAATGCCTGCTTACACTGTCACCCAACACACACACAGTCACACAGACACAGATAAACAACTAACTACTTATAAAGGTAAGAAAAATAAATTTACAGAAAGAACAAATTAAGTAAAAAAAGAGTGCAGAAAAGACAAAAAATGTAGCTTTTAAAACAACTGTTGAGACTAAATCAAAGTTTAAATCTTTTCCTCGCTCTGATCTCCAAGTCTCTCAGTGATAAAACAACATACTCCTCAACCTCTGTCTCCGTCTGCACAGGAGATAGTGAAAGTGTCTGCTTGTATGACTCACTTCCTTCCTTTTCCTGCCTGGCTATGGCTAAAGAGCTTGGCAAAATCCATTCAAAACAACAACTTCACCTTACTTTGTGTTGTCATTCTGCTTAACATGAAATGGTAATGACAAGGCAGAGTGAACACTTTGCATTGCCCACTCCACATAGCAGAGTAACAATGTGAAGTGCCCACTTTGCGGACACTTCACTGGCAGAATTTAAATTCACTGCATCTCTAGCCACCTTTCTGGAGTGATGGCTACCAGAGAGGCATTGGGACAAGGCCATGCGTCCAACATCTCAAAAAACTTACAGATTCAGCCCCCCAAGACCAGAGCACAAGCTGGTGGACCACACACAATTTTGATGGTGACAGACTCTGTGGAGGAAAGGGACCAGTTTCTCCATGCTGCCTGAGAGCATGCCTGACAACAAAATCCTCTTTTTCCCCAATTATGCATACACTACTCATATGCGTCACAAAGCCTTTGAGGGGGTTACAATGAATCTTTGGGAGGCTGGAAACCAGTTGACTTAGATTTCCTGCTCAGCTGCAGTTTACCCTAACAGACAAAAACACTGTTTTGCATACCCAAAAGTGGCAAGAATATTTGCTGAAAAACATAACCAGAGACCAGTTTCAGAGGGCTCAGAGCAACCGGAGGAGGAGGATGATTTGTAGAGGCCAGTATGATCTCTCACTGAACTCTTAAAAACTTATACTTACTGTACTTGTATTGGCTAACAGTTCCATTGGCAATCAGTAATTAAATCGTTCTGCAATAATGGAACTTTCTATATGAACAAAGACAAGTTCATTCCTCATATTGGGATGTATGTCTTTATAATTGTAATATTCACTCTGTGACTTAAATGGGGATAGAGACCTTATGAGAGACATTATTAAGTACTGTGTTGGAATCCTGTTATAGAAGCCAGTTTAATTTCTGAAATTCCAAAGTTTGATATTGCAGTTCTACCTTAGTCTCTTAATATGCTTACAAAATGCTGAACTCTCACTATATGACTCCCAGACCATTTTTATTTTGTAATTTAATACGCTTTATTAATTTTACAAAAACTATTATAGATAAATAGTGCAACAATAACAATGACAAAATATAAAACAATACAACATATGAATACAACAACACAAGAACACAACACTGAAAATCAATCCCATCCCACACCCCTTCTCCAACCCCCCCAGCCTCTCTTTCTCAGGTCCCCCACCCTACCTCATGTAGCATACTAGACATTACTTCTGGTCAAA
Organism: Neoceratodus forsteri; assembly: GCA_016271365.2. Classification (NCBI taxonomy): domain Eukaryota; kingdom Metazoa; phylum Chordata; order Ceratodontiformes; family Ceratodontidae; genus Neoceratodus; species Neoceratodus forsteri. The sequence goes on from CM057455.1 coordinate 795,329,830, forward strand.
TCTGGAGTAAGTAGCAGATAGCCTAACTATATGTTCTTTTTCTAGTAAGGCTGTTCCATGTGAGAGAGCAATATTTTTCTTGGTTCCTAGACTTATGAGATTTTAACAAATAAACATAAAAAGAAGACCAACAATCCTGGAATCTAGCCAATGTTCCATGAAATAGAGCAACTACACGCTCTGCTGCCAGGGCTGTTAAAAATTCCTGGAGCCATTCTGTTTAGGAAAGGTCTCAGTTACCCTTCCAATGTCGAAGTATAAGGAATTTAGTAACCAACACCACCAATGCTATACAATATTTATTTTTAGTGGAGAATATAGATGGCTAGTCCCCTAAAATACAGATTTTAGTGGTAAAAAGCTAGAATATTTAAAAACTACCAATATCCTCTCTTTAACAAGATACCAAAATTATACAATCTTGAGGCAATTCCAAAGCTTATGATATAATGATCCATCCACTTCTCCACAAGCTTCACAGGTGGGTGAGGGTAATTTACCCATATTGAAAAGTGTTACTGGAGAAAGATTTAAATCATGCAGGAGATTAAATTGGAGTAGGCAAAGCCTATCCTGCTTAATGAATCAGTAAATATCCTGCCAGATTCTATGCCAAAAGGAATGAGTTTGGTTAATATTTAAGATATGATTCCAATAATACTAGAGCAGTGGGAACTGATTCTGGGACCATGCACATAATGCTTTATGCAATCTTGAAACTGATTTATTTTTTTATGCTAGTGAAATAAGTTCAGAAAAAAAGGAGCCTGCATGTGAATCCCAAGGAGATAGCCCAAGAAAATGGGAAACACGGTTTCTAATTTGAATCACTTTAAAATACTCTTTTTAGTTCCAAAGGCATACTTAGACAAAATTCTAGGTGCAGACAGAATTTTACCTTCTTCAACCAATTCTTTAAAGACATTCGCCTCCAGGTCTTTGCAAATTTTTTTAGACAATGGTTTGCCTTGCACACAGATGTTCAAATTGCCAAAGAGGAGCTGGGTAATATCTCTGATGTTATGTAAGCCAAAGGTTTGATAGAGTTGTAAATGATCTGAAATGTCCCACCCAATAGGTGTATCTTTAAGATATTTTTGGAGGGCTGACCTTGCAGAGTACAACAAGAAGGCTGAGGAAAGTTTATGCTTCTTGAATAATGCTAATCTATCTTCATCCAATCCGCAAAAACCTCAGATGACTCCTTCACACAGCTGCATCAAGCATATTTAGTACCATGGATAGCTAGGTAACAGAAATATAATTCAAGAAGTTGTAAACCATCCGCTGCCCATGGTCTGCACAGTTTTATATAAGACCACCTTGAAGGTTTCCTGGCCCATAAAAACAGTAGAACACGTTGAGTGAATGATAGAAAACCATTTTTAGAGAGGTAAATATTTAACATAGACATGGGATAAAGGAAGTGGGGAAGAACTGTCATTTTAAGGACATTTGCTCTGCCCTATAGGGATAAGGATAGTTGATGCCAGCACTGCAAATCATCCTCTAAAGTTTTCACTAAGGGATCTAAGTTTCATAATTTTAATTGGCTTAGACCTTTAGAAATTTTTATGCCCAAGTAAGTTAGGGCTGTAGGTTCCCACTGAAGACCCATTTCTATGACTGCCGCTTTTGTGCAAGTTGGAGAGAGGGAATAAACGATAGCCTTATTTTTATTTAATTTATACCCTGGAAAGGCACTAACCTGACTAATAATATTAAAAACTTCACACAGGGAGGATTACCAGTTCAACATGTGGAGCAAAAGGTCATCAGTGAAGGCTGAAACCTTGTATTACTCCCCATCCATTGTAATACCTAACACCCCTTTCACCAACTTAAATTTGTGAATCAGTGGCTCTATATATATAAACTGAATAAATAAGGAGATTAGGGACAGCCTTGCCTTGTCCCACTAGCTAGCCAAATTAAATCAGAGAGTTCATTGTTGCACAGTATACCGGGAGAGAGGAATCAGTATAAGACCTGTACTTTTTGTATGACGTCCTTTGATATACCAAATCTATCTAATACCTTAAACAGATAAGACTAGGCCACCCTGTCAAAAGCTTTCTCTGTGTCCAGAGATACCAGAGCCACCACAGATCTGGGGTCCCTAGACACAGAGATTTGATAGAAAAGTTTCCTAAAATGGTCACTGGCATTTCTTTCAGAGATAAAGCCAGTTTGTTAAGGGTCTATAAGTATATAAGTACCTGTAACACCTTAGATAACTGAAGAGCTAAAATGTTAGCATATAGCTTAACATCAATGTTTAAGAAAGAGATAGGCAGGTAGTTCCCTGGCTTAACAGGGTCTTTCCCTGATTTAAGAAGTAAAATTATTCGTGCCTCAAATAAGGGTTTCTCCTGTGGGGGAGGAGTACTCCAATAATTGAACAGATCAACTAACAGTGGGAGCAAAATGTCTTTAAAGGTTTTATAAGACTATATTCCAGTCCTCGCCCAGTATGAATGGTACATGGGACAAAGGTGCCAAGACCAAAGCTAAGTGTGTAAAAAAAATGGATGAATCCAGATTAGGCCCATAAATCCCCCCCAAAAGTACATTCATAAGTCCCATTGTCCCCTGGACAAAAAGAAACCTTCCCTCTGGATCTTTGATTTCTGTTTTGGACTGAAAGAGAAAGGACCTCCCAACTAATATGGCCAACCCTTGATGCTTGGGACTGTTCCCCACCCCAAAAGCCTGACACACCCATGTTTTACACAATTGAGAGACCTGGGGGTCTAAAAGATGAGTTTCTTGTATGAAGAACAAATGGGGTCTAATTTTGTTGAATGCTTCAGGATTAAATATTTTTCCCTGTTGTCTCTCCCACCTTTGATGTTCTATGTCACAATATTAATGCCTTGGACCATATTAAAATGCACTTAAGCATCCCAGTCTCCAGAAACCCCAAATATGCCACACGAGGAACCCAACCCATGACCCCCTCTTTATATCCCATAGTACTAAATCTATTACAAGTGAGTGCAATTAAAATAACCACAATGAGCAACCTAAATAATGTGACTGCTATACAGGCCTTCCACCTACTCCCATTGTTTGGGCCCATGAACAGGATGAGGCACCACTGCCTTTTTGTCTAGTACACTAATATTAACCAAATCTCCACCTTTAGAACATACCCTGACCCCCCACCCCCACAATCAACCCCACCTAGAAACCATATGCTAGAACCCCTTATTTAAGCACATGATGGGCACCCTAGGAAGATTTGAGTGCTATAACTAATGGGGGCATGCTTAATATATCATTCCCTCTCTAACCAATTTGGATGTCCAACTGGATAGGTAATAATTATGCCAATTTTCAATATCTAAAATACTAAATACCACTACTTCGAAAACTCTAGCGCTTAGGCTTGACTTCCAGCCCCAAAAAGGAAGAAAAAAAATTATCAGTAACAAAGTAAGTGGCACCTTATAAGACAATGGAAAAATATAGAATAAACCCTGAGTGCAGTTATATTTACAACCCAAAATTTCCTGGCAGAGATATGAGTCAATCACAGTAGACAGATATAATGATCAGTACTATTAGCTGAGGTATTGAGTTATATCCAGCCTCTAGCATGCCAAATTAAGACCAGTGCAATCGCAGCTATATGACAGGGCTGAATTATTCCAATGCCGAAATGCAGTGTCAAATACTTGAGATTCCATGGTGCCCACAATAACACTTACATTTTACAAAGTGAACAAAGTGTTATGAAGCTACACCACATGCTGTTTCTTATCAATAATAAACCACAGTCCTGTATTCAAGATTGAATTGATAAGCTAGGTCACCTTGCATAGGAGTTGAAAGAAAGGTAACCAACCCAAGGTGGCAGTCGCATCTGGCAAGGTCCCTGCTTCCTGCAAAGACTGAAGAAAGATTTTAGTTCAAGAACCTTCTCAGCATGAAACCATTTTCACGAAGCAGTTCACCATGTATTTCAACTACAAACCAAACCTAAATTAAGTTATTTAACAAACATAATTAAGTCCATTTCGATTAAATTTCTAACCCAAGGGGGAAAACAGTTCAATGTTAAATAAATCAGCTCCCTGACAGGCAGCACTTCAGTCAAAGCATTTTGCACGTCAACTGCAAATTGGTGGAGGGAAGAAATTAACTGTTTCTCTCAATCCAAATTAACCCCTTTAGAAACCATAAAAGATATAAGCTTGGTATTGAAGAAAAGGCATCCATGTCAGGTATCATCATGCTGATCTGGTAGTTGCAGAGCTGCTAGACAATCATCAGGTTCCCTTCCTCCCAAAAAGGTCAGGTAAAAGTGTGGACAGTTCTTTAAGTGCCTGGTCAGTTGAGTCAAAATGATTAGTGCCAGAGCTGACAGTGACCTCCAGTCATGCAGGGTATAGCAACTGATGCTTGATCTGGGCTGCCCATAGCTTGGAGAGTATCGGTTGGTATGCCTGCCTAGTCAGCCAAACCTTTAGAGTAAGACTGGGAATGAGCCACAGATTTATTCCTTCCCAGTGAACTGAAGCCAACTGTTTAACTGAGTGCAATATGTGGTCTCTGTCTAAGTGGTTGAGTTTGAATATAATAGGTCTAGGAGGCTCACCCAGGGCAGGTTTCTCTCGAAGTGCCTGGTGAGCCCTCTCAATAATATAAGTTGGACCATTTGGGCTGGGACACACAACTTTGGTGCACCATTTCTGTGCAAAATCCATGGTGCTGGCACCTTCTTCTCCTTCTGGTAGCCTGAGGATGACAAGGTTATTGTGCCAATAATGGCCCTCTGAATCATCTACCTTCTCCTCCAGTTTTGAAACAAATCATTTGAGGGCAATTATTTCTGGGTCTATATGGGTGTGCCTATCTTCTAGTGAAGATATTCAGGCCTAAGCATTCCTGACTCGGGTAGCAAGCTCCTTCAATGTTGGTTTTATTTCTTTAAGATCTTCCAGGATTGTAAATGCCACCGTTTTAATAGTAGAAAGTGCCAAAACAATTTGTGATGCTAATAATTCTCCTGACTCTTGAGTGTTGTCACTGTGGAGGGGCAAAGTTGGAGAGGAGCTATGTCTAGACCTCTTTGCTTCTAATTCAGGCAGTGGCCCCTTATTGTTCTCAGCATATTGGGGCACATTTACAGCTGTAGAACTGGCAGTTTCCATTGCTGACTCACCCTCAGATGCCATGAACAAGTCTTCTCAACAACTGGTTAAGTTAAGTAACATCACTTCCATTACAGGATGTATAAATGCAGCTAAAAATATAATACAACAAATACAGGTAATACACCCTGTTAAAATGATATTAATGGGGGGGGAGCTGTAATGCTCTAATTAGAAAGCAAGTAGAAGATCCAAATAATAATTGGAATTTGGATGATATATTGAGAATTCCATTAAGGGATTATAGGCACAAAAAATTAAACAAGGGGTACAGTTGTTGGAAACCCTAAATAATCGAAATATGTGAATCCTAAATGGGAGATGCCTAGGTGATATGGATGGTAAACCTAAATATGTATATGAAAAAGGGACTAGTGTGCTAGATTATATTGTGATTGATATATTCACTTACAAAACTGTTGTTTCTTTAGAAGTGGTAAATAACTGGGATAGTGATCATCGCCCATTAAAAGGGACTGTGGATATTAAAATAGAAATGTATATGGAGTCTGAAGGATAAAGATGTTTTGCAGAAAACAATACTGTATGTTAATACAAAATAGTAAGAAAGTCAAATGGACATTCTTTTATCACAAAATATTCATAAGGCAAAAGAAAAAAATATGCAAAACCTAGAGGGTAATCTAATTACATCAAGGCAGACCCAAACAGCAGCTAAGTTCCTTATAGAATATCAGCAAATGGAACAACATGTGGTAAAGAAGATTAAAAAACATCAATGTGGTAAGAAATTTATGAATAATTATAAAGCAAAATGGTTTGACCAGGATTGCTTTAAAGCAAAGAAGTTCATAACCAAAATAGGGAGAAGAATTAAAAAATATAACAGATTGGAAGAACAGAAAGCAATAAAAAACTTAAAACAGGAAATATGAGATATGATAATGTTAAAGGAAAGAAAATATAATGAAGACTTATGGCACTTACTTCAGGTAGCAATTGGACAAAAAGATAGCAGTGCCTTTTGGAACGTAGTAGCCCTTGGTACAAACTGAGATAGGTATAACATTGAGGCAGTAATTCCTCCAGAGGATTGGAAATGTTATTTCCAAAAGATTTTTAATAAATCCATAGCCCTGGATATATGAGAAGTTAGAGAGTATAGAAGGAAAGTTAATATATGCAACAAATACAAACTGGTTACAAATAACCAATGACAAAATTATACAAGCAATCATGATAAAAAAAAGAAACAAAGCCTCAGGAATAGATAAGATTGGTGCGGAGACGTACCAGGCAAACTCTGAATGGTGGGCAGGCCTTCTAGTACAATTATTCGAAAATATTGTAAAATACAGAATGATACCAGAAAATTGGAAAGTGGATGTGATTGTACCTCTACACAAGCAAGGAATGGTATTACTGCCAGAGAACTGCCATCCAATAACACTTTTAAATATAAGTCTTAAGATCTTCTTATGAATAATCCTAAATAGACTTCAGTTTTGGATGGAGGACAATAAGATCTTGTGCAAATACCAGGTGGGTTTCCACAAAGGTTATTCAACAATAGAACAGATGTTCATACTTAAATTTATAATGGATAAATATGTATATATATATATATATATATATATATATATATATATATATATATATATGTATATATATATATGTAGTATACACATACACAATAGGGGTGAGTGAAATGAGTGAGATAAAACAGTATCATCCACTGCAGTGTGATATTTTTACCCTCTGCTCTGCTGTGATGATATCAACCATTTACACACACAGGTCACAAAAGGTCATCACTCTAGGCAGCTTTCCCCTCAGCATGTAAGTAACACCTGTGCTGTTACCACAGACACAAATGTATAACTGCTTCAGTGGTTTCACTGCTGCCTACAGCTAATGCAGTGAGCATTACAAAACACACACACACCCCTCCCCCCCAACTTCCAGCTCATTACTGTGATGCTGTCAGCTGGACTGCAGCCAGAATTCTAAACAGCACAGCTGCACAGAACAATCTAAACTACTGCCTGCAGCTAACTCAACTACCACTGAAACACACTCTCACTTGTTCCTCAAACTCTGATTCTCACCCATTACAATTACTGTGATGCTTTCAGCTTGACTGCAGCCAGAATCCTAAAGAGCACAAGTTCACTGAACACTGCACTCTGCCTGCTGCTAACTTAATTACCACTGAAAACAGTATCAGTTGTTCTGACACTCTGCCTCTCAGCTCATTACAATTACTGTGATGCTCTCAGCTTCACTACACCCAGACTTCTAAACAATACAGCCTCACAAAAGTATGTTTCTCACTCCTACCTAAAACGAACTCATTTAGCACTGCAAAACACACTCATGTGTCTCCCATAGTTTGTAACACCGCCAGCCCATTCAGAAAAGCTCACACACAGAATGAGCAAACACATAAACAAGAACAGAACACAAGACAGCATAACAAAACTTCTAAAACTCTTGGCCCTATTGTATATATCGAATACATGATGGGCAGACAGTGTGCTATGGCAAATATTGTCATTCCTGCATTGTGAGCTCTGGATATCTCACTCTGCAGGAGTGACAATATTTGTGATATCACACTCATGCCCATCATGTATCCCCTATATATATATATATATATATAGATAAAAAAGGAAAGATATATGCCATTTTTTTGGACATCAAAGCTGTTTTTCATTCTGTAAACAGGTCTATACTCTGGAAAATATTAGATAAGAGAGGCAATAGATGGAAATTTGTTGTCCTTGATAAAGTTACTGCATAGAGAAACAAAGCTGGTTGTTAGATATGGTAAAGATGGTACAACGACAGTTGAAATAAATGTAAACTCTGGTGTAAAACAAGGATGGCTACTAGCACCAAGCCTTTTTAACATACACATAGACAAAATATTGAATGAGTTAGAGAAAACTGACTCCTTTGCCTCAAGTATAAATGGAATTCCAATTAAACTTTTATTGTGCACAGACGATGCAGTGTTGTTGTCACAGACCCCAGTGGGCCTAAAAAGGGCCATAAATATGACAATAGAGACACTTAAAAAACTAGATATGTCATTAAATTTGGAAAAACCAAAATAGTAGTATTTGGAGAAAAAAACACGGAAATAGAATGTGTGAAGTAGATGGAGTAAAAATAAGTGAAATAAAGGTGTTTCAATATTTAGGAGTCATTTTCGGTAGCAACTTAAAATGGAATAAATACATAGAAAAGCTGAAATAAAATGCTGCTACAACATTAAATGGCTTATATCATTTTACCTATGTAATAGCTAAAAACTCATATGCTGCTCGATACCATTGTTTAGCTGCAAAAGTAAACACCCAAATCATGCATTGAGCTGAAATATGGGGGTTAGTTTGTAATTTTCAAGAAGTGGAAGTAATACAAAACCAGTACTTGAAAAATGTATTGGGGGGGAAACAAAAGTAACTTTGAATGCAGCAGTCCACGTTGAGACTGGCACAGCGTCATTATTTGCTTCGGTCATGAAGAAATATATTAAATATTGGAGCAAATTAAGAGCAGCTAAGACAGATAGTATAATGCATAACTGCTAGTTAGAAACAGTACAAAAACAGGGGTATAATACCTTAACTTGGTTTGAAAGTTAAACTATGAGCTTAACCAACACAAAATACAGTATAATGCCATTTACAATGATGTAACAAATATAGATAGCTTTATTTCAGAAGCAACACAAAGACTAGTAAATAATGAAATGCAGAAGGATATGAATATAGTGGGAAATGTAGGGAATTGTAACAGTCTGAAGCACATAAAAAATACATTTAATCTGGAAAAATATTTACAAATATATAAAAATGCCAAACACAGGAAGACATTAATCTGTTTACGATTTGGGCAGTATGGAAAATGGAGATATGTAGATTTTGGTGGAAATATAAATCAAATATGTACTGGATATGAAAATGCGTTAATAAGCAAAACACATTTAACACTGGAATGTGTAAAGTTTCAAGAAGAAAGGAAAGTTTTAATATTAGATTTGTTTAGAAATATAGCTGGGCTAGGGAAAAAGGAGCAAATGATTATTTTTTATACAGAAAATGTGGCACAAATATTTACACTAGCTTGTTTTGCACATAAGATAGCATTAACATTAAATTGGAGTTGTAGACTTGTATATAAAATGTAAGAAATGGTAGGCATGATTGACCCACAGAAGTGTTTTTATTAGGATATGTAATTTATCATGTAATAGAGTATTATGGAATAGTGTTATATGGCATTTTTTGATATATGTGGTGTGTAACAAGTGATTTATTTTATACATGCAAAAGTAAATAAAATTGAACCTTGAGCCTGAACTGGTTAAGAGGAGAGGTGATTTTTCATGATATAAGGAGGTTTCTTTATGGAAATTGTAGACAAAGAGATGGAGCTCAGCAGTTCTGCATTCACCTCGCTGCCAGCATCATGTGACTCCTCCCCTGACCATTTTCCATTTATAGGGGTTACCCCTCCCATAGCAAGTGTTTTATTTGAAGCAGAGAAGAAGAACATACAGTAGTTACTGTAATTGTTTTGTTTTTTTTTTCATTTATTTAACAATTTTTGGCTAGAAAAAGCGCACTAAGACAAGGCTTGTTTCCAGGTGCATCCTGAGAGCACAGGGAAGTTAAGTGACTTGCTCATGGTCACACAATATGCAAGTGGCAGTTGTTGTGGGATTCAAACCCAGCTCTCCAGGTTTGCAGCTCAATGCTCTTAAAGCAGCAGTACTACGATAAAAAAATTTGCGCTTTTTTGACAGTTTATTCCCTGTGCCCTGCTAATCATATACCTGGTACTCTTTCTCGTCGGCATTGTACTATCGCCGAGTAATTTGCTCAGTTATTCTCTGCTTTTGTTTACATTTCTGTCACCCAGCATGTTGCACTGGAACCCCCTCTACTGCCAAATGCACATTTGAATGACTTGCAGGGACATCAGGAATGGTCAGCAGAGGGTCCCTCTGCTGTTGTCAAAAGACGTGATGCGACCGGAAGAAAAAGCGCAGCTGAAATTAATCAGCCGCCATATTTGTTGTAGCACTACAACACTTCAAATAAATTGCAAATATCTAAAAAACTAAGGACGACTAGGAAAAAATCTTTACTGGTATGGAAACTGGAACTTTGACTGCATGCTTACAGCTGAAAAACAGAATTTTGATTGGTCACTTCCTTATTTCGTAGTACTGTTGCTTTAACCACTATGCTATACTGTTGCATGGTATAATGGCAGTGTCCATCTGATGCCTTATGGCATGCATGGCAGCGATTTTTTTAGAGAGAGCCTTGTTTGTCTTAACGGCTGGGAGCAGCTGTGGGAGCCAGAGCACATCCTTGTTTCAGATGCGGATGGTGACATGGATCCCTTCAGCACTTATTTTTTCTGGAGCAATTCACTGATCAGAGTAAGTAGCCCTAGTAATGCTAGCTGACTATATTCCAGTGTAGGAATGGAGAGAATTTCAAGTAATGTGATTTACTAATTGTTTAATCTCTTCTATCAGACAATGTTAGATTGTTACTGAGAAGCATTGTAAGAAGCCCCTTAGTGTGCTGATTACTCAAAATGCATTGCAAAGTGACATTTTGGCAGGTTACTATAAAGAAGAAATATTATGTTTTGTTTATATTTACAAAGGCATTGGCTGCATTAGGGGTTGCATGTATAAAACATTATTTTATTGTGTGTGCCCCTTGTATAGAAGTACCAAATACTGTAGGACTGTGTGGCACATTTCTGGTTGAAATTTGAGAGCATATATAGCATAATATTCTGCCTCTTCTTGTGATATACATTGTTATATGTTTATCTATGATACTGCAATAAAAAGAAATTAGATAAGATAACAGTGATATCCCATCAAGATCGCAAAGAAAGACCCATGCAGTCAAAAACCATGCAGTCAAAACAGTTTGCATAGTTCAGAATTAATTTATATAATTTTAGCACAGTTTTCAACTATGCATTTTTGGGGTCTCCATGCAGCACATTTTCTTGACCACATGGCTTTCTACCGTGCTGAAATATGGGTGAACTGATGGCAGCATAGCTTAGGCTGTTAATATAGCCTAGAGGTCAGAGTAATAAGCTATTAATGAGGCTGGTATATCCAGCAGTCATGGTTTGATTCCTACAACCTCCACTTGTACATGATGTAACTCTGAACAAGTCACTTCACCTACCAGTGCTCCTTGGTTGCCCCTGAAAACAGGCACTTGTGCCTAGTGGGGCTTGCCCAGTTGCCAAAAAATTAAGAAAAAGCACTGGAAGCAGTGAAGGGAGCTGGCCTGAGGCAGCTTGTGAGAGACCCAACAAGGGAGGATGCTGTCCTTGATCTATTACTCACCAACAGGGAGCATATCTCAGAAGTAGAGATAAAGAGTCACCTGGGAACCAACAACCATCGTATGCTGTGGATCCAGGTAAATATAGCAATGGAAACTAGACACACAAAAACTAAAGTACTAGACTTTAGAAGAGCAGACTTTGGTAAGATGAAGGTGTGTATTAAAACTAAACTAGAAATTAAGCAAAGTGGGGAAGGGGTGGCAGGGTACTGTACACATCTGAAAGAGGCTATCACAGAAACCTCAAATCTGTGTCTCAGGAAGGTAAGCAAAGCCAATAAGAAGTGAAAACCACTCTGGTTTACCAGAGAGGTGGCCACCAGGGATAGGGAAAAAAGAATTGCATTTAGAATATACAAGGCAACTGGAACCAATGTGGACAGAGACACATACAAGGAGAAACCGAGGGAAGTGAGTAGGACAGTCAGAGCAGAAAAGGTATCAACAGAAAAGAATACTGCCAAGGAGGTCCAAAGGGGGCACAAGACCTCTTTTAGATATATCAGGGAAAAGAGGAAGATAAGGGGTATAGTCAGAATCGCAAAAGAGGATGGAGGACATGCAGAAGAGGTCAAGGACAAAGCAGACATTCTCAACAGATACTTCTGCTCTGTCTTTACCAAGGAGAAAAATGATTGTATACCCACCCTGAACAAAAAAAAGCTCCATCAGACAGGAGTTAAAGCCAAGACTATTCACAAAAGAAGTAGTCCTCAAGGAGCTGGGTAAGCTCAAGTTTCACAAATCAAAGGGTACAGATGAAATTCACTCTAGGATACATAGGGAGCTAAGCAAGAAGCAAGTAGCACCTCTGGCTGAACTGTTTAAGCTATTGTGTGAGCTAGGGGAGGTCCCTAGGGATTGGAGAAGGGCCAATGTGATCTCTCGCCATAAGAGCAGAAGTAGGGAAGTCAAAGGTAATTACCACCCAGTTAACCTTACCTCGATTGTGGGCAAAATAATGGATGTCCTGCTCAAAAGCAAGATTCAAAAATCAATGAAACAACCCCCCAGTTTAAGCCTGTTTAAGCCAGTCTACATTTCTTTTTAGCTCCATGAGCAGTCCCACCCCCTCTGACTTTCATATTTAATTCTCCTCTGCCTTCTCATTCCAGGTAGTCTGAGAGCCACAGCCGTGGTTCTCTGACGAACCCGACCTGCCAGACTGCCACCCACAGTCCAGGTCTGAAGCCACCAGCCCCTCACAGAAACGCAGGTACGGACTTGCCCTCAGGGACTGATTACCTCCAGGAAGGGAGCCCTAGCTGCCAATTTTTTCGCCCACCCACCTCCCCAGTCCTGATTAAATACACATAAACCCCGCCCCAGCCTTCTAGCTCACTCCTGCTGGCTATTGCCAGCCACGCCTCATTAGTTATCTAGGCCTTAATTTTTCATTGGTACAACATCCTCCCACAAAATCCACTCATTTCCTTGGGCCTCTCAAGGAACTGTTGCAAATCTTGTGTTTACTACTGGTAAAAGGAAATATCTCCATGTTAACAATGCCATCTGCGCCTATCCTTCTCCATAGTTGCCTTATATTACTTTGTTACACTCTACCCAAAATTTCGGTTTGCAACTCGGACAAAGGCCAGCTTCCCACCTCTATCATCTACCAAGATATAGCCTCCCACATTAGACCATGGCATCCTACATCAGGGACGTCTCCTCTATGGTCATTCCCCTTCTCCTACCAGGCCATAACTATAGAACACGTGCAATTCCCAAGGATGGTGTCGGCTCTATCAGTTCTCTATGTTTTATCCCTAGCAAATAGCAATCCTGCCCTTAACACAGCCACCGCTAAACCAGTGTACGCTAGAAGGAGTAACAAAAGAATATTTAGCAGGCTAAGATACCACCTTAAAAAACTACTACTGCTTCTCCTACTCTGTTCGGGAAATGTTGAATTAAACCCAGGTCCACCTATTTCTCTGGACACCCCTGCAGACCTCCCTCAATATAAAGGGATTAGCTTTCTCCACATCAATGTCTGTAGTTTACTAAAGAAGATTGACTCTATACAGACCTGGGCTCTACATGCATCTCATAGAAACATAGAAACATAGAAATCTCCTGATTTCTTCATGATAACTGAATCCTGGCTCACACTCTCGACCCCAGACAAATCTATCAACGTATTCAGATATATCATCTACCGCTGTGATAGACCGACTCGAGGGGGAGAGGTTGCAATATACAGTCAAATCCGTTTGTGTGCACATAGCTGGGACCGACAGAAAGTGTGCAAACAACCGAAATTGCACACAAACGAAAATACGGGAAAATGAAAATGGGAGACAGAGAATTGCTATTTCAGTAATGAAATGACTTTAATGAGCATTTAATGCAGTAACAAGAAGATTAAAAAACATTTACAAAACTGGCATGTCATTATTGTAAAAGTCCGTTATCGTGGTCTGTTTGGAAGTGCGAGTGCTTAAAAGTTCTACCTTTTTTTCGAGGTTATAAAACCAAGTGAAATCTCTCTGCTCCCTGCGCTCTACATAGTGGCGTATTGAATCAGGGCAGTGCAGTTTGGGGGGAGCAAGACCAGTAGCATGTTTCTTAAACTTATAGGTTTGTGAGCAGAGCAGTTGTCCACTATCACTGCAATTTTCTGACGCTGTCTCCTCATTTGCTTGTTGATCTCTTTTAACCAGTCGTGAAAGATGACACTTGTCATCCAGGCATTTGAGTTAACACGATACAAAACTGGCAATGCTTCAACATTCACCCCTTTAAAACAGCAAGGCTTTTTTGATTTTCCAACAAGCAGCAGTGGTAGTTTTTCACTGCCTGTACTGTTTGCACAAACCATCACTGACACCCTATCTTTGGTCTTTTTGTGACCGGAGACCATTTCTTTTTAAAAGACAAGGTGCCGTCTGGGGTTGCTCAGAAGAAGAGTGTGGTCTCGTCCGCATTGAAAATGTCTTGTGGTGAGAAGGCAGATGTGATGGAAGGTAAAACATCATGGATCTATCACTCTGAGCTGTCAAAATCACTTTCTGCCTTCTCACCATGCACCCTTTTGTACCCAATACTGTTCCTCTCCTTCCAGCAGGAGAGCCACCCTGCAGTGGGTTCAAAATCCACCCCCATTACCAATGCAAGGCTTCTGGCTTTTTCACATAGGATCTGACCAGAGAGAGGCACACCATGGTCGTGGGCAGCTGTAAACCATCTAAGCAGGGCATCCTCAACCCTGCAATCCTTGCCGTCTCATTTTCTTTTGTGGTCTTTTTTACCACCAGCACACCATTCCTGCAAGATTGTCTCTTTGTTTTTCAATATGCGCCCAACACAAGAGATATCAATCCTGAACTCATTAGCGATGTCTTTACGGGATAAACCAGGTAGGAGAGCTTTGTCAAGAAGCGCTACCTTGCGTTCCAGGGTCAGCACATTACGCTTTAACTTCGGCAGCTCCATGTTTCGCTAGCAATCTGAAAACATGCTGAGCTTTCAGTAGCTTATAAAATGGGCAGTTGGGCAGTAATTAAGAGTTGTTAACTGGTTAAGTGATCACTTTGTTAGGGCAAAATTTTGTGCAACCGTGGGAGGCAATTAGCAAGTAATTAACACTAACAACTGGTGCTAAATTGCTAAATTACAGCTAGCAAATCATAAAAAATGTGTGCACACAAGCAAAAATAGGTGTGCATACATCAGGTAGTTTTAAAATGGTGTTACATAGGAAATAAATTGGGACCTGGGAAATTTGAGCACACAAACGGAATGTGCACACAACCGAATGGCACACAAGTGGAATGCACTGTATGTCAAAAGCAAATTCACAGTCACAGTCTTTGGCTGTACCTCAAAGGCTAAGGAATTTGAATGACTTGCTCTAAAATTATCACTTTCCAGCGAGAAATCACTCCTTATGGCAGCATGCTACCAACCACCGTTTGGTGGCTGGGCACTTCTGCCACACCTTCAAAACCTTCTTGACTCTGCTAATACTGAGTGTATTCTAATGGGGGATTTCAATCTAAATTGGAATGATGACAGCTCTAAGAAATTGAAGGATCTATACGATGTTAATGGTCTGTTACAAATGGCAACTGCTATAACCAGACTAACAGAAAAACCCTGAATGCAGCACCCTCCTGGACCTTGTGCTAGTAAATAAACCTCGCACTATCTTGCATACTGGAGTATTCTTCAATGATATAAGCAACCATTGCGCTGCTGCCTGCATCAGACATCCTTCCCAAATAAAAACGGCCTCCAAATTCAAACTGAAAAGATGCCTGAAAAAGTTCTGCCAGTACACTTTCCTGAAAGATCTAAGCAACATTCGTTGGCAGGATTTCTATCTAGCCCCCACCTTTAACGAGTCATTTAACATCTTTCACAGCCTCTTACTAGGGCTAATAGACAAACACGCCCCACTAAGACTGATCAAATCAAAAAATAAAACTCCTGGCTGGTTCTCTCCCATCCTAAAGAAAGCACTTAGGGATAGGGACTACTGGTGGAAAAAAGCAAGGAAATCCCACCTGGTGGCTGATTAGTTAGCATTCCATACCACTAGGAATGCTTGTACCAAGCTAATTAGGTCAGAAAAAGCTAGGTACTTACAAAAAGTACTAGAAGACAATAAAAACATCTCTGCCAAATTTAGGAACATCCTTAAAGAAGTCAAAGGTCAGTCCACTGCAACATCCCTTCCAAACAAAATTGTGTCTGATGGTACCACCTATACGGACAAAGCTGATATAATAGAGAAGCTTAATGATCACTTTGCCACTGCAGGGCTTGTCTTTGACACCTTACCTATCAGCAAACTTAGCCCGGCAAGAGACTACACTGTTGGCTTCACTGATAATCACAACCATAAATAACCAACCGCATCCCACCCCCTTCAGCTTCCTCACAATTACGTTCTAGCAAGTGGAGGACCTCTTCCTTTCTCTGGATACAAAAAAGAGTGCAGGTGCAGATGATATTGAACCTTACTTCCTAAAACTTGGCCATACCTATCTGACCGCCCCCATTACACACTTATTCAACACCTCTCTGATTCAAGGTGAGCTACCTGTCTTGTGGAAAACTGCCCACATCCCACCATTATTCAAGACTGGGGATCCAAGCGATCTGAACAATTACCGGCCTATTTCTATACCATCCGTCGTCCTCTCTAAATTACTTGAAAAAATTGTCAACATCCAACTTAGAGAACATTTGGATTCACAAAAGTTGCTAAACCAGGCTCAGTCCGGCTTCAGAGCCAAACACAGTACAGTATCGGCTCTTGCCAAAGTAACTACAGACTGGCAAATGACCTTGGTCTCTAAGAAGAATGTATTTGCCCTCTTCCTTGATCTAAGTAAGGCCTTCGGTAATGTGGATCATACCATCATGCTTACTGCACTAAGTAACATAGGACTTGATAGTTCTGCCATTAAATGGTTCACCAGCTACCTAACCAATAGGTTACAACAAGTCAAAGCAATAGGAGATCTGTCCCCACAAAAATCCTTGTTATGAGGAGTTCCACAAGGCTCCATCCTGGGCCCTATCCTCTTTGCAATATACATCAATAATCTGGACTCGCAGCTGGGCACAGCAAATGTGCACTTATTCACAGATTATACTGTACGCTATACCACAAATTCATCCTTGGATCTGGCCCGTGAGTACTTACAGAAAGACTTTGTCACCCTCCAATACAACCTTCTCACTCATAAGCTCCTCCTCAATGCCAAAAAGACTAAAGCAATCATTCTCTTACCAAGTCATGCCCTCTGGTGATACCTCCCTGCTTTAGTCTAAAGATCCCCTCCATGTTTACCCTATTTATTCCCTTGAGGTACTTGAAGACCTTAATAATGTCCCCCCTGTCTCTTCTCTCCTCCAATGAAAACAGGCAGAGCTCCTCAAGTCTGTCCTCATACGTCAAATCCCCTAGTCCTCGTATCATCTCAGTTGCCCTCCTCTGTTCCCTCTCCTGGAGCTGTATGTCCCTCTTCAAGTGTAGTCTCCAGTACTGTGCACAGTAATCAAGGTGTGATCTAACCAGTCCATTGTGCAGTGACAGAATCACTTCCCTGCTCCTAGATGTGATCCCCCTTACGATGCATGCCAACATCCTGTTTGCCTTACTAGCTGCTCTCCTGCATTGCTCAGAGTTATTCATACATGCATCCACCATGACCCATAGGTCTTTTTCCCATGTTGAGGCCTCCAACACCTCCCCTCCCAGGGTGTACCTGTGTTTAGAGTTTCCCCACCCAAGATGTAACACCTTGCACTTGGTGATATTGAAATTGAATTTCCATGTGTGAGCCCAGCTTTCCAGGGTGTCCAGGTCCCCTTGCAGGGCAAACCTCCCCTCTTCCCCCTCAACTACTGCTCCCATCTTGGAGTCATCAGCGAAGAGACTCATTTCACACCTATACTCTCCTGATGTCCGATATGTATGCATTAAACAGGACTGGACCCGGACCAACTGCCTGCGGTACCCACTACCACCACTTCTATAGGGTTCAAGAGCTCCCCACCCACCACTACTCTGGGTGCGCCCAGCTAGCCAGTTTTCAATCCATCTGACCATCAAAGGGACTACCCTAACCTCGTCAGTTTCTCCACCAGACCATTGTGGGGATAGAGTCAACGCCTTGCTGAAGTCCAGAATAATACATCCACAGGCTTTCCTCTGTCCAGTTCTGATGTTACCATTCATAGAACTCCACAAGATTGGTTTGACATTATCTACCTGGCACAAACCCATGTTGCCAACTATCCAGACCTTCCACCTCCTCCAAGTACACCCCCAGTCATTCCTTCAGTATACTCTCCATTAATTTTCCCACCACCAAGGTCAAACTGATGGATCTATAGTTACCTGGTACTTCCCTTGACCCCCCTTTATGGATTGGCACCACATGTGCCTCTCGCCAAACCCTAGGTACCCTCCCTGTCTCAAGCAACCTGTTGAAGAGCTCCGTCGGGGTGCAGCCAGTATGTCCACCAATTCCCATAGTACTCTTGGATGAATGCCATCCGGTCCAGGAGATTTATCTTTCTTTAGGGCCTTGAGGGTTAACCACACCCTTTTGGTGGAGATAGCATCATCCGTCCCCTTCATCTTACTGGCCTTTTTATCCTTATCTTGATGTGACACCCCTGGGGTACCTCTCCCTCCCTCTTGCTACATTTCTGTTGCTCCCCTGATTCCACTCACTACCGCTCCATCACCATCGCGGCCTTGCTTTGTAGATATCCCATCCCTCCCTAGTGAACACAAAGGTGAAGTACTGCTTAATACCTCTGCCTGGTCCCTTGCCTTTCCACCCACTCTCCTTCTGATCTCAATCTGCCAAGATGGCCCTTAGTTTTTCTCCACTCCCCAATGTACTGGAGGAACCCCTTTTCCTCTCCATGTATCCCCTGTGCCAGCCACTGCTCTTTACTGGACTTTGCCCCCCTCACCATCCGGGTGACTTTTCTAGATGCAAGATGGTACATTTTCTTTTCCCTATCCCCTCTTGTTGTTTTATATTTCTTGTAGGCCGCCTTCTTTTCTTTGACCACTACCTGAACCTCACTGGACCACCAGCATGGTTTATGTGACCTTGCTCCCTTACATTTCACCTTAGCGCAGGTCCTGGCTGCCTCATGAAGTCCCCGTTTTATAACCTCCCATCTCTTTTCCACATTTGTCATTGATGTAATCCCCTTCAAGTGATCCTTGAGAATATTTCCCATGCTCACAAAGTCTGCCCCCCTGAAGTCCACTGCCAGTGTCCTAGATCTATCACCCCCTTCCCCATGCTTATTTGAAACCAGACAGTATTGTGGTCGCTCCCAGTCAGGGATGCCTCTACAACCAGGTCCCTTACCAGATCTCCATCTGCCAGAACCACGTCCAGGACATGCCCCTCCCTTGAAAGCTCCATCACATGCTGTGTTAAGAACACATCCTGAAGCAGTCCAGCAGCCTCTGCTCCTTCACCTTAGAGGACATGGTTCTCAGTTTGTACCTGGCATATTAAGGTCCCCCATCAACACCACTCCTTCCCCTTTTGGTCCACACTGGGCAATGATGTTGTCCAGCAAATCATCCTCCAGAACATCACCCATCCTGGGGGGTTATATACTACACCTAGCTTGAACTTACCTCCTGCTGGGGTTTGTAAGGTGACCCATAAGGCCTCCATGTTTCCCTCTGCCTCTTCTACCATAGCAATTTCTATGTCATCTCTAATGAACATAGCCACTCCAACCCCTCTGCCCTCCTTTCTATCCTTCCTAAGCATAGTGTAACCCCACACATTTAGGTCCCAGTCATGGTTTTTGTTGGCCCACATTTCCGTGACCACCTCCAGATCCACCACCCCCGAACAGCATGGCCTGGAACTCTGGCAACTTGTTTCCCAAGCTCCTGGCATTTACTAACACCACCACCACCCACCCTTATCCCTGATCCCCTTTGTCGAACCCCACCCAGGTTCCTTATACTTCCATCCTCCCTCTGCTCCTCCTGAAACCTCCTCCCCCAGTCTGTTTCCCCCTCCCTTGGGTTTGAAGGCTACTTCCCTCATCTGGAGGAGAGGGCTTCTGGTCAGCCCCTCTCTTATCCCTCCCTCCTCACAAGTTTAAACCCCGCCTTTCTTGAATGTAGTCAGCCACCCCCTGTTTAAGGACTTCCTTCCCTAATGGGGCAAGATGAAGCCTGTCCTTGGCATACAGTCCCTCATCCTCCCAAACTCCTTTCCAGTTCCCTAACACCCCCAACCCACGCTCTTCACCCCACTTCCTGAGCCAGTCATTAACCTCTGTGATCTTCATTTTTTTTCTCCACTGAGGCCTTTGGTACTGGCAATATCTCCGAAAATGAAATGTTGCATCCATTATCTAGACGGACTCTGACAAGTTCTTGGAACCTTGCTTGGATTTCCAAAACGCTATTTCCCTCTAGATTGTTATTTCCCAAATGCACCAGGAAATTCGGTTTCCCTCCACAATCCCTAACCAGTTCGTACACCATGAACTTTGCTCTGTGTACTGTCAGCCCAGAGATACTCACTACCTTCACCTGGCTATGGCATCCACCCCCCTGTCCCTCTAACTGGATACCCCTAATCATCGAATCTCCCAATAACAGAACCTCAACACCACCGACATCCTTGTGGTTACCTCCACTATGCGCTCTCAACCCCCCATCCCCACTTTATTCATGATCTAAATTCCATGGGAGTCTTCCTGCCTTATTAGAGACCCCCTTGTCACCCTCCCCTTTCTGCCTCCCTTGTTATTTTGCTCACTTAACTCAGACCTCCACCTGAATAGGTGTCCCCTTTAATCCTCTCTTATCTGAACCATTTATCCTGGCCCTGATAGTTTCCCCTTCACCCACACCATCATCCTCCTCCCTTGTAATAGTACCCCTACCTAGGGCCCCATCCTTGGTACAGACCCCCCCTGCTGAAGGGGGGCCCTTCCCTGCCTCCTTGTCTCCCAGTTTCTCTCCAGTCATGCTCTCCTCCCTCATGTCAGCAATATGTTGCATCTTCCCATCTGCTTAACATTTATGTTTCCCCTTCTCCCTCTGGGATTATTTCTGTCCTTTCCATTGCCAGTCTGTGATGCCCTATGGGTATCCGACTCCCTCTCCCCGGCCTCTGTATCAGTTTCCTCATTTCCACCAACCCCTTCCTGCCCTCTAGGTTGCTCACATTTTTTGTAACACTCTATGTCAGCCTCCATCAAGTAACCTGAGTTTCCCCGACTGCCCCTCTAAACTGTCCCTCTTCCTCCCCTCTTGCCCTGTTCTCCTTAGGTGCTCCCTTCCCACAGTCTGCTCTTTTAGGCTTCTCCACAACAGCCCCTCCCTTCTCACTTTCTGCTTTTCTAGGCTTCCCCACAACAGCCCCTACTGACTCTTCCCCCTTCACTCTCTTTATATTCGGAATGTTTACCCGGTACGTTTTCTCCTTAGCATCAACATCCCTATCTAAGGGTCCTCTGTCCCTAATATCCCCCCTCCTGCTTGCTGTAACATAATGTCCTGTAATTTCTGAGCGTTGCTCCAGCCTCCCCTCAGCCCCACCCTTCTGCCACCCATATCCACACCTCTTATTCTTGGAAACCCCCCAAACTCCCCCAGCTTACTCCTTAACCAATATACTTCACTCTTGATACTAGATAGCTGTCTACAGAGTGGGCAGCCTCCCTCTCTCCAGGCCCAGTTGAGAATTATTGTCATCCCACAGCCTGTGCAACCTACAACCCTTCTGATGATGCCTGCCATGGTGGAATGTGGCCACCCTGTTTGTCCCTCTTTGCTCATAATGACACACACCCCTTTTCTCAGTCCCTTCCCCCTTGAATACAGTCTCTCTCTATACTGACTGCAGTTATTTATGAACCCAATTTCAACCTCACCAATAAAGTCCCCAAGTCTCACAAACACATACAGTCCAGTGTGTGTCCAGTCCCACTAACAGTTAGTGTATGCAGACATCAGGTACTGTACGATGTCACAGGCCCACCAGTTCCTGTTGCTTCAAATTTCAGTCACAAACAGAAATGCACAGCCCTTCAATCTCAACCCTCAGTGGCTTTTCAGCATTTAAGAAAGCCTACAAAACAGGGTAGGTGGGAGGGCTCTACCACCACCAGACAAACATCACATTTAAATTTCACTATAATTATCACTGCCAAACAAGTGTTCCCACACCCAGCACACAAGCCCCAATAGTTACAATATCACAGCCCAAGTAACGGTTCTAACTCAAAGTAGTAATTTTTAACACACAGAACTAATTTCAAGTACAAAACTATTCAAATATTTCAGTTAAAACAGAAGATAAAACCAAACCTCTTTCCTGAACAAACTCCTACTTCTGTTCCCAGGTGGACCACATCTTAGAAAGGATGTAGAAAGACTGGAAACAGTGCAAAGAAGAGATACAAAAATGGTACAAGGGCTGTACCAGAAACCATATGAGGAAAGATTGAGGGATCTAAACATGTACACCTTGGAACAGCGCAGGGAAAGGGGAGACATGATTGAAACCTTCAAATACATGAAGATAATAAATAAGGTACAGGTTCAGGACATATTCCAGCTCAAGAGTTATACAAGAACCAGAGGTCACACTTTGAAGCTGGAGGGGGGAAATTCAGAAGCAACATGCACAAGTTCTTTTTCACAGAAAGGGTGGTTGATGCATGGAACAGCCTCCTCCAGAATGAGGTGGTCACAAAAATGGTCAGGGCTTTTAAGAATGCATGGGATAAATACAAGGGCATCATAACACTGAGTAGCAGTTGAGGGAGGGGGTAGGTTCTTGGGCAGACTAGATGGATCTTGCGCTCCCCTTCTACCATCAACTTCTATGTTTCCAAGTAGAAGTTTTCCCCATGATTTATAGTAATTTTTCATGAAACATGTATGCAGTTGGATTACAGTTTTAATTTATTTACTCAAGATAACCCAATTGAGGTGCAACATCTCATTTCCATTGGGGTCCTACCTCTACCCATTTCCATGGCGGTGTGGACTGGAGACTATATTACTTTACCAAGGTCACACAGTGAGTACGTGGCTCTAGTAGGATTTGAACCAATGACCTCCTGATTCCCAAGCTGGTGTTCTAACCATTCTGCCTTATTGAAACTTGATTTAATTGAAACTATTATTTGGTGACAGACCAACATTTCATTATATATTATACAGCAGGGATTTTGCAAAGAGCATAAGACAATACCTTTGAAAGCATGGATCAGCAATTTATTTTAACAGAAATTGACTTTTGTAGTAGCATAAAACAGAGAAGTCTCTGTCATTATTCCATTCATTATTTCTGTGATTGACAGGAGCTAATATATTATTTGGCTTTCCATGACTGGTTGAAACCACCATTCTTTCCATCCTCATACACTGCTTCTCAGGATGTAGAAGAAGGGCCATCATTACAGGAATGTTTAACAATTGGAAAAGAGATGTCATGGCTGACTGGTCTCCTGTATACAATAACTTTTCCTTAAATTGCCTAGAGTAAATCTCACATACGGTAAGCTAACCCACAAGGACACATGATCATGCCCAATGGGGTGGACATGTTATTACAGTAAGAAACCATTTTCCTGTAAGTGGTATGAAAAAAGGAATAAGGTTTAAGCACTTGAGCTGTATTGTGCACAACACCCTCATGGAAGTTCTCCATGTAGGTGGGTCACTAAAAATGAAGTGAGTTTCTGTGGTAGGACATGCACTGCTGTCAGCAACTAGTGTCTGAGGCTGAATTGTTTCCAAAATGACATAAGACGTGGTCTGGGGCTAATGCTAATGTATATGTTTTGCACCCATGTTGTAATCTGATGTATCTAACAGAGTATGCCTAGCTGAGAAATACTATGAAAACTATAGATAGCTCCGCTAGTGGCTTAAAGCTGGTGTTTATATTACAAGCTGTTCTAATCCAACATTTGTTTTTCTTTTGCTGATGTACTTGTGAAGGCTGGTAGCACCATTCTTGGGACTTTAACTGGGTACTGCCTGAATTGTATTAAAAACCTCTCCCTGTGACATATTGTCTACATGGCAATGAAAACACTGTAGTGTGAGAATTGAAAATCTGGAGTGATTACTATGGCCTGGTATCTTGTGTTCTGGGCTGTATGCTTGTGGCACAGAATGGTGATCCCAGTTTCCTGTTTATTAATAGTTTGAGCCAGAAAATGTGCAGTTTCTAGGTCATACGCATCCACTGTAACACTCATCCTTATTCATACGGGTGTAATTTGCTGGTGCTGCTCTGAAAGAGTAAACAACAGAGACATCCAAATCAGCACACTTGAATCCAATCATATTTCTAGTAAAGAAAGTGGTTTTATTTTAGCAACAGTGACAAACTGGAGAGCACTAGCCAATTTATAATCTCCCCCTAGGCATTGCAGTTTTACTGCATAGTACTAGGGAAACATGTTCATAGTTTTTTTTTGTCTTGCTAAAATTAACCTTTTTTGCAAGAGATTCATTTTTTGAGTGTGCTAATTTGGACTTCTGTAGGTCATGGACCAAGTTAGACAGAAAATACAGCATTTTCAGAAAGGGTGATACAGCTGTAACACTCCATTTTGAGTTACAAGGCCACACCTCTGTAAGGACATTGACTGGGTAGACGTGATTCAGAGGAGGATTATCAAAATAATGCAGAGGCTGCACCAGAAACAATATTTATTTATTTAGTTTTTGTTTACCGGGTAGGTGCACTAGCCAAAATTGACTATTTTCAGGCATGACCTGGGAAAGTACACACAAAATAGTGAGACAGGTACATTGCATATGCAGCTGAAATACATGAGGATGAGACAGTCCTGAAGATAATACAAAACAAGCAAGTGACAATAACATAAAGTGGATCAGATCACATTGAGATAGCATAAGGTTCATAACTGGCAATACATATAGGGATAAACATTTAACCTGAGATAGGATCTACTTAGCATAATGGAGGGAGGTAGGGATGGGAAGGTGGGCAAGGTTGGATCAGAACGGTGGGTACAGATACCAAGATGGGTAGTATGTCAGGCAATAGTCGGGCAGCAGGGGGTGGCAGAAGCTAGGTGGAGTCAAAACAGGTGCAGGGATCCTGTGATAGGTGGTGATGCAGCTCTTTTTTAAAGATTGGGTGGGAGCTGGCTTGCTTAAGGGCTAGGGGGAAGGAGGGAGTTCCAGCTGGTTGGGGCAGCATGATGAAAGGCTCCAACATGTTTAGATGTGAGGCACCTAGGTATGTTAAGAAGGGATTTATTGGCTGAGCGATGTTCGTTGTCAGTTGTCAGGGGTATAAGTAGTGCCACAAGGGATGAGGGGGTTTGACTTTGAATGACCTAGTCTATAAGGGTGGACACTAAGTATTGGTGGCATGCAGAAGGGGAGAGCCATCTTAGGTCACTGTACAGGTGGCAATGGTGCTTGAGGAGATGGGAGGAGGAGGCATACCGACGTATGTTGTTGTAAGTGACGTCCCATTTATGGAATGCTGCTTTATGGGCATTGACAAATGTGGAGACACTGTATGTCTGAGCAGGGAGAAGGATACCTCTAGCAATTGCCAGTTTTGCTGCTGGTGTTAAAATTATACTCATTTTGTAAGCAATTCCTAGTTTGGAATTAACTGCTTTGCAAATAGTTTCAATGTGCAGGCTGAAGTCGAGGCTTTGATCAAGGATGACTCCCAGGTATTTAAAGGATGTGGCAGAGTCAATGAGTGTCCTTCCTAAGTCATGTACAATGAGGGACTGCTTGCAGGCTCTACATTTGAGGGCCAAACCAAACAGCATGGCTTGGGTTTTCTTTGCATTAAGCACAAGTTTGTTGTTATTCAGCCATGTTTGTACCCTCTGGAAGTCCGCATAGAGAGATGTGTTTAGTAAGCTGACATTGGTTGCACTGGAGTAGAGGACGAGATCATCAGTGTGTAGTATGGATGAGCTGGAGGAAAGAGCATTAATATATATATATATATATATATATATATATAAAGAGACAGAGAGAGAGAGAGAAAAGCAGGCGTCCCAGGATGGAGCCTTGGAGTACACCAATGATGACAATGGTTTCATCCGAGAGTGAGGAGTTGAATTTAACCACTTGTGTTCTATTTGCCAGATAGCTGTTAAACCAGTTGACCACTGTGGGTGAGAAGTTGAGATTATGTAGCGTGGAGAGGAGCAGGGGCTGAATGACAAGATCAAAGGCCTTGGTAAGATCAATAAAGACTGCACCAGTGAGTAGGCCTGCCTCCATGTTGGAAAGTGTGCCAGAGGTGAATTTAAGAAGAGCGGTTGAGGTACTGTGGCCTTTCCTAAAGCCATGCTGAGTGTCAGAGAGAAGGTTCTTCTTTGTGAGATAGTTGATGGTTTGGTTAGCCACAAGCTTTTCCAGTATTTTACTTAAAACTGAGAGGATGGCTATTGGCCTGTAGTTGGCGATGTCCTTCGGGTCTCCTTTTTTAAAGATTGGTGTTATTCTAGCAACTTTCCAGAGGTTGGGGACAGCACCGAAAGAGAGAGAGAGAGAGAGAGAGACAGTGTGAAGATTTTGGTCAGTGGAGAGGCAATCAGAGATGCTGCTAGTTTCAGTAGGTGGGGTTCTAGGGCATCTGAGCTAGTACTTGTGCTATCCGACATTGTTTGTAGTAGTCTTAGGACCTCTGACCTTGTGATTGCTTTAAAGTAGAAAGGTGAGGTAGTTGAGCAGTCAGCAGGGCAGGATGCCAGAGCTAAGGGTGTGCAGGCAGGCTGAGGTGCTGGTGTGGGAGAGTTGAAAGATAAGGTGTATTGAGATAGATCTGAGAACATCTGATTGAAAGCATTAGCTATAGTGTTCATGTCATTGCAGTGCACACCATTCAGGATTATGTCGCCTGGGGTGAATGACTGAGCAGCACCCAGAAAAGTTTTGATGTGGGTCCAGAATTTTCTGGGGTCACCAGCAGAGTTTGAGAGCAGTTCCCTACAGTAGATACTCTTTGCTGTTCTGACCTTTTTTCCTCATAGATTTTGAAGGGCTCTGTATTTAATGTAGTCCTCTGGTAGCACAGATAGTTTGTATTCCTTCCAGTTTTTGTCCCGTGTGTGTAAGTTTGTCAGCAGGTCCTTGTGGAGCCATCGAGTTTACTTGCCCCCACCCTTCGCATGACTCAAAGGGTGTGTTTATTCTGGATTGCCAGGCATTCATCAAGGGAAATAGTAAGGGCTGCTCCAACATCCCTTGAGCAATAGATGCCTGACCAGTTGATATAGGACACATCAAGTAGGAATGCTTCAACATCCAGGTTAGCAAAGCTGGTTATGGTGATGTAGCGAGGAGGTGGGGGGGAGGGAGCAGATGGAGGATTTCAAATACAAAAAGTTGGTGAATGATCAGTGATAGTGCCTGACAGCAAGTCAGCTGTATGCACATGGTCTAAGCGGTTTATCATGATGCAGTCAATGAGGGTAGAGGTCATTTGA
This sequence comes from Neoceratodus forsteri, assembly GCA_016271365.2. Lineage (NCBI taxonomy): Eukaryota > Metazoa > Chordata > Ceratodontiformes > Ceratodontidae > Neoceratodus > Neoceratodus forsteri. The sequence goes on from CM057455.1 coordinate 795,357,335, forward strand.
GATGGGACAGTTCATGTAGGTTCAGTTAGAATCTGGTGCAGGTTATAGCTTTGAGTTAGTAACTGTAGTGTGTTTCACACTGCTCCCAACCAGTTTAGGTTTAAGTCATCTAATATTATGATCTTGTTGTGTTTTGAGTTTATTGTGGTCAGATTAAGTAGGTCCCAGAGTCCAGTGAAGCCTCCAGTGAGTAGGTTGTAGGCACAGATTATGTGGGGTTTTTTTTTGCGTCTATAGCTATGCTTGCTTGTAGAGACTCACAGACAGAGGTGGAGTTGGACAGTAGGCAGACTGTAACATTGAGATGATCAGGAGAGATTCCAAGAACTCAGCTTGTACTTCCTGGAGGAGAGGAGAGTGAGAGGGGGCATGACTGAAACCAATAAGTAACTCACGGGGTGAACAAAGTGGAGGACGTGAGTCTCTTTCAGAGGAGGAGTAGCAACAGAACATGTTGGCATGCAATGAAGTTTGAGGGGAGGACTTTAAGAGGGATGTGAGGAAATACTTCTTTACAGAAAGGTTGGTGGACACCTGGCATAACCTGTGAGAGGAGGTTGTAGGGGCAAACACAGTTTGGGCTTCCTGGATGTGTGGGATGGGCACATGAGCATAAAAAGAAGAGGAAAGGGAGGAGGGAGGGGCACTTGAGACTGAATATGGTCAGAGGAGTAATAATTGGCAGGGAAACAGGGCATACTAAATGGGTCTACTGGTCCTTTTCTGCTGACAGTTTCTATGTTTCTGTGTTTCTATGTTTCTGTGACTGTGTCATCTGAAATGGATCAAAATGTCTGTTATTTTCAAATGTTGTGATGCATTTTCAACAGTTTTGCTACTTTAAGGCAGCTTGTATAAAAAAAGGATCTATGCATCACTTTTTTGATCAAAAAGGGAAACAAAAAACACCACAAATTTCAGCAATTTTGCATTTTATGCTCTATGCCTTATTAGACCCAGTATTCTATGCATAATTAGACCCAATTGACACAAATAATGGTGCATACCCAGATGTACATGTACAGTAGATGCCATGCACCGAGCACCAAAACAACACGTGGAGCTTAAATGCAGTAAGACTGGGTTACCCAATGTTTGGGGGTAGGTCCACACAGATTGATAGGCCAGTCAGGAGGACAAAGCAGACCTGGACTATGGACTTGCAATCAGAAGCTGCAGCTGGTCCTACAGGATCACCTGCACTGCAGGAGTAGGGATGATGGGGTACTACAGTACATTCTGCATAAGGGCTGCCATATCTTCTTTCACATTGTGACATTTTTACATCATGTTTTACAATGTGCACCACAGCCATCATCCTCTCCCCCACTAATTTTGGCAAGGAGGAAGGCTGGGCCCATGACTGCAGGGCAACAGCTGTTCTATTGGACAGTTGTTTTGGGGTAATACACCTGTTATGGCACGTCTGGCTAGCATAACAACTCCCCCCAACACTGGGCTGGCAGAGTGCAATAAGTAAGCTGAATGCTGTGCTCTGCTGACCATCTCTGGCACAATCACCCACCATCTCTAGCCCTGAATGGCCATGCAGCAATGCAAGTACAAGTATGGCCTGGGCCTGGGTGGCACCCATGGTGAGTAGAGATGGATGAAATCTGCAAATTTTGCTCTTTGAAATGTGAAATTCCACCCGTGAAGTGTGGAATTTTGCCACTCGTGGGTGAAATTCTGCCATTTGTGGGCAAAATTCCACATTTTGTAGGAGAAATTCCACATTTTGCACCAGTGAAATATTTTGTGAAATGCACAACATTCGTGAAATATTTTGTGGGGCAAAATTCCTGAGTTTGCCTGAATTTCAACAGTGAAATTCAATTTTGCTGCATCTTTAATGGTGAGGGAAGGGTAGTAGTATTAGTAACATGTTGTTCATTACATACAGTGATCAATGAATCGGATAGCTCAACTGAGGCAAACTCATTTTCAGTGAGGTTCTATTTTACAAATATACAAATATTCAAAAATACAAATGAAACAATAAAATACAAACATTGTAAAAAGAAATCAATAGCAATGCAACATATAAGAATCACATACACACAATCTGCCAATTGAATTAGGTACAACATTACTTAACACCTAAACACATACACGTACATGTTACCACCTACAGTCCCTAGTCTTATATTCATATTACTGTATTTCTAATAAGGTACGTTCCATTGCCTCTTTAATAAAACATTTATTTATATCCCTCTTTCTGATTACCCCTTCTTTTAATCGCAATTCAAGTGGTAAGCAATTCCACAACTTTGGCCCCCTGTAGGAGAAAGAGGATTTTCCCACTAATGTACTATAATTTGGTAAACTGAATTCTTGACCCACTGCTGATCTCAAACCTTTTCTTATAGGCCTAGGAATCAGGTCACCCAAAATATACTTTGGGGCCTTCCCAAGTACGCATTTTGTCAAAAACTGCAGTGCATGTAATGATCTTCTTTTCTTAAGATTATGCCATTGGAGATTTCTATACAACTCTACTCTATGTGTTCTTTTTGGGGCGTTTAAAATTAATCTTGCTACCTTATGATGGACTATATCAAGTCTACCCAGATTAGTTTGTGTAGCCCCCACATATACCAAATCACCATAATCAATCAGGGGCATAATCAATGTATTAACTAAACTCCTTCTCATCATCTCATTGAAGCACAACTTATTCCTATATAGATAACCCTAACACTTCCCCACTTTTTATTCTATTAGTTCTATGTACCAATTCCATTTTAGAGCTGAGTCAAAAAGAACTCCTAAATATTTATAGCTATTAACCTGTTCTAAGAAAGTATTTTCAAAAGTTTTAATCTGTAGGTTAGATTTAGAAATCTTTTGGTGCCTGGAAAAAATAATTACCTGTGACTTTTCAGGATTCAAAAGCAAGCTAGACTTCAGCAGGTAAACCTGTATTTCATCAAAAGCCTCCTGGAGTGTAGGCTGAATATCCTCAATTGAGACCCCTTCTGTATATATCACAGTATTGTCTGCATATAAATATATTTTAACCCTAGGATCTGAAACAGAAATGTTATTCATATAAATGTTATATAGAACAGGGCCCAATATTGAGCCCCACAGTACCCCAGACTCAATAGTTCTTATACCAGACGTCCATTCCCCTATAGCCACCATTTGCTTTGTTTGTGTTAAATACTGTTAAAATGAATTTAGTGCCCGTTCAGACATTCCAATAGTTTCAAGATTGGACAGGAGGATGTCGTGGTTCAAGGTGTCAAAATCTTTAGACAAGTCTATAAAGACTGCTCCCACCAACATCCTCCTGTCCAATCCTCTTGCAATGTCTCCCGCCACGCTTACCAAAGCTGTGGAAGTACTATGTAAAAGCCTAAAGCCTGATTGAAATTTATTTAATATTTTCTTATCTTCCAGGAAATGTTGAAGTTGATTATTCACCAATCTTTCAAAAACTTTTGCTACCACAGGGAGAAGGGATATAGGGTGGTAATTTTCTATAAGAGTTTTTGAATCTTTTTTATAAATAGGTATTACTCTTGCTGTTTCCCGTTGAGCCGTAAAAACAGAATAAGTAAGGGAAAGATTGAAGATTTTCATCAGAGGGCAGGCTATAATAGGAGCTGCATTTTTAGGAGCACTGATGGGATTTCTTCTGGTCCACATGCTTTTTTGATATCTATTTCAAGTAGTGCATCCCTTACTTCCTGTACACTAATTGGCTGAAAAACAAACTCCTCATCCCTGTCTAAAGATTTATTTGAACTCTTACCCATAATACCCCAACAGTTTAGGCCATAATTTTGAGTTACTTGTTGTGTTCCAATGGATGTGAAATATTTATTAAATTCTTCTATAACCAAAGGACCCACTGGGATTTTACTATTATTAAATTTAAAATTCTCAGATATTTTTGATTTTTGGTTATTTTGAAGTTTTCTAATTTTCTTCCAAAACTCTCCTTGATTACCAACCGTAGTCCCTGACAACTCCATGTTATAGTACTCCTCTCTAATTGTTCGAACTCTCTTTGTACAAGAATTCCTACATGTTTTGTAATATACCCAATCTTTGTCTAAATTTGTGTTTTTTGCAGTATTCCAAGCTTTATCCCTTGTTCTTTTCATTTTACATAATTCTAGATTATACCATGGTGAATTTTGTATTTTAATTTTTCTCTTTTTACAGGGGGCATGCTTATTACACAACATCATAAAGTCATCATAGAAAACAGCCCAGGCCTCATCTGCTGTCGGAACCAAGTCCACATGATCCCACTCATGATTTTCCACATCCAGCATAAAATGGGTGTAATCAAAGTCTTTATATGATCTGAAATGTCTAGTTCTGACATTCCCCCCCCATCTTCCCTGTTTTTCTGTGTGTTCCTCACACAAAACACCATTTTGTGATCTGACAGGAGTCTGGCAGCACCCCACATGCCTGGATCCCATGAGGGTGGGAAGTGAAGATAAGGTCCAACATGGATGAGTCATCAGGGTTTTTAGTATTTAACCTAGTTGTCTCTGTTATCAACTGGGTAAGGGCTAACTCATCACTCAGCTCACTAATATCATGCCCAATTTCCACCTTCCTCTAATTCACATTTAAATCTCCCAATATATACATTTCATGATTATTTTTATGTTTAAACAAAAAATTCTTTAAATACTCAAATATATACTGCCCCTTCTTCGATGGACGTTAAGCTCCCACTATTAATATAGGTTTCAAATGAAGGAGTTTTAACTCTAATGCCAACACTTCCACTTCATTCCAATTAGTAAATGTATCCAGTTCAATTATATCTAGGTACTCTAATGCATCAATGATTACCCCCCTCTTTTTGACCTTTCTCTCCTCCACAATTATAGCCCTCAATATGAATTTCTTGATCCGTTGTTTTATGACTCAACCAGGATTCAGTAATAACAATAGTATTAGGCCTGTACATTATTACCCACTCCTGTAAATGTGTGAATTTTTTAACTATACTTCAAGTGTTAATATGTACCATTCATATTCCCTTAACTCCCAACAGGTCCTTTATATAATTATTCTCTGAAATGGAATCTAACCTATTAATTATACTTAAATTGTTAAATGTAGGCCCTGGATTGAATGGATATCTTCACATGTGGCTAAATTAATCACTAAACACAATGTGCAAAACTTATATAGTTGCCTTGTAAAAAACAATATTTTCCATTTTGTACCGGTAAAAGTGGTAACATGTTTTCTATTAACATCTAAACAATCTAATTTACTAACATTAAACACCCATTTTATCAACTGTGATTCTAAACTACTACAAATTAGCCCAGTTGACACTAACCCATCCCAATTCCTTAGAAACGTATTATTCTGACTTAAGGTTGACTTATGTTCAATTTCCCTATGCTTAATACTAAAATTTTCTCTTAAGTCAGTTCTAATTATTTGAGGACCTCTGACCCAAATTAACAATGACATGCTAACCAAACACAAAATAAATGAGCAGGTCATTATACAATTAAAATGCTTTCCATTATAAAAATACATAATTGTTACACTTATAACAACCACTCTAATAATATACATAGCACTCAATTTCTAAAAACCAACTATACATTAACTAACTTAATGTGGTACTAGTGTGGTGTTAGTGTATCTGTGGATGTTCTTTGGACACCCGGGATGCACGTATCTTGACCCCATTCACTGTGTATCAGGGCAAGTAGGACCACATATCATTAGTGCATAAGGCCCTTCATGCATAATTTGTATTACAACACCAACGTCATTGTGCAAGTCCCCATTGTTTAGTTAGTTGTGCAACATTAACATCAAGTTTTCCAGTCCTATTCTGATTACAGAAAGAATAATATCATACTGAAATTATTAACATAGAGGACTTCCGTTACTAACCACACTGTAATCACTTCAAGAGGTTGCCAGTACTGTTGTCATGGCAACCTCGAGAAGTGATTGCAGTGGTTGTTTACTGAAGACCATCCATTAGCATTTATAGTGTATAGTGACCAGTCACTTTACTTGTGGCTTGAAATCAATTTTTTCATTCATTTGAAGACTGAGGTCCCTTCATTTCAAATCTCCAGCCCCCTTCCCTGACCAAGTCCCACACTTTGTATTTTAAAAAAAATACAGAACAATTGATGACAAGCCTCTTTGTGTACCTTTGGTTCCCACGCTGTGTCTTTGAGTCTGGTATTCCATGGTGCAGCTCTCCTGGTTATTCAACAAAGGCATTCCTCAGAGGCAGAAATTTGGGAAGTCCAGGAGATGCACATGCACAAACCCACTGAAGTTGTTATGCTATCATTGTGACATAGTCAAGAGGGTATAATAACCTCTTGATGTCACAACGATAGCATAACAAACATAGGAATTCATTGAATTCCATCAGCTATAAACCTCTCCCATACATTATAAACTGACTTCAATCCTTATGAGGAAATGGCAGGTTCCCATGTTCTAGTGAAAACAATGGTGCAGTTTAAGTGCAATGCTTGCACCCAGCATTTTACTCTTCACTTTAAGATAAAATTGATCTTGAAATGTGTGAAGCAGTAAAGACAATCAGCCTCCTTCTGTTGAAATATTTGTACATGAAATTGATAATCTAAGGTAGCCCCCCAGCTAGAATGATGATGATTTAATCATCATTTATCATAAATAAGCGCTTAATAATCAAGGTAGATAAGGTGTTCTAAGATAATGCCACTCAGTTAAAATACCTTGGCATGATTCTTCATCAAGAAGTGCTGTATTTCCCTCACACAAATTCCATCTTGTTCAAGTGTTTTGCAAAGTTAGGTGCACTATGTACTGTAGAGTAGTCTTTCTCTATACACCTGTAAAAGCATAGCTGAGCAATACTTTTATCTACCTTGGATTATGGAGAAGTGAATGCAACAGCACCCAAACAGTCTCTGTCCAAATGGAATGGGCTATTTAATGCTTTATGCAGATTTTCCCATAATTGTGCACTTCATACCCATCACTAACAAATATATACAACTGTGGATTGGTCCCATTTGGACTATCGTTGAACTTGCCACATTGTCTTTATTTGAGCCAGATTCTGGGCTAACAAACTCTCATCTTACCTTGGTAGCCTATGTTCTCCAGCAATGAATCCTCTCTGCCAGTGACATTTGGAGATTGATTTAAGGCTGAATATTCCCCTAAAATAAAGAAGACATCTATCCAAACAGCAATTAGCTTCTGTTTGCCAAATTATAGAATACATTGCCCTTGAGCATAACCTGCTCCCCCTCAATCTTAGTCACCAAATTTAAATTAAAGCACCATTTTTTATGTCTACCTGTGAGTGCCCTACTTACCTGCCATGGTGTAAACAATTTGAAACTGTCGGTCCTGTATGCACATGCAGTGGTCCATCAATTGCTGTTGATTCTTTGTACACACTGTATATTGTGCTAACTAATACTGTATACTGTATATTGCCTTGTTACATTGTATTATTTTTTATCTATAATTAGTTCAGTATTTCTCCCTTTCTCTCCTATTCTTCCTTTCCCATCTTTCCAGGTCACATCCTTAAATGTATGCTGTACTCTGCATGGCTTGCATGCTAAAACATTTGTAAATAAACAAATGTGCAATCATGCTCAAGAAAAGCTCATGCTTAATCTTTAAACAACATTTGATTATAATTAATAATAATTACACACAGCTGCTCATAAAACCGATGATGTTCTTAAGTTAATGAGAGGATGTGTTATGATTGGTCAAGATCACTGACATAAAATCCAATTAATGTTAAAAAATAAGACATTTTGAATAGTTATTTTATTCTGTGTGTTTGGAATTCAACAAGTTAACAATTAATTAGGCATCTGCATTGACATCATCATTTTTTCCCTATATATTTTATGCTCTATTCATCCAGGATAGGCTGGGCTCCCCTCTATCCTGCTTCTCTGATCCCCATGAAATCTAAACCTCCCCAGAACCTACAAGCTGGCCTATGTAACCCCTCACTTTTACCCCATATCAGGGGCAGGAGGGGGAGAGTTGTCCACCCCAACAAAGTCCAATAATTTGGTCCTGGCCATCTGTTTCCTGGTGGCAAGGCAGAAGAGGGATCAGTGGGCAGGGCTTCATGAAAGACTGCTCTATGGCCATTTTCCTCTGATTTTCTCCCAAGCCTGTTGTTGGGGTTCACACATTTTGATGTGTTATCTTGAGGCATATGCACATCACAGAGTCCAGCAGCTCCTGCCACTACTGCCACTCTTGTCCCACATTGCCACCAGGTCTTCTCCTGGTGGCAGTCATTTGGAAAAGCCAGCAGTCATCCCTCCCTGCTAGAGAAAAGCAGTAACTGGGATACTCAGTCCTCTCCCTGCCCGGCCAACTCTTGGCATCTAGTGCTCATTCCCTAACACATACCGCTGGTGTGTAGCGAGGTGTGGCATCTAGCACATCAGCCCTCAGTGCCACCAGGCCTTTGGCATCATTATTTACAATACATCTGCAAAAGCACAATGTTTTCATTTTTGCTTACACATAGAACTTACCTTTTGATTTAATTTCTTATAAAGGTTCAAACTGGTAAATATGTCTACATAAGGAATTTAACTTTCAGGTTATAGCATGTCCTACGTGTACTTGGCTGTGATCTGTACCTTTTATTTTTGTATTAAACCAATGTTGCCAATTTAAAATGATTTAAAATAAAATTCCTATTACTTTGAATTTCAAGTATGCAAATTTGTACACAGAACTAGTAATCATTTTCTTTTCTTCAAGATAGAAGTAAGGTTGGCAAGAGCTCTGAAAATCTGAAAGTCCATTAATAATGCTTCCATATTACCTGCAGATTTTGGCAGTCCTGAGACATTCATATCTAAATATCAGCTATAAATTAAAAGAAGGTGGCTGGCCCAGTGGTGGAAAAGTAGCATTACCACTAACGGCACTTATGATCCAAGTTCAGAAGTGAGCTTGAGTCGTTGGATGGTCAGTAGGTAGGAGGACCAAGCAGCCAAGGGACTGCCCTCCTTCTCCAGGGAGGGAGTGGTGCAGTGCTCTATGGTACATTGGCCTCTAGTGGAGGTTGGGGGACAAGCATGCTGAGTAACAGAGGAGTGGAAGACATCCAGCGTGTAACACAATGGATCGTGCGTAGCGTTACCATTGACATCATTGCAGCCACTCCTCTGGGTCACAGAGGGGAACAGGGAGGTACAGAAAAAGGGCAGAAACACCCCTGGCTGGCACAGATGACCCCACCCCTACAGACCCAGCACCTGGGGACTTGGGAATGGCCCTTAGATCCTTTAGATGGTGGGACATAGGCACTGTCCACCACCATACTGCGGGGGATAAACTGCAAGACTGAAGTCCAGGTAAGTCCCAGGAGAAGCCAAGGTGATGGGTTTGTAGGGGGCAGGCATGACAGGAGCCAGCCAGGAAGGAAAAAGCATTAACAAAAATAAATTGAAAGAAGGTAGCAGCCATGTCATGAGAACTTGATGTCATAGCTGGACAAGCTATGCTTAAAGAGCTTAAAGTAGCAGTGCAACAAGAAATATTTTTCCTCAAAAAGCTAGTTTCCGCTACATTAATTTAAAATGTTAGCACACCTGTCATACCTACTTTTCTAAGAAAAGTACATCCTATGCAATACAATGTAATTTTTTTCTCAATCCTAACCCTTGCCAGATCTGTAATGCTATTTCTAAGTCAAATGTGGAGGTCATCTTTATTCCTTGAGAAAAACGAAATACTTTTTCCTCATACATTGAAGTGCATGTGTGTGGCTGCAGCTCGTGAGAACCTCTTATACAGTGCAGAGGTCTTCACACACTGCATCATCACTCTGCATTCCAAATTCTATTTTTTTCTTTTCTCTAACAGCTGCTAGTTTAAATTGGAAACTGGCATTGTTGTTAAACAGAGGTCAGGAAGCGTAGGCAAAACAAAAGAAGTTGTAAAATTGAAAGGTATTGCTTTATTATTATTAATAACAATAAAATGAAAAATAAAATTGCACAGGATAGCACTTCACAAAGGCAGTACAAACAGAAAAAAAAAGTCCTTTATCTGAGAGTCTCTTTTCAATTTAAATCTCAATCTCTCTATCTAGCCAAACAAAACATTGCTCACTTTATGCAAAATGACTTTTCCTGGCAATTAAATTCTATATCCCATTCCTGTAAATTAAATTTCCTGTTTTTCACAAACTGTATCAAAGCTATGTCAGTTTATTTGCTGTGACCAGTCTGCAGGTGCAGCTAAATAGAATATCCTGTACCAGGGCTGATTTCCTACTGACAATTCTGTTAGCAAGCTTGTGAATGGCAAATACATTCAAGGTTAACCCTCTGTGTTCCAAACTGATAACTTCTCTAACAAACTCAAGTACCTGTCTTCACTCATTTCAGCAATACAATTGCATACATTTGAAAACCTAGGGATCCCAGTTTCACATAAAGATTCACATAATTTTTTTAACCATAGAGAAGCAAGGGGAGAAAGAAAGAATAGAAACACTAAGTGAAGAAAGGGAGATTGCAGGGAGAAACTGTGGGACCACTGGAGTGGCCAGTTCCTAGGTGCCACAAGGAAAATTTGATTGTGTAATCAGACAGGCAGGAGGCAGACAAGTGGCAGAATAGGAGATGAGAGAACAGATCCTTGCTTTTAACTCCCTCTGTATAACAAATGGGACAGGGTCATATCCCAACCCTGTTACAAGCATGAAGTACTGTCAACATAAAAATAGAGTGCTTGTACATGACAATAAGAGCTGTACACAATAAAATAAATAACTCTGATTGCTCAAATTACATCCTTCTTCTAATGACACTATTGAAATAACACATTGTTCACCTCAGTTGCTTACTTTCTGTTTAAAATATTAGGAGATTGTGCAGTGATTGACAGCACAACTCACCAATAGAAAGGTAAGCCTAGTGTGACTGCTGGTTGTGTCACCCATTAACAATACACAATGGATTATGCTAGTGTATAACTTCATTTTAAAAAGCTGGTGCCGATCTTTTTTTTTATTTTTTTTACCTAAGAAGACAGTCAGAGATGAATAGAATCTGCAACATAACAGTAAGATCTTTATTTGATGTCAGTGAAATGTTTTACATTGCCGTTCCTGATGTGAACTGCTACCCAGTCCAGCGTAAATTAAACTTTACTTCTCTGATGAAGCCATCTTAATTCTGCTGCTAATACTGGTAAGCAATATAACAGGATTGTATGTCAGATGAAAAAATTAAAGCTTAATAAATTAAATAAATAAATTAAATGAAGGTAGCAGCCATGTCATGGGAACTACAGGGAGGAAATGACGTCATAGCTGGGCAAGCTGTTCTTAAAGAGATTATAGCAATAGTGCAACAAAAAATATTTTTCTCCAAAAAGCTATTTTCAGCTACATTAATTTAAAATGTCAGCATACCTGTCAAATCTACATTTCTAGGTACAGTACCTCCTATGTTGTGCACCATAATTATTTATTAGTCTTAATACTTGCCAGATCTACAATGCTATTTATAAGCCAAATGAGAAGGCCCTTCTTTATTCATTCAAAAAAATTAAAAGTTATGTAAAATGCTTATATTTTGGTGGAACAATAAAACTATACCACTTAATAAAACGATGATGTCTACAGTCTTTTCTAGTGTTCAGTTTAGGTTTATTGTTTGGTTGCTAAACCATTACAATATCATAGGTACAATTATTAAACCTTAAAAATGCAGACATATACAAAACAAAATACTGAGACAAATAGTCTAAGCCAGTTCCAGTACTACTGTACCAATGAAATCAATTCAAATTTTATTTTGAAAAAGCACAATTCAAAAAATATCAAAGTGCTTGTACATACAGAATAAAAAGATAAAATCAAACAACAGATAAAACAAATAATTTAAGAAAGCTGCAAGTCTGCAGACATCAAGGAAATGCTAAATTAAACAGATGTGTTTTAAGAGCAGCTTTAAAAGTCTCAGCGGTCAGACACTCTCTAACCCGACAAGGTAAAGAATTCCACAGGGTCAAACCCACAAAAACAAATGATCTGACCCCAGAAGTCTGCAAACGGACCATGGGAACTTCTAGCCATCCCTCATCGGAGGAGCAGAGAGGGTGGAGGGGGCCGTAGGAGGAAGTAAATCTTGCAAATATGGCGCTCCCTGTCTGTGTTGGGCCTTATAGGTCAGCAATCCAACCTTGAAGGTAATTCTCCACTGAATGGCAGCCAGCGCAGGCCATGGAGCACAGGTGTGATATGACAAGATCTAGATAAGCCACTCAACAACCTGGCCGCCTCATTCTGCACCAGTTGCAGGCAGTGGAGCTCCACCCTTGGTAGTCCTAGGTATAGGACATTGCAGTAATCAAGGCAGGAGGTCACAAAGGCACAGACCACCACTGGATGATCATCAGGCAGGACCAGGTGCTTTATTCGGGTGATATTCGCCAGATGGTAAAATGAGGTCTTGATAATGGCTGACTCCTCGAACTTAGGTGTCAGCCCATCATCGAACATAACGCCCAGATTATAACTTTAACAATATAAATATGCTTACAATTTCCCCAGCCATTGGGCATTTTTGTTCATAAAGATAAAACTATTTTCACTTTTTGGTGAATTTATCATAAAGCAATAGAGGTGTGCAATGTTTGGAAAACTTCTATTCTCAATAACTTGCAACTTTGTGAAGTTATTCACACTTCGCAATATCAACATTGGAGATATAGGCAATATCACAAAGTTGTGAATTTACAGCTTTGCAGACAGAGTTCATTCAGATTTCACAAAATGGCTGTGTTATTTTGAGCTCTTGCTGCACCATGTGACCTGCACATCACATGATTACACTGCTACAGGAAACAGACCGGAAGAGCTGTGCCGTGTGCAGTTCTAGGAAGTGTGTTTAAATGGATGTTCTGGACCTCTTTGTCCATTTTTTGGAAAACTCTTCAGGCACATCATTAAGGGATGAATACACCATTTCTTTAGAGTCGATATTACAGACCTCTACCTCACTGGAGATCTCTAATGGACTAAATAACTTTATTCCTGAGGGAAAGCATGAAATACCATCATCTTTATCTATATAATCTCCTTGCCCAGACATGCATTGCTGACTTGCTTCTACCTCCCCCATCCACTCATCTTGTCTAAAAACCTGGGAGTGATCCGCTATATTTGTTTTTCCCCAAAGTGGTTACAATCGTAACCTCCTATATTGAAACCATATGTGTGCTGTTCATTTTGGAACGTCCTGAAAAATATTATTAGGGCTTTAGGAAGGGTTTTTTTTTTTAAAGAAATCAGTGATTTTCCCTTGGGACGGAATTTTAACACCAGTCTCTAAGTTACTAATTACTTCCAAGTCCGGAGTTATATTCTTATTGTCAAAAGAGGATAATTGTTTAAATTCCTCAAATTCCCTGTTAGTCCCATCGCTACCACTAAATTGGTTCTTCAATGAATTAATCAAAGTCTCTTGATTTGTATTATTCGGACTGTTCTTATCCCAGCTCTTAGCCATTGGAATTTGATTTCTTCCATTAAATTCTGAATTATCTCCAGCTAAATCTGATCTGCATTCCTCATTCATAAACTCCTTAAAGGAGTGAGGTAAGTAGGATACTACGGGACTTTCTACCAAATCCTTAGGGGTCGAAGCCGTGATGACCAATTCCTGCATAAAAACGCAGCAATTGCCTTTTTTATTCTTTTTTGGATTTATCCTTCGCTTCCCTTTAGTTGCCGCTTTACCAATTTTGTTTACCATCTTACCACTTCGAGTATACATATAAGGAGAGAAGAGAAAAAAAAAATCAAATCCTAACTCAAAAACAAGGGACTGCAAAGGAGTCAGGTGACAGCTTATCTAAACAGCTAAATCTTCCATGAGCATCACTCTTAAATTTATAGAAAGCCTTCCCACCCAAAAACAACCAGACCCACCAGTTAAAACCAAAAAATACAAAACCAGATAAACAATAAAACCTATTTAAAATGAGGTCGCTCTCTTTTATGGGTACATATTCCTATACAAAATCTATTCCGAGTGGCGCTCGTGCCACTCACGCTCGCGCTATGCGTGAGCGTGATGTTTAAATGCTGCAGCAAACCCTCCCACAGAGGCAAACCTTCTCTATTATTGGCTCACCCCTGAGCTGAAATTACATGCAGGTAAATGGCCTCTTGCACACACCTGGGTAATCCCCTCAGTTCAGCAGAGCAGCAAGATGAAACAAATCAGAGCAGTTTCAGTTACAAAGTCACACATATGCTGCACTCACAGTCATTTTCAAGCTGCCAAACTGTTCCAGAAACACAGATCTCTTGAATAGCTGCTGCTCAAAGTATATTGCACAAGTGTCCTAGTGGAAATAAAAGGCTGGTGACCTTGCAGGGAAGTGTGTTTAGGAGATAGGATCTGCACGGTACTTGGAGCTCAGAATTCGACTCAATTTGTAATGCTGTTCATGGCGTAAACCATATTCTACTTGGTGTTCTCCATCTGCAGACTTAATTTAATGAACTTAATTTCAAACGTTTTTGCCTACAGTTAATTTTTTCCCATTTCTTTTTCTTCGTAATGCTGCTGTGCTGGTCTAGTTCTGTGTTGGGAGGGGCACTGCTTTGTCTGCGGCTAGCAACAGCTTTAGTTTCAAAAACTTTTAGTACATTTTCAGTTTTCACAGTTACTCTCAGATAAGTTATTTTTCTCAAGTTCTGAAAATCTAATTTCCCATTTTTTTCTCAAGTTCTATTATTTTTGTACACACTCAGTGTCCTAGTGTTGTTAAAGTACTAATGTCTGTCCAGAACTATGGCTAGTAGTTGTTAATATTTTTGAGTATTATTTCTCATAATATGTTAACCTATTCTTGTCATTTTGAAATTTTTTTTTTATTTGATTGTAACTATTTTATTATTTGCAGTATTTTTATTATTGTTCAAGCCACTAGTACTGCTACATGCTACTATATTACAATGAGTGGTAGAAAGAAACAAAAGGACAGACGGAGAATAGGCAGGGAAGACAGCAGTTATGACCACTAGTTGATGTGGACAAGGGTGTCGTAAGGATGCTGGAGGTAGCAGTGAATCTGCAGCGTGGATTGATAGTGGCACCATTGAAAAAAATGCTTACAGCACTTGATTTGGCTGCTCTCTTAGTTAAGGGATGGGGCAGCCAGGGCTAAGATCTGTTGTCTAAAATTTCCTCAACCCTATCAGTGTCAGTGAGTAAACATGGTGGTATTGAAAAATGTCAAAAAGAGTTTCCAGTGCTTAGTGGTACTGGACCTGAGTTTGAGGATGATGCAGTGACTGAGTTGTGTATGCTGCTGCCATCTCAGGAAAATGAGGAAGAGCAGTGACATGCAAAAGGGGGAGGAGGAACCGGAAGGTGAAGGTGAGGATTACACTGTCATCAGTCCTTCATGGCAACCTAAAAATAAAAAAAAAAAAGGGCGATAGCAAAGTGTACGAATTTTTTAAATTGAAAAGTAGGCCACCTCTGTAACAAAAGGTAAGATATGATGACACATATCCCAGAACAGAAACAATTATGGGTGTGGTGGCCACCACAACTGGTGCTTCACATAAATGTGTTGCATCATTCAAAATGCCTTGTGTAGTACTTTTTTTGTTACTGATCAGAAAGGTGACACTATGGCAATATCCCTTAAAGCAGGTACGAGTCCACCACTAAACCCCCTGTGCTGAGCCACGGCCGAGTGCTGCGTGCACTGCTAGGAACAAGGACAGTTGGAATGTTGGTGTTTTGGCACCAAGTTAAAATTTGCACCTCTGGCCCACACAGTGTTGGCCAACAAATGGAGATAGTTTTTCTTGTGCTGCATTTTAATCTTAACCTGCCATATTTCTGTAGGGCTCCACAGGGTGCTTTAATTGTTTAGAGTCCTGATTTCTGGATTTTTACCTTTTTTTTCTCTTCAAACTCTATTTTTGTGCCCCCTACCTACTCCACCGAACTCTCTCCAATGACCTATGATAGTCACCATCTCTACCACCTTGCGTGACTCGGTTACCCCTTCAGCTCCTCTCTGGCACCAGGCATCCCCCAGGTCTGCCCTCTGGGGAAGTGTCACCCCCACCCAGGGCACTCTATCTCATAGTATTGAGTCACCAGACCAGAGAAGGGAGAGGAGAGCAGAGAGCCCAACTATAGGAGTGTGGACTGTGGAAGGAGGTGCCATCGCCTATAAGAGGGAGGAGTGGGGGTTTAACATATGTGAATCCCCTGTGGAACCTGGCTTGTCAATTGCAACTTGCTGCCACAGCTCTACCCCCAATCTTACGCCATGCTGCTGCTTTCGGCTACCCCCAGCCACCGCCAGAGGTCGATTCCTCGAGTGAGTGTTGTACCCTACCCTCCCCTCCTCCGGATGCTCAATCTCTGCCCTCCCCTGCTGATCTCTGATGACCCAGGCTCGTTCCCGAACCCAGGTCGCTGGTGTGGAGTGAGGTGTGGTGTCCAGTGCTTCAACACTTAGTGCCACCGGGCCAGCTCACCTGTTTTAAAAGGTTCCTTAAGTCATCATTTTCAAAGCAGTGCCCTAGACATGGTAACTTACCAAATCCATGATTTATAGTTTTAGCCTGTAGTCATCTCAAGAGCAACTACCATTTCAGACACAAGAAATTTTGTTTCTATGTGTAGCCAGGAGCTTTTTATCCAAAGTGCCTTAAACGTGTTTCCTTCTGTGTACTGTATGGAGTTTTAAATGTTGATTATTCTCTGCATTGCAATGAGCTATTAATTATTGTTCTGCTAGGAGTTTTCTCATCTCTCAAAGCAGACTAGCAATTTTTTATTCTTTTAAACTGAACTCCATTAAATTAGCTTGTGCAAAAATAAATATAGATAAAAACAAAAAGTATGTTCTCTGTGTGCCCCCCTGCCTACGTGGCTTAAGTCCTTCCCCCACTCAGCCAGAAATATAAGCTCACCTACCACTTTCGCTCCTTTCCTTAGCTCCTGAAGTGGTCGCGAGGGCTCTTGGAGGTTGCCCTTCCCCGCACTGCTGTTAGATCACTTAAAGCAGGTATGAGTCCACCACTAAACCCCCTGTGCTGAGCCGCAGCTGAGTGTGGCATGCACCACAAGGAACAAGGACAGTTGGACAGTTTGGCTTCACCCTGCCAATGCTCTGCATCAGCTGCCCCACCACCCCCACCACCACCCTTGGTGAACTCTGACATAAATAGCTCCATAAAGCTCACATGATTTTCTGTTACAGTGAGCTTTTCCATTTGCAGCTTATCTCCTATCACCACTAGATGCTGCTACTGAGTCATTCTCACACAAGCTGTAAGCATGATTTTGCTAAGCATATTTATAACTGCTACCCTAGTGCCTCTAGTTACTCTCCCACCCTCACTATACCCTGCACTGATGTCCTACTACCCACTGTTAAGTAACACAGCCACATGCTTGCCACTCTCAGCCACTTCCACAGAAGGTACACCACCCAGGACCCCCCTCTTCAACTGCTTGGCTGTTCCCTCCATACTTCCTCCCTCCATCCATATAGGGTTGCTTGCTCTAAAAATAAATGTTCGGCACACATCCTTGTGGACATCCCTGTAACCTGCTGACCACAGGAGGCTCCTATCAGGCTTAGCTAAAGTTAAAATATGGGAGATCACGTGATGGTCTGGGCTTGCTAGCTGCTGTTTCCCTCGGCTCCCGCTTCCCCAACTGATAATCTAATACCATCGAGTGCTTTCTGGCTTGTAATTTGGGGTATCCTCAACATTTCAATATTCCTGCTCACCCATCGGAGCTTGCTGGCTGTTTTTTTGGTGGTATCTATTGTTTTAATATGCACAGATGTAGGCTGAGATGAAAACGGCCTTACCCAGACACATGCCCCCGGTCTCACCTGACAAGCAGGCGAAGAAGGTAAAACCTCTCCAGCAGCTATTGGCTAAACAACTGGGTGCATTGGCAGCATCAACACAGCTCTCAGAAGAGCGTTTTCTGCAAGAGCTGCAACCTTTTAAGGAGACGCTTTTGGCTATTGCTACTGATTTAAAAAATATTCGTACTGAAATGGCTGAACTCAGAACTCGCACGGCAGACACGGAGACTCGCACCTACTCCTTAGAGGCCTGGAGAGACAGGACGGAACCAGAAATCACAAAGCTCAGGCAACAAATTGCTAAACTACAACTCAAAACCAAAGATCTAGAGGGGGCAGTAGGAGGAACAATATCTTCATCTTTGGCCTACCAGAAGGGGCTGAAGGTCCCTCTGCAATTTTATTTATGCAGAAACTCTTCTCCAAGATCATGGGCCCTTCCCCACATAACCCTACCTATCTAATAGAAAGGGCACATAGGTCTCTACGTCCAAAACCGGAGGAGAATGCCTCCCCTCATCTGATGATCATTTGTTTTCTCAACTATATGGAAAAACAGCACATTTTGGCAAAAGTCAGAGAATTACAATCTATACAATGGGAGGGCAAACGTCTAAGAATTACTCAGGATTTGCCATTAGAAACTCTGTGGAAAAGAGCCTCCTTTCATTCAATAGTCAGCAAGCTGATAGCTGCCAGTATCAAGTTTTGCATGGCATACCCAGCACGCTTGCAGGTTTTGGTGGATGGAGCATGGCTATCATACGATTCGGCCGATCAGGCCCAAGCTGATCTCTGCAAGAAGCTGCCTTCATTTTTCAAATCTTAGGACTGCATTCTCGTTCTCTTGCTACCAAAGAACTGTTTATTTCTGACTGTATCACTTGCTATTTGGCTGGCTTACCATTGAGGAGCTTGTTCTGAGGGACGCCTTTGGGAAGGGAGTCTTTCCCCGGTGTGGTGAGGACGGCGGCGGCGGCGAGGAGAGGTGGATGATGGCCTGTGGACCCGGAGGACTCTGCGTGGCAATGAGGCACCATCTTCCCTCGGATTCCCTTCTCTTGCAGTCACTTGTTTCCAGTGGGGACTCTCTTTCATCGGACAGTTTGGCCCGTTTCCAATATGGTTCCTCGGGGGAACACCTGTATATTCGAGAAGCTGCCTGCTACGCCTTCTCCTTTAGGCAATGATTTTGCTGTTATTTTATGCAAATATTTCTGGAAAAACTCATGTTACCTATTCTCCTGCTCACTATCAAACTACTCTCTTGGGCTGTTTCAGCTCCTTCCTATATTTCTTGATCTCTTGTATTTAGTGAGATAATTACACTAAGCTTAATATAATGGTGTTTGTCTCTTCTCGACTTCTCTTTCTCTATAGGACTCCAATCCTTTTCTCCTCCTTTATTGCTCATGTCTCTCTCATTCTCTCACCACTCTTCTTGGTATACCTATCCCTTGGGTTTTTTCTCAGCTCTCTCTGTAGTCATGTCTACCACACATTCATATATTTTACCTAATAATTCTGTCGGAGAGTGTGGTGTTGACTTTACTTCACTTTTGGTTCTCGCAGGAATAAGATTTGATTTATGGGGTTTGCATGAAGTTTATACACTGCTGGGGTATCTCAGTACGAATTGCAGAATAAATTCAAAATTATTTTTCATCCTGGAGGGTGGGGGGGGGGCAGGAGGGGAAGGGTATTGGCTTAAGAGTAACCCACCACACGTCCTGAAATATGGGGGGTTGTAACCTAATTACTCTCGCTTCTTGCTTTGTTTGGCTGGACATTCTGGAGATTCCTTTTGGCCTGTTAGTCTGGTTTACATTAATGCCCAAATTGGGGTCGGAAGTGTACCCAGTGCGAGTTCTCACCACATTTACTAGCCTATATCTGATCAGAGTTATTGAGGGTAGTTACAAAACTTGTGGGCTCTCTACCATTGAATAATAATGCAGTCTCTTTACTAGTGTCAAAGTTAAGTAGAGGGATACTTGTAAATAGTTATATGGAGGTGATTATGGGGGTGGTTTGGAAACTATGGTGTTCCGTTGTTTTCTATTGTTGATGATGGGGTTTCCCCGTATCTCATAATTGTCATCATGGACAGAAGTATGTGTTCTGGTTTTTTTCTTGAGTCTTGAGGGAACACCAATTTAATAATATGTATGCAAGATTGGTGGGGGGTTGGGTGCACTCTCATTGTATATTGGTTTGGTTATGCATTGGTTGGTATAACACCCAATGGCTACAGGTCTGAAAAAGTTTATAACTTGGAATGTAAGAGGGGCTCGTGATCTTAACAAGAGAATTCAGATCCTAAAACACTTATCATTACTGAATGCCCATATCTCCTTCATTCAGGAAACTCATCTGCTCCCTGGGGAAGCGGGGGGCCTGAGCAGATTTGGGATTGGGCAAGATTTTGCTTCTGGTAACTCATCCGCCAGTGGTGGTACTGCTATTTTAATTCACAAGGCGATAGCCTTTCAACCCAAAACAACAATTACTGATCCACAGGGGAGATATGTTTTAGTCCAAGGATTATTGGACTGTACTGAATTGGTCCTGGGAGTGTGTATGGGCCTGTGGGGGGAAATTCTGTATTCTTTCAGGAATTATCAACCAAATTACAAAGGTTCTCGATGTTCCCCTTAATTCTCGGCGGGGACTGGAACCTGCCACCCACTCAGGATTTAGATAGATCTAATTCCTTGCCTAAGCCCCCTTCTCAAGTCCAAAGGGCTCTTACTGAGTTTCTTGACTCTACTGGATTGTGCAATCCCTGGCATCTCCTAAATCCTGAGACCCATGCTTTCTCATTTCACTCTACGGTGCACTCCACTTGGTCTTGGCTGGATTATATTTTACTTAATCATTCTCTCATACACGGTCTCAATGATTCCGCTCTAGAACTGATTGTTATATCGGACCATGCCATGGCATGGGTCACAGTTATGTTAAATCAAAATCTCCACAGGGACGCAATATGGCGCTTAAATACGCAGCTTCTAAAAGAGGATTATGTCATTACCAGGATCTCAGACCTGATTCAACTTTTTATTGCAAATAACCAGGGCTCGGTTGCAAGAATGGACCATGAATGGTGCACCCTAAAATGCTTTTTGCAAGGTGAGTTTATTAGACTCTCCTCCACTCGTAAATGAAAGAGAGAGGTGGCCATTATTTCACTCCTGGGTCAGGTTCGCACACTTGAGCATACTCTCACCTCTTCCTCTTCTCCCGATGTGCTAAAATCATTGTTGAACTTAAGGAATCAGTATTCTCATCTAGTGCAGGGAAAAGCAGAATTTCTCATTTTAAGAACTAAGGCAAAATATATAGAGCAGGGGGAGAAGGCAAGTCATCTTCTAGCTTTGCATCTGAGGAAACTAGAGGCGTCCAGATTTATTTCCTCGATCAATGATCTGGATGGAACCACTAAAACACATCCAAGAGACATAACTACCACTTTTAGACAGTTTTATCTTTCTCTCTATAGTCAGCGTCTTTTATCCCTGTCTAATGCCGAATTACTGGAGTATTTATCTGCCTTACCATTGCCTATTCTCTCTCTCTCACAACAATCCCATTTATCTGCTGCTATATCTCTTCAGGAAGTATTGTCTGCTATTCATAATCTCACCTCGGATAGGGCCCCTGGTCCAGATGGTTTCCCTTCGAACTTCTACAACATCTTTGCTAAAGATCTTGCTCCCTATCTATTACGTCTATATCAATATATGCTCTCAGGACAACCCTTAGACCCATCTCTACTAGAAGCCTCCATTATCCTTCTTCTTAAACCAGACAAGCCACCCCAATCTCCCACGAGTTATCATCCCATTTCTTTGTTAAATTGTGATATTAAAATCTTGGCTAAGATACTCGCTAGTAGAATTGAACAAGTTTGGACTCAGCTTCTTAGCCCAGAGCAAATTGGGTTTGTGGCGGGCAGAACACCTGATGACCACCTTCGTAAATTGACGTATTTGGTTCAGGTGGCCAAGACTTCCCCCTCTCCCATGGATCTGATATCCCTTGATGCAGAAAAAGCATTTGACAGGGTGGATTGGAACTTCCTGTGGGCTATGCTGCAGAAAATGGGCTTTTCTAATACCTTTATCAAATGGATTCAGACCCTGTATTCCTCTCCTCAGGCAAAAATAAATTGTAATGGAGTCTTATCCGAGGTTTTCCCTCTTTCTTCGGGCACGCGGCAGGGTTGCCTGCTCTCCCCTTTTCTTTTTAATTTATATCTTGAACCCCTGATCGGGAGACTAAACTCCTCCCCCTCAATTACTGGCATTCCAATAGGTGATAGGACCCCGGTCCTTTCAGTTTATGCAGATGACATATTACTTCACCTCTCAGATCCGGTCTCCTCCTTAACAGAAGCATTGCATATTATTGATACTTTTGGGAAATTCTCAAATTGTAAACTCAATATTATTAAAACTGAAATTTTTCCCCTTAATTCTTTAACATTTAGCTCAGCTTTCAGTGAGTTTGGTATGAAATGGACTTCTAAGTCCATTAAATACTTGGGCATTTATATTACCTCGAACTTACCATTATTCCGCAAACTTAATTTAGAGGATTTGTGGTCTAACATTCAACAGGACTTAGCAAGATGGAAGAGGCTCCCTCTCTTGCTCTGGGGTAGAATTAACACCGTTAAGATGAACGTTCTACCCAGATTGTTCTATCCACTAAATATGCTGGACGTCTGGTTACCCTTGTCCTTTTTTCAGCGTATCCACTCTGAAGTTAGCTCCTTTATTTGGCAAGATAAGGCAATTAGAAGATCCTACCGTAAGCTCTCTTTACCCAAGGAGATGGGGGGCTTGCATCTCCCTAACTTCTTGTTTTATTACTGGGTCTGACACCTTTATAAGTGTGGGAAATAGTTTTCGTTAACCGATCTCTGTGCTCATCATGACTATGTTCCTATTTGGTTACTTATAGAGTCTGACATTCTCGCTGCACATAATTTAGCTCCCTCGTCGCTCTTCTAAACGTCCTCTAAAAAATTGCCAAAATCCCTGCAGTCCTTCCCGATTGGTACCTCATTAGGAGTTCTCCCTCAAATGTTCAGCTTCTATAAGATACTTTCAAGTTTGGATCCTTCTCAGCCACTATATGCCAATCTGAATCTCAAAATAGGGAGAGTTCCCATATCTCGGGGTTGGCTATCTCTCCCTCCTGAGCTCATGGTGGCTGATTTCTACTCAAACGGTGCTATTCTATCCACCGAGAAGATTCTCACTATACTGGGTCTAACGTCATGGGCTGTTTTTCAAATTTTACAGCTTAAGCACCTACTGGTTAAGGTAGTGGGAAAAGAGTGCCACCCCTCTTGTATTGAAGCCTTTCTCAAACAAATTAAGACTTTGGCTTGCAAATACCATGGCATTTCTACCATATACAAGTTGGTCCTCACCTTTTCTCAGTCTCCTTCGATTGCCGGTTCTCGGGTCTGGCAGGTTTCTTTCCCTGACAAAGCTATTAACTGGCATTCAATATGGACAGACCTATACACATATCTCACCCAGGACCGATATAGACTTACACAATACTGTATCTTAAACAATATGTATTATACTCCAGTAAAATTGGCCCAAATGAAAAGGCTTACCTCCAACACATGTTCTAGGTGCAATAAAGAGGAAGGCTCACTCCTCCATATATTGTGGTCCTCTGAAAGGATATCCCCGTTGTGGAAGCAAATTGAATCTGCTCTAGACCCAATGTTGGGACTACAGGGCCTCTTCTCCCCTGTCATATGTATCTTGGGAGATTACTCCGGAATTCCGGTGAAGGAGAGACGGTTTCACATGGCTCTGATTTCAATGGCGGTCAAAAAGCTAGTGCTTAGACACTGGATGGATCAAGTTACCATCTCTTATGCGGAATGGTTGCATAAAATATCATTCGCACTCCACCTTGAACATTTAATTGTGAGTGTGCACCATCGCCTCTTATCTTTTAACAAAAAATTGGGGAAGTTACAGTATATGCCCTGTATTTGTCTTGATAGGATCTCTTCTGTTGATTTCACGAACCTCTCCTCCCTTTTTAACTATATCTTAATGACTATCCTTGCTGTATCCTTGTTAATCTTATGATAATAAGTATAGGAGAGTGCACCGTGGGGAGGGAGGGTGGGAGGGATTTTCTGGGGGTTCTTAAAGTGGTGTTGATTTTAATTTCTCCGAATCTCATTTCATTCTATTTCATTAACCTATGTATGGTCTTCTTGCCAGTGTGCATTGATAGTACTGCATTTACTTTTCAAATGTTGATGTATTGAGATATGCTTAATAAAGTATGTCAAATTATAAAGTTAAAATATGGCTCACATTGCTGCTCCTACTAGCTGGGGATATAGAATCAAACCCCAGTCCTGCCTCCACCCTTGGCTCAATCTGGAATCCTCCACCAGGCTCAACCTACCCCCCCCCAAATCTCCATAGAGGGCTACTACTAGCCCATCTAAATATCTGTAGTCTTCTGTCCAAAATTACCCTACTGCAGCCAACAGCCGTATCACTACACTCTGACATCATGGTTATCTCGGAGACCTGGCTAAAACCCCACAACCTTGACAAAGAAATCTCTATACCTGGCTATACCACAATTCATCAGGATCATCCTAGTAACAAAAGGGGAAGTGAAATAGCCATGTACATTAAATCTTCCCTCCAGTTTACCCCATCATGCTTGCACTGCCCACGTAATCCATAGACGCTGTGATGATCAAATTTTCTCTCCCCCACTCAAGTTCCATCTATATTGTTGGCTTCTACTGCTCTCCCAACCCCACCTGCTATCATGACCACCTGCGTGCCCTCAAATCGCATGCCGTGGAGGGCGAACTCCACATCCTCAGAGATTTTAACTTAAATTGGCTCTTCAATACTAGCAGGAATGTTCAGAACCAAGTGACTGCGCTAAAGCTTACTCAGTTGATAACCGAACCCACGCACTTGAACACTAAAACTCAAAACCATACTCTCCTGGATTGGGCCCTTACCTCTCATCTGCACTGGATACTCACAGCAGGCTTACTCCCCAACTCTCTGAGTGATCAACACATGATCTTTGTGGTGAAAAAAATATTTAGACTAAAGGTCCCACCTCCCAAAACCCTCCTGATCAGATCTTATATATTTCTGGATATCGAGTCTTTGCAAAACGACCTGGCAACTACTGACTGGTCCTTTATCTCCAGTGCTACCACTATCCACTCCGCCTTAAAATACTTCACAGACAAGTTTTTCACCATCTGGGACAGATATACTCTGATCAGAAGGGCTCGGTTGAGGGGTGCACACCTGCCCTGGATCTCTGCTGACATCTTGGCTCAGCTCGGAGCCAGGGACCGGGCATGGAAATCCTTTAAAATCACAGGCTCCCCCATTGACCACCAAAAGCACAGCTGACTACATAACGCAAGTATGAAACAAATATGCCAGGCCAAATCAAGTTACTTCAAAACCTCTTTCCATACTAATATAAACCACCCGGCAAAATTCTGGAAAGTGGTGAGGTTGCTTTTCTCCACTTCTTCCCAACCTCCCACCCCTACCATTAGTGCTGGTGGTACCACTCTCACCGAACCTCTCGCAGTAGCCACAAAATTCAACTCCTTCTTTACTAAATGCACCTCAGCTCACCTGGCCTCCTTTCCACCCTCTCTGTCAACCACTACCCCCTCCTGACCCCATGTCCAAGCCCCCACTGCAACCCCACTTTCTGCTTTAGACTAGTTACTTCACCGGAAGTACACAAAGCCCTGCTTGCCCTAAATCTCTCTAAGGGCAAGTGCACCTCCAGACTTGATGTGAAAATGCTCTACCTGTTGGCACCTGCCATTGCCACTCCCCTGGCCTCTCTCCTAAACCCCTCCGTCATGCTTGCTTCAGTCCCATCAGATTGGAAGCACACCACTATCATCCCCCTCCCAAAGGCAGTGACCAGTCCTCCCCTGGCAACTATTGCCCGATTTCTTTCCTACCTATTCTTGCCAAACTCCAGGAACATCTTGTCCTCTCCCAGGTCTCCTCCTTCCTTGACTTCTGCTTGTTTTTCTCACCTTTCCAGTCTGATTTTAGGAAGTCATACTCCACCACAACCTCCCTCCTGAGGCTTACAAATTCTATCCTTACCGGCATGGACTCAGGTCTCATCACCTCTGCCATTTTTATAGATTTGGCTAAGGCATTTGATAGCATATCACACCCACTCCTCCTGTCCAAGCTCGCTCAGGCTGGGCTATCCAGCAAGGCCACCAGCTGGATCCTTTTCTACCTTGTAGGTAGGTACCAATCCATTAAAATTGGTAATATGACCTCTACCCCCTCCTAGTCTCCACAGGTGTATCCCAAGGCTCAGTCCTAGGTCCACTCTTGTTCTCCATCTTCTTAAATGACCTACTCACCCATTCAGATGTATGTGGACAACACAGTCCTTTATACATCAGGCCCTACCACCACTGAGGTGGAGTGCAGACTCCAGCAAGACATCACCAACATCCAGCTCTGGTTCCGCTCAAACCAACTATTTCTCAATGCCAAGAAGACTGTCTCCTTGACCTTCAGCACCAGGCAGAGACTCTCAAGGTTCCTCTCCACACCCTTTTTCCACGCCCTGGATGGAAACCCTATGGAGGTCTGCACCTCATTTAGATATCTTGGTGTCTGGCTTGACCAGCACCTCAACTTTTCTACACATATTGATGCTCTTGAGCCTGCAGGAGCTCCTGTCAACAAACGACATGTATGGTAGCAGGTTATTTGTGCTTTAATGCATTTTGAGTACAGATTGCAGGTACAATTTATCATGCAATATGAATAACATAAATGTGTATTTTATGAATACTAGGAAAGAAAGATTACTGAATGTTTTCATGTATGCTTGTTTTTAGATAACAATCCCCTGGAAAAAGCCTATGCAATTAGGTAAAATGTTAGGGTTTGTAAAAATAAATATTCAGAAGTTTGGAGGACATTGTTTGCTACGGTTCTTTACAAAGATCCTGGGACACACACATTGGCACACTGCAATACCTAAATAATTGTCAGAGGGATGGCCTCATATATGAATTTATGAAGACTGGCCATTTCCCCTGTTTGCTTATTGATGGACCAGCCTAATGTGAACCTTCTGCCATGCTTGCCTCCACTGATGATTCTCTGCTCTCTGCCCTCCTTCAGTTTTCCTCACCTGGGAACATGGGTCTCCTCCTTCTCATTCTCATGTATGCTTCCAGAAAAACCCAGACTCCTAACCCAGCAGAAATACAAAACACATTGACTACTGTGTGAACCTGCTTCTGTTTTCTTGCTGTCTCCTCCAGTCATGGAGATACCTACTTCTCCTTCACATCTGGGGCACCATTGTGCCATTTCACAGCAAGGCCATCACTAATGTGATAGTAAGTATCATGCCATTTTTTTTTTTACTTTTCAATTTTCATTTTTATTTTACAAGCACAAAATACCCTGAGTGGGCTTGACTCTAAATAATTTCACTCTTGGGTTCACATGTCTCCTCTCCTGCTGCCTTATCCTCAGCAGCAAGCAAACTGCCTCTGCCTTCTCTTACTTTGGGGCACCATTGTGCCATTACATAGCATGGCCATCACTCGTGTGAAAGTACAGTAGGTATTATTTGCAAAAGTTTGTTTTTTTCTTATACTAATTTATTTTAATTTTGCTTTCACAGGTACAACATGACAGGGAGTGGATGAGAGTCTAAATAATTTAATTATTGTCTACACAGGTCTCTTCTCATCCTGTCAAAAATTTCTGTCCAATAAAGTGCATACAGGCAGGTGCTGTGGTTGGAGTTTGACACACAGTAGCAATATATAGAATATGTAATTCCTGAGTCTTGACAAAATATGGCAAGTGAGAATTTCATATCGTGTGCATCTTTCCTATGGCCTAGGTGTGACAGGGAGTGCATCCCTACCATGGATTTCTGCCTTTCTCTCAAGGAGAGTTTGCTGGTTTGAGAACAGCATCTGGTGTGTGGCATCCCTGGACACAACTTAGTATCTGAGGTCCCCCATTTCAACATGTAGTTATGCTACTTTGTCTCTTAATTGAAAAGGAGGAGGTTCTGCAGCTGGGGTCTCAGGTTTATTCCATGGCCAGAGCTCCCAAGTCCAGCTTCAGGTTTCATGTCCATCATCTGTGCCTCCTTCCGGCAACTAGAGATGGGCAAAGTGGACCCAATTCGCTCCGTGAAGTAATTCACGGAGTGCTCCGCAACACGAAGTGGAGTACTCCGCGTTACAATGGGTAATGTGAAGTCCACTGAAAACAATGACTTTGCATTACTCTGCCTTCCCAAACCACTACTCCACCAATTCTTAAGGTGAAGTACATTGAAAACAATGTACTTCGCCTTGTTTTTAAGCTCCAAAGGCAAATTTTGCAGTGATTCATGGGATTTCAGGTCACATGGGCTCTAGATTGTTCTGCACATCCTCAGTTTGGGGTAGTGTGTGCATGAAGCTATAGGAGACTATCTGCTCAGAGAGCTCTCTGCAATTCAAACCTTCTAAAAGCTGTTAAAAAAGCTTTTTTGTCATTTTTTTTTGCTGAAACTTTAGTTCATCGATTATAGGAAACCCTCCTGTGCTTATATCATCGAGTGTTTATTGTTTGTGTGTGGATTTTGAATGTTAATGTACAACATTCAGTCTGTGTACTGAGAGACAGTGGAAGTGTGCTTCGGGGAGGGGCATAAATGTGGTGTAGGTAGTTACTTTGGAGAAAAAGACAGTGCTTTCTGTTTTGGTGATATTTTTCTTGTATAACTGTGTTAATGTACACACAGTAATATTTTCAATAATTCTTGCCATTTTTTTGCTGATTGTTGTGGTGCAGCAGTGCATAATTTTAGTTTGTTTAAAATATGTAGTTGCATTACTGAAGTTTTCAATTTGCTACGCATTCTTAGTGTATGTGTGAGTACGTGTGTCACGCATGTCATCAAATCAGGCTCCTTTTATTGTGCCACATAATAATTTCAGCAATGTGAACCTGCTATCCACTACAGCTGTATGATTTTTGTGCTTCTTTGTGGTATCTTTACTGGTACTAGTACTAGTGACTGTTACTGCAGCAGTGTAGTACACTCCCCCCCCCCACGAGCCACCCCAACCGGCAAAGATATTCTTTTCCAGATTTGAATTTCTTATGGTGAACACTGGTTAGGTGTTGTGCCTTTGCATCTGCATCGCTTCGGTGTGCAGCGCAATCTTAATCTCTCTGTGCATTTGCATCTCTTTAGGGCCCAATCTCCATCTGTAACTTAAGTCTCAGTTGTTTCTTTGGCTTCCCTTCAGAGTACTGGACAGGTGTGGTGCATAATTCTGCATGAACATTGTACTCATTAATATACGTTTTTAAGTCAGGACCATCATCACAAGTCACTCATGATACAAATCACGTTCTTCATCATCATGGTCACAAATGCAGTCACAAATCACGATTCACGATCACATCACAAACCACAACATTAATTGTTTGACTAGTTACTTGGCTGTATTGTAAGCAAGTTTTGTAGTATCTCTCCAGGCTTCACCACTCCACCATTGTACTCATTAATAAGCATTTTTAAGTCAGGGAGTTTTTTGCTACAGCTCATCGGGGAAGTACAGCCATAGGCATTTGTATTCCTTCCCGTACAGCATGTGAGTTACAGTACTGTAAGTAGTGGTGGGCGAAGTAGCCCCAATTTGCTCCGTGAAGTGATTCGTTGAGCAACGCAGAATCCACGGAGAACTCCACAATGTGTAGAGGAGTACTTCGCTTCATAATGAGGAACTTGAAGTCCATTGAAACCAATGACTTTGATTTTTCTACCTTCCCAAAACCACTTCCATACCAATTTTAAGGCGAAGTACATTGAAATCAATGTAATTCACCTCCTTTTGCCCTGTAATCGTGCTCCAAATGAAATTCTGCAGTTATTCATGGGATTGCAGGTCACTTGGGCTCTCGATTGTTTGGCACAGCCTCAGTTCTGGCCTGGGTAGTGTATGTGCAGTGGTAGCTGGACACAGTTTGCTCTCAGAGCTCTGTGATTCAAAACTTCTAAAAGCTGTTTAAAATGCCTTTTTGAGTAATATTATTTTGCTCAAAATTTAGTACATCGTTTGTAGGAAACCCTTCTGTGCTCATATCATAGAGTGTTTATTGTTGTGCTTGGATTTTGAATGTTAATTTAGAACAGTCAGTCTGTGTACAGTGAAGTGTGCTTTGGGGAGGAGCGTATTTGTGGTGTAGGTAGATTAACTGGGAGAAAAGGGCAGTCTTTCTGTTTTGGTTATATTTTTCTTGTGTAACTGTGTTAATGTACAAACAGTAATATTTTCAGTAAGTCTTGACATTTTTTTGCTGATTGTTGTGGTGCAGCAGTGTACAATTTGCCTGTTTAAAACATTTGGTTATATTACTAAAGGTTTTCAGTTTGCTACACATTACTTGAGTGTGCGTGTGAGTGTGTGTGTGATGCATGCCATTAAATCAGACACCTTTTATTGTGTTACAGAGCAATTGCAGCAGTGTGAACCTGCTATCCACCGCACCTGCATGAATTTTTCGTACTGCTTTGTGGTATCTTTACTAGTAGTGGACTGGTTACTGCCATGCACTAATCCCCCAACTGGCAAAATGTATTCCTTTCCAGATTTGGATTTGTGACTTGTGAGCACTGATTTGGTGTTGTTGTACCTTTTTGTAATGATCCCTTGAGTGAGCAGCACAATCTTAATCTGTCTGTGCATTTGCATGGCACCATTAATTCTGGGAGACTGCATTTCTTGTTACACTCTCATTTCATTTCTTCAGCACTGGGGAATTTTCTGAACACAAGACAGTAGCATTTTGGGGATGCACATTAATGATGGTGACTTTGTGTTTGACCTGACCACTGCACACATGACTGAGTGCACAATTAATTCTGGGAGACTTTGCATTTCTTGTTACACTTTCATTTCACTTCATCAGCACTGGGGAGTTTCCTGGACACAAGACAGTAGCACTTTGGGGATGCACATTCATTCTGGTGACTGTGTGGGTGGGATGCTGCCAATATTGTTGTCACTCCGCCTTAGTTTGCGTTTATGGCGGAATGACAACGTAAAGTAATAATAACAAGGCGAAGAGTGCCTTTCCTATGGGGCACTCTGCATAGCGAAGTGCCACCGCAAAGTGGACACTTCGTGGTCACTTCGCTGGTGGATTTTAAATTCGCTGCCTCTCTACCGGCAACTGTGCACCACAGTGTCACTTGCTGAACCACCCCCACTGTGGCATGGAAGGACCACTAGCAGTGACACTGCCTCCACCCTTCTCTGCTGACTTCTTGTATTCCTCCCACTCACAGTGGTGCCTTACTCTCAGGTGGGTGCACTGCCCACCATTGTGCAAGTGTCTGCCCATCTACCACACAAACAGCTGTCTGGCATATGAGTCAGCCTAGTGGCATAGAGGGCTGAGGCATGGGATGCCTTACCTCTCACCTCACCAGCAACCTCTTTTTCGAGAATGAGCATGGAACGCTGGGGGTAGGCTAAGTTGGGAGGGCTGGGTGAGGATCGAGCAGCCACTGGCAGCTCTTTTCTCCCAGATAGGGGAGGTTGGTTCTCCTGGCTTTTGACCACCATCAGGTGGAAGCATGGTGGTTGTGCAGGCAGGGCACGGGGCCAGGCACTAGGCCAGGGGTGAGTGGAGCAGAGCAGGCCCGGGCCAAGGCATGCATTCTCACCTCCACATGCACGCTGACTTTGTCTGGGGGCTTTGGAGAACAAGGGGAGGAAAAGTGGAAACAACGGGGGCCGCAGTTGGATGAAGCCCCCCACATTAGCTCAGGTGGTTCCACCGGGGTAGAGGAGGAGGTAACTCCAAACAACCATGGATGCCCAGTGTCAGATGGCTGACACAAGCTGCCGCCTGCCAGAAGGATAACCACAGAACAGGAAAAAAAAAACTAGCTTGCATAGTTTGCATACCACAACACTGTTGCTGGTGTCATATAGCATCATCGTATATGTTTTCTGTGAAAAATGCTGTAGTGGGATACTGACTGGCACAGTGTAGCTGGAAATGAGATCTTCATATAGAATAGAATTTGACGGCAGATAAGGACCGATTGGCCCACCTAGTCTGCCCATTTTCCTACCTAACAGATAAGCTGTAGAACCTAGTTAACCAACAGCTTACTTCCTCCTACCCCCCACTAGGACTGCCTTATGTCTGTCCCATGCATTCTTGAATTCAACCACTGTTCTTGACTCCATGACCTCCTCAGGAAGGCTGTTCCATGCATCCACAACCCTCTCCATGAAAAAATACTTCCTCACATTACCTCTGAGCCATCCCCCTTCTATTTTCAAATTGTACTCCCTTGTTCTTGCACATCTCTGTTTCTGAAAGATGCTACCCTCTTGGACTTTGTTGATTCCCTTGAGGTACTTGAAAGTTTCTGTCATGTCCCCTCTCTCCCTTCTTTCCTCAAGGGTATACATATTAAGCTCCTTTAAGCTTTCTTCATATGTCTTCTGGTGCAGACCCTGCACCATTTTGGTTGCCCTCCTCTGGACAGCCTCCACTCTGTCTATGTCTTTGTGGAGACGGGGTCTCCAGAACTGCACACAGTACTCCAGATGGGGTCTCACCAACTGCCTGTACAGAGAGATAACAACTTCCTGTTTTCTACTATTGATGCCTCTCCCTATGCATCCCAGTATCCCTCCAGCCTTCCTTACTGCCTTCTCACATTGCTTTCCCACCTTTAGGTCATCTGATATAATTACCCCCAGGTCCCTTTCCATTTTTACTGTTGTCAGTATCTCACCCCCCATTGTGTACTCTTCCCCTGGGTTTTTGTTTCCCAGGTGCATTACCTTGCACTTCTTTGCATTGAATCTGAGCTGCCACACATTTGACCATTCCTCCAGCCTTGCCAAGTCCCTTCTCATCCTTTCCACTCCACATTGTGTATTAACCTTGTTGCAGATCTTTGTGTCGTCTGCAAAGAGACAAACTTTTCCTTCCAGTTCCTCTGCAATGTCACTTATAAAGACATTAAAAAGGACCGGTCCCAGTACTGAACCCTGCGGTACACCGCTAGTAACCCTTCTTTCTTCACTGTGGACTCCGTTTCCTACTACCCTTTGCGTCCTGTTGTCTAGCCAATTTTTTATCCAGGCTTCCACCCTGGGACCCACTCTAAGGCTGGCTAACTTGTGTATTACTCTTTTGTGTGGGACTGTATCAAATGCCTTGCTAAAATCTAGGTAGGCCATGTCCACAGCCCCTCCTGGGTCAACTACTTTGGTCACGCAATCAAAGAAATCTATTAGATTCATCTGACATGACCTTCCCATCGTGAATCCATGCTGCCTTGGGTCCTGTGCCCCACTGGCCTCTAGGTACGCAACAATTCTTTCCTTCAGAAGTGATTCCATCATTTTCCCTACCACTAAGGCCAATTAACTGGTCTGTAGTTTCCTGCCTCTGTCCTGATCACACTTTTGTGAAGAGGAATCACATCTGCCCTCCTCCAGTCCTTAGGTGCCACCCCATCCTCCCATGATTTGTTAAAGAGAGCAGTCAGCGGTGTCACTAGTTCTACCCTTAGTTCTTTTAGAATTCTTGGGTGAATCCCATCAGGCCCCATTGCTTTGTCCACCTTCAATTTTATTAGTTCTTTTAGAACCCTTTCTTCTGTAAATGGACTGGTATCAACCCCCATCTTCAGAGTGTTTCTCTTGTTTGGTTTAGGTACCTCCCCTCCTCTTCCTTTGTGAATACTGAGCAGAAATATTCATTCAGTATCCTGCTTTTCACTGTCGCCTTCTGCCACATTCCCTCCCTTTATTAAGCCTCAGTATCCCTCCTTTGGTCTTTCTTCGCTCCCTAATGTACCTATAAAAGGTCTTATCCCCCTTCTTAACAGAGTTGGCTATCTTTTCCTTGGTTTGGGCTTTTGCTATTCTGACTGCCTTCCCTGCCTCGTTCTGCTTTAACTGATAAAGTTCTCTGTTCTGCTCCTTCTATGTTTCCCTATATTTCCTGAATGCTTTCCTTTTCTCCTTAACCTTCCCTGCCACCTCTTTTGAGAACCATAGCAGTTTTTTCCTTCGTTGTGTTTTGTTGATTTGCTTTACACAAAGGCTTGTTACCTCTGTGATGGCTGTTTTGATTACTCCCCATTGTTTCTCCACCCCTCCTTCTTGCTTGTTTGCTAGTGCTTTTCTGAGGCACTCTCTCATTTTCTCAAAGTCAGCCCTCCTAAAGTCCAATACTCTTGCTTTTGTGTGGCTTGATTGTATGGCTGTGTTTATCGTGAACCACACTGTTTGGTGGTCGCTTGTTCCCAGATGGCTCTCCACTTCTAAATCCGAGATTCTTTCTCCATCCTCATTTAAGAGTACCAGGTCTAAGATTGCTCCCTCCCGAGTGGGTTCCTATACTAGCTGTCTGAGGCATGCCCCTTGTAGGGCATCAAGAATGACCCTGCTCTTGGATGTGCCTGCAGCAAAGGTGCTCCAGTTAACATCTGGCATATTCAGGTCCCCCATCAACAATATCTCCCCTTTTTCTGCCATTCTAAGGATGCCTTCTATCATTTCCTTGTCCATTCCCTCCCCCTGAGATGAGGGTCTGTACACAACCTCCATGTGGATTGTGGTGCTATTTCCTGTCTCCAGGGTGACCCAGAGTGACTCATCTGCTCCCTGTTTACTCTTTAGTTCTGTTGCTTTGATCCCTTCCTTTACATAGAGAGCTACTCCTCCTCCTCCTCTTTTACCCTCCCTATTCCTCCTGTAGATTGTGTACCCTGGTATGTTGACATCCCAGTCATGGTTCTCTGTGTACCATGTTTCTGTGACTGCCACAATATCCAGGCAACCCTCTTCCATCAAGGCCACCAGTGTATATGGTGTATTTCTGGGCACTAAAGTGAACTACAAGTTAGAGGATCTGTTGCTGTAGTGGGAGACTGACTGACAGCACAGCACAGCAGCATGTAGCAAGTAAGTAATTTCTGGGACATGAGAAAAAATAGGAAATGAGATTTTTGTATAGTGCATTTCTAAGCAATAAAGTGAATTATAAGTCAGAGGTGCTGCTGCTGATGTAGGAGATTAACTCACACAGTGCAGCGGCATGTAACAAGTTCCAGTACCTCATCAGGATCAGCTCATGCTGCATTGTGGCTTTTCTGATGTCTTCCCCAAAACCCATGTCCTGTGATTGCCAGTGCTAGATTCATTGTGTTTTATGTTATGGAGAATGGCATAACTGGCATCTGTGGTGTTGTTATTCACTGTGTTAGTTTCCCAGTACTGAGGTGGGGGAGGGTGATACCTTTTATTGTTTCCTGGTAGGAATCCCTGGCGCTAACCATATTAGCTAGCTCCATTGGGGGGAAGCACCATTTTACTTGTACAAACTTCCCTTAACATGCATGTTCTCCATCAGGCCGTGGGGACACACTTTGAGGCTCAGAGGTGGTAAATTCAGTAGTTATGCTAGCAGGCATTTCCTTGTCTTGAGGGTTGGGTTGTGAACCCAAGGAACAGCCTGTTAATGGAAACAGTGGACATGAAGACAGTACAGGCCTTCAATGGATGATTGGACAAATGCGTGCTTTCCAATGGAATTACAAGGTATTCTAGGTAAAAGAGTCGACAGAGTAATCCCTATAAATTAGTACCTGCTTGCAAGGCATATTTATTCATCCTTATTTATGAAGTGTGTGTATGGGGTGGGGAGTAAATGGTCACAATGGAAAAACTGTCCTTCTGACTTTAAATTTATGGTATTGGAAACTCTTTTTAACTCCTTCTGTCGATTTCCCTTGATGCTCCATCACACACTCATCACTGCGACCTCTACCATGCCCTGTCCTTTCCCCCACTTGCCAACAGATGCCTCACTCATTGCACCAAACTCACTTCTAAATTTTGGTTAGGAGAACTTCCTTCCTACCTCTCATGCTCACTCTCTCCCCCTCCCCCCTTCCACTCCCTCAGATCCTCTAACACTCGCACTTTGCTGGTCCCCTGTTGAACCACTGTCATCGGCCAGTCAGGCTTTACCCATCATTTTCTGCAAATCTGGAACTCCCTCCCACAACAAATACGGCACTCCTCCTCCTCTTACTCCCTTGCCTTCACCTTACATAACTTTCTCTCATCTAACTGCTCCTGCTTTAACCCTTCCTAACTGTTCTCCTGTGCCTCTGCTCCTCTCCATGACTCGCATCCCTTGTTAAATCTTTATAACCCCTGAACCTGCTTGGCAGCACACTCTCCTCTCCCTTCACCACTTATCTGCTCACTCCTACCCCAACCTTTTTCTTCTTTTTCCCATTGCCAACTTGACCCTCCTTAGTTTTGACCTCTGGCAGGGTTCTCAGCATCCTGGAGGGGTCTAGCACTGGGCAAGCCTCCTCCTTCCCTTCACCTTCCCCTCTCTCCTTTCTACCTAACTTGGCCTCACCTAAACCTGTTTTCAGTTAGGAATCTTAGCACCCTGGCGATATCTACTCTCAGGTAAGTTTTCTTCCCTCTCTCCTTCTTTTTTCCTTTCCTCTTCTATTTCCCCTATTCCCTCTGCCCAACTTGTCCTCACCTAATTCTATCCCCTGGCATGGATCTCTGGATCCTGGAGGGGCCCAGCACAGGGCAATTACTCTTCCTTCACTCCACCTCCCCCTATAGCCTTTTTACCCAACTAGTCCTCACCTGTTTCTGTGCTCTGGCAGGGTTCTCAGCATCCTGGAGTGGCCTAGTCTTAGGCAAGCTTCTTCTTTCCCTCCTCTTCCCTCCTTTCTCTGCATTTTTTCTTTTCTCTCTTTCCAACTTGTCCTCACCTAGTTCTGCCCCCTGAAGGGTTTTCAGCATCCTGTGAGGTCGAGTACTGGGAAATGACTCTTCCTTCCCCAACCCTTCCCCTCCACCCACTCTACCTAACTCAGCCTTGTTTGTCTCTGCTCTCTGGCAGGGTTCTCAGCATCCTGAAGAGGCCTGGTCTTAGGTAAGTTTCACTCGCCCCTCCTCCTCCTTCCCTTTACCATCCCCTCTATTATCTCTACCCAACTTGTCCTTGCCTACTCCTGCTCTTTACTCTAAGTCCTCGCCTCACTCCGCCACTGGCAGCTATCTCCGCACTCTGAATGGACCAGTTCCAGGTATGACTTGTCTTTCCCTTTCCTATCCCTTACCCCCATCTCTCTCCTGCCCCCTCTCTACCTCCCTGCACGTAATCAAGGGAATTAGTTCACTTGAGCTAATTTGCACTTTTTGATCTGTCTGAGGTGCTCCCAGATTGCACTAGCACTGTGTTAACTTGCCCTTCACAACTGATTTTTTTCTCACTTTTCTCCGATAATGTTCCCCCCAATTTTATCCTCTCCTTCCCCTAGCTTGTTTCCCTGTCTACCCCGCTACCCTCCTTGTTGTCCCCCCACTGAACCTCATTTATTCAATAATTGCTAAATAATCTGCCTCTTAACGTGATCCATTCCTGCAAGGAGCTGGCTCCAAAGCTACATTAAATTTCTGCACTATGTTCCTCAAAAATGTCACTTGGTAATTGTTCACTTGGTAATTGTTCACTTGGGAGCTTAAGCAACAGGTTGGTAGAAAAGAGGCCAGGAGTTATATTTTGTTTTAAACTGAAATATTTGAATAGTTTGTTAGTGAAATTAGTTCTATGTGTTAAAAATTATTACCTTGAATTTGAACTGATACTTGGGCTGTGATATTGTAGGTTTGGGGATAGATGTTTGGCAGGGAAAATTAGAAGGTAATTTAAATGTGTTTGCCTGGTGTTTGGTGAGCCCTCCCACCCACCCTGTTTTGTAGGCTACTTAAATACTGAAAAGCCACTGGGGGTTGGGATTGAAGGGCTGAGTATTTCTGTTTGGGACTGAAATTTTGAAGCAACAGGAGTTGGTGGGCCTGTGACATCATACGGTACCTGGAGTCTGCTTACACACACTGTTAGTGGGACTGAACACATACTGGACTGTATGTGTTTGTGAGACTTGGGAACTTTGTTGGTGGGGTTGAAATTGGGTTTGTAAATAACTACAGTCAGTATAGAGAAACTGTACTCAGGGAAAGGGACTGAGAAAGGGGTGTGCTATTATAAACAGAGGGATAATCTGGGTGGCCATATTCCACCATGGCAGGCATCTTCGGAAGGGTTGTAGGCTGCACAGGCTGTGGGATGGCAATAATTCTAAATTGGGCCTGGAGAGGGAGGCTGCCTCTGTAGACAGCTATCTTGTATTAGGAGTGAGGTATATTAGTTAAGGAGTAAGCTGTTGGGAGCTGGGGGGTGTCCAAGGATAAGGGGTATGGATATGGGCAGCAGAAGGGTGGGGCTGAGGGGAGGCTGGGGCAACGCTCTGAAATTACAGGACATTATGCTACAGCAAGCAGAAGGGGGGATATTAGGGACAGAGGACCCTTAGATAGGGAAGTTGATGCTAAGGGGAAAGCGTACAGGGTGAAAATTCTGAATTCAAGGAGACTGGAGGGGGAAAAGTCAGGAGGGGCTGTTGTGCGGAAGCCTAAAACAGCAGACTGTGGGAAGGGAGCTCCTAAGGTGAACAGTGCAAGAGAGGAAGAAGAGGGTCAGTTTAGAGATGCAGTCAGGGGAAACTCGGGTTACTTGATGGAGGCTAACATAGAGTGTCACAATAAATTTGAGATACTAAGCATCCTAGAGGGGGAGGAAGGGTTGGTGGAAATGAGGAAACTTATACAGAGGCCGGGGAGGATCAGATACCCATAGGGCATCACAGAACAGCTATGGAAAGGATAGACATAGTCCCAGAGGAGAAGGAAACATATATGTTAAGCAAATGGGAGATGCAACATATTCCAGACATGAGGGAGGAGAGCATGATTGGAGAGGAACTGGGAGACAAGGAGGTGGGAGAGGAGCCCCTTCAGCAGGAAGGTCAGTACCAAGGATGGGGCCCTAGCTAAAGGGGACCCACAGAGAGCCTCTGGAGACAGGGGTACTATTACAAGGGGGATGAGGGTGCGGGGAAGGGAAACCATCAGGGCCAGGATAAATGGTTCAGATAAGAGAGGTTAAAGGGACACCTATTCAGAGGGGTTTGAGTTAAGTGGGCAAAATAGCAAGGAGGCAGAAAGGAAGGGTGACAAGGGTCTCTAATAAGGCAGGAAGACTCCCATGAAATTGTGATCATGAATAAAGTGGGAGAGGGGGCTGAGAGGGCATAGTGGAGGTAACCATAAGGATGATGGCGGTGTTAAGGTTCTGTTACTGGGAGACTCGATGATTAAGGGTATCCATTGGGAGGGACAGGATGGATGCCATAGCCAGTGAAGGTAGGAGTATCTCTGGGCTGACAGTGCACAGAGCAAAGTTCATGGTGTATGAAATGGTTAGGATTGTGGAGGAAACCGGATTTCCTGGTGCATTTGGGAACTAATGATCTAGAGAAATAGCATTATGGAAATCCAAGCAAGGTTCCAAGAACTTGCCAGAGTCTGTGGGATAATGGATGCAGCATTTCCTTTTCGGAGATATTGCCAGTACCAAAGGCCTCAGTGGAGAAAAAATGAAACTCACAGAGGTTAATGAATGGCTCAGGAAGTGGGGTGAAGAGAATGGGTTGGGGTGTTAGGGAACTGGAATGGAGTTTGGGAGGATAGGGACTATATGCCAAGGACAGGTTTCATCTTGCCCCATTAGGGAAGGAAGTCCTTAAACAGGGGATGGCTGACTACATACAAGAAAGGTGGGGTTTAAACTTGTAAGGGGAGGGATAAGGGAGGGCTGACCGAAGCCCTCCCTCCAGATGAGGAGTAGCCTTCAAGCCCAAGGGGAGGGGAAACAGACTGGAGGTGGAGTTTCAGGAGGGCAGGGAGGATGGAAGTATAAGGAATCTGGGTGGGGTTCGACAAAAGGATCAGGGATAAGGGTGAGGGTTAGTGTTAGTAAATGCCAGGAGTTTGGGAAACAAGTTGCCAGAGTTCCAGGCCATGCTGTTCGGGGAGGGTGGATGTGGCGGCAGTCAAACGTGGGCCAACAAAATCATGACTGGGACCTAAATGTAGGGGTACACTATGCTTAGGAAGGATAGAAAGGAGGGCAGAGGGGTGGAGTGGCTATGTTCATTAGAGATGACATAGAAATTGCTATGGTAGAAGAGGCAGAGGAAACGTGGAGGCCTTATGGGTCACCCTACGATCCCCAGCAGGAGATAAGGTCAAGCTGGGTGTAGCATATAGGCCCCCGGGATGAGTGATGTTCTAGAGGATGGTTTGCTGGACAACATCATTGCCCAGTGTGGTCCAAAAGGGAAGGAGTGGTGTTGATGGGGACCTTAATATGCCAGGTACTAACTGGGGAACCATGTCCTCTAAGGTGGCCAAGGAGCAGAGGCTGCTGGATGGCTTCCAGGATGTGTTCTTAACACAGCATGTGATGGAGCCACAGGGAGGGCATGTCCTGGATGTGGTTCTGGCAGATGGGGATCTGTAAGGGACATGGTTGTACAGGACCCCTGACTGGAGTGACCACAATACTGTCTGGTTTCAAATAAGCATTGGGGAGTGGGGTGAGATCTAGGACACTGGCAGTGGACTTCAGGGGGCAGACTTTATGGGCATGGGAAATATTCTCAAGGATCACTTGAAGGGATTACCTCAACAACAAGTGTGGAAAGGAGATGGGAGGTCATAAGCGGGACTTCATGAGGCAGTCAGGATCTGCGCTAAGTTGAAAGCGTAAGGGAGCAAGGTCACATAAACCATGCTGGTGGTCCAGTGAGGTCAGGTAGCAGTCAGAGAGAAAAGAAGGCGGCTTACAAAAATATAAAACAACAAGAGGGATAGGGATAAGGAAATGTACCAGCTTGCATCTAGAAAAGTCACCCGTATGGTGAGGGAGCAAAGTCCAGTAAAGAGCATCGGCTGGCACAGGGATACATGGAGGGAAAAGGGTTCTTCGGTACATTGGGGGGCGAGAAAAACTAAGAGCCATCTCAGCAGATTGAGATCAGAAGGAGGGTGGGTGGAAGAGGCGAGGACCAGGCAGAGGTATTTATCGAGTACTTTGCCTCTGTGTTCACTAGGGAGGGATGGGATATCTAAAGCAAGGCACAAAGGGGATAGAAGCGGCAGGGAGTGGGATCAGGGGAACAGCAGAAATGGAGCAAAAGGGAGGGAAAGGTACCCCAGGGGTGTCGCATCTGGATAAGGATAAAAAGACCAGTAAGGTGGAGGGGACGGATGATGCCATCCCCACCAAAAGGGTGTGGTTTGCCCTCAAGGCCCTAAAGAAAGACAAATCTCCTGGGCCGGATGGCATTCATCCGAGAGTACTATGGGAATTGGCGGACATACTGGCTGCACCCCTGGTGGAGCTTTTCAACAGGTCACTTGAGACAGGGAGGGTACCTAGGGATTGGCGAGAGAGCACATGGTACCAATCCATAAAGGGGGTTGAAGGAAGTACCAGGAAACTATAGACCCATCAGTTTAACCTCGGTGGTGGGAAAATTAATGGAAGTATACTAAAGGAACGATTGGGGGTTTACTTGGAGGGTGGGAGGTCTGGATAGTCGGCAGCATGGGTTTGTGCCAGGTAGATCATGTCAAACCAACCTTGTAGAGTTCTATGAATGGGTAACATCAGAACTGGATGAGGGTAAGCCTGTGGATGTATTATTCTTGGACTTCAGCAAGGTTTGACTCTGTCCCCCACAATGGTCTGGTGGAGAAACTGATGGGGTTAGGAGTAGGCCTTTGATGGTCAGATGGATTGAAAACTGGATAGCTGGACGCACTCAGAGAGTAGTGGTCTGTGGGAGCTCTCGAACCCTACAGAGGTTGGTAGTGGGGTACCACAGGGCTCGGTCCTGGGTCCAATCCTGTTTAATGCATACATATCAGACATCAGGGATGGTATAGGGTGTGAAATGAGTCTCTTCGCGGATGACTCCAAGATGGGAGCAGTAGTTGAGGGAGAAGAGGGGAGGTTGGCCCTGCAAGGGGACCTGGACACCCTGGAAAGCTGGGCTCACACATGGAAATTAAATTTCAATATCACCAAGTGCAAGGTGTTGCATCTTGGTCGGGAAACCTAAACACAGGTACACCCTGGGAGGGAGGTGCTGGAAGCCTCAACAGGGAAAAAGACCTAGGGGTCATGGTGGATACATGTATGAATAACACTGAGCAGTGCAGGAGAGCAGCTAGCAAGGCAAACAGGATGTTGGGATGCATCAAGAGGATCACCTCTAGGAGCAAGGAGTGATTCTGCCACTGTACAATGGACTGGTTAGACCACACCTTGAGTACTGTGTACAGTACTGGAACCACACTTGAAGAGGGACATACAGCTCCTGGAGGGTACAGAGGAGGGCAACAAAGATGATACACGAGGGCTAGGGGATTTGACTTACGAGGACAGACTTGAGGAGCTCTGCCTGTTTTCATTGGAGGAGAGGAGAGACAGGGGACATGATTGAGGTCTTCAAGTACCTCAAGGAATAAATAGGGTAAACATGGAGGGATCTTAGACTAAAGCAGGAGGCATCACCAGAGGGCATGGTTTGAAGTTGGAAGGTGGAAGGGTGAGGGGAAAAGAGGAGGTTTTTCACTGAGAGGGTGGTGGACCCTTGGAATGCTCTGCCTGGTGAGCTGGTTCAGAGATCCACAGTGGAGAGCTTTAAGAAAGGGTGGGACAGACACAGAAAGTGGATGTATCAGATGATGGCCTGTCCCGGGGGGGTGGGGATGGATGATAGGGGTTTCTGGAGCACAAGGGATGGGAGGGTCTCGGCACCCAACTAAGGATCTAGGTTCGAGCAGACTTGATAGACCATAAGGCCTAATCTGCTGGCAAATAGTATGTTAGTATGTTAGTATGTTAGTAATTAAATCCAAATTCCACAGGTGTGATATATTTAATTGTATGTTGTGTTACAAATGTGACTGTATAATTATTTATGATATTTTTTAACTGTATGTCTTGTTACAAATGTAATTGAATGTTTAATTTTCTTGGATATGTTGAATGTTAAACTGTATGTCTTATTCTTCATCCAATTGAACCCTCCCCCCAGGTCACACTGGGAGATGAGCAACTTGTTGTTCAGTGTGCCTTCCTGGTGAAACATTTCAATAAATAAATAAATATTATTAGTTTATTATGTGTCATTTGTCTGTGCAAGTATACACATCTCAGAAAATACAAGATTTCACAATTTATGTAAGCAGTTTCTAGGAGGTAGATTTTGCACTGAGAAAGCCAAACCAATGAAAATAACTAGTAAGACTTAGTAAACAGAGAGTGCTGAAATTTCAAGCTACATAATCATAAATCATGACTAGCTACGTGCTGTTAAAAATGATGGCCTTAAGTTGTATATTTAGCTCAGTATGGGTAATGTATTACTCAACAATGTCATTTTGACCTCTTAAGGAATGAGCTGTTTAACCACATGTTTAGTAGTAATGCCACATTTTAATATTAGTTGACAATAATGATCATAGTGCTTTCACACAGAAAAAAAAGCTGCATATGTGATGTTGGTTCCATGGTTAAAAGGTATAAAACAGTTTCATGATTTAGGACTAAAAGCTTTAAAAATAGGGTTATGGGCAATCATTTTCTGTTATAAATATTATGGCCATAACTACAAATATACTTTACCATTTCTATTCTACTTTTTATTTATGTGTTAAATAAGTAAGCACACTAAGCCAAGGCCTGTTTGCAGAAGTGTTCCAGAGCTGCTGACAAAGATAAAGCTATGGATAGTGATAACATAGAAAACAGACAAAAATAGAAATGCGCGAAGAGTCTTGCAATATGCAGGTACATAATACTAACGAAATGTACCAAAAGTTGAAATTATCTAAAAACACTTACAGTACATGCTGAAGATCTTAACTGGTACTTTTTAAATTAATCCTTAAAAATCATGTGACTCTGAGTTGAGCACAGTGCACCTGCTAAACGATTTCACAATTTAGCAGCATAAATTGAGAAGGCACACTAATCCAGTGTTAAGGCTTATTGGACAGTAAGTAGGGACATATAAGAAGACCTTAAACTTCTAAAACAAATCTTCAGAATCAAGAGATCATTTAAAGGTTTA
Source organism: Neoceratodus forsteri (assembly GCA_016271365.2). Lineage (NCBI taxonomy): Eukaryota > Metazoa > Chordata > Ceratodontiformes > Ceratodontidae > Neoceratodus > Neoceratodus forsteri. Next base: position 795,401,417 of record CM057455.1, read on the forward strand.
TCCAGATACCTCTTTAAATGATGGACTTGTCCAACAAACAACACAATCTTGTCTGCTTGTGTCGGGGGATCAATGATGAGTTTTGTAGGACACATTAAATGTGAAATGACAAATGTAATTTAAAGCTGCTCAGTTGGACCAATTCAGTAGGATGAAGCACTGTTAGCTAGAGAATGACAGCCACTGCTGCCAGTACCCAGGGTCACTGGTGTGATCCCACCAGATGACTAGCACAGTCCTCCACTGACCTCCTTGGCTGGCCACCATATGAGATGACAGGGAGCATGCATACATGCACTCATTGCCATCCCATATGGCTGCTGGCTGAAGTGGTGAGAGGAGGGCTGTGCTGTTCACCATATTGGGCTACCAGCAGGGCCCCACCAGCTCAGATACAGTATGGGGGCATAGGCTAGGTGGCATGCTGGACATAGGTGGATCAGATGGGGTTCCACAGCCATACCACTGTTTGCCAGTTCTACTTCTGTCTGTTGGGTGGCATCCTGTACTTATGGTACATAGTCAGTGAACAAAAATCCCTGGCAGTGGGATTCCCATGTGTACTTGCTTACCAGGCTATAGGTGCCTCACCAGAACACCTGCTGGGATTACACTAGTAACCCCGGGTACTGATTGCAGTAGCTATCATTCTCTAGCTTATGGTGCTTCTCACAGTCCAGTTGGTGACTGGTTGGGGGGTCCACTGGATGACAAAGATTGCTCAGCTACCTGGGCTGGGATTTGAGAAGGAGATGCCACTTTCTGCCCAAGTGTCAGGGTTTTAGGGGTCATGAGGCTTGGGAGGGAGGGCACTAACCATGGGTGCCTCAGCAGCACCATCGGCATGGGTGCTCAGCGGGTGGGGGGTACCAATGGACACCATGAACAGGTATGAAGAATGAGGAACAGGTGCTTGGGGGGTTGGGGGTGCCACTGGACTCCAGGGCTATACTACTACTCACCTTGAGAGGTGATCAGGGGATGGGGGTTGCCAGCGAACACCAGGGATATACCACTACTCACCCGGATGGGCAATCGGAAGGCAGGTGGTGCCACTAGACACCAGACACATGGTGTTACAGACCAGGATGGGTGTTCAAAGGGTGGAAGGGTACCACTAGACACCAGGGAGTACATTTACACTGATGGGTGTTCAGTGTGTGGAGGGGGCTGGTCACCACCATGGCTGATGTGGCAGGTGACCACAGGAGGGTAGAGAACCTGCTGCTGCTTCTAATGCAAATGAGCCCATTATGGGCAGTCCAATGGCCCCTTAGTGTCTTGCATACCCAATGGGCTCATTTGCATTTTTGGGCTGAATATCGTGCCTTGGCTCCCAGTGCTATCTGATCTAGGAGCACAGTTCCCTGTGGGCTGCATACAGCCCCAGTCCATGCCGTCATGGGCCAATATTCAGTCTGATAGCACTGGTGTGCTACCTGACTGAGTATGGCAAACTTCAGGTTCAGCACAAGCACAGTGCAAACCTTTGCACTCTTCTTTTGCACATATTTGAATATCTAGCGCCAGGAATTCAAGTGAAGAAAATCCTTATTTAAGGAACTGTTCACGAGATCTTTGCAGTCCAATGCAAATGTAAATGTTAAACAGTTTTATTTGGTTTCTCTCTGTACATTACCCATGACAGCGATCTGTGTGGATTTTGTTTTTGTTTATTACTCAGAACTGAACGTAATTGTTCTGTCTTAAATGCTTTGAGGCTGATTCGACTGCATTTCCTCTAAAACTGCTTATTGTGCTTGTAATGTTTTTTGTCACTATGTATTTGATGTGGAACCTTTTTAAATGAGCATTTGTGCTCAAAGGTAATTCTCCAGTGTTTTCAATAAATAAATAAATAAACTGTTGCTATCAGTGACAGAAGCAGAACTTCATCCTGTAATGATTGGCTGTAGGCCCTAAATATGTAAATTAAGATTTCAGATTTAGATTTTTATTTGGTACAGGTAAGCATAGCTGACAAAGCTGGGCATACAGCATTAAAAGATAATACACAGTAGTGAACATGTATAGATAAGAAGGTTCTATGTCATAACGGTGATCGCCGATAGGTGATCATCATTATGGCGAGTGTACATCACCAAAACTGAATTTTGGCAATGTACCCGCCCAGTGACAAACAAAACAGTGCAAAGGACTCTATTTTTTAATGTTATGTGGGGGGCTGTGTCCTCCATGCCCCCTGCACTCCTCTACTACAGGATTCTCAACTCCAGGGGGGTGCATGTCGGGTGGGTGCAACATTGTAAAAAAAAAACCACTAAGCTGGGCACAACAAAACATACCTGTGCTCTGGACCCACCCCAGCATCCTAGCCACCCTAGCACAGCACTCATCCACCACATCAGAGAGTCAACTCAGCTGCTCACCGCGGCACCACCCCTCACAGATCCTCTCACCCCTCGCTCAGCGTGCTCGCTCCTCCCATGTGTGTGTCCATATAGTGACATCCTGTCGCTATTCATGAACCCCCCCCATCCGGTTGCCTTCTCTTCTACCTCACCCTGTTGACATGCACCGCAAGTGAGTCGCTGTTTCAGTAGGTGCCCTCTTGTGAGTAACGCATGTCACAGGATACCAGATAAGAACAAGTAGAAAAGATATAGTGCACAGCAGATTAAATACATAGTCCATTTCCAGTTCAATAACAAGAGACTTTACAAATACTATTATGTGACACATTTCTTTACATTACAGGGGACTTAAATTGACAGGCTAGATGTATAAATTGCAAATTTTGCAACAACATATAATAGAAACATAAGAACGTAGAATTGTTATCCATTTTGCTCATACTATGTAATGTTTATTCTCTATTTCCACTATGCACTGTTTTGGCTATTTGCTGCTGTACTACTGTATATCCCCTTCCCTCTCCCCCAGGACACATCTGGAAATTACCTTTGTCTGCTCAGTATGTCTTTCCTGGTTAAACTTTTGAAGTCCCCTTTGTGGAACTTCCATGTTCTACGAGGACAAATTGCTGGCATACACTGAGGACCCTGCTGTATCCAGTGGCATAAGTGTGTGCCACGAGGTGGTGGAAGCGGAGGGCAGGGACATTGGTTTTTGATAGGTCATTTCATGTAATTTATTTGGAGTTACAAGGGCAAAAATGTGTCTGGAGACATTTCTGTGGGACATTACTGGATTAGTTTGTTGATTCAAAGTGCTGCTAGTTCTGTGTTTTTGTACAGCTGCTGTTCTAAGTTCATGGCAGTGCTATTTCTGCAATTTACACTGACTTACTCTCCTTGTGGTATCTTGTGTGGGTCCATAGAGATTTTGAAGTGCTGCTGTTCTAGGTTTGTGACAGGGCTAGTCTGTGAAATGTAGTACTGCTGTCCTGTTAATTGCATCTGATTTATTTTCTTTTCCCCTTTTTCAACTCGTCATTGTGTGCATTTGCAGTTATCTAAGAGAGTCTTTTTACAGGGTAATTCCCAGCAGGACTAGTCTGGTATTTGTAGTGCTGCTGTCCTGTTACTTGTATCTATTTATTTTAGTTTTCCCCTTTTCTACTTGTCGTTGTGTGTAATTGCAGTTCCCCAACAGATTCTTTTCACAGGGTAATTTCCTACCATTTCTATTCATGCGCTGTGTGTTTTGTATAGCTCCAAACATATTGTTTTAAAGGGTAGTCCTACCTCGAAGCCCCCAGTGTTTATCTCTGATACTCTGATTTTGATACTGTACTCTGATTTTTTGTCTGCCTTGATGTTTGTTTCTTGCACTGTTTTGTCCTCACTGTGACTAGGTACCTTTGTAAATGAGCCTCTGGCTCAAAGGTTGTTAAACTGATGTTCTAATAAATAAATAAATAAATAAAATAATGGCCCCCATAGAGTGAGGTCACACTTTTCTGTCCTATAAGACAGTGTGTGTGTGGCACACGGGTGAGTACTTTTAAAAAGAACAAAGGGTAGAAGGGCTACATAAAGGGGACCAAAGCAGATTGGGGCTTAGAGGAGGAGACAAGGAGCGCAGAGGGACCCCTTGGGCTCTCCAGTGCATAGGGAACTGGGACTCTGTCATCCAGCTCTAAATCTCCAGCAGCAGCCCACAGGTGGTGCATATTAAGCTTCATCCAGCAGCAGGGAAGGCAGCAGACACACAGGCTCACCTGCTAGAATCTGTCTGCCCTCTCCATTGGTGTTTAATCCCACTCACCCTTCCCTTGACCCACTCACCCCTGGCTACTGCTTCCTTTTGTAACGGCAAGCCACATCCTACTTCCCGAACTTCTATAAAACTACAAAAAAAAGTTTTAGTTTCTATTCCTAATAGGTACCTCTTACCAGTTTCTTCTGTCCAATTAAAATAAAGAATGAACTTCATTAACTGCAGACACTGTGGAGCAATGTTCATTGAACACATCGTCTGTAATATAGGATATTGCCTAACATGTTATGCTATAGGAAACCTACAACATCAGCTCCACACTGCGTGGGCAGAGATTGCTCATCTCAACAACAAGCTCCTTAAGACCAGTACACAGGACACACTACCACAGCCAAACCATCCAGAAATGCCTCTAATATGAAGGTCAGTGGAATATGGGGACTGGCATGTGGTCACAAAATGGTGTAACAAACACAAACAGTGACATAGCAATACACCTGTAACTACAACAAATAGATTCACACCAACTGCACCCAAGCCAATCGTATAGGCAACAGGAACTGTGAATCAGGATGTCTCACTGGATTCACAGGCATGAGCAGGAAACAAAATAAATGCACCACTGTCCCCCATGTCAAACATCAAGACAAAGAGTCAGGCATCATCGCAGGAGATGGGTGCACCACTGTCACCGTCTCCCATGCCAAATGTCAGGACATGGATAGCAATGAGGCAGAACCTCTCTTTCAGAAACCAGGAGCACAAACAGCAAACAAAACTAAAGCAACAGGTAAACCTAAATAGCAGGTACTAATCATTGGAGACTCTAGATCTGTGGAGTAGAGCAACACATCCAGCAAACAAAACAAACATCACAATCTGGAGCCTACCAGGATCATCAGCATTCAGGGACACAAACTATATTCTAGGGATTGTGTAGTGAACTGGAACAAACCACATGTCTTAGTCCATCTAGGCACCAATGATCTGACCAGCAGGTCGGTGGAGGAGACAAAGAGGCACATGATCTCAATAGGGGACAAATTAACTCCCTTTTCATCCTCTGTGTCTTTCTATGAGATTCTTCCAGTTTGGCAATTGGGAGCCAATAGGAAGATGATCAGAGAGAAAGACATTTCTGAGCTAAATACCTGGACAAGGGGTTGGTGTGCAGAGAAGGCTTCAAATTCATTGGAAACTGGAACACATTCTGGGAAAGACAGTTCTTTAGCTATGATGGCATTCACCTTACAAAGGAGGGCACTTGGGCCCTCAGCCAGAAGTTTGATGTCTTTGTCACACATTTAAACTAGGAGATGGGGAGTGGCCAACAACACACTTTGGGCCACAAAGTGATAGGGATGGCACTCCCCACTCATCAGATCAAAATTTGAGACTAAATCTTGAGACAAAGTACACAAAGAAAAAAAACAGAAGGGCAAAAACTCCAATGAAAATGTAAATACATCAGAGCCAAAATGGCAGGTTCTATGTGTAAATGCTTGCAGCGTGGCAAATAAACTCAACGATTTAACCACCTTACTCATGAAAGCAAACATAGACTAGGTTGCAGTCACGGAAATCTGGTTCAAAGAGAACCATGCTGGGGATGTAGCCATCCCAGGTTACACCCTTTTTAGAAGGGATTGAACGGGTGAGAAAGGTGTAGGGGGTAGCACTATACATAAAAGACAGCATCAACGCCATAGAAACCCAAGGACTAAACACCAACACAGAAGTCCTCTCTGTCACCCTTGGCACAAGGAGTAAGACACCTATCTGGGTTTGGGTGGTATACAGATCTCCATCCCAGGATAAAGACCATGACATGGAGATCCTGGAATTCATCTTGCAGATGGTGGATAAGGGCACATTTTTGCTAATGGGAGACTTCAATCTACCAGACATAGATTGGCTGTCATACTCTGCTACCACAGAAAGGAGCAGAGACATCCTCCTTACACTGCAAGGAGCAGGTCTAGTACAGATAGTGATTTCACCAACCAGAGAAGAATTTATTCTGGACCTTGTGCTCACAAATAGCAACAGGATCTCAGACTTAGAAACTAGGCAGCAACCTAAGTTCCAGTGACCATAGAACCATCTCAATCAAGGTCACCAGAAAAGTGGAACACCAAAAGCAAGCTTTCAGTCCTGGATTTCAAAAAGGCCAATTTTGCACAAATGGAAGAAAGCATCAAACCTCTCCTCAACAACGAAGCAGGGGATATGGTAGAACAAAAGTGGGAGGCACTGAAGGGGGCTATACTCACAGTGATGGCCCAGTGCACCAAACAAGTTACAAAATCCAAGAAACACAAAAACCTCTCCAGTATACTAAAAAGGTATCATCAAAAATAAAAGACAAGAAAAAAGCATACAAAAGATTGAAGGAGACAAAAGTGGATGCTGAGATGGAGGACTGCAAAACAAAATTTAAGGAAGTCGGAAAGTCAGTCAAGACGGCCAAAGTCCAAACAGAAGAAAAAATAGCAAGAGAAGTTAAATCAGGGGACAAAACTTTTTATCGTTGCATTAGGAAAAAAAGGAAAATAAAAAGGAGCATCATTAGACTCACAACGAATGATGGACAAAGTGAGGAAAGCAACAAAGACAAAGCTGAGATTCTCAACACTTTTCGGCTCAGTATTCACAAAAGAAGACCATGGTAATGGCCCCAGGTTACACAAAGTGGACAGACACGACAAGGAGGCTGGCACTGAACCCTTCACAAGAGACAGTGTACTTAAACAGCTACAAAAATGAAATACAAATAAGACAATGAGACCAGATGGAATTCACCCCAGGATTCTGAAACAACTTGCAGAGGAGCTTGCAGACCTACTAGCAGAATTGTTCACAAAGTCCCTGGAGAGTGGACAAGTGCCAAATGACTGGAGAATGGCCACAGTGGTGCCTTTGCACAAAGGTGGAAACAGGGAGGATGCCATAAACTATCACCACATCAGACTGACCTCAGTAGTGGGCAGACATATGGAAACTCTACTTAAGGAACGTCTAGTGAAACACTTAACAGAAACTGGGCAGTTGGACACAAAACAACACGGAATCACAGCAGGGTGATCATGTCAGATGAACATGATTGAATTCTTCAACTGGGTCACAAGAATAGTAGACCAGGGAAAGGCGGTGGATGTAATATATCTGGATTTCAGCAAAACTTTAGATTCAGTCCCCCACAGGAGACTGACTAATGAACTGGAACACACAGGCATAGGGCAAAAAATAATCAGATGAGTTCAAAACTAGCATCAAGGAAAGACCCAGAGAGTCATAGTCAATGGAACTATGTCTAGGGAAGGAAAGGTAACCAGTGGGGTACCACAGCGATCGGTCTTAGGACCGGTCCTCTTCAATGTGTTCATCAGCGACGTAGCTGAGGGTCTACTGGGGAAGGTTTGCCTTTTCACAGATGACACTAAGGTCTGCAACAGGGTGGACACATTAGAAGGGGCAGCAGCAATGGAAGAGGATCTAAGATGCTTGGAAGCATGGTCTTGGAGCTGGCAGTTGAAATTCAATGACAAAAAGTGCAAAGTCATGCACATAGGGAAGAGAAACCTAAACAGATCATACACACTGAACGGAGGACAACTAGCAGTAACAAAACTCGAACTGGACCTCGGAGTACTGATTTCTGTTAACTTAAAAGTAGGAAGACAATGTGAAAAGGCAGCATAAAAAGCCAGTGGCATCCTTGGGTGTATAGGTAGGAGCATTTCAAGTAGAAAACAAGAGGTGGTAATGCCACTCTACAGGACATTAGTAAGGCCACATCTTGAGTACAGTTCCGGAGGCCGCACCTCAGAAAGGACATTGATTGCCTGCAGGCAGTGCAATGGAGGGCCATGAAAGTGGTGCATGGCTTACACCAGGAACAATACAAAGCTAGACTGAAGCACCTGTAATTGTATTCACTTGAACAGAGAAGAAACAGGGGGGATATGATCAAAACCTTTAAATACATGAAAGGGATAAATCAGGTAAAATGGGAACACCTATTCCAAGAAAACAAATCACCACAGACAAGAGAACACAACATGTGCCTTATATGAGGTAGATTCAAATCCAACCATACAAGGCCCTTCTTCACAGAGTGAGTGGTGGGATCTTGGAATAGCCTTCCCACAGCAATAGTGGAATCTAAGACTGTCATGGCATTCAAACTAACGTGGAACAAGTACTGCAGTAATCTAGGAAAATTATAAGGTAGGGGGTAGTCAAAATGGGCAGACTAGATGGATCTCATGGTCCCCTTCTGCTGTCACATTCTTATGTTCTTGTCAATAAATAAATAAATAAATTTGCCAGCAGATAAAGATCAGTTGACCCACCTATTCTGCCCATTTTTCCTGCCTATAGTATCACCACAGATCCTACTTGATCTCCGGCCCATTTACCCACCTCACTCCCCATTCCCTAAGATTCCCTTATGCATATCCCATGCATTCTTGAACCCCACCACTGTTTTCACCCCACAAGCTCTTTTGAAAACTGTTCCAGGAACCCAACACTCTTTCTGTGTGTGAAAAAGTACTTCCCCACGTGTTTCCTTAATCTACCCCTCTCCAGCTTCCTATCATGCCCCCTTGTCCTTGAGTACCTTTTTTCTGTAAAATACTTTCTTCCTGTACCTTATTTACCCTCATGATGTATTTGAAGGTCTCTATCATAGCCCCCTTCTCCCTCCTCTTTTTCAGGGTATATTTAGTCCCTATGTCTGTCATTGTAGGGCTTCTGAGGCAGATCCTGCATCATTTTAGTTGCCCTTCTCTGGACCCCCACCACTCTATGTCCTTCCAGAGATGTGGTCTCCAGAACTGGACACAGTACTCTAGTTGGGATCTTACTAATGATCTGTACAGAGGCCATGCCACCTCAATCTTTCTGCTGGTGATAACCCTGCCTGTACATCCCAGTATCCCACTAACCCTCCCAACTGCTTTGCTGCACTGCCTGGCCACCTTCACATCATTTAATATGACTATCCCAGGTCTCTTTCCTGCATGGTGATTGTCAGTAACACTCCTTCCATTTTATTCTCTGGCCCCTGGTCCTAGGTTGCTGTGCCCCAAGTGCATTTTTGCATTGAAACCCAGCTGCCATACCCTTGACCACTCCTCGAATTTTCTTTATTTCAGCACATCCTTTCCATCCCACCCCCAAGAGTGTAACTAAGTAAATAAATCTTTATTTAATTCAGAGCCCAATCCCAGATGCTCTGCGTGTTTTACAAGAGGTGTAAAAACCATAGCAAAGTTACACACACACAGAATATTCACAGGGTCAACAACATGAACAACAATTAATTCAAATCAGTAATTAATAATAGTAAAATCAGTGTTGCAGCTACCTGTAGTTAGGAAAGGCTTCTTTAAAGAGTTGAGCCTTCAGACCCTTGTTAAAAGCCTCCACCAATGGGGCCTTGACCAGACATCTGGGGAGCAAGTTTCAGAGGGTCGGGCCGGCCACCTAAAATGCTCGGTTCCCTGAGGTTTATAGCCTGGCCCTTGGAACTGCTAGGAGGCCTTCGATGCAGGAATGGAGGGAGCCCACTGGGAGGGCAGGTGTCTGGAGGTCACTCAGGTAGCCAGGACCTGAGCCATATAGGGCCTTATAGGTAAACAAGCCCACTTAGAGGATGATCCTCCAACTGACGGGCAGCTAGTGCAGATCTCGTAGGACTGGAGTCACATGACAGCACCTGGGCAGGCCTGTCACCAACCCGGCCACTGTGTTCTGCACCAGCTGCAGCTGACAGAGGTTCCCTCCACTGACCCAAAAGTAAAAAGTATTACAGTAGTCTAGCCTTGATGTGATGAGGCATGTACCAGTATGGGCAGGTCACCAGGTGGAATTAGCGGTTTAATCTGCTCACCATTCCTTAAGTGGTAAAATTCACTCTGGATGACAGATGACACCTGAGCTTCAAGCGTCAAACCATCATCCAGGATGATGACCAGATTTCTCACCCTAGTGGATGCCACCAGCTGAGTAGGGCCAAGGAACACTCCTGTTTCTGACATGGTACTACTGCAGAATTAGCTGTTATCGTCAAAGAGGCAGACATTCCCTTCCAGCTCCTCTGCAATGTCACATATACAGACATTAAAGAGAACCAAACCCAGCACTGATCCCTGAGGCACCCCCCTGGTCACCTATTCATCCTCAGAATGAACTCCGTTTACCACCACCCTCTGCTGCTTATCCCCTGACCAATTCCTTATTTAGTTTACCACCTTTAGGCCACCCCTAAGCTACCCAGCATGCTTACTAGCCTTCTATGTGGAACAGTGTTGAAAGCCTTACTGAAATCTAGGTAGGCCACCCCCACCACTCCACCCTGATCTAATTCCTTGGTCACTCAGTCAAAGAAATACATCAGATTCATTTGACATAACCTCCCTCTCATGAATCCATGTAGCATCAAGACTTGTAACCTGATGGATTTAAGATATTTCAAAAGCCTTTCCTTTAGCAGTGACTCCATTAACTTTCCCACCATCAATGTCAGGCTGACTAGCATGTAATTGCCAACCTCTTCCTTACTACCACTTTTGTGAGCAGTACTACATATGCCCTCTTCCAGTCCTCTGGAACCACTCCTGTTAAATAGGACTGTCAGATGTGCAGCCAGTACTTCCTGAGCTCCCTCAGTTCCTTTGAATGCACCACATCTTGCCTTATTGCTTTGATCACTTTCAGATTAGCGAATCTCTTCAGGACACTGTGAGGTGTGGGTTTGTAAGGAGGACGCTGTTCCACAGTTGTAGATACTTAGAAGCAAAAATTTTATTGAAGTTGGACAATTACTGCAAACTTCAGATGAAAAAAATAAATAACATAACTTCTTCAAAATAAGCATAAGTTACCAAGCAGCATCTCAAACACTAGAAGGAGCTAGTGAACATCATACTGGGGTCAGAGTACGTCTGTACCCCAACCAGGTTATCTACAGAACTGAATAAAACCAAGGCTTATATACCAAAAGGAGAACATGTGACTTGTTTAACTCCTCCCTATGCTTTTCAAAATTATCTTTAAACAGCAGAATAAATCTATTTTCATTTCTGAGCTCAGAATAACATTTCCTTTTAAGTTGTAATGTTGTCAACATCACTTTATAGAAACAACAACTGGTTAATAAAATTTTAGTTTCAAACACTGCAGTAGTAACTCCACCTCCTAGTACTGTGCCTTTAAATATGGGAGTTGACCAGCCGGCCAGCTCTATAGTACAGAATAGGAAGTGAGACTCCACACAGAGAAGCAGGTAACCTTTTATGAGGGAAACGTTTGTTTTATAAATTATTCCAATAGAATGAATTAAAGGCATTCAATCCACTTTTTAGAAGCATTTTAACTAAAGTAAAAACACAAAAAGAAACACTTTTATTTAACCTTTGTTTTTTAAGGGGGGTTAAGGCCAAACAAACCACAGTGTTGTACAACTTGTTTTCGGGCCTTCTTTTGTTTATGTAGCTTGTCTACATAGATACATAGACAGTGTCGGCAGATAAGGGCCTATGGCCCACCCAGTCTGCCCATTTGAGCTTGTAAGTTCAGTTTATGTTTTCCTAGAAGTCTGTTGCCCCTTACCCCTGACCTCCAGAATTCTTTTATGTCTATCTCATGCATTCTTAAATCCTGTGATTGTTTCAGCCCCCACCACTTCCTCTGGCAGGGTGTTCCACTTGTCCACCACCTGTTCTGTGAAGAAATTCTTCCTCATGTTTCCTCTGAATCGTCCTCCCTCCAACTTCATCCCATGCCCTCTAGTCCTGGAACATCTTTTCGCTTAAAAATAGTGTATTCCTGCACCCTGTTCCTCCCTGTAAGATACTTGTAGTCTCTATCATATCCCCTCTCTCCCTCCTCTCCTCCAGGGAGTACATGTTCAGTTCCTTCAACCTGTCTTCATAGGACTTGTCATGCAATCCATGCACCATCTTTGTTGCCCTCCTCTGAACCTTCTCTATCCTGTCTATGTCCTTACGTAGGTATGGTCTCCAGAACTGTACACTGTACTCCAGGTGGGACCTCACTAGTGTCTTGTATAGAAGAATTATTACCTCCCTTTTCCTGCGGGTGATGCCCCTGCCTATACATCCCAGCATCCTATTTGCTTTACCTGCTGCCTTGTCACACTGTTTCCCTACCTTGAGGTCATCAGAGATGATAACCCCAAGATCCCTTTCCTGCTTGGTGCGTGCTATATCCTCACCCCCCAACTGATATTTTGTGCCAGGGTTTTTGTGCCCCATATGCATTATCTTGCACTTCTTTGCATTGAATTTTAACTGCCAAACCCCTGACCATTCTTCAAGTTTCTGCATGTCCCTTTTCATTCTGTCTACACCCTCTGGTGTGTCTACTCTGTTACAGAGCTTTGCGTTACCAGTGAACAGTGAAATTCTGCCTTCTAGGTCCTGCGCAATGTCACTGATGAAGATGTTGAATAGGACCGGTCCCAGCACTGATCCCTGTGGTACCCCACTGGTCACTCTTCCCTCTGTGGAGTGACAGCCATTTACCACCACCCTCTGTGTCCTGCCACCCAGCCAGTTACTTATCCACCACGCTTGA